>OV743716.1:186049964-186680466 GCA_928272305.1 Volucella inflata
TCCTGTCTATTCGTTTGGGGAGGAATCTTTTCAAAAGATGTCCTAAATTCGTTCTAAGCGAATGTGACGACATTCTATTAGAAATGCAACCAATAAGGATTTCGTTTTGAATTGAATCCGATTGTTTACGGAAAGGACACATCTATGAAAGCCTGGAGGCGTGCGAATACATATTGGTATCTTGTAGGATATTTCGGATACATACGAGTCTGCTGTAGTATGTCCTTGTGCCACAAAACATAAAAGCAGAATTCTTAATGGGGAAAAAGTTTTCAATTTTCAGAAAATGTCTAAATAGGTAGTATCTCCTGGCATCTTACATGTGGGGGATACTTTTTTTGTTAATTTTTTTTTCTTGTGTGTATTCAAGGAATTTTTTAAAAAAACTTTTAATTTCCGTAAGCATTTTTTTGTCAGATGGGAGTACAAAACACCGTAGGGGAAACACGTTTTCTTGTCTATTAGACATGAATAGATCCTTAGAAGCTTCAAAAGTGAAATCTGAGAACAGTGTTCGCAATTTCAGAATGGAAGGATATGACAATGTTGGAAAGGGGAAACGTAAAGAGAAAAGTGTGCGTTTTTTTTCGATTGTTGACCAATTAAGTTTTTCACTTTGATGACTGGGTGCTGTAGGAATTGAATAGGAACTGAGTGACCTCAACATACGAGTAGAACTGTTCAGTTTCAACTGTGAATTTACGTCTTAGTGCGTCTATTTGGCTTCCCCCCGGGGCTCGATTCGAAAACCTGAAGTGCGGGAGCTAGCCAAGAGAAGAAAATTAAACTTCCCAAACGGTGCTTTTTTTTTTTTAGCTGCATGACAAGTTTCGATGGTTGTTGTCTATGGTTTGACAGCTGTCAATTTCAAACTGTGTTGACATTTCTGTTCAGTGAGGTTTGACTATTCATCATGAATCGTTTAACGATAGAACAACGCTTCCGCGTTTTGTTTCCAAAAACTAATCAGCTAAGTATCGATGACATTTGGTCCCAACAAGATGGCGCAACTTGCCCAACAGCGCGCTTAGCCATCAATTTATTGCAAAATCAATTTGGTGTCCACTTCATTTCCAGAAGTGGTCCTGTTAACTCGCCCCCTTGTTCGTGCGACTTAACGCCTCTCGATTACTTTTTATGGGCCTATGTTAAGTCATTGGTTTATCCCGACAAACCAGCAACTCTTGAAGCATTGGAAGCCAATATTCAAGCCACCATTGACGTCATACGGCCAGATTTATTGGAAAAAAAAGAATCAGTCTATTCTATGCCTTCTATGTTCCTTTTATTGAAATATCTTAGCCTTTCGAAAAGATGAGTAAACGCTTCAGTAGACAGCACACCTCACATCAGCTCCAAATATCCGTAGCCTCATGTGAGCTCCTGCCGGACACTCACAAAGGTAGTTGAGGTACCATCGTTACTCTTACAGCAAGCGTCGCTGCATGTTGTCTCGGTTATGTTATTTTTAGTCTGTAGAAGAGCTGTAGAAGAGCGCTGCTCTCTTGTAGCATTCGTTTGATTTGTCCGCCAACCGAGAGTTATGCTATCTGCAATTGTACTCATATGAGCGCCATCTGTCAATACAAGCACTAACCCAGGGCGCAGACTGTGCTAACGTAGGTTTAGAGTTTAATGCATCCATGGCATTATCGCCCACTACTTGCAGGCTGATGCGATTGCAGATAGAGTCTCGTCGTATGATGTTGTAACTTTCGGGTTTACCATATTTAAGTGCTTAGGAAAACTGAAGTGCAATGTTATGATGCCAGCTAAAAGTATTCTATTTCAGTCATTCCTACTGAAGATTTTCGGGGAAACCGCCTACCTCTTTGAGACATATTCATTTGGTCCGAAGGCATCCTGTGGAGTCATATCATCTACAGATGTAGTCATATGAAGACAATTACCAAGTGCGCAACAAAGGACGCAGGCGCTCTAAACGCAGATTCAGGCCCTGCAAATTTGTCGATGAATCTAGCATTTTCGAACTAACTTGTTAGTAACAAGAAGGTTAATTAAAGTCATAGACCAAAGTCGGACGTCGATACATTTCCAGATGCTTCGCCTTCTTTGCAATAAGTTTACTGTTACCAGGACTGTATAAGTGCCTACCAAGGAATGAAAGCTTATGCTCTTGTCCTCCTGAAAGATGCAAACTCCGCACTCTGAATTTAATAGAGCTATCCGGAAAGACTTATCATAAAGACCGTATTTCTCTCTTAGTTTAGATACTGGCGGAAATTTATCATTGGCACCAAGAATTTTTTTCAGCAACAAGAGTTTTGGTTTCATTATATTCGACGGCATGTTCCTAAGATCTGAGTAAGCGCACAAAGTCATCACAGCTGCTTGGTGTCTTAAACGAAAAATGCGTTCGAAAATGGAGCCTACGATATGATTATTAAGGGGAGAGAGATAAAGGCGTGCTATGGAAAGCCCAAGCCAGACCCTTTTTTGAAGTCTGATCGAATCAGTAATGAAAGTATTTTTCACCATGGATCTGTTCGTTCCAGCGCTGCTGTACGCAAACTGTTTTCAGATCTCTGGAATATCGCAAGGAGTTTTTGGGGTGTATAGCAGTGATTGAGGTTAATTTATACAATTTTCATATACGGTTCTGCTTGATAGGCTTTTGGATGGATAGTCATCTCGTGCCGACGGGACTATTTTTGCTGCTCTTCTTTATTTCAAGATAGCACGAGGACTTAAATACAATAATATTTGAGGCGACTAGCGACTAGACCCAAAGCATGGATTTCGAATAAACTGCGTCGGAGTATTTGCCGTTCGTTTATTTATCGGCCCAGCTAACTTATAGATTCATTGCCCTTACTGATTTATAGTGCAAAATCAAATTCGATTCAGCCAATAGGTGCATGATCACTGAATGTATTCTGATTCAGGACTCTTTTGACTTTGTGGTTTCATCTTGATCGTCCACTTCAACTTGAGTCCCTTCGGTAAGCGCTTTTTAAAAAAAAAAATCTTCATATTTATGTATGATACGGTAGCAGAGCTCCTCTCCTGTCGACACGGCAAATCCTGTTAATCTCGTTGACTTTTGGGCGCTTTTCTTTAATTTTTTTTTATTGTTTATGTTTTGGTTTTGAAGATGACTTTCACCAAGGCTTAGTCGCTCAGATGTGACAAAAATGACAACATGAGCAACATAAATGAGTGTCAAGAAGCTAGGCCATGGCCCATACCGGGCTGCCAGCGCTACCGTGTTGCTTTGTTTTTTTTTTTAACCCTCAAGACCTCAATTAGTACTCGTAGATGCTCCTTCATTTCTCCTGTAGTTCCGTTTGTCGTTGGTTTCGGTTCCTCTAGTGATGCGTCCTACGTTTGGCCTTTGCTGTGGAAAAGTATCGATTTTGGGCCGATTTTTGTTCAATACTGGTAGTAAAAGTTGACACTTTTCATGCTTTTGTCGAATCGATTTATCAATTCATTCCAGTTGTTCGTACTTTTATCTGACCTATTGGCCAAGTATGATATCGCTGCAGCAGTTTAATGGTTCGATGTGGCTTTTGTGGTAATTAGAGCCTTTTCGAGGGATTTACATTTTTTGGCTTCCATTTGAACTACGATTTGTATGTAGGGTACAGGAGTAGACCAAGTACCTAGTATAGATAGATGTTTCTGGGGTCTTGGTACCATTAGTATTATCAGCATTACTATAAATATATACTCCAGATAATACCACTTTTGGCATCGTAATGAACAGGTCTTCGTACATCTCATCTTATCTCGTTTTATCCCATCCGTCAGTACAGGGGTTGTAGTTTATAACGCTACTTAAACGCAGGTAAGTAAGCTCTTTTTACGACCTGTGTAAGATCATGGATCAGCACGTCGAATGACATCTCAAATCGTTGAAAAGTAAATGAAATCAAGACATATGCAGCTCTTGAATGCAGATAAGAATCCAAAGTGGAAGCCTGCTTCACTGATCTCGAGAGTTAAATCGAGGTGTTCTTCGAACCTACCCAGGTTTTCTGTTGGAGGAACCTTGATCATACTTTTTTTCATATTCTTTCAACTAGTGATCATTTTGTCAGGGCCTAAATAGATAGACTTCAGAAGCTCTGATATTGGTAATCGCGTATCTTCGAAAATTTCCGGAACCCTGTCAATGCACAGTACTGGGTTCTGCTCTTGAAATTCGTTAAAGCGGGCAACCTTTTTAATGTCAGGGGACTATCGTGTTTTCAGGACACTAATATTCAAGTCTTCTTTTCCACTGATTGCTTCTTACCTGGGTTTTGGGAAGATTGAAAATTCTATTGAACAGTCGGTCGGGTGATCGCATCGGAGTCTATATTGTTTGATATTTACTGTGATGCAGTTAATTCTGTAGTAAATTCGATACTCAAATACTTGTAGTGTGTCTCCATTGCCTGGGTGGTTGGAGTTGCAAAATCGCTCATTTTTGACATGTCTTACAGCCTTGAGGAAGTGTTTCAATTATATATTCTGTTAAAGTCGTTTAATTGTAAAGTAATTGATGACTGCGTGCATACTAAACTTTAATCATAATTTTTAATCAATCATAAATTAAGGTCATAATGTTAGACGGAATAGTTCTTCCGAAAAGCACTATCCTTAAGTACTTAGGATCAATCCTTACCATGGAAGCGAAATGTGACGACGACGTACACCACAGAGTGAGTGTGGGATGGATGAAATGGCGGGAAAGTTCGGGAATCTTTTGCGACCGAAAATTTCCACTTAAATTAAAGGGGAAACTCTACACCACGGTTTTTAGACCAGCTCTTATATACGGTTCACAGTCCTGGGCAATGTATGAAGCGTTCAAAAACAAAATGACGGCAGCGGAAATGAAAATGTTAAGGATGTATAGTGGAGTTACTAAAGAATTCGGTAACCGAACAGCTTGAGGCGCATAGAATAAGCTGCTATTGCCACGTTCAAAGAAGATCTGCGGAAAATCCGGTTAAAAAGGTACTATCAACTACGGTCACTACAACTGTAAGAAAACGAGGTCGGAAAAAGAATTCCTGGATTTCTCAGATGGCAAATGCGCAACAACGCCTGGGGCTTACCACTGAAGCGATCCAGGAGCGAGCATTATGTAGACGCGTTCTGCGGTCTGCGACATTAGCCAACCCCATAAGCGGAGCAGCAGCGATGCAGTAAAAATGGGAAACTCGTTACGCATAAGTTCGTATAACGAGGAAAGGGTTAATAAAAGGATAAGAAGAAGAAGAAGAACAAAACATATGGAGCTTGATACCATAGTCCTCACTTTAGACTAATGTGAGCAGTGATTGAGGTTCATTTATACAATTTTCATATACGGTTCTGCTTGATAGGCTTTTGGATGGATAGTCATCTCGTGCCGACGGGACTATTTTTGCTGCTTTTCTTTATTTCAAGATAGCACGAGGATTTAAATACAATAATATTTGAGGCGACTAGCAACACCCAAAGCATGGATTTCGAATAAACTGCGTCGGAGTATTTGCCCTTCGTTTATTTAACGGCCCAGCTAACTAATAGATTCATTGCCCTTACTGATTTATAGTGCAAAATCAAATTCGATTCAGGCAATAGGTGCATGATCACTGAATGTATTCTGATTCAGGTCTCTTTTGACTTTGTGGTTTCATCTTGATCGTCCACTTCAACTTGAGTCCCTTCGGTAAGCGCTTTTTTAAAAAAAAAATCTTCATATTTATGTATGATACGGTAGCAGAGCTCCTCTCCTGTCGACACGGTAAATCCTGTTAATCTCGTTGACTTTTGGGCGCTTTTCTTTAATTTTTTTTTATTGTTTATGTTTTGGTTTTGAAGATGACTTTCACCAAGGCTTAGTCGCTCAGATGTGACAAAAATGACAACATGAGCAACATAAATGAGTGTCAAGAAGCTAGGCCATGGCCCATACCGGGCTGCCAGCGCTACCGTGTTGCTTTGTTTTTTTTTTTAACCCTCAAGACCTCAATTAGTACTCGTAGATGCTCCTTCATTTCTCCTGTAGTTCCGTTTGTCGTTGGTTTCGGTTCCTCTAGTGATGCGTCCTACGTTTGGCCTTTGCTGTGGAAAAGTATCGATTTTGGGCCGATTTTTGTTCAATACTGGTAGTAAAAGTTGACACTTTTCATGCTTTTGTCGAATCGATTTATCAATTCATTCCAGTTGTTCGTACTTTTATCTGACCTATTGGCCAAGTATGATATCGCTGCAGCAGTTTAATGGTTCGATGTGGCTTTTGTGGTAATTAGAGCCTTTTCGAGGGATTTACATTTTTTGGCTTCCATTTGAACTACGATTTGTATGTAGGGTACAGGAGTAGACCAAGTACCTAGTATAGATAGATGTTTCTGGGGTCTTGGTACCATTAGTATTATCAGCATTACTATAAATATATACTCCAGATAATACCACTTTTGGCATCGTAATGAACAGGTCTTCGTACATCTCATCTTATCTCGTTTTATCCCATCCGTCAGTACAGGGGTTGTAGTTTATAACGCTACTTAAACGCAGGTAAGTAAGCTCTTTTTACGACCTGTGTAAGATCATGGATCAGCGGGTCGAATGACATCTCAAATCGTTGAAAAGTAATTGAAATCAAGACATATACAGCTCTTGAATGCAGATAAGAATCCAAAGTGGAAGCCTGCTTCACTGATCTCGAGAGTTAAATCGAGGAGTTCTTTGAACCTACCCAGGTTTTCTGTTGGAGGAACCTTGATCATACTTTTTTTCATATTCTTTCAACTAGTGATCATTTTGTCAGGGCCTAAATAGATAGACTTCAGAAGCTCTGATATTGGTAATCGCGTATCTTCGAAAATTTCCGGAACCCTGTCAATGCACAGTACTGGGTTCTGCTTCTTGAAATTCGTTAAAGCGGGCAACCTTTTTAATGTCAGGGGACTATCGTGTTTTCAGGACACTAATATTCAAGTCTTCTTTTCCACTGATTGCTTCTTACCTGGGTTTTGGGAAGATTGAAAATTCTATTGAACAGTCGGTCGGGTGATCGCATCGGAGTCTATATTGTTTGATATTTACTGTGATGCAGTTAATTCTGTAGTAAATTCGATACTCAAATACTTGTAGTGTGTCTCCATTGCCTGGGTGGTTGGAGTTGCAAAATCGCTCATTTTTGACATGTCTTACAGCCTTGAGGAAGTGTTTCAATTATATATTCTGTTAAAGTCGTTTAATTGTAAAGTAATTGATGACTGCGTGCATACTAAACTTTAATCATAATTTAAGGTCATGAAAAGAAAATTGAAAATCACAGACAACTGCTTTTGTATAAAAATAAAATTCCGAGATTAGTCTGTAAGCAATTGCTCATTTGTGGAAACATTCAGTGGAAGACCTTTTGTATTTGTAATCATTTCAATATCCCTGATTGCTAATGAAGACAATACGAAGCGAAACACAATTAAAATGGGTTAATGCACAACAATAAAGCAATTCCGTTCCCATTGGCGTTGCAAGAAGAAGCTCGAATCTATGAATAGCACTCGTCGCAATCGCTTCCTTTATAATTACGAAAGTCAACATTAATTTCTCTCATCATTGCTCAGCTTAGCCAAGTTCCTCAAGGTCCCTCGGGTCCCCCATCATTCGGTGCTATCCGCTTCAAAGGGTTACTGTTAAGCTTCTTGATCCCCTTATCACTTATAATTTACTTCCATCTAATTAGACTTTAGAACGTGCTCCTTCACTTCTTTATGTATGCTCATTCATCCATCGAAGCTAAAGAAGATGCAGCATTGAAACCGGCTTGCTACAGTGTTATCGTTGCCATTGACTGGTGGCACTAACACGGAACAGAAAAAAACTGAATGAGTGACGGCCTCGCTCGCCCTATAGTTTGTGGCTTGGTATCTCCTAGTTCACATCAAGTCGAAGAGATAACCACCAAGCAACGCAACGCCTTAACGACGAAGCGGAAAGGAAGCACATTTGTTACAATTAAACATGATCTCATTTTCTCAGCGTAAATCTTCATAAATCATGCGTAATCATGGATGTTACTGTCGGTTCTTATCTATAACCATGCATCCGCAGTAGCTTGGCATGCACCTTCATATGGATACGTGGGTTGGGTTCATGGAACTGCTACTAAATCTGATGCTAGAGCAGAGATGACGCGAAATTTCTTGAATCTCTCGGGTAAAATTCACTGAGATTTTCATCGTCTCTTACAGACGAGGACTTTGAGATACGAGTGTTACATCTTCGGGTACTGGGTATTTGGTATTCCTTCTGGCGCTTTTTGATCGCACCGAAGATTGCTTTCGCCCTTAAAGTTAAATGCGGGACAGTAAATGTAACAGGAACAGCAACATCAACAGCAAAAACATAGTAAGCAAAGTGAAGCGACGACGTCGCCGTCAAATGCATTCCAAATTTCTGGTTTAATTTTGAATCTATTTGCATAATTTTTACACATGCATGCACCACAAGCAGTAGTAGCTGATTCTAGATATTCGTGCCAGATATCTGATAAGAAGCAATTTTAATGTTTATTAAACGAAGGATTCCTTTAGTTAGTTGAGTAAGGCGGGCATTCAAGCTCGAGGGGGTTGAATTTCAAATCTTCCATCACGGGAACAGAATTATTCAAATTATTCAAGTGGGGGGTTGGTGCTCGGGGTGCGGAAATGTTTTTCTTTAATTTGAAAACTTTTAACGCTGATAAGAGAGTGAAAAATGTTTATGATGGGAGGCAAGTACGCCTCAGGTTAAAATTTGTTGGAAATGTGTGTTTTGTTTTTTTTTTCAAAAGTACTTTCACAAAATTAAGAGTTCCTAGGTGTACTTTAAAATATTTCAAACCTTGAAACCCACCTTTTGAAGCTCTTTCCGATAACATAAGACTATCTCCCAGGTATTCATCTTGGTGAGATAGATTTATTTCGTGGATAAATGATGATTTTATGGGGCGGGCAGTTACCAATTAGAGATCTGCATGAATGACATAAAAGTTACCCATGAGACACCCATAGAAATTAACTACCCATACTCATTCAATTCACACAGTGATTCCTCACTCATTGAGTGAAGAGAATTATGAATGCTTGTGAGTATGGATGCAACGAGGTTTCATAACTCACAGGACTCATACAACCTATGATTCACACTCATCATAACTCACTACCCATAGTATTCTCTATTTTGGGTACCTGTGAATGCTGTATAAGGGTGGAAAGTACATTCGAATCATTCGAGTTACTCGAGTTATTGCGTAGACGTTTTTGGGATTCTGTTGTGGATTTTGGGTCTTTTTTTTCAATTCTCAGGTATTTGTGAATTTTCGTGAATTTTCGCACAAGCATTCACGCATATTCAACCCTTGTGAGTAGTGTGAATGTGAGTTAGCCCATCCATGAGTGTGAATGAGTATGAATTTCGACGGTCGACAGCACAATTACGCAAAAGACAACTTTTATACCCGCACTCACTCAGACTCATTCACAGGTCCCATTGTACAATGAGTAATGAGAAGTATCCATTAATCAAGTTGTGCATTCACTGCGTGAATGTATCCATGCAGATGTCTGTTACCAATACATACTTCGATGGTAACTTAGTACCGTCAATCCTTCAGCGAGTTGTATAGAACGAAAGAAGAGCTATGGAGTTGTTCTGATGGACTTGAAAGTACAAAAGCCACCAGCCATCTAAAGTTCCTTTAGTACAGCAAAGTGGTTATTTAGTCTGCGAGGAGGTATATCGCCACATCGATGAAAGTACTCGTATTTTAACATTCTATACATTTGAACGGCTGACACACTGTCGGAAAACAATAGGCACCAGCGGCAACAATTATTGTGCTGGCAATTATTGATAACTCAAATGATGGTAGCAGTACGATTCGTACAAGAGCAGTTTCTTCGATAGTCCTCTACGGTTGGCGGTACGGTTGGTAGAAATTAGATTCAGAACGTTCAATTCAAGTTGTTATGGACGGTTTCAAGTCGAATATCAGTAGTAGTAGTAGTAGTAGTAGTAAAAATCTTTATTATTTCATTAGTTTTGTCTTTGAAATTTACAAAATTTATGTTAACATTGGCATTTGCCGTCAGCCAGAAAAGATATTTGATTGCTTCCTTCATATTTATTCCCATATTAACTAATACCATTAAAACTAAATATATCACTAAATTAAAAGGCTTCATTCAAAATTTGTTGCCCATACTTCAAAGCTATTCTCAGAAAAAGATTAGTGCAGCAAGGACTTCTATAATACGGTAGCGTGTTCTTTCCCCAAATTGCTCTTCGTGATTCTTTTAGAATGTGACATACACCCAAGAAGTGGTGAACGTTTTCTCTTGACCTGAGATTAGGACAAATCACACTTATCATTCCCTTGTGCTCTATGAGGCCTTGCATTTAAATATAGAAGATCTCCCCGCGCCTTGAAGATTAGGCGTATTGTATTTGCACTTTTGTGCAAGGAGTTTTTGTCTCCTAGGTCATAGGCAAGAGTGCTATACGTGCATCTAGTCAGGTTTTGTCGTGCTTTCTGCTCAAAAAGAGATCGGCTGGCGGTTTCAACTACGTGGGGTAAAAAGTAAACTTTTTTAAATGTTTTTCTATTTTATTCAATATAGTCCTCTTTTAGGTTGATTCACTTATTCTAGCGATTTTCCAACATCTTGAGCCCTTCCAAAAAGTAATTTTCTGGAAGGTCTGCAAAATACTCCTCCGTGGCGTCGATGATTTCCTCGCGAGAGCTGAACTTTTTATTGATGAGCCATCTTTTGAGGTTTTGGAAGAGATAATAGTCCGAGGGAGCCAAATCGGGCGAATACGGTGGATGTGACAGCAATTGGAGCCGTAAGTCATTGATTTTAGCCGTGGTTGCGATGCTCTTATGCGTCGGCGCATTGTCTTGCAAAAACAAAATTTTTTTTCGCTTCATGTGAGGCCGTTTTTCAGCGATTTTGGCCTTCAATCGCTCCAATAATGCACAGTAATACTCGCTGTTGACGGTTTTTATTTTTACGAGGTAGTCCACGAAGAGTATGCCATGACAATCCCAGAAAACCGACGCCATAACTTTTCCGACCCAATGAGCCTCCCTCGGCCGCTTTGGAGAACTCGTGCCTGCTTCAGTCCATTGCCGGGACTCAGTTTTCACCAACAGTTACCAATCGACGCCAAAAGTCCGCCCGATTCCGCATCAGCAAGTCCAAACACTCTTTTGAAGTGCTCTCGCGTTCGTATTTTTGGTCAGGAGTGAGCATGCGTGGCACCCAGCGGCAGGATAACTTTTTCATATGCAGAATATTGCCCAAAATATGGCGTGTGCACTCAGTACTAATCTTTGTGGTATCTGCTAGTTCGCGCACCTTCACTTTCCTCTCAGCCAACACCATTTCACGTATTTTTTTGACATTGCCCTCTATTACCGCATCGGAGGGCTGCCGCTGCGGACTTGATCGGTAGTGGAGTTGCGGCCACCACGAAACTCTCGAAATCAATATTTGACGGTGTAATCTGAGGGAGCATTAGCCCCATAATATTTATCCAACTTTTCTTTTGTTTCCTTCGCCGTTTTGCCTCTCAAAAAATAATGTTTTATGAGAGAACGAAAATCGTTTTTGTCCATACTCAACATGATGCCAAACACGTCAACAACAATCAGCTGTCAAAACAAAACTGAAGACAGTATCGCGCTGAAATTTGACATGTCTGCCTTAATATGAACGGACTTTAAGGCACCATAATCTTTTTTGCAGTAGCAGCGCATTCTGGCGTTAAAGGAGGTTACTTTTCGCCCCACCTAGTATTTTTATTAGAAGTTCCTGTAAAAATCGCTTTAGTGAGGGGACATTATCTACAGGGGGCGTAACGCCATGTTCGTGGTATAGATTATCCCATTTTCTAGCAAACTGTAACTTTCGGCTGAGATATTTTGCGACAACATGTGGTAATCGATAATCGGGTAGTGAAATTGCTTTTAGGACGTACTTAAAGTGCATTTTCATGGTGAATAAGTACAAATGCGATAAGCCAGTTTCTAGGTGAAGCATGTAGTTTGGCGAATCCCATAATGCTGTTAAATTTTCATTGTTCAGACTTTGTAGGACTTTGAGGATTTGTGTTGACACACCTAAGTTGCTTAGTTTGTAGAACAGCGATCTTCTATCAGCGGGGTCGAAAGCCGCCTTGAAATCCACAAAGAACGCGTACAGTTTATTTCCTTTTTCCACGTAGTACCCCGCGATACTAGTGAGCGAAAATAAATTCTCTACGGTTGAGTATTTATTCCGGAAGCCCGCTTGAAATTCGCTCAGAATGTTTTTTGCTTCAGCCCATGTGGGCAATCGATGCAGAATAACTCCCATAAAAATTTTCATTATTGAGTTTAAAAAGGATATGCCCCCATAATTTCGAGGATATTTATTGTCACCTTTCTTAAAAAGAGGGAAAACTATGTTTTTCTTAAAACTTGATGGCACCTCCCCTACCTCAAGGATGTAATTTTACACTGCAGTTAGCTTCTCAAAAAATTCCTCCGGGGCATTCATGAAAAACTCGAAAGGTACTCTGTATTCCCCGGGAGCCTTGTTCGGTTAACATCGTTTACATTGTTTTACCTCCTGAAGGCGAATTTTTCTGTCCAACACCTCCACATTTTGAAATGGCAACGCGTAGTGCAAATGGGTAGCACTGGTTGGTGGGTTAAACAATTGCTTAAAATGTTCTGCTAAGATACCCACTTCAACGTGGATACCTCTCGCGAATGACGTGCCATTGAGAATTCTTACATGTTTCCAGAAAGAGCGACTGTCGGATTCGAAAACCTTTTTTGTTTTTCTGCGCATATTTTTCTATATTCTTGGTTAGCATGTTTGTAAAGGCTCTTCACAAAACTACTGCCGGTTTCCCTCAATAATCGCAAGTAAGCAAAAGATTTATTGTTTTGGAAAGGCCTAGCAGCGTCTAAGATGCAGGACGTAAGAAGGTTCACTTCGTTTATAGAACATGAACCGTTTTCGGTTTTTAGATCTGAGTTCTTCATTGAGCTTTTGTTTATAAACATTTTTAAACCGGTCTATCCATCTTAATTTTGGCAACAAGAGGTTCTGTCGGGTTTGTTCTTGTGGCCGCGCTTCGAGATTTATTTGGACTTTTAAGGATAAGTGATCTGAGTAGACCAGTTCATCTATTCTTAGATCTGAGATACCGTTAAACTACCTACCACGAATAAGACAGTAATCAGTTGTAGAGCCTGACATACCTCTTAGAAAGGTTGCTGAAAGCCCAGTCGATTTGCACATCTCTATAATTTTTTTACCATTATCATCAATTTTGGCCAACATAATCGCACTAGTAAGTTCAGAATGGCCTCTTAGGTCATGCGATTTGACACCTTTTGATTTCTTCTTGTGGGATTATTTGAAGAGTAACCTCTATGCAATAATCAAGCGACAATTCAGAATCTCAAATATAACATCCAAACTGACATTCTTCATAAAGTCATTGATAATTTAGACCTTCGAATGGTCGCGTGTTCCATTCATAATTGCCAAAGATCGAATGTGATACGAGATTGTCGGTCAAATTGGTGTCGCTTACATGCTATCTCAACACAAATGAGTGTCAAGAAGCTAGGCCATGGTCCATACCGGGCTGCCAGCGCCACAGTGTTGTTTTTTTTTTTTTACATACTATCTATCTATTCGCATTGACAGATCTGCATGCTTGACATTGACTTTGGAGTACATCAAGGCACTGTTCAAAGGCTGCGTTCCTTTCTAACATTATGAGTCCTGATTGTCTGAGTTTCTTTTATTAGGTCTGCAAATTGAACCACATCAAACAACAAGCATACAAATCGACGCTGCATAGGAGGACTAGAGCTGCTCATGAGCTCTATGAGCAGAAGAGGCGAGACTAACAATAACAACAACGTAGTAGAGCCGCAGTCGATGCTGAGGATTTGGAAAGATCATTTCTGTAGACTGTATAATGGCGATGACGAAACAGATACCGCTGTCGGGCAGAATGAACCTTTCAACTTGGACGATGTATAGGTAGACCAACAATTCCGTCCACCCGATCTGGATGAAGTGAAGATAGCTAAATCGAAGCTGAAGTCCAACAAACCTACTGGAGCGGACGGCCTGACTTCCGAACTTTTCAAAGCGGCAGGCGATGACTTGGTAAGGGACATACAACTACTCATCTATAAAATATAGTCGGACGAAAGTATGCCCGATGAATGGAACCTCAGCATTGTTTGTCCGATCCTCAACAAAGGAGACCCTCTGAACTGCGCGAACTACAGAGGCATCAGTCTCCCTAACATCGCATACAAGTTCTTATTTTCCGTATTGTGTGAATTACTGAAGCCGTTCGTCAACGACCATATCAGTGTGCCTTCAGGCCAGGAAAGTCCACCATCGACCAAATATTCACACTACGGCAGATCTTGGAGAAGACGCTTCAGATCGATACACACCACCTATTCATCGATTTTAAGGCAGCGTATGACAGCATCTATAGAGACGAGCTATACAGAGGAATGTCTAGTTTTGGTATTCTTCCAAACTCGTCCGTCTGTGCAGGATGACGATGGAGAATATACGCTGCTCCATCAAGGTCGGTAAACATCAAGGGCTTAGACAAGGCGATGCGCTGTCATGCGATTTATTTCACATCAAACTTGAAAGAATGATGCAAAACTCACGTGCAAACACAAGAGGCACAATCTTTTAAAAGTCTGTCCAATAACTCGCGTACGCCGATGATATTAACATAATTGGAAGAAAGCAGCGTGATGTCAGTGGCGCCTTTGCATGTATTGGACGGAAGCGGCGAAAATCGGTTAACCGATCAATGGGGATGACTATATGCTGTCAAGCAAAAAGGACATTGAACACCGACTTCTCGGACAGAACGTAACCGTCGACAGGTATGAAAAAGAATTTTGTCCACCTAGGTTCGGCTTTGAATTCAGACATTGACAGCAGCACTGCGATGAAACGATGAATAACTCCTGAAAATCGCTGGTTCTTTGGGCTTAGAAGGCAATTGACTAGTAAAGCCCTTTCTCGAACAACTAAAGTCACCCTTTGTAAGATCTTTAATAATCCCAGTTCTGCTCCGGTGAGTGGAGGAGGAGATACAACGACGAACTGTACATCGACATCGGCCTGACCAGAAGAGTGAAGATCCAAAGACTGAGATGGCTGAGGGACAACGCAGTAGAGGAAGACCGAGACTCAGGTGGCGCACGCAAGTGTAAGGGGACATCAACCAACTTAGCGTGCGAAATTGGAGGCAGCAAGCCATAGATCGAGCTAGCTGGAGATTCTTGTTGATTGAGGCCCAGGTCCACCCCGGACTGTAGCGCCACCTTAAGTAAGTAAGTAAATTGAACGACAAGTGGCGTATTAGCAATGCAAATGCGCGAGGGAATTATTTAGCCTTAGATGCACTTATACGAGTGTTTAAACGGTTAACAAAAACAGAAACGGTTGATCATATATTTATTTCCATCTCTGAGCTATCCATGATCTGTCAATATGAATATCTTAACTAAAAGCCTTGCTATTTTTCAGAGTTCTGATTGCGAAACTGATTCCTTTTTAAACGAGGTGTTGCCATCCATGATTTGCTTGTTCGGTTAGCGTTAAAAATGTCTAACAAGTGCTGCCGCGTCATTCAATGTTATAAATACTTTGAATGTCCATTATAGAACTTTCGGAGCACCAGAGCAAAAGTGACATCTGTATATGAAGGTCGATCTGCTTTTAGATTCTTCACCTATCCAACAAGTTCTTGTGACAGGCTTCGCAATTAACCAAGTTTCCTCTGATGTCAATGAGACTGAGTATTCAATTCTCGACTCCCTTTTCGAACGTGTTTCATTCCCAATATGCTATAAATTTTGACTAATCTGACACATTCCCAATACCTTGGCACATCAGCTTATTTCCGGTTGAATCCAATCCTGTTTCTATTCAAATCTTATCCACATCAAATCGAATCCCTGCTAAACATTTCACCATTTATTTACGACTCTTACAAGGCCTAAGTCAATGACATGATGTCAGGCATACGAGTGGTCCTACGTAGCTACCGTAGATCTAATTTTGTCTTGCGCAAGTTGTAGTCAACCATTAATTTGATTATTTACAGCTCATTCGGCAGCCTTCAATAAATTTCACGTGCAAAAATAGCCCCCGACTGGTGTGTCTGTCTCCAGAAGAAACGAAAAAAAAAGAGGTGGAACGATCATTTTATTACCGCTACATTAGACTAGCTAACAGGCCGTCAGTTGGTACCTACAAGCTTTAGCCAGTTTCTCAACTTTTCATCCATTATCATCATCAGCGCGATTTATTCTATTTATTTATTTATTTTTGTTCGTAGTACGTGTGCATTTTAATTGCGCTTGGAAGAAGGTGGAGAACTTCCTCGTGAATATCTCCTGAGCAGGGGTGTGCTCGCATGTATCTCAGACTTCAGGCGGTCGTTACGTTGAACTGCTAGTTTATTTTATGTATACGCCATATGTTGCCTTCTATGAATACACCGGCGAACGCCGAATTCGTGTATAATAATAACGCCAGTCGATAATTGCCATGTCGAATGGTAAGTTTACTTAACCTACCTACAGATACTCGACTCGTAGTCTGAGGTGAAAAAGCGGAACCAAATGCGTCATCGCAATACTTCGACTGTTACACCTGGTTAGCTTGCTTCAAGTCCGCCAAAAATGGTAGACTTCTACCTACATGCTTTGCAGCGCTTATTGATGACTAGTGGTAGATGGTTGATGGTTAATGGCTAATGATACGAGTAACAGTGTATGTCATCGTAGAGGTAGTATAGTTTGCCTTGGTATCAGTTTGGCATATGATTTTCTACACGAGTATCTATCGAAATTGTATCAACATTTGTGTTTTAAAAAGTATCTAAGGCGCTTTCTAGTGAATGGTCTATAGTATTCGAATAAATTCAGTGCCCGCCCGTACGGCTACAGAACGAGTATTTGTGTCATTTTTATTTGTTTAGATTGAGACTTGTGTTTGTTTATGTTGATTGCTTTAGCCGCATAGAAGGCTGCTGCGAGTACAACTAACATATATGACGCTTGCAATGACGGCGACACTCGCCCAACAACTTAAATACGCTAGGTGGGTGTCGCATTACACTCGTATTCACAACTATCTTTAGCCAGTTGCATGGATTTTATGTGTTCAATTGGATGGTGCAGCTATTCGTAAAGTGCTTTACCGCCACCTTACTGACGGCATCAGCACTTTGTAACACAAAGTCATGGAGATAGTCATTACATTTTTAAGCTCATAAGTAGTACTTTAGTCCTCCACAGTCTTCTATATATTTGTACGTGAACGTATATATTTTCTTTTAAGCATAAAATTCACGTTAACGATTCTACTTAATCTCTGTCCATTAGTGGGTTAAAACTAGACACTCCAAGATACCGAGAAGAGCTCCTTTTATCCGGAGACTGCATACTACTCGTATATTTGTAGTCCCGTCGTTCTGGAAACTTTGCTCATAATCATTTCTAAAGCGTTGCTCTACGACCATGCGTTCTGTTTTTGCACTAGTGTATATCGGTGTGTATGTGTGTGTGTAAAGTTCTACTGTAACATTTTAGTTTAATGAAAATAAATTCATTTTAATCAAAAAATTAAATTGAATTGTTTTCTCAACTGGACCCCCATTAGTCGAGTATACGGGTCTGTGGTTTTTGGTACAAGTCACTGGCCGTTTAAGTGAATTTCGTGAGGATACACGAATATACTGAGTACCCGCACTCGTATTCGTACTTTGATGTAGATACGGATAGTTACGGATGGTGGTAGTCAAGTGCCACAGCGGTAGCAATTGGATTTAATTCAGTAAGCGTACTTCAAAGTGTCTTGCAACTTTTGTGAATTGGGTTTGATTACTGTGCTTAAAAATATATTTTCGTATTACTTTGCACTGTGACTGTGAAATGCTTGAATTCGAACTGAACTGGTGGAGATTTATTTTAATTGCGAGTTAAAGATTTAGCTGTCCCAACTGTCCGTAGGCCGTTTAAGTCATATTTTGGTTATTTGATTCCTGTTATCTACTTATACATCAGAGCTCCTGTACCTTTTCCATTCACTTTTGATATAGTTCTAACCAAAAGGGGATGATAACCAGCGAAAGTCGAAAAGGGACGGCTGTTTTGATATCTGCAACTTACAAAGGAAGAAAACCGACTCAGATACGGGCAAGGACTTCGGCGGCCTGGATTCTGAAACGTTGCAAACGTTCTTCGATGATGTCTCTGTCTCTATACATACTATATCTATGCAGACAACTCATATTTACCGATTCACTGTTTTTCATAACCTAAGCCATATCCCAGAAGTGCGCTTGGACCCGCGGCGGTCTCAAACCGCATGAAAAACTCTTTCGTCTATGACATTTGCTACGATGATTGCTACCAAGAAGTAGGACAAAGCTTATTCAGATGTGGTTGCGAGGGAGACCCAGGTCTAAGACCAAACTCGGAAATATACGCCTGGATTGCTTGCCTACAGAGGATAAGGATGTCAGCATCAAAGACGAATTCTAAGAACAACTAGACGGAATATTTGCACAGTGTCCCAGCTGTGACACCAAACTTGTGCTAGGAGATCTAAATGCAAGACTGGGTAAGAAAGTAATCCGGTATCGAGTTCAGGTTTTAAGAATTTGTAACGGGGCGTGACCTCATAGTGCATTTAAGAGGCTCTTACAACTCAACATTCAGAAGCGGCTGATTGAGCACTAATTGGAAAGTTGTTTACACTGCCAAACGATGGGAGCTATGGGCTATGTTCAAAGCCAGAATAGGTGCCTGCAAAAACGAGTATGGAGATAGAGTCGCAATCGAAACTTAGAATATGGAAGACTATTTTTCCAAACTGTGTAAGGGCGATGGTGGTCAAAATACCACTGTGTGCCAGAATGAACTATTCAATCTAGACGTCGACTACAAAGAATTTCTTCCCCTGACCTAGCCGGTGTTCAGAAAGCAATAAGGTTAAGGAGTTAATATCTAAGATACCTGCTGTTGTAGATGGCCTTGTGAGGAAAATGCTGTAAGATATGGTCAGAGGCAAACTTGTCCAAAGATTGGAATCGCATGAGCAAGGCAGTAAATTGACTTTTCGTTTTCTTGAGATAAGACGCTTACAAAACCCGATTGTTTGATCCGCTGTTCTGATGAGTTGAAACTACAATGTCACCATCGTTAAGAGCACACAATTGCGGTCAAAAACAACCTTTACACAAGTCCTGATGGCAATTTTCATTAACTTTAACATGTCGGTCATCATCACCAACGAAAAAATATGCCCCTATGACACCGTTGGCATGAAAACCACACCAAACATTTGTTGATGTAGCGTCGTCTCATGAAGTCGATGTGGATTTGCAGCTGTCCAATAGCTGATGCATTGCTTGTTGACAAAATCATTAAGCCCGACATTAGCTTCATTGCGGAAATGGTCCTTAAATGCCGAAATTGCAACCCTGACACTGTACAGTATCTTTGTAGGCAATTCTGAGAAGACTTTTTCCTCTTTGGTGCAGTTTTAAATGGTCACCACATAAATTGGACAATCAATGCTTCGGGGTTGGATTCCAGTCACCGGCAGTTTATTTATAGCAAGCTGTTTTTATCAGGATGGCATGTCAGTTGCTTGCTCTAGTTTAAGATATGGCTGTTTGTTTGATGTCAATTCGAATGAGCTACATTTTTTGTTATCACAGTCCAGATTGATTGGTAAATCTTGCCTAACAGCAGCGTCTGTGTTTCAGCACGAGTTTCATTGTGGAGTCAGAGGGAAACCCAGCCGAACAGAATGTCCTATGTATTTCTAGCTGCGCTGCTACTTGCTGCTAGCAATAGGGAACATTTTCAGACATGGAAGTATGGGCTCTCTGGGTGATTTCTTGCGATCATAGCCATCCGACTTAAAGCTACAGTTTGGAGTGAATCTGGGCCTCAACTAACAAGCCTCTCCAGTTAGCTCGAATTAAGCTAACTGCTTCCAGTTGTGCACTTTAAGTGGATTAAGGTTCATCCGCTCTTCATGTCCTAGTCATCTCAGGCGATTGATGCGCAGGGTTGTTGCAGTTGTCAATAGTAAAACCATCTACATCTCTTCCATATGGTTGCTTCGTTAAAAAGTGATTTCTACGTGATTGTGTAAGTTACTCCATCCGGGACCTGAAGATTCAATACCCCAAGCCGAAACTAGCCGGATAACCCGATGTTATTAACTTGAAGATTTTAAATCTGCTATTGGCCAATTAAAGGTTTCTTCGTTATTAACTTTATGTCAATTGAATTCGGTCTCTTTCTATCCTTGCCATCTTGGTGAGGGTAATAATAGAATGAGAGTTTTCACTTTATTGTTTTTTTGCACCTTTGAATCGAGCTCGTGGTAGAAGTGGTTTACCTTTCTAAACCTAGTTAGGTTGCCAAATGAATCGCGACGAGTATGTGCTTCTTATCATTTCGCTTTCCGCAGTTACAGTGAATGACGGGTACAAGACAGAACTGCAAGGGTCTTGAAGCAATCCTGCGATCTTACATTAGCTTTTATATTTTATAATTAATTAATTTTATAATTAATTTAGCTTCCAGTTTATGTATTATAATTATTTTTCTTTTCTTTCTTTCAGGTAAGTGTCATCTCCCTGTTTGTGCTTCAGAATATTCGAAGAACTTAAGAAGGTGATAGAAAAAGGAATTGTTTTCTGGTGATGGTGATGGCGCGATGGTTAGCTCATTGGACTAGCACG
The DNA here is from genome assembly GCA_928272305.1 of Volucella inflata. NCBI lineage: Eukaryota > Metazoa > Arthropoda > Insecta > Diptera > Syrphidae > Volucella > Volucella inflata. Next base: position 186,070,782 of record OV743716.1, read on the forward strand.
CAGAGGGTCCGTGGTTCGATCCCTGGACATCACCAACTATTTTTCGAATCGTCATCACCCTTTCGGTGGGCAATGGCAAACTCCCGAAATTAAAAAAAATTGCCTACGAGAAAAAGCTTCTAAGGAGTGCCGTTCGGACTCGGCGATAAACCGTAGGCCCCGCTTAGATGTGACAAAAATGACAACGTGAGCAACACAAATGAGTGTCAAGAAGCTAGGCCATGGCCCATACCCGGCTGCCAGCGCCACTGTGTTTTTGTTTTTTTTTTTTGTTTTTTATATTCTCATGTATTAGAAACTACAGATTAATTAAATTGTCCCTGTCCACAGGAGTCATAAAAGGGATTCTTAGACTACATAAATAGTAAGCGATTAATATGCAAGGTAAAGAAGCCACCCAACATGAGTACAAAATAACTTAATTACTTACTAAGTTGTCCAGTCAGAGGGACCTAAACGACACGTTTATAGAGCTTGCGCGGCCCTTGGCCAAACTGTACCCACCTGCGCACTCCAAGTCGATTGTCTTACTATAAGTAAATGACTTCCTCTTACACGTTGTTTCTTCGAATTGAAACACCGAAACCTTGGTGTGTCAGAATACATGTCCGTCCCATCTTTTTCTCCATTAGGACTCAATCAGGGATCCTTGGTCGAGCCTATGGATATAACTTTATTGACAAATACCCTCAGACACTTACCATACACAATGCACAATTTTAAGGAGCCTGATGCCTCCTAAGCCAACTCAGGAAGAAGGGTTCCTTCTCATTGGGCCGGGAAATTAATGGAGAGGTTCCATTAGTACAGTATACTTTCCTTCAATCCAATCTTAAATTTGAGTTGGTGGATGGACTTTTCCTGGCATCCCCTGCTTTCTTAAAAATCCCAGTAGGCCTGTTGTGCTTAAGTTTATGCAGTTCTGTCTTGACTTAAATTTGGTAAGTTCGAAGCAAGTCTTGGTCTTCATCGCTCAGTTTGAATTGTTCGTTTTCCCCAATAGAGGAATTCCGGCCATCCTAGCCATCCTAAATTCCTATGGTCATCTGGCGCTACAGGCCGAGGTTAACAAGGACCTCAGGTAACTTGCCTCTTCATCCAAGGTGATCCCGTACAGTTGGTGGTAAAAATTGTTTCTTGTCACGACCGTCGGAACAAAAACAACCTAAAGAACTATTGTCTCGAAGCGTCCGAAAGTATTTTCATATGCTTTGGTACCGCAATGCTTACTTATTTACTTACTTACTGTTATAATACGAGTCAGTGTCTTGTATACTATTTCTTTGTTTACTTTAGAAAGGACTTTACTACTCAGTTGCCTTCTAGACCTTAAGAAACAGCGATTAGCAAGATCCCAGTGATTCTCTAGATGGTGTCATTGTAGTATTTGTTAGCTATCTGAAAGCGGAATCTGGCTATCGTGACGTTGTGTCCTAGAGTGACACATCGACTCTCCTTGTTGGCTGCGTGTACAACGTATTTCCTTCATTAACCGCTAAGAGTTCTTCAATACTCCAGAATACTCCATTTACAGCTCTCGGTGTTCTTTCCATCATGTCAATATTGTCAGCGTATTCGAAAAGGTGAAGAGACTTTTAAGATGGTGCCTCTAGACTTGGCTTGCGAGTTTCGCACAATTAACACAAAAACAGTGTTTAAAAAGTCACATGGCAATGTATTGATGTTAAGGTCCTTTTCCGGCATCGAAGGTATCGTCGCAACCCACCTTGACTGATCAGAGTGTATTCTCAATCATCATTCAGACAAATGAGTTTGACACAGATGCAAAACTAGACATGGCCCTGCTTATATAGTTCGTCTCTGTAAGATATTCCTGCCCTTAAAGCCACTTAAAGGGCCCGGTTATAGTTGAAGGGATCTCCCTTCTTTAAGATTGGACAAACAACACTAAGGTTCCATTCGGCGGATATTTTTATTGTTATCATTCAGGTTTATCAGTCTACAGAAATAATTTTTTGAGATTCTCAGAACCAGCCGTGGTTCTACTATTGGATTTCCTTTTCCATGCTCCAGTTGTTTGAAGCGTTCGAATACCCAAAACACTGGATCAATCATTAGGATTTACTCATGCTATCACCAAGGACCAGAAATAGAAAGAACGCTACAAATTGGCTATTCCGCTGTTTTCTCGATCAACCGCTATGCGGATGCGTAGTAAAATTTGCAAAATCTTCGGGAAGCAGGACCAAATTCGATTAAGATCACATTACCCTCATTATAGCAGGGACAACGAAAGATGTGTAGTCTGTCATCTCAAAGCGATTATCACGTTACCTGTGAAAGTAGCAGTGCTTCCTCTTAGAGATGTATGTAGCAAATTTCATCCACAAAGCATAGTTTGGGAACAATTTCCACAGCTTGTCCGATGAAAGAGTCGAAGGATAAAGTTTCTTTTCCGTTATTTAAGAGAGTTTACTTTCATATGAATATTCACTATCGGAATAATTTAACAAATAAAAACCAAGCTGAGGTCCATTGTGCATATGGAAGTATCCCAACCTCTGACTATTGTTTTCATTGAATTGATTAAACTCGCTTGCCTCTCACCCTTCACTTCACACTGTTCTCACCTGTTTTGTAAAAGAAAAATGCCATTAACCCCTAGAGGTACTCAACCGATGCTGTGAAAACAACAGACTCGGAATATTGTTGGAGCCACCTTACCTGGTACAACCAACATAAAACAGTGAAAACAAAACGCCGTCTACAACGACAACAAAAAAAATTGAACAAACATGAGAATACACAGTGTGGCAAATAATATCGCGGACTGGCTCCAGAAAACATAATAAAAACACGTTCTGTTTGTTTTTTTTACAACATACACTTGTTTCAACGATTCAACAGTGATCCAGATTTCTGCTCTGGCTTATTTTGCTTTATTGCCTCCAATGGCCATGGTGGGAATGTTGTCAAAAAAGCATCATTTTAAATTCAGTTTCAATTTCGGGAACAAAGAGAAGTCGCACTTTGCTAAATCAGGTGAATACGACGGATAATTTAACACACACGAGCCATCAAATGCTTTAAGACCTTAAGATAATATGCGGCAGTAACTTCAGTTCGAATGAATTCTGCATGATAATTCCATTGCTATCCAAGAATGTGAGCATTATGACAAGCATTGTCATAATTTTTGAAGGAACCTTGCGTGTTTATAATTGTTAAATGTCAACCAAATGTCAAGAAATTTTGACAAATATAAGAAAAAAGAATGGCGCTCTTGGTTGCTGAGATATGGCTCACGTTCCGGATACTATTTGCCATACTGTGTATATAATTTTTTTGTTGAAACCTTTCAAGTAATGAACATTAACTTGTATACTACCGTCAGTGTCTGCTGTAGAACATACTTCTTTCTTTGTTTCGTTCGAATACTTGTGTATGGATGTTACATATCTACTTCCGAAAGGTAGTTATAGTCCTTGGCTACATGACTTACTCCATAAAACCGCGCCGGGTCACTCCTGAGCGACGAAAGTGCTGCAGATAAATGCAAGTGCATACGGTAATGATTGTATCTAATAATGCTTGGTCGTGTTCTGTCATAGATGCAATTGCAAATGCCTAGCTGTAGATACAAATATTGTCATTATTGTGTAGGTAATGACCCTTCTATCGTAAGCCTAAATACGAGTACACAGTGACATTTGATTCAATAGTGAACGGTGAACACCCATTGTTATAAGTAGTAACTTGTAACACCACTTCATATTCAGGTTAACCTATAAATTGTATCTGACGCGTTTCTTTGATTTTTTTTTCCCACTACACACACCGGCAGATTGCAATTGTCAATCATTTTGAGACGACGACAATGTCGTATTCTAATTGATGGCGCTGCAAATTAACGTTTCTACTGCCACATATACGAGTTCACTGCGGCCGACCATTAAGAGTTTGGCTTTGAGTGTGATTAATTGATTAAATGATATGCGGCTGACGTGACGTTCACAGCTAACCGCAGTAACCACAGCTTGGTACTCGTATAAATGAATTAAACGAAATTATATGCGCGCTTATTTTCGATTTAATCAGTATGTGGTTGCTATAGATGCAAATACGGTTACAAGTATCTGCAATTGGTACTGTGTCAGGGAGGTGTATTGTGTTAGACGGAGGGTATTATGTCAGAAACTAAGGAACCTGTTTGCCAATAGCGAATTTCTTCTTTTATTTATTAAGTTCATTGGCATCACCTCTAGGTCTCGGTTTCAACAGTATTTAATCAAGCTCGCTAGTCTTTTTTGATTTCTATCTGCTGATCACAACTAGAAAATCCAAGCGCTAAAATGCTCTGTACGACTTGACCTTTCCTACGGAAAGTAGATGACAACTTTTCAACGCCATCAGTAGCTATAATCTTTAAAAACTTGTCGGGAGATTTTTTCCTTTACGTGGTCCTAGCGCTATGTCATCGATGTATAATATTATTTAGGATTCTAAGCCGTACAATACGAAGGGTATATAGGTAATAATGGTCTGTTAGTTTTATTTACCAAGAAATGGCCCAATTATTCACTATCCCGCTGATTCCGGAAAATCACCTATGGGAGTGAGTCCAGTCTTATGTTATTGTCGTTGTCGTGAGTTATTAAGTTCCAACAGTGACTTGAAAAAACGATTGCCGCCATTGTTTATTAGCAAAAAAAAGTGGTCATCTGTCACCGTTCGTTTGGCTCTTAACGAAAATTGGCTTCGGTCTTAAAAATATGGAGCGGCTTACCCTTAAAAATGTCTCAATTTCCTTGGTCCAGCATCTTGGCTCTTTTTGTGGACGTCACTTTTGCCGTCTCTTTCCATGTCGTGATACTCTGCTGTCTGTTTGACCTACTGTTTTGCTTGCAACTGATGTGATTCTGATGTGCACCAGTGCATATCCTCAATCTAAGGAGTTCTGTCGACGAGCTGTAGGTGTTAGCCGTTTTTAACTGCACAGCTCTAAAAACCTCTTTTCCCTCTATCAGAATGTGGCATCAATATATGAGTGTATTCATTGATGGCAATAAAGTCACTGTTCATCATTTTCGTATCATAAAAAAGCAACAGGGATACGCTTGTTTGAGGCATAATTTTTTGTATCTATGGCAGCGCACATTAAGATAATGTTCACTGTAATCGAAGTACGACTGGTTTGTCTATGGATGTGAACTAAGTAACAGTACCCTGCTGATTCTACTGCGAATTCGTGCCTTTTGACGTTGCAGTTATAATAGATGTTACAGATTGCATTTTAAAAATATCCGTATCTTGGTCTTGAGAGTAGTGATTTCAATCTTAAATTTTCTAACATCCACCAACTAGACAAACATCATTGTCGTACAAAGTTTTAACATTCGTAACAGTGGTTCTTTCTAAGCAGCGGTATCCCATACACTGGTTATTTCTGATGAAACAATGTTCTAATCTCTTCCCCTCATTGAGTTGTGCGCCCTGTTATTTTCGAGCGAACGTACGATTTTTGCCAACTCTGAACGGCGGGAGTTTAGAAAAAGAACGACTCAAATTTCGTCTTAACAATGCTCGCCAAGAGGCCAAAGCTGGAGAAGAAGGGATTCAAGTTTTCTGTGTTTTGGTATTCGCCAAGTTTTGAACCAATGTTCATTTGTTTTGTAGTCAGCGAACGTACTAGCCATCAAGACGGCTTATGAGCAGAAGTAAATAATTTGAATTCTTTAACCGGTGTTCTGCAATGACAATGTTAGATCTCCGGAGCAATTAATGTCTCCACTTGGTCAGCACTTACTAGGTGGGGTGAAAAGTAACCTCCTCGACCACCAGAATGCGCTGTTAGTGCAAAAAAGGTTATGGTGCCTTGAAGTCCGTTCATATTAAGGCAGACATACCACATTTCAGTGCGATACTGTCTTTAGTTTTGTTTTGACAGCTGATTGTTGTTGACGTGTTTGGCACCATATTGAGTATGGACAAAAACGATTTTCGTTCTCTCATCAAACATTATTTTTTGAGAGGCAAAACGGCGAAGGAAACAAAAGAAAAGTTGGATAAATATTATGGGGCTAATGCTCCCTCAGATTACACCGTCAAATATTGATTTCGAGAGTTTCGTGGTGGCGCAACTCCACTACCGATCAAGTCCGCAGCGGCAGGCCCTCCGATGAGATTACAGTGGGCAATGTGAAAAAAATACATGAAATGGTGATGGCTGACCAGAAAGTGAAGGTGCGCGAGCTAGCAGATATCATAAAGATTAGTACTGAGCGCACACGCCATATTTTGGGCAATATTCTGCATATGAAAAAGTTATCCTGCCGCTGGGTGCCACGCATGCTCACTCCTGACCAAAAATACGAACGCGAGAGCACTTCAAAAGAGTGTTTGGACTTGCTGATGCGGAATCGGGCGGACTTTTGGCGTCGATTGGTAACTGTTGGTGAAAACTGAGTCCCGGCAATGGACTGAAGCAGGCACGAGTTCTCCAAAGCGGCCGAAGGAGGCTTAATGGGTCGGAAAGGTTATGGCGTCGGTTTTTCTGTCATGGCATACTCCTAACCTCAAAAGATGGCTCATTAATAAAAAATTCAGCTCACGCGAGGAAATCATCGACGCCACGGAGGAGTATTTTGCAGACCTTCTGGAAAATTACTTTTTGGACGGGATCAAGAAGTTGGAAAATCGTTGGAATAAGTGTATCAAGCTAAATTGTATAAAATAAAAAAAACATTTAAAAAAAATTTGTTTCATTCGCAAGGAGGTTACTTTTCACCCCACCTAGAAGCTATTGTTTTGAGAATGCCTCCTTAACACATTTATCTCGTAAGATTGTTCGTTTGCTTGTTTAAAGTTTCCTAGATAGTTTGACAATAAAAATCCAACTGAGGTCACAACCAACGTATCTCCAGAAACGGATTTTCATTTTTGCTTGTTGTGCTTCGCAGTCTGTTAGAGCTTTAAATTTCCAATCCACCGAGAAATGACTACCCTAACAGCCGTGACCAAGAAGAAGACTAAGACGTCTGGCTTGTTGTGATAAGAACACTCTACCACTGCTTCCTTTTGGCCTTCGGTTTTTTGAAGGTCGTGCTTAAGAACAGATCGATGTAACTGTGTTGTAACGTATATCAGGTTGAAATCCTTTGACCTTTCGTGCCCGTTCTAAGCGTCTATAGTGAATCTTCAAAGCAACATAAGATACATATATATGTTTTACTCTGTGAGACTGCACGGATATAAAAATGACTTCAAGCAAGGAGGGACGCATGGTGTTTTGGTCTCTACATCAGACTTAGACTACTCGCCTGCACCCCGAGAGCCAGAAAGGCCCATTAATGTCAGAAATTTGAGTTCTTTATTTTTTGTAGAAAAAGGAGAGGAGGAGGAAACAAACGAACTTGTTTATTTTACTACTCTTATGTTTCTTTAAATTAAAGTTCTGGAACCTTCGAGAGTGTGCGGAATCCGCGCCTAGCTGACATTCAGAAGCAATTTGCTAAACTCATACAGCACGGAGTGTCACCTCATGCCGAGCACATTTAGATGTCTAAAGTCATTTATACCGATAGACAACATAAGGACTGCCAATTTAATTCATAATAACCAAAGACGAATGCAACCCCAAAGCGAATGGGCAAGATTCAGTCACAAGATTCTGTTTTCCAACTGCGCTTCTTGCAAGCTGGTCTAGCATTTTGTTAGTACTTTGCCATGAGAAATGAAACTAATGTTTGTCGCTCTCCATTAAGAACTATATCGATTTAGTCAGCAAAGATTCGGCATCATTCCTTTCCTCGGCTTAGATTTTGGCTCGCGGAAGTCTAGAGTGCATGGAAGCTGACGACTTTGTACCCACGCAGCAACTCGAACTCCAAATTTTACTTATGAGGTGACTTGGTATCTAACAGAACCCGGTCTCAAGGCTGCTAGGTAATCTGATTCTCCGGAAAGTGAGTCTAGAACATATATTCGGCTTTCGAATCAGTTTAGGTACTGTTGTAAGTGCCATTTGAGAGTTTCCAGTCTGTCTCGTTGCCTGTTTTAGGAACAGTGACTTGTCAGCTTGTTCCATCGTCGTTTTCAAAAGGTCTTCAAATGGTGCATCATGGCGTTGGCATTATAAAAGCAAAGAAATGTAGATCAAACGCTACAACACAATGGTACTCGAGGTAGATTCGAATTTTAGCCTCCGTAATATTGTTGTTGATCGTTAACTCCAGTTCGAAAAGATGCTCTAAAGAAGCGAAGAATTTGCCTCGGCACGGCCGAACAATAGAAACCCTGTTGTCAAGTTACCAAAAACCGAATGCAGTAGATGTGTGCTCCAAAAAAAAAACAAAAAAAAAAAAAACAAATCCAACAACTTGCCAAACTTTTTTTTATTAAATATTCAAAACTAATAATAACAGTAATAAAAATATTGAAAAATAACTACTCATCATCATCTTCATCCAAGACGACTCCTTTGTCCAACCAGGAGAAGATACACGTGGTAATACACAAAATAATAAGCTCAGCACAAATACCGATGCTAGGCCACACTAGCGCCCATGTATCCTTAACACGAATAATTGTCATATCCATAGCTGCTTCAGTGATATTCAAGTCTGTCAAGATATTCCGTGCAAAGCATCTGTACTCTCCCCTATCTGATGCAGTGACATTTTCAATTCTTAGCACCGCATTTGCGACACCATCAGCATTTTCCTCCAAAGTGTATTTCTCAGTTGATTCGTAAATGGTTTCGTTGCGCACTTGCCAATATAATCGCGGCAAAGATCCAACCACAGTACAAGGAATCGACACGTGTTCTCCTTCAGAAGCACCAATATTATCTGGTGTCCGGACAGCGACATCTGCTACAACTCTGAATTCCTTTTTAGTGGTGTTAATGCTGCAACTATAGTGACCAGCATCTGTTTCCTCTGTTCTCTCAACGATGAATTTGTTTTCCGGTTCTATGATTTCATAACGCCCATCTAGTTGGTCGACTTCCGAAACTTTGACACCCTGCTTCTCCCAGATAAGTTCAAAGTCTCCCTCTTTGGTGATATTGCAATGGAGAACGAGTGGGTGGCGTATAGTGAAAGCCTTGACTCTGTGATTGACATTGTCGTAGTTTGGTACTAATTCAAGTACTGGTTCCGGTTGTGGTACCTGTTTTGGTTTTACTTCCGGTTGTGTGATGTTTTGTCCATAGACCAACATAGTCGTTGAGATGAGCAAAAGGTATCCAAGGAGTTTAGAATCCATCATTTTAGAGGCTTCTCGAGAATAACTATAAAAGAAATATATATTGTTCGAGAAATAATCAAGTTTTTTCTTATAGATTCTTAATTACCTTTATCATCTGCGAATGGTCCAAAAAAGACTGCGGACTCTGTGTGCGAACGAAATTCCCGGGAGATACTTTTCGTTCGGTACACTCGATAAAAAAAAAAAATTGCTTTACCGAGATAAAGATTAAATGGAAAAGGTCACAAGATTGCGATACCGCGATAGCGATATCGTGGTATTATGACAGGTTTTCTGCAGTGCTCGAAAGATACTAAGATTGGATAGCGTCAAATTTTTAGATAAGATTTCCTGCGTTCGCAGAATAAATGAATATTCCTCCGTGTGGTTTCTAGAACAGGGGTTGTTGACTTTATGTGAAGATATGAAAACTTGCACCCGTCTGTTCGAGTTCGTTTTTTTTTTTTTTTTTTAAGTTTACGCATCCATAGATCAAGGAGAAGCGATTTATTACTCAGAAGCGCAAATAGAAACTTATTTAAGTTTTCTGCTTAAAGAGATTGGGATGCGCGAAATGAGACTTCGCGTTTGTCAGACTTTTACAAACAAAAATTTCCTCTTCCGATGTTTGTTTAATTACTGGTTCAAGGTTTTTAAATTTCACGAGTGCTAAAACGAGGTAGATGAAAACGTATCTGTTAGAAGAATTCGAGTAATTTTGTCGACATCGACTAGTCACGTTCACTTCAAGGAGAATCCTAAACATGTTGGCCTCCGCATGGAATTCAGTGATGTTAGAATTGGATTCACTAGAGCACAATGCGATCATATATTCGGCTGTTTTTATTTCTCACCGATTTTGCTTGTTTTTTTTTTAAAGTTTGCGCCAATTGATGTGGAATGCTCATAGTAGCCTGCTCGTACTATGTACGATCAACATCTAACCCGTGCGACTGGCGTTAAGTACTACTTTACAGCTTTAGTTAGAAATTAAGCTATGTTCTTTCAGGCCGCCTTTTGGGCTCTTCTCATGTTTTCAAATCGTTGGCAGCTCGTTCTGCTAACTACAAATGAGTAGAACTCGGCTAAGTCGGCTCCTAATAGCATCATGTGGTCCTCTAGACTCGGAAGTACTGCCCGGCCATGTAAGACACCAGATTATCTGAATCCTTCTGCCCGTTTAAGTATTCCATGTATAGGGACGAATCATCGTCTATCTATAGAGATGTTTCCGGTAGCCATGGTACTCGGACAGTAGTTGTGTAAGGTGGCAGTTGCAGGCACCTTGTGCGTTCGTTGCGATTCTATGCGATTTCCAGTGAGGTTCCACTGAACTGACTTTGACTTCTCTGCCGACAGTCCTGGTGTCAGGATCTGTGATGTGTGGTTTCGGCAGCTTGACCACGTCTGCTGAATATTGAAGTGGCTCCTGATAGCTTCGAAAATGTTTATTTAAATTATGACCCAGCGGATCGTTTTTCTGGGAGCTTCGAGTAGTTGTGACTGATTCCCACAAGTTGTTGAGCTTGGGGTCCGTTCGAGTAGAAAAAATTTATTTCGTCATATTCACCGCAATGAAGTCGGGTCGTGTTGTCAACTTAAAAGTCTGTTTCTGTCATCCTTCCTCTTCTTTCGACTAGGTCCTGTCGCCTTGCACAGTTTCCACGTTTTTATTACTTGCTTGCCATTTGTGGCTTGGGCGGTTGCTTAGAACTCTCCGTTTGCTTCTTTTGGGCTTTGTGGTCGTTCGTTGTGGTTCAGCATCAGATTGAACCATGGGAATGTCTTATTTAGATAAGAGCGATGTGCTCATAGGCCTTAACATCGAAAAAGGATGGTGAGGCCTAAAACGGTGAGTCTGGCTTTGTCGATGTCATCTAAAGCTCTAATGTTGGGTTGGAATACTATAAGTACTCTGATTATGGTGTCATACAGATCTACTAAGTGTGACCCTTTATGTGTTGTATTCTCGGATGGTGTGCTGCTTGGAAAAAGCATTATTGACCTGGGAGTCTTCAAAGTGGTAGCCTGAGAGAGTGTGCCGGGTATTTCGCAAAGAATTCATCTATCTGGGAGAAAACGATTCCCCCAACTCAGGACTTAAACAAATCAGCATCTTCTTTCTGTCGGTTCTCTTTTCATTTGCGGCTTATGGGTTGGATATCCTAAAATTCACAGGATCATCCAATAATTAGTTCACAGGATTTTTTTTTTTGTAGTTTTTGTATTTTTTTTTTAGACTTTGGACGGGGTCTACTGTCACGCTCTCGTTTTTGTTCCTTCTTAAGTTTAGATGACTTGATTCAAACCTTATGGTGTTCTTCGAACAGTGTTTGTAGGTCCACATCGTGTGGTTCTCAGTTATCTGCGGTTGACTTACTTGTATATCTTATCGTGCACTACAATCGCAGAGTGTTCATAAAGCACTATGATGTTCTTTATTGCATTTCGCGAAATAACTTCTCTGTCAAATTGTGATAGTAATAGGTCTTAGGTTTGATGTGCTAAATGGGATCTGTCCTTAGTTTTTGCATCAACTTGATCTTATGTCAGTGTATGCTTAAATTTGGACTAGAAGAGGCCAAGTTGTCGGGGAATTGTCGACCAGTAGCCACGTCTATGAACACCACCAATTATTAAAACGGTTAATTATTTTTGATGGACAAAACGCAAACTCTTGTTGTAAATTTCCATGTAACCCAGGCGTTGTTGCGGCGCATAGGACTCCTCATGAGCTCTGTTTTTTTTCTTTTTAATTTTCTTGCGTTACATTCTCAGTTTTGGCCTGCTGCTCATAATTCATTATTGACTGGTAGTGTAGCCTTGCATGTATACCTCTACTATTATACTGTTTCGTTTGCTGATATTTTTCATCGTATAACTGAGTTTTCGTTTGTGGTGGTTAATATCCCAAATTTTGGCTACTTTCTTGATGAAATTAGTGCATTCGCTGGAGTTTACGATAGGCGGTGGCGAACTGGTGAATTCTGCTCATGCGCTCTTACTTTTTCATGCGTACTGAATGGTCTTATCTTCCGTTCGATCGAGGTTCCAGAATCATCTTTCTATTGTTTTTTTTAAGTTGATCTCTGATCATAGCTAACGCCGGCAAATTTATGTCAAAGCCATATCTCATCAGCACTCGTCTTGCGTGTCGGAATGTATATTTAAGCCAGTAAGGTCAATAACAAGTGTTTTGCCTGTTCTTGTACATGTAGGCTTGTTCCGACTCGGATTGTGATAGGGCAGTTAGTGTGAGAGAAACTGTTTTCTTGGCCTTATAAAACCAACCTGGCATAGGAGGATGTAAAATTTTCAAACAAGTCTTAGAATGGTTGCAACATCTTCCTTCAGGTCATGAAGATAGTACAAATTCAACAAACTTTTCATCATTTTTAGAAATTCTCCCGTAGCCGCCGTACCAATGTTTATCTAAAATAACAAGCTTTATTTGTAACCATCTCAACGTTTCAAGATTTGTATGTTTTCGCCCATATTGAACGTTCAATGGACGTTTCTACTTTCGCACTGATGAATCAGCAGGAGTACTCAATATATTCCAATCCGCTGGGCCAGATGGTATATTGTCTCTGCTGCTTCTGAAGAGGTGTTCTTCTACTTTAACACTTTTCAAGTAAGTGGAAAAAAGCGTTTGTCAAGGTGAATCTTCTTCGCTCTTCCCCTACAGATCTGCTACTAACAGAGTCGAATCCATTGCTTTCACATCACAATTCTGTCTATTCACCCACGAATGGCACTTGCATTACCCAGTCTGAAAAATATGTGAGTCAATGACAGCCTACCACATATTTGATGTTGCCCAGAATGACTTAATTTGTGTGCTTATGGTTTGATCCGATGAGTTTTTTATTTTCTTGTCATTACAACCTGGAGACATTTAAAACCAACGTGCACTGATATTTGTCTTCTTTACTCCCTAGTTTATCCTCGCTCTGCACAGTCATTTTAAGGACATTCATAACGTCTTGAGCCCATGCTTATTAAAAAAGAGAACAACAGTCACTTGTAACGACAGCTTTAGGGCCTCTTGGCGTCTTTCCTAAGTACAAAAAATTCATAGCCATCCATATCCGATGAGATAAACCAATTAATGAATTTTTTTTTTGTTTTTTCCATGTAGAACGTCCTTGATTTCTTTTTGGAAACGAAATAAGAAATGAATTTCTTTATGAACCTACGAGTAAAGAAAATAGCAAATACATCATCTCCGACGACAAGAACATGAAGAACGTGTTAAAGGTCATTTAATCCGTGCTAAATTGACAATGACAACGCATAGAAAGGAACATGTGAGAAATGGCTTAAATCAATTTCACTTTTACCAAATCTTATAGACTCTGGCTGTTTGTTTAAGAAACCATGTGAAGTCAGTGTGTTAGCAAATTGAACTCAAACTCGTTTACTTTATCTAACAAAGAGGAATTACTCGAATAACACCGAAAATCTCTTGAACCGCATGACAAACTCATAATTTTTCTCGGACAAGTTGCTGTTGTTTTTTGTTTTTTTTTTTTCGTTTTTTTTTTTTTTAAGAATTCAACATCGTTGTTTACACTTGTCACAAGCCACAAACAAAGTATAACGACGTATCCGAGGTATGTCACATTCAAGCGTGTAAACGAGTATCATAAATACTTGGAATCCACCCCCAGTTTTAGTATGTCATTTGTTTATTTTTTTTTTTTTTTTTTTTTATAAATACAAGTGCAAACGTATATGTATGTATAATATATAAATTGAGAATGCTATACGTCATAGAGTGAAAACATTTTTGTTTTACCATTTGAACTGATGACTTAATCCTCAATAAATACGTCTATTTGCAATGCTAAACGACAGCCATGAACTTTACGTCCACTAGAACGAATAAGTAGTAGGTGCCCGCATAATGACGGCATAATTACGAAAACACAGTCGTCTACGAATGAGTAAATCCATCCCTTCGACTATGTGCCCTTTGATATGTTTACACTATGTAGCTTCATGTCATTAAGGTGTCTTTTCGTCAGTAAATTACTGCGTTTGAAACTCGAATCTATTAGGTCAGAAGGTAATTCATCAGTATTGCCATAGGTAGAGTTTTGATGATACACTTTCACCAAGTGAGATACTGTGAGTTTTGTGCCATATTTTGTGTTGTTGCGTATTAAATTGGTATGCCTATGTTACTGTAATAGTCGGGTCAAAATCAATTTTTGATATCATCCCTGCTTCGTAGACGAGCCAGAAGAATTATGTTTAAATCTAAAAACAATTTATCACTCGGCTTCGCGGTTTACTTACTTACTACATACTCGTACTTTATCTCAATCGAAGGTTGTTGAGGGACTTGAAGGCAGAACTCGAACTACGCCACTTTTAAAATCCTGAGTTATTCCTCCATTGGGTGTGACTCTTAGACTAATAATAACATTACTTCCAACTTACTCATTTAGATGGCGCTTGATTGAGTGTGGGATAGATCTTAGGCTTAATCAATAAGCCCCCTCAGTTGACGCCGTCTTTGATCAACTACATCCACTCTACTGCCTTGTTATAGTCACTTGGAATCGAAGATTCTTCGCGTTATAGCATCAATGTACACTCGCTCTATAGTTCTACATGTCTAAGCAAACTCAACCGCATGATGTGCATTTCGCTGATCACGTCTATGGCGTTGTAAAGCCCAGAATTCGCTGTTGTATCTCCTACTCCAAAGCTCGGTATGAAAAATTGTTCAAACAATTATGCATTCAAAACCGAGGATATATGAATATTTGCGCTAAAGTTTTGAAATTGGTTAGAAGGTCTTTTAATAGAGTCTCCCTTATATATCTTGAAAAAGCGATGTTGCTCAATATCCTTCTGAAGCCAAATAAACTAGGGTTGATTGGTGCAACTCTTATTAGATTTTTTGTGATATGTCATTCTCAGATTTATTGACGGAGCCAATCTGAATAGACAAACGTCTCGGGAAGATTGCTTTCGATCTTTACGAAGCAGAACATTTGCTACTTCATATTTATTATGCATAATTAGCTGGTTTTGGTTGGAATATAACTATAGGGCAGATAAGATCCTGCAAGTGAGCCTCTTTAGTTGGCAAGGCTTAGACGATATTCTTGCTTATGAGTCATCCAAGCGATAATACTCGTATTCATCAGTCGTACTTCTGCCGAGGCTAGAGGTATTATTTCATCCACAGAACTGAATATCGCGATGATGATGCCATGTGATGCCTTTAAAATGTAGCTGTGGTGGTTAGAGTCAGCCCAATATTGCAAATCGAAGATTTATGTAACCCAATGTCGCATCGCAGAATGTTGGGGGCCCAAATTGATTGATCAGTTTATCCGCTGATTTTTTAATTTGTCTTAAACGTTTTGTTGAGTTCATTGATATTGTGATAATGCTACAAAAGGGGCGTGAGCCTTCGTCTTTACAGGCTTTCAGGGTCATCATGGCAAAGGAGCAGCTTCATATCCGACAACCATTGATAGTTTAACTTAATCTTTCAAATGTAAATTGGAGTCTGTACGTAGCAATGTCCTTATATAGAAACTTTTGAGTATATTTTAATAAATCGTAATAAACACCGCAGTGCGATAAAATTGCTAGAATGAAACTTGTTGAGGCGGCACATACATCGAATGGCGAAAACAAAGTATTGCTTTAAAATTTGGACGAATTCAGTTTTTGATCAATTGTCAGGCCAAGATATTCGAAATAATCCATAAATCCTCAAAACAAGTCTCACAACAATCGGATTTAGCTTTAAAGCTGGACTGGCAGCAATTAGCGGATCACACAGGCAGTAGGTACCTACAGTGGTCCGATGCATGGCATATGAAATAAATTTCGGGATATTCTTCCTAAATACTCCCAATACTAGGTGGCACAAAAGTCATCACACTATGGGAAGATGCTATAATTTTTGGAAATGGCAGCAAATGTCAATTCTACTTTGACATTTGTGAAATAAACAAATGCAAAATACACGTCAAGAAGAAATGAATCGCTATACTCCTAAAGAAAGCGGAAAAATTCGGCGGTGGTGTTGGTGCAATGTAAATTCCGGCGCAGATTTCTTGATCGTCCTACACCAACTGGGCAAACAGTACGACGTTTACCCGCTCGCCTATAAGAGTGTGAGACAACACGAGATGCTGCCAGGTCTGGCCGGCCCGGAGCATAAGGGAGTATTGACCAGACGACGGGCCACACTATTGGGCATTAATCGGCGGTCTTTACAGAGAATTTTGGTGAAAGATGTTAAGATGTTACCTTATAAAGTTCAGATAGTGCATAAGCTGTTAGCTGTTGACCGCCAAGAGTGTGGAACCTACGCTCAAGCAATCCCCAATCTCGACCACGAGGGAGACAATTCTTCATCGAAATTGATCATAAGTGACGAGGCCGATTTCCATCTCTGTGGATATGTAAATAAGCAAACTTATCGCTTCTGGGGCACCAAGAATCCTCGTATAACATACGAAGAGCCAATACACCAGCTAAAAAATAATGCATTATGTGGTGTTTACGCTGAATGCGTCATCGGACCTTTTTTTTGAAAACGCCGCGGGCGTTATGAGCTATGCTCAACGACTTTTTTCTTCCTCATTTAGATGAACTGGGACTGGAGATCTTGTGGAGCAAGGGCGCCACAACCGAAATTCTAAGGGCTACATTTACGGGTCGCCTAATCTCTCGTTTTGGTGATTTGGACTTAACCGTCCCAGACTTCTTTTTGTGCGATAATTTTAAAGTCACGAAACTATGTCAACAAGCCTCAGACTTTCAAAATCCCCAAAGAGAATATCCGCCAAGAATGCGAGGACCTCTCCCGGAATTGTTGAAAAGGAAAGGTCATCAATTTTGGCAGCGGCCACTTAGCCGATATCATTTTTTGGAATTAATGGGAAAAAATGTAAGGCATCAAATAAACATAATCCAAAAGCAGATACAGAGTTTTTCATTATTAAAAAAAAATTACGGCCAAAGAACATCGTATAATAACTTTTGGCCATATTGTATAATACTTGTCTGTGTTCAGAGAATCGGAATCTGATGTAAAGGGTGGTTTCTTAAGAGCTTGAGAACTTTCAATAATAATATAAGACAGAAATATTGTCGGAATAAATTTTTTATTATTATAATCTGGTAGATAATTTCATTTCATTTATTTTTTAAATATGATTTCCGGCATATGCCCGTCGCGGCTACGAGTTACATGGTCCATTCGATCAGTCCAATTGTTCACTAATTTTTCCAATAAATCTGGCCAAGAGCTGCTGGTTTGTCGGAATAAACCAATTACTTAACACAGCCCCATAAAAAGTAATCGAGAGGCGTTAAGTCGCACGAACGAGGCGCAGTTAACAGGACCACTTCTGGAAATAAAGTGGACACCAAATTGATTTTACAATGAATTGATGGTTAAGCGCGCTGTATGGTAAGTCGCACCGTCTTGTTGGAACCAAATGTGGTCGTTGTTTAGCTGATTAATTTTTGGAAACAAAAATCAGTCAGCATGGCTCGATAGCGTTCGCCATTCACCGTAACGACATTTCAGCAATATTCCCCTCGGTACGCATATTTCTTTGTCTTGTTGATGGTTTTGAATCGAGAAGAGTAAAATTAGTGCGAAAACGATCAATAACTGCACGAATCGCTTGCTCACTAGGCCGATGATGTTGACCGTAAAATTGACAAAGTGCTCTATGAACTTCACGAACAGATTTATTTTTTTCAAAGTAAATTTCCGCAATTTGGATTCATGATGAATTGTCAGATCTTATTGAACAGAAATGTCAGCACAGTTTGACACTGACAGCTGTCAAACCATAGACAACAACCATCGAGACTTCTCATGCAGCTAAAAAAACGTTTTATATCATAATTGATATCGGCTATTAAATTAACAATCTGATAAGCTTTTTAATTGGTGTACAACGAAGTTCCAGATCATCAGCGATTGATGTAGCTTTTCCTTAAAAAGGTATGCAAGCATGGATGTAATGTAGATTTTGACTTGTATCGTTTCTTAAAAAATAGAAATTAATCAATTATTCGTTACTTAAGGCTGTATTATGTAGGAGAGTTCTTTGCTCAACCCTTTTTTTAAAATCGAAAATAATTTTGGAATCGGTTTGTCGTTTGTTTTATCTTTTTAAACAGTGTAATCACATCGGCGCACTTAAGTTTTTTCGGGGAAAGTGCGTTCAGAAAACCTGAACTGAAGAGATTTGCCAAAATTGAAATGATGTTAAGGGCGATGTTTTTCGGATTAGAAATTGCATCATTTCTACAAAATTTTTGATGATTTAAGGATTTAATAATCCTCAATGTCTCATATCCACTAATTAGTACAAAGAAAAGGCTTTTCCTGGAGAAATGGTTATCAACCGATATCAAAATATGAGCTCATGGTACTACAGGGTAGGCCATTTAAAGTAGACCCATTTGTTTCTGAAGAAAAACATAAAAAAAAACAATTTTTTTTTGTCCTTTTAAAAATTTATTTGGCCCAAGGAGATTTGTTTCAGCTAATTTTTAAAAATGATATCGTGTAAATGAGCACTTTTAGTTTTGAAAGCCGAATGCACTCTTTTTTCGACATTTTCCATGACTTTGGCCAATGTTTCGGCCGATATGGCGGCTATTTCACGTCTAATGTGGGCTTTCTATTGAGTTAAGGTCTTTGGCTTATTAGCCTATACCTAGGATTTCAAATAACCCCACAAATAAAAGCCTGGTGGCGTCGAATCTGGTCAAATCGGTGGCTAGTTAAAATCAACACTTTTCGATATCGACCGCCCGGGGAACAATGGTCGCAATAAATTGATTGTCCCTTTAATTGTTTGGCATGTAGCCCCGTCCTGTTGAAACCAGAAGTAATCCATTTCATTTTCACGAAAAATGGGCATCAAAAATTCCGTTATCATGTCTGGATAACGCTCACCATTGACGGTTGTCGTGGCTCCATCATCGTCTTCGTTAAAATACGGTCCAATAATATTTAGGCAAACACCGCACCAAACTGCCACTTTTTGGTCGTAAAGAGGCTGTTCTTCAATTAATGGAGGATTTTCGGTGGCATAAAATCGACAATTTTACATATCTACGCATCCATTCAACGAGAAATGTGCCTCGTCTGACATGATGTTTTTTCGTCAAAAGTCTTGTTCAATTTCAGCGCGTTCTTTTGGAGTGTACTGTTCCATGGTATAAATTGTCTTCGATTGACGCTTCCAACGCGGTATGACATTTGTCGATTTGTCAGCGCTGTCAAAAGTTACAGGATTACCACATGGGTCAACTTTAAACGGCCTACCCTATATATAGCCGTTTTTATTGATCATCTATTCCATTCTGTTCAACCCATCAATACTACAGGCTCGTGAAACTTTCTAGGTGGGCGCGATGTTACGCATTAGACATAAGACAACAGATGGATGGCCGATTAAGCGGCACGTTTACGATAAAGATTAATTTCTTATTGTCTTCAGCGTGACGGTACCTTTGTTTCGTTCGCGAAGTGGTGAAAATCGTTGATTTTTTTTTATCGGGTCCTCGCAACTCGGACTTTAAGAACAAGATTCATTGATTTTTGACTGAGTTGCCGTTGTCGTTATCCTTAATTGTGGCCCTCGATTATGACATCATTACAACTGTACGATCTGGTACTCAGCATAGGATCGCCGTGTGTTTTAATAGAAAAAATCGTAATGGCCTGGTTAAGAACACAGTGATAACCTGGCCGACAATATTGTTCTCTGCAATCCAGCAATGTAATGTTGTGTGAATAATGGCTGTAAACTCAGCTTGGAAATACTTGTCTTTCGGGGTAAACTTTCTTATCGACATCCAACTTGGTACGTTTCTAAACCATGGTTTGGTTAATAAAATGGCTTTTCTTTATCAAGTGCAGATTACCACTAGCAATGGCAATGGCGCGATAGTTAGCTCATTGGGCTCTCACACAGACAGTCTGGGTTCGATGCCTGGCTGGGTCACCAACAATTTTTCAAATCGCCACCACCCTTTCGGCGTGCAATGACAAATGCTGCTGTGGTGCAGTGGTTCGATTTCCATGCGAGACTCTGAAAAGTTCAAAAAGTGCCAGATTTTGCATATGAAAAATTGTTTCATTATTTCGCCGTTTGGAATTGATGAAAACACCGTAGGTCCCCGTATCTGTGGAGATTATCACATCATAGCTTTGGTTTACATAGAATTGTTGAACCATCGCCCTCTCGAGCAGAGAAAAGTTTTGACGTTGAGCAAAAGGGGTCTTTTATGTCAGTCTTGTAATGTCTGTCAATTGATTTGTCTGTGTGCATCTTCGAAAGATCTCTGAAAGGGGCTGCATTATAAAACCCTGAATCGCACGCTGGCTATACGATTTTTTTCCCGCGGTTATGATGCAGTCGACTTCTGCGGAGTTGACACTAAGGGGCATTAAGGAGAAATATACATCTATTGGAGTAATAAGAAAAAGGCAGCGACTAAACTGATTTCCAAACAAATATATCTGGCAACACTGATCCGAGACTTTGCGGTCTTTGGTCTATAGTAGGTCATCCCGTCGTAGGGATCTCTGTTTTGTTAGTCATTCCGGTGTGTTAGTTTTGTTTTATTTACCGCCACGTGTTTACCTAAGTGTTTCGTATTTGAATGCATGAAACCACTTACCACGACCACAGCCAAACCAACATCCATGAATGGATACTCTTTGGTACGGCAGGTAACTATAACGCAATGCGTTTGTAGCGGTATTCCGTTGAATATTTGCTTTATAAAATAATTCACAAATAAAGCCCGGCAAACAGTTACACTTTGTCACAAATTCATCGATTGCTATTGTCATTTATTGCTGCTATAACGAGTATGTACCGACATGTTTCTCTAGACATGCTAAAACCACGAAGCTTTGTGTGACTTTTCGACTTCGAAGGTGCGGTACGTTCGTATCTAGTATGTCTTAGGTACGTTCGGTCGGTTGGTACGTAAAAACGTTTTGCTATTATTATTCCGAGTGTACACAAAGTGTAAATAATGCCTTAAAGCGTTTGTATACATTCGCCGAATTCTGTGACAATAAGAAAACTCACAAATAAAACAAACAGAAATAGAGAGGAAAGGAAAGGAAAGTTCTTTAGATACATTTCCCCAGTCGGATAGTGTGTGTAGCTTGAGTAAGAAAAAGAGGCCAACGTCTGAATGTGCAGTGAATTTGTGAACTTGTATGACTCTCTCTACTTGTATCTGTACCTCTTTGTATACAAGATTCTTTTGAAATAGTAATGACGTAAGAAGTGATGCGGCTTTTCGACTTAATCGAAGATAAGAATAGACTACACATGTTGCGGTGTAAATAATGAAAGACAACGAGTAAAGTGCTTACGGTTACGAGAGAGACACGTTTCATCAAGTGACACTGGAATCTGCTGTTGTCGCATAATAGTACTTCAATCATATTTATTTAGTTACCTATTTACGCACACTTCAAATGCTGGTAGATTGGTCTACCTCTTTGACAATGTTGTATGACATCTTGAGAGTCTTCATCTTAGCTCTTTTGCACATAATTCAGAAACTGAAATACCCTTGATATGTGACAAGAAAAAGGGCATACACATCTTGTTGGGCTTGATACAAGTGTGAACACCAAGGAAACTTAAATAAAAGCTGTACTTTCTGGAGTAACGAGTATATGCGATGTTCACTTATTTACAACATTTACAGGTGTCCGTCTCCTACATGCCGTGTACTTGAGTTTCCTTCTTTTTAAGAAGTAAAGAATCAGCAAATACAGGATGTAGGAGGACCTTTTATTTTTCCTTTAAGCAATTTTATATTGTTTTCACCGGATTTTTGGGATTGAAGGTGACAATATCTGGTACATCTAGATTTTTTTTTTGTTTTTTGAGATAGCCATTCTACCCATATTCATGAATTTGGTGGGTATGTCTAAGCGACTCAATACGATCAGCAATGCATACGATAGTACAACAAAAGACCTTGTCGCAGTGATAGAATGAAAAACTTTGAAGAGGGAGCTCTCAAATATGTATATGATGCGGCCACAAGTTCTGGACGCTCTGCTTAAGCTCCCAAAAATTTGAATTCCAATCAGCATTGATGCAAGCCACAGGTTAAATTATTGCCAATTAATTGACATCTTAGAAAATTCGATTAGATTAAGCAAGATTCTCTCTTTAGTATACTCGCGTCTGTCCATTCTTTACAATCTGTTCAGAAAATTAAATATACAAGTTAATTCATCTAAATCTATATTGTCCCTTTCAAATCAATCCCCGTCGACTACAACACACTTATGCCAGCGCTTGATCGGTTGAACAAAAAGAAGTCACAGGGAGCCAAATCAGTTGAATTCGGTGACTGTTGGAAGGTATTTGTTGCATTTTTCGTCAAAAAATTACGAATAATAATGGCACTGTGCGACGGTGCGTTATCATGGTGCAAAGTCCACGAGTTTTCTGCCCACAATTCTGGTATCTTTCGGCGACTTGCTTCACGCAAACGTCTCACAAGGCCCAAATAGAACTCTTTGTTTTAATCCATGAAAACCGTGAGCATTGCCTTCTTTTTTGACTGAAAACGACGTGGTTTTTTGGTCTCGGCTCATTTGGTGAACGCCATTCACCTGCCTGATGTCTGGATTGCGTGTCGTATTCATAAACCCACGTCTCGTCTCCAGTTATGATCCTTTTGAAGAATGTGGGATCGGATTCAGCCTCGCAAATTATCTCTTTTGTGAAGTCAACACGTTTTTTTTTTGCATAAAATTGAGGTCTTTTGGCACCAACTTTGCTGCTGCACGACGGAAACCCAAATCATTAACCAAAATGTCTTGGGTGGATCCATAGGCAATGTTCAAGTCCTCCGCTATCTCTCTGATGGTTAATTTGCGGTTATTGACCAACATTTCTTTTACTTTATCAATGTTTTCGTCGTTTTTCGATGTCTATGGTCTGCCACGTTCATCATCTTTGATTGACTCACGACCACTTTTGAACCGCTCGTGTCACTCGTAAACGTCCGGTTTCTTTAGAGAATCGTTGCCGAAACACTTTTCCAACATTTCCAACGTTCGCGCACCATTAAATCCGTGTGCTACGCAAAGTTTAATACAAGTTCGTTGTTGCAAATTTAAATTCATTTCTAAAATTGTAAAAAATCACCAACACACACAGAGATAAATGTACTCTTGGCTACGTAACTTTTGCAAATGTCAAGCTATAACGCTAAGATTTAGACGGAATATCAATAACAGATGTACCAACTTAACAAAAAAAAAAACAGAACTCAAATCAGAACGGTGGTTATTCCGGAATGAAGGTGGTAGTAACGGTGAAATTCACGGGCCTTGCTACTAAATGGACTCTCCCAATCCTAGGAGCCGATGTTAGCAATCTGCGTGTTTTACTATCCTCACGCTGAAGTCATCCAATTTTTTTTCAGGAAGGTATGGATCATCTTCATGCTTAAAATTACGATTACCCAATGATAGATCCGCCTTAGTCGGTACTAAGCTCTGACTGAAAAGGGACATACAGTAGTCGCTGGATGCTGATTCTTATCGTGCAGTTTCACTGAAAACCTTATTTGACCGTTTATATATAGAAAGCTCATGCAATTTGAGGACTTATTTTCGACATTTCGACACGTCGTCGAAATAGAGATGGTGACGGAAGAAAGAATTTTTATTGAACCAACGGCAGCGCTCGGAGTCAGTTGGATACCCTGACACTATCCTCGAAAGGATCTGTACCTCCAGGTAAGGGTTTTTGTTTTCCGAACTGCCCGAGCACATTAAATTCTGAATTTTGTAAAACTTCAAGCAGATATGAAGAATGGTACTGTTGACGACCCCAGTAAATGAAAAATCGGACAACGGCTTTCGGCTATTCACGTGGAATGCTCGGGCTCCTTACAAAACAAAGCGTTTTAGAATGAACTCACCATGTTACAGTTTGTGGCGGTGAGAAATGTCATCATAGCCAGTACACCGGACTATACCCCGATCACAAAGGATAGTAAGAACGAACAGATACATTTAGGGATAAAGTGAGTAAAAGAGACATAGTCGGTGCTGAAAATCTGGATGGATTACTTCTGTTCAGGCAAAATAGGCCATTCAATATAGACGATGACCGACATCTTGGTCTGCTGGAGCAGACGGTCTCCCTTTCATATAAATTAATTCTGCGAGAGTTGACTTAGACAGTATACACTAGTTCATCTATAAAATCTTAGAGTAAACGGAATCTCAGTATCCTCAGAGAAATCAGCCTTCTTAACATCGCTTTTTCGGTTTTAAGGTTGGTCAGTCTACCTATCATAGAGTTACCCAACTCTAGAGTCAGAATTCGAGCTTAAGCATCCCTGATCGTTCTTCCTAAGTCGCACGAGTACTGAATACGAGTACTACTTTTTTTCACTAAAGATGAGATACACATACAGTTCGTCATATGTTGATAAGTATCAACAGGACAGAAATGTACCAGCACGCCTTGATAAACCAGATATGCCATTCTTTCGAGTCTGGTAACAGCATCAGTAAGGTATTATCATAAAAGCTGCTTATACCAAGTTACCGACTAATAGCCATAGGAACTTCCTTAGTGACATGCACCGTATTGCTAGAAAGCTGACAGATTCTATGAGACTTTCAACATGATATGTTTAATTACAGGCGAGTTTGTGATTCAGGATGACACCTCAGCATTAAACTTACGGACATTGATGTTTTAAGAACTGGTTCATCAGACCAGTCAGCATCTACCTTCTTATAAAGAGAAAAACAGATTTCAGGGGATCCAACAGACAGTACAGCTTCATGCCTTAGCATACAGTACAGACCACTGATCACGCATCACAGGAATGAATGGGGAGGATCGATCTGTGGGAAACTGTTGTTTAAACTTGGGACCACATATTGGTCGCAGTCAACATTCCTAGCATTGCCCTTTTCCACAAAACTGATATTTTTTTCTTCATGTTTTCTAGCCGAGTTAATCATGCCGTTAAAGGTTGGAAGCCTATAGAGCTAGAGCTAACATACTCTTAGAACATACCTTAAAAGCGGGCGACATGCAAAAGATAAAGTGCAACTTCTACTACGCATAACAAAATTAGCAGGGATACTTGCTTACGACGAGCAGCAAGATTTGAAATAGTATTTTAACGGATTCCTGACTAACTTCTTTCCTCGGTGATAAATATTAAATAGAAGTTATGTTTGCAGCATCGATTACATCCCAACCGGAAGCAGCCGCTGAAATTATCGTATATTTTGGAAAGCATCCGGCATCCAATTTGCAATAAACCAAATAAATTCATTTAAAATCTAATCTCGATACATTTTAGAGATACAAAACTGAATTGGAACCAATTCAGCGGAAAGGGAGTTTCACGGATCGATGTATCTACTCGTAAAACTGTCAAAGAGACAATATCAACGATTGCTTCCGTTTTTAATCAATATATTGATGCCAGCTGACGTAAAATAAATTCCTGTTGCCATTGCATACCATGGCCAATAGCCCCTAACCCCACTTGAAATCAACTCACTAATTTGAATATCATATATCCGAAAAGCCCTCATGTGACTAAATAACCTTCAGAATAAGAAAATTTAATTCAACATTGAAGCGCATCAATTTACATTCGCGTCAAAAGCATTTATCCCCGGGATGCGGATGAGATACGAACCTATCTACATAGATACAGCATAAAACATTTTTACTCGTATATATAGGTAGGTTTCCGCATATATTTTCTCTGACAACGACTTTGAATGTGGAATTAGATTTTTCCGTATCTGCAAGGGGTGTACGAGTATGAGGATACAATGGCCAAGAATTGAAACCATCGAACTGAAGCTGACATCCTCTTCTGATTAATGATGGTCCAAATGGCTTGTTAGTTGCTCATTAGATAAATTCAGATGTGGGTGGTTGGTCCAGTTGGTCTTACTATACTTTTGCTTATTGGCGTCGGCTTTTCTGCCGCCATTGCTAGGACTTCCATTTGGCAATCAAATATCCGACTATCAGTGGACTTGTGTTTTTTTTTCCTCTGCATCTAAAACCGTTTAATCATGGTTTTATGGATGACTGAATGCATGATGACCAGTTGTCAGTATTGCTTGCCGTTCATCCTCTGTTCTGTTCTCAGGGTAATCTTGCCAACTGTGTCGTATACGTAATATTCTGAATATATCCCGGCAAGCAAGGCCGTCAGTTTGTTGGATTAATAAAAATTCCTATCTCCTTTCTCAAGCATACATATGTACGGTATGGAGATTTGCGATTTGTTACTTAGACTATGTTGGCAAAATTGATTAAAAGCATCTATGCGAGCAGTGTCGTCGTTATTCGTATATCTCTGTCATGTAATCGCGCAGAGAACGCCAGTCAGTCATTGTTTGCATGAGTTCCATCGGAACGCGATTGATATGCAAGAGTTTGTCGTATGCGAAATTAGGCGACATACTCGTAGCTTGTACGTCATACTGGTGATTGGAATATGTTTCTCTGTACAAAATAATCGTAGATCAGATAGATTAACAATCGCTGAATGGAGCGCATACATTTTTGGATTTGATTTGATAAACGTTGCTTAAATTTGCAAATGGTGGATAATCGATTTCTACACAAAATTGGATCTACAGATAATTGGTGAATTTATGCATCGATATTGCCTTCGTTTCTTAGAGGGACTCTGATCGAAATAAGTTTAATGCCACAGTTAGCTGGAATTATAGCTAAACCAGCTGTTAATAGTTTCAAAAGGCTTTAGTTTGCAATATTTCCTTTTTCGATAATGAAGTTGATTCTCCCAGCGCGGAAGGTTATTGTTGTGCTGCTTGAAGATCCCAAAAACAGTGGACGATTTATACGACTGCTGGCAGACGGACAGAAAAATGTGGTTACTACATTAGGTGGGTGATTCAAATAGGACTACGCGACCTTGTTCCTTCGTTGATAAGATCTGCGAGCTATGTCATTGAGCCGCTTCTTAGACGCATATTAGTTTGTAGTCTTAGCTTTTTGTCAGCCGAATCGATACTTCTAGAAAATTATCGTATTTTTTGACTAAGGATGTGGAGGTAAAGTTAATGTTCGTTCCTTCTGGGTTTCTCTGTCAACAGTCTGGGGATTATTCAGAGCAGAATCATAATAGGCAAACATCGTCAGCATATCTTAAAGGTTATAAGCATCACATATCGTCACAAACAAAAAGTAATGATGGTAGTATGCAACCCTGTCGAATGTCTCTTTATATTTCAAATTTTATTGACAACGTGCTTCGAAATGTTCAGAACCTTGTCCTGTGCTGTCGAAAAATTTGCAAAAGCCAGCCAAAGTGGTAAGCTATCGTGTATAAGATCAATAACGATGACAAATGCGGTGACAGGTATAGGGATCAACGTAGGCGTATATTTGGGTGCGGAATTGTTGATAAAATAGCAGCAGACCGAGGCAAAAAAAATTGTCAACATCTGCCTGATTCACATCACGCCCCAAGGGACTAAACAGCACAAGCACGTCTACAAATCGCTTTTGGCTAGTCCTCATCCAAATATTCTCAAAGGAATATCGCTGTCAACCAAAATGATGATTTGCCATGATTTAAGGCATTAAAGATGTTCAACCATTTTGAGCAGAATTAATTGTAAATGACGACATGCTTGGTAGGGTGAGATATGGCTCATAAATGTGCACATTAGTCATGTGGGCTGTAGAGCTTATGAACACCAATGCTGCGGCCCGCAGAGTCCTTGAATCTAATCCGGAGGAACAACGGACTAAAGGATGATCTCGAACTAAGTGAAGCGCATAAGTAAAAAGAGATCTCAACCGACTTGGAGGGCGCAACTGGAGGCATTTACCTAAGGACCGTGCTTATTGGAGAATATATTGAGACCCATGTTGAGGTCGAACTGTGCCGCTACTGAAGTAAGAAAGTAAGAGATTGATTTAGTGGAGTGATACAAATTCATATCTTATGGCATGCCACTCCTTCAACAGGGGAAGTTTGCCACTGGGGCCCTACTTTCTGCTATCGCTTTGTATAAAATTGGAGTCGACTACTGCTTAATGATAGGCCAAACTACAAACAAACAGAGTCTGTGTCACTTGGACTAATAGTTTCATCAGTGAGATGAAACTCACATTTCAGCGCCAATCGTAGAACGCGAACTCTTGGCTTACCCTACTTAGTTGAGTGAACAGTGCATATTTTTTCGAAACTAAAAACAACCATTCTGAACGTCAAATGCATCCATATATTCCTGTCCAAACTTCAAAATAAACTATTTCATCTTCTTTCTGTTGCCGGAGGAATCTAGTCCTCCAATTTGATTTCCTTCTTTTCCGTGTAGTTGTTCTTTTCTTGTATCTATTGGGGAAAAATTAACAGTTTCCAATCGTTCAGCGGCATTTAAAACAGAAAATTCGTCGGCAGAAATGACTGGCAATTCAAGCTCCTAAACCTTAAACAAAATTCGACATAACTTTGACTCAAACTCAGATATTAGTGTTAAAATGTTAAATTTTCGTTATCACATTTTATTTAAAAAAATGTTGTAACAAACTTAAAAACTATCGTCGGATCGATTCCTTCAAAGTTTCTAAATCCTTTACATATGTGTCTGCGACATCGTAACGGAAAGGGTTGTAATTCATTTGAAAAAGGCAGCAACTGACTGCGTTGCATATTGGGTTTGTTATCAAATTGACCATAAAGATTTTCAAACGATAATTTCGTCAATTGAGTCACATCAAACGATTTTCGAAAGTTTCAACATAAATGAATATTTCCACATGAATGCTCATGGGTTATTCGAAATCTAGAACCTTTAATTGAAATATTATTCCGTCTTTACCTAGATCCGAATAAAATGTCGAACAGGGAATGCCTTTTAAAGGAGGGTTTTCCGATTGATTTGCGAAATCAATCTTGACTCAATTTTATCTTGTAGAAGATGCATTGAATCGAAAAAAAAACTGTGGCCAAAGGGTTTTCGGTTTTATTGCTTTACTATCTAAATTCCAATTGGACGTTATTAAAATGTGTAAAAATAGAAAATTGGGAAATGAAAATGGGAAGTACTCATTGGAACCAGTGAGTTTTGAACTCTGAGATCAATCCGAACTACAAAATAATGTATACATTCAGTTTTTCGGCCGCCGAATTGCCTTTTAGTGACTACAGCAAACTTATTGAAATTGAACATTATGATTTGAAAATTGCCCTTCTGTCAGGAGATTCTTTTTAGAATTCTTGATAAGAATGGCGATTGCGCGAAAGTTAGCTCATTGGACTATCACGCAGAGTCTGGGTTCGATTCCTGGCTGGGTCACCAACAATTTTTCAAATCGCCATCACTCCTTCGGCGTCCAATGGCAAACTCTCGAAAGTAAAATTGCCTGCGAAAAAGCTTATAAGGAGTTCCGTTCGGACTCGGCGATAAACCGTAGGCCCCGCTCAGATGTGACAAAAATGAGAACATGAGCAACACAAATGAGTGCCATGTCATGAGTGTGGGCTGCCAGCGTGTTATTTGTTTGTTTGTGTTGATAGGAATGAATGGGGCATTCCATACTTCTCTATTATTAGTTTCCCAACCTTATGAATAGAGTGCCGTTATCCAACAATAATTTTAAGAACGATATCACGCCGAGGTCAATTGATGTTTTCTCGTACTACTAAGATCTGGGGATCCCAGAGAGTTGAGATATGGATTAGTTGGAAAAACATCAGCGTTCCATCCTCAGCGAGGGACAAAATCTAAGGTTGTCCCATTTTAAATAAGCTTTGGAGACATCCTTAAAAATTGGCCAAACAAGTTTTTGAAAAT
The DNA here is from genome assembly GCA_928272305.1 of Volucella inflata. Classification (NCBI taxonomy): domain Eukaryota; kingdom Metazoa; phylum Arthropoda; class Insecta; order Diptera; family Syrphidae; genus Volucella; species Volucella inflata. Next base: position 186,100,885 of record OV743716.1, read on the forward strand.
GTCAATTTCGTAGTCTATTGGCAATAAGATTACTGATGTCATGATCAAAAGACAGTTGGTGTGCAAGATCATCAAAATTCTAATGCGAGATCACAGCGAATAATATCAGTATCAAGAGGAGGGAGATTCTTCGATTAATTAAGACTAGAGCCCAGTGTATTACTAGAAATAAATCCCATCCCCTTGAGAAAGACCATTCTTTGGAGTCTGATAAAAGCAGCAGGGACGTATGATGTTTTCGTGAAAGCTTTTCAATCTGCGTTGTTATACCCGTGTAGATTTAGAGGATCATCCTCGGTATCTACAAAGACATCCAAATACTCAGCTTCATTGGAAAATTCGGTGTTATTGCCTGTTAGCTCTAGATGATTTAGACTCTGATTCAGTTTGTTATGCGTTGCCCTTGATCATAGAGCCGTAAGATTTACTTGGACAGTTAGTCAGTGTACCCGCTGCATCAAACTATGCCACTTTCCTCAAGTCCAAAATGATTTTAAATGTTGATATTGGTTGTATTCTTGTATGCTCGGTCTAAGACGTTACCTTTTACTAGTCTTGTATGACTAAGTATCTTCATTCCTAATGTTTATGTTGTTTTTGGGGATCTTCCTCTTCTAGGTAGCCTTGGTCTTCATATAATCTTAATGTATGTGATGGTTAAAAATGCAAAAAGTAACCATTACACCTCCAATCAACAACAAACCACTAATTATGAAATCAGCCCCTTGGGGCTCTCGCAGTAGTTTCCATAGTCAGCTTACGCCCGCTTGGTAAACGTCTTGGTTTAAAGGGTTTTACGAAATCTTTTTAGCTACACCAGCAGTGGCAATCACAATATAACTTAAGGACACTTGATCTCCGGGACAGAGATTGTTTCGGGAGCTACACAGTGTGGCAAATAATACCCCGGACTGGCTTTAGGAAACGTAATTAAAACACGATTTCTGTTTAATTTTCGGTGTTTTTATTCGACACATTCTCCTTCCGATTCAATACACTCGTTACAGCGATTCAATAAGGACTCAAATGCCTGCTCTAGCATGTACCAATACGAAATGAAAAAGTGGTCGGAAAAATAATTTTTATAATTTTTAACTGTCAACCAAATGTTGTAAAATTTTCACAAATAGTTGAGAAAGATTCTTGTTTATAAGCCTATGTTCGGACAAATAGATGGCGCTCTTGGTTGCTAAGATATGGCTAGTGTCCGGGATATTATATGACACACTGTGTATATTGCACTTAAATTCCAATAAGTTCGAGGAATTTTTTATCCCGATTAATCAAACTCGTCTAACAAGTTGAAAGCTGCTTTCGGAAACCAACTGGCTTAATAACTCACAGATTAAATCTCGTCGTAACTACTTGTACTTGTAATTCTTTAACTATTTGTTGCCGACAAAACCCATATATTTTAGCTCCCTACAGATCTCAATTTGCCAATTATAATAAGTGTATAAAATTCGCTCAAAACAGACGAAGAGGCTCCGAAAGCAATCCTTCCATACATCGATACTTTATTCTTTCCACACCTGAATTTTCTTTGAAATGGCGCAATTCTTATAATGAACGGGCACAGGTTATAAGCTGGTCGTATGCCAACTAGCCATCAGACTATTATTTTATGTGGAACTTTGGTTCCAGGCATACTGCAGCTTCATTGTCACAAGGAAACCATTTTCTGTTACTTACTTGAAATTGTACCAAGTACAGGGGCCCATGGCTCTTAGATTGTTTAGTTGTTTAAAGTAGGCCTTCATCAAAGGGGAAACTTCCCAGGGTTTAACATGAATCTTGGAACCGTATACTGTTCTCAAGTTGTTTGGATAATTCACTGGCAAGATTTTGGGCTTAACAACAAGAGTGGGCTGTTTATACGAGTACGAGTAATGCACTTCTTAAGTTGGAATGATTTCAAATGGACATGATGAGTACATGTAGCATACATCAGCCAACAGAACAGATTTATTCAAATGTTCCCCAAAAGCATTTACCTTGAGTTGTGTGTACCATTTGTAAAGCCAATCGATTCAAAAGTGTGTTATGTTACGTACCAATGTTTTCAATCGTACAACATACACCTAGCCTCCCATTTGACGTCATTGGTAAACTAACAGTGAGCGCGATAGCGCGAAAAGTAATCAAAATACGTTAAACAGTTTTATCACCGTTTAATGAATTATTTACTTTTTTTTTCCCCTCGTTTGAGGCTCAAAAAACATCGACATTGTTTTGGCGCACATGTTGGCAGAACGAGTATCTATAGGTATGAACGTAAGTATAATTCCCTATAGATACGCATACCTATATGCGAATACGAATACTCTCCAGCCACCAAAAAAAAAAAAAAAAACGAAAGATAAAAATAAATAAACCCTCGTTACCGCTGACCTCCTTCTGTATCTGTATCTATATAATATCGGATTCAGGGTTTAAATTGGAAAAAGAGTATTCTAATGTAGTCTTGTGGATATACCTTATCCACAAAGTATCTATGCATTCAATTGTGTATGAGATTGAACCTGATTTTTCAACAAAGGTCTTCGCTTACGTAAAAAAGATACTTGAGATCTGTTACGTACTTAGATTTACTGGTTTCTCATCCGCCCATTCAAATGACGCTTAAGTTAAGATGAAATCGTGTTCTCCTACCAACTTCATGGCTAAGTTGTTAATTCTAATTTTAGGCATTTATTGGATTTCGGTATTTTTCTAAGCACCTTTCGATCAAAACCGGCTCCAATCGATACTGCTGGTGGCTTATTGTTATCGTATTTGAATTTTTACGCCAAAAGTTGTTTCAGTGTCAGTTTGATTTATTTTAATTTTACGTCATTGCTTTGAGTTAATATTTAGTAGTTTGTTGTTGGATTTATTTTCGAATTTACTTTAAAATTTCTGTTTCAGAAATTTGGGGAATTTTTGTCAATGAATAGGGTGCGACAAAGTGCTGCGAATGATGATGATGATGGTGACTATCAACGAACGCAATAAATAGCTAAATCTGTTTTGTGGTCAATGACCAGTTTTTTTCGGGATCTTTACTTTTTTTTTTGTCGGTTATTGTTGCTTCCTAGTTCGAGGTCATAAATCTTAAATTTATTAATTAATCATTTGCATGGGTAATGAATTTATGCAAAAAAGGTGTAAAATTTTATGTTCACTGTTTGCGTTGGTTGTTTTTTATGAATAAAAAAAAGAAAAGTTATTTTTAGATAGAACTTTGACGTCTTTAGAAAGTATTATCGAACCGGAATACTACGAGTACGTTCACGAACTGAAGGGCGGAATTGATTAATGAACTGGTTTAGTGTTTTCTTCAACTGAGATCTTAGTAGGAAGTGTTCTTTCGTATTTATTCTGTTTATTTGCAAGCATAATTAACTAATCGATTTGTAGATTTTTAGGTTTGTTAGATCCTTAAATGATTCCAGCCTATATTAACGATTTTTCCGACCTCTGTTAATATTTGTATCTCAACTGATTTCTTCCAGACATTTGAACATCACTGCATCTCACTCACGTTACAGAAATTGTTAACGTAACAGTCTGAGGTGGACTAACATCTAGTCTCTTCCATTCGATTTCTTGCCGACATCAAATTACGAAAAACTAAGATACTTTTACGGTCAGAAGATTTCAGCTTAGTATTGTCTGCCATAAAGAAGAAATTTACTGTTTACGAGGCTTAAACTTAGATCCTTTTGTGTTTTGTAGTGGACAAATCTACCCACTTCAATATGTCAGTATTAGAAAGACTACACTTACTTACTTAAGTATAGAACAGTCCGGGCTGATTTTGGGTTTTAACCAACAAACCTGTACAAGCTACCGTGATCTTTAGCCAGCTGTCTCCCAGTTGATTGGGTCAACTTTCAGCTCCGTCCGCCACCTCCCATGTGTTCGTCCTCTGCTGCGCCGTCTCTCCAGGTTAGATGCAACAACTTTTTGGACCGAACAGTGGCTGTTCATTCGCCATTTCAATAATTGAATCCGTAAACGCCTAACTAGTCTAATGCCAGTGAAATTCGTCGTCTGTACCTTTCTACTGAAATGGAAAAGTATTTTTTCAGCCGCTCTTAACAAGCCCCTGTGTCAGTTTGTTCTTACGAGAAAAGGCTATGTCACTCAGTTGCCTGCTGAGCAAGAGTGGGAAACAATTAATCTGCACCGATGTTGATGTAACTGCGCAACAAAATTAGATCAAGTCGTTAACTACCTCGGAGTTATAGCTACCAGCCATATTAGGTCACAGATATTCTCCGTAGTAATCCTGCGCTACCAGACGAGTTTGGCAGAGATGTAGAACCAGACATGGACTAGTATGAGTTGTTCCTTTTCAAGCAATTTTATGTGGCGCTGAATTCCACCAAGCTGTGGTAATTTTTTATCGACAGTGAAATTTCTCGGGCTGAAACCGCACTGATGTGAGCCAATTAGCTTGTTCGTTGATGGTTTTACACGCTCACATAATACGGCAGAAAAGATCTTATAGGGCAAGTTTAGGAGACCTCCTCGTTTTTAGTTATCACAGTCTCCTTTCTTGTGGATCGAGCAAACGATACCCATGCCTCATGCATACTTTCCTCTGCAATATCACATAGTTAATCCACCTGCGCCAGCATCTTTATTAGACCTTAGGTTTCGATATTGTTACTTTAACTTTGTGTTTGTCGGTGGGACGCAATTCACTGTCATCTTCATCTAGTATAGTGTGCAGAAGTAGAATTTCCATATTCTCTGCACCGACTGCGGCTCTACTCCTAGTTGTCCATGGTCTTCTTTGCAGGCTTCCATTCTCCTTTATAGCCTTGGAATATTGTTTTATTCACTGATAAAGCTTTTCATCGTCATTCCTGTAGTGACATCATTCCATTTCCTTGATCGTACACCTATCTTTCTTTCTTCAACAATAATCGCTAAATCGCAGACATCTTCGTGACGGCGCTTGAAAATCAATCACAACAGAAGCAGCTTATCTGATGGCTCATTGACAACATTTGCATTAGTGTTCTATGGTTTGTATACGAGTACAAGAGCTTGGATTTTCACTGATCTTGGAAAAAAAAGTATCCGGCAACGACTTCTGTGGTCTCTTGTGATTGTTGCCTATTGACTTCGAACTTCGGTGAGCTTGCTTGACTCCGTCTAGGATCCTTGCAAGTTGTTTATCAGCATCTGGTCTTAATAAATTCACAGAACGAAGAAACCGGAACAGTCCGGTACAAGTTCCCTGATCGAGGCTAGGAGAGCCACTGTTGGCCTATTCAAGAGCCAGTTAGCAGCCATTGAAAGGTATATGGGATTCCTCCGCCGAAATTCTTGACAGAGGAGAAGTACTCCAGTGCAAAACCCTCCGCCTCTCTCTTATTCGTCATCTAGCTCCCAGGCTTTTCAACGTGGAGGTGCGCCATCTACTGGATCTTAAGTCAACTCAGGGAAACGAAGCATCAACATGCGTCTTTGTATCCCAAGGCCTAGAATCGATTATTCAGTACTGCTATGTTAGATAGTTGTTTCCTCATATGTGTCATGTCTGCGTTCTTCATCAAACCAAAGTTTTCCCGAAGGTGGTCGATGAAACTCAGTACAAAAGTTACAGCACTTCTGATGGCCCTTTGCCATTTTTTGACCAAATTTTCATGCATTGTAATGGACGATGAGTCGTATGTTTTTGATTATTTCAACCAGCTTCCGAGGCAGGCATTCTATACCGCCTAAGGTAGAGGAAATGTTGAAGCGAAGTCTCGAACCCAACCTAAAGCGAAATTTCCAAAAAAAAGTTCCTTGTTAGGCAAGCAATTTGTTCTTGCGGGCTCAGAAGCCAAACTTTCATCATGAATGGCCCAATAAATGGCGAAATTTATGTAAATTAGTGCCTGCTGAAGCGCTTAAGGCCTTTTTACAACAATCATCGAGAATTCCCCTTATTTTTGGCCTGATCTTGCGTCATGTCACTATGGAAAGAGAGCGATGGATTGGTATGAATTAAACAACGTTTCGGTGGTGCCCAGAGAGGCCAATCCTCCGAATTCGCCAATACTTAGGACAATTGAAAGATATTGGGCTCTGGTCAAAAAAGAGTTAAGGGCTACCAAAAAGTCTGTCAACGGCCTGGAAGAATTCAAAAATGTTGGAAAAATAGCTATAAAAAGGTGACAGATGGGACCATAAAAACAATGGTGGAAGATGTTCATAAAAAAATTAAAAAAATTTTTAAAAATAAAGATTAATTTTTTTTGGTAATTTTTAGAGATTTTGAGACAAAAAAAAGAACACTGTGGCGCTGGCAGCCCTGTATGGGCCATGGCCTAGCTTCTTGTCACTCATTTGTGTTGCTCATGTTGTCATTTTTGTCACATCTGAGCGGGGCCTACCGTTTATCGCCGAATCCAAACGGCACTCCTTAGAAGCTTTTTCGTAGGCAATTTTACTTTCGGGAGTTTGCCATTGCCCGCCGAAAGGGTGATGGAGATTTGAAAAATTCCTGGTGACTGGTGACCCAGCCGGGAATCGAACCCAGACTCTCTGCGTGATAGTCCAATGAGCTAACCATCGCGCCATCGCCATCGCCAGAGATTTGGAGACATGAAATGAATACTTTTCACTTTTTTTTAATTTCTTAAGTTCTATTTTTACTGTATATTTTATTAATTTTCGATGGGTAAATTTTTTCGATGCCACTCCTTAGCAGTCTTAAGCATTGGTTCGTTATTAACTTGTCTCTTAAAGCTACGAACATAAATTTGACCATGTCAATTCCTCTGCAATACTTCCTTCTGGGGCTTTTCATTTTCCATTACCATGTTGGTCAATTGCCTTTAAGCTTTCGTTTCATTTTTCGTTGCAATCGAAATATTTTTGTTGAAAGGGTTTTGCTTTAATATAAAGTGTAAGCCTTGTCTATACGAGGGCGGTCCCAGAAGTACCCGACCCAACAAAGAAAACACAAAAATTTTGGAATAAAATTTGTTTATTTTTCAACATAATCGCCTTTCAGCTCTTTATACTTTTCCCAGCGATGTTCAAAAAGTTCGATACCCTTTTTATAATAAGAACTGTCTTGCTCCTCAAAATAGCCATTAATTGCCGACATCACTTCTTCATCGTTGGAAAATCATGTCCAAATTTTCAAATAATATGCGATGTACCGCACTTTTTTAAATGCCTACAATGTCTGCTCGCTCGGGCACTTTCAGTCGACGAACATCCAGTACCGCTTTGTGGATTTCCTTCACCATTTCTGGAGTCGTCACCTCATTTGGTCGACCACTGCGATGCTCGTCTTGGCAGCTCGCACGGCCTCGTTTAAACTCAGCAACCCAAAATGTTACTCTTGTAAATTAAGGAGCAGACTCACCCAGAGTAGAATCCAGTTCAGCTGTTATATTGGTTGGGCTGAGGCCTTTCAAATAAAAGTATTTTATCCACACAATAGTTGTTATTTTTTGTTTCACATTTTCGTTACACTTGAGTTTTTTATCAATGGAATTCAAGTCATAATCGATTGTGACTGGCAACTGTTGTGGATATAATTTAGCTATACTCACTCGTAAGTAAAGGTAGGATCAATACATATTGATTTTTTTGAAAATGATTTTACGAACGTTTCACTTTTTCGTCACACCCCTCATGAAATTGAAATTATTTTATAAATTGAAAAAAAGAAGCTAAAATTCAGAATTGAGCTGTAACCCTAATAATTAGCAAATTGGGAAAGAAACTCAAACTTTGTTGGAAAGGCAAACTTTTATTGTCCCACCTTTAGGTGAATGTTGTTCTTTTGAACCTTACGAATTAATTCTGAATTACTTATCCAAGATGCTGCGGGTGTATGTCTACTCTATTTCACCATAACTTGAATCGTTTCTATGCCTCCGCCAGGTGTTTCCAATTATTTCCTATTCTTTGCCATGGAAGCTTTTCATGAACCCGAGTTGTTCACATACTTTGGCAAAACAAGTATGTAAAGAACTTGTGAGCCTTTTTTCTAGGAAAAGAACTAGGGAGAACGAGACCAATTTTTAATTTGTTTTTATTTTCGGGAATCTAATTTAAATTTTTCCTAAACTCCTAGCCAATTTGAGTTTCTGTTGTTTTTTTTTAACTCAAAATTCTTTTACAATATCTGACAGGTTTTTTTAAAAGCAGTTTGAGGAGGTACTTTCGGTTTTTCATCCCTTAAATTTCTGTCTGTTGTTTGAATTGGCTTTGAAGATTTAATATCCATCAATTTGAAGGTACAAATGTAATATCTAGCACTGCAAACAGTTGCCAAAAAGGAAACGAACGCCTGTTTGAATGTAAATTGGAATTCGGAATAAAGTGCTTCTACGAGTGTACTCGTAATTACCATTAGCGCCTTCTATGAAAAGGAGAATTGTGGGAGAAGGTACTCGTACTCGTACTCGTACTTGGGAAATTTTATTGAAACAACTCAAAGTCCCCATTATTGGAGGTAACGTGAGATGGGTTATGATTGGAATCCTTTTCAAGGGGGAGTATTAAATCATTAAAATTTTGAAAACCTATTAGGTGGGAGGCTTTCACAGAAAACGGTGTTAGCATTCCGAGAGTTAGAAAATACGATTTCATAAATTGCCATAGAATATAGAATTTAATGACATACCCATAGACATAAAGCATCGTTAAGGATTAACTAGAAAAGTATCTTTCTTAAGAAAATTAGAGTAGCGTATTCCACGAGTATGTTGAGAGAAAAATGAAAAGTTGACAAAAACAAAACGACTTAATGTATCAACAATGATTAACTTTTACGTAACATCATTAAATACATACAAGTAAACGGTAATTGGCAATTGCGTTTCGAAAATCCCTTCTCAAAAGTAACTAACACGATTGTGATTAATAACCAAAGTTACATGCGACAGTTTCTGCATATTAGGAAAGTATGTGAGTGAAATGGTGTTTCGTTGTAATATCTCGCGCGGGCATGGTACGAGTATGATCAGACCGAGCCTATTGAAAATGATGTAGGTCGGAATTATTTTTCGAATAAAGTGAATGACATCGTTTCTTATATCAAAAATGCTTTAGTGGCGTACATAGCTTCTATATATATTGTGAAGTAGAAGTGTTACGGCAATCTTCTTGGGTCTTCACAAACCAAGTAGGTGGCGCTACAGTCCGGGGTGGACCTGGGCCTCAGTCAACAAGCTTCTCCAGCCAGCTCGATCCCTGGCTAGCTGTCTCCAGTTTCGCACGCTAAGTTGGCTGAGGTCCTCTTCCACTTGCGTGCGCCACCTAAGTCTTGGCCTTCCTCTACTGCGCTGTCCCTCGGGGGCGAATTCGAAGACTTTTCGGACCGGAGCATTGGTGTTCATGCGCTCTACATGACCCAGCCATCTCACTCTTCATGCTAGGTCCATGTTGCTGTACAGTCCATACAGTTCGTCGTTGTATCTCCTCCTCCACTCACCGTCAATGCAGACGGGACCGAAGATCGCCCGAAGAATTTTTCTCTCGATGCAACCAAGAACACCCTCATCCATTTTTGATAATGTCCATGCCTCTGCGCCATAGAGCAGGACCGGGATTATTAAAGTCTAATAAAGGGGGACTTTTGTTGTCCGAGAGAGGGCTTTGCTACTCAATTGCCTTCTTAGCCCAAAGAAACAGCGGTTGGCAAGAGTTATTCTTCGCTTGATCTCAGCGCTGGTGTCGTTGTCTATATTTATAGCGGAGCCTAGGTAGACAAAGTCCTTAACTACCTCAAAGTTATATCTGTCGAGGGTGACGTTCTGTCCGAGACGTCGGTGTTGGTTGTCCTTTTTGCTTGACAGCATATACTTGGTCTTGCCCTCATTGACCGCTAAACCCATTTTCGCCGCTTCCGTCTCAATACTCGCGAAAGCGCCACTGACATCACGCTGCTTTCTCCCGATTATGTCAATATCGTGGGCGTATGCGAGTAGTTGGACGGACTTTTGAAAGATAGTCCTGTGTTTGCTCGTGAGTTTTGCACTATTCTTTCAAGCACGATGTTGAAAAAATCGCATGAGAGCGCATCGCCTTGTCTAAATCCTTTCTGGACATCGAAGGTCTCGGTGAGATCTTTACCGACCTTGATGGAGCAGCGTGCATTCTCCATCGTCATCTTGCACAGACGGACGAGTTTGGCAGGGATGCCTAAACTAGACATTGCTCGTCTCTATAGATGCTGTCATACGCGGCCTTAAAATCGATGAATAGGTGGTGGGTATCGATCTGAAGCTCATGGGTCTTCTCCAAGATCTGCCGTAGTGTGAATATCTGGTCGATAGTGGACTTTCCTGGCCTGAAGCCACACTGATATGGACCTATCAGGTTGTTGACGAACGGCTTCAGGCGTTCACACAATATGGCGGATAAGATCTTATATGCGATGTTAAGGAGACTGATGCCTCTGTAGTTGGCGCAGTTCAGAGGGTATCCTTTCTTGAGAATTGGACAAACAATGCTGAGATTCCATTCATCGGGCATACTTTCGTCAGACCATATTTTACAGATGAGTTGGTGTATGCTCCTCACCAAGTCATCGCCTGCCGCTTTGAAGAGCTCGGCAGTCAGGCCATCCGCTCCAGCAGCTTTGTTGGACTTAAGCTTCGATGTGGCTATCTTCTCTTCATCCAGGTCGGGTGGACGGAATTGTTGGTCATCATCGTCCAGGTTGAAAGGTTGATTCTGCCTGACAGCGGTATTTGGTCCGTCATCGCCGTTATACAGTCTGCAGAAATGATCTTGCGCTTGCCGGCATTCATCATCGAACCAGGGGTTTCGTTGTGGTGGACGAGTGAAACCCAGCACATCAGAAGCGGCATCTCTGATGGCGTTTTGGCAGTGTTTCCAATGGTCTTCGATGCTTGATGCTGGCGGCATTGGACCTCTTAAGAGATTAAGAAAAGGACATGGCGATCTCTTGCGATTGTAGCCGTCTGACGTCGAATGAAATATATAAAACGCATTATACATTAAATGCTACTTTTTCTGCCACATACTCTGAAAGCCAACAGTTTGAGGCTGTCTTCAGTGTTCAAAGGAAAACAAAATCTAACATCTCAATATGACATAGCCACCTCAGTCGTTGGACTTTTCAATCTTCTGGCTAAGTCAATGTCGTTGAATAGCCCGTACAGTTCGTTGTTGTATCTCCTCTTCCATTCATCGTCTATGCAAACGGGACCGAAAATCACCCGAAGGATTTTTTTCCCTCAAAGAAGCCTAGAAAAGCCTCAGTTCATGTCTCTGAGCAATAGAGCTGGACTGCGATTATTAAGACCTTGTATAGGGTCACTTTTGTTAGTCTAAGCTTCGCTGGTCAATTGCCTTCTTAGCATAATAAGGTATCGATTAGCAGGATTTATTCTTAGTTTGATCTCAGCGCTGGTGTCGTCTGAATTGATAGCGGAGGCTAGGTAGATAAGTGATCCTTAAGTGATTATATATGTCGAGGGTGAACTTCTGTCCGGAACATCATTATTGGGTGTTCTTTCCGCCATTTTGTTCGGATTTCTGCAATGCGTTTCAACTCCGCAAAGTCTCGATTACACATCAACCTTCAGCCTGACTGAGTAAGAGATGTCCACTGCATGGAATACTTTATATATTTATAGTCGGCACTTGCCACTTCCTCCTACGTATGGTGACGCTGTTCATTGGGCATGCGGTTTGCCCAAAAAAATCCTCAAAATGTTACGTGGACATCAGCAAATTTATGCAAATGGCGTACGTCAATCATATTTGACATTTGTGAACTAGAAAGAAAATAAACAAGCAATGGAGCGCTTTACTCCGCAAGAGCGTGGAATAGTTGTGTCGATTTTTTTGACCAATAATCGCTAGGTAGTGTTAGCGCAGCGTGAATTTCGACGTCGATTTCCTAATCGGGTCGCGCCAACTGGGCACACATTCCGGCTCTTAGCTACTCGACTCGAACAGACTGGAACCACATGAGACCATGCGGGCCACGCAACTCGGCAAAGCGAAATACTTACACATGTTCCCGTACAAAGTGCCAACAATTCATCAGTTAATGCCTCCTGACCGTCAGTCGCGTGTGAATGACTGTCAAGCCATCATCAATTTCAACAACGAAGAGGACGATTTGTTGTCGAAAATTATCATGAGCAATGAGGCGCATTTTCACATAAGCGATTACGTCAGTAGACAAAATCTTCATTTCTGGGGACTGAAAATCCGCATGTGATGCACAAAGAGCCATTACATCCACTCAAAGTCACTGTGTGGTGTGGCGTTCACGCGGGAGAAGTGATTGGGCCGTATTTTTTGAGGTCGCCATTGGCCATGATAAATGACTTCTCATTACCGGAATTGGATCAGTCGTTCATTGATCTCTGTGTAGAAAGGACGCGTTTCGGCTTTATTTTTGTGAAAAAGTGAATAAAACAATTGTTGAAAGAACAAATTAGAGACAATTTAATTAAGTTATTCGGTAGCCTGGTGGTAGTGGCAGTGAGCCGAGAAAGTCGGGGTCGTGGGTTCGAGTACCCGAAAAAAAAACCATTGTCCGTTTTTATTTTTTAAGTGTTTAAAAGACAATAAAATCTATATAAACAAAAAAGTGTGATAGAACGATGAGTGGCAGTGAGCGGTCCGCTATGTTAATAGCGGGATTAGAAGATGGCGCAACGTCATCTGATAATCAGACCGTTAAGCCACTTCGAAAGAAGATGCCAACATCAACAAAAACATCAAAAACAGCAACATCGTCAATGACAACAAAGAGGAGGAGGATGTTGAAACCAACTCCTAACTTAGCAAGGCGCCCTTCCCTTTCAACCTCTCCCAAAAAGCTGCCTGGTAGAGCAAGGGAAGAGGCGCCAACAACAATAAAAAGGGCGGCAGTTGAATCAGACAAAGACGATTACTCATACGCGTCTGTTGGTGGAGAAGGCCACTGTATGGGTAAAAATACCTTCGCATCTCTGGCGTCTTCAGAGTCAGAGGACGAAGAGGAGGAGGTTGAAGCTCTAAACAACAGCATTAAAGAGTACTGTACAAAAAGTACAGTCAATAAAGGCCAAACAAATGGCAAGAAGAGAGAGGGAGCACCATGAACAGCTCTTTAGCTCTCAGCAACAAAAAGACACAAGCGAGACTAAACAACAAAAAAAGAGTCATACTGTACAACAACAACAAAAACTACAAAAAACAGCACAAATTCAAACGATGCAGCCAAAACAAAAAAGTCAGTTTGACCAAAATAATAAATAACAACAACACCAACAGCAGCAGCAACAACAACAACAACAGCAGCAACGACAACAACAGCAGAAACAGCAAAACAACACAAAACAAAGGGTTCCACCAATAAACACTTACAAGATGGAACTAAAGGAGACGATTGAACTGTGTAAGTCGGCCATAGGCTCAAATTTTTTTATAAAAAGACTAAGTGCAGATAGGCACTGTAATACAGTGGAGCGCTATAATAAAATTAAAAACTTGTTAAGGGATTCGACGACGGAGTTCTTCTCCTTCACCCCGAAGGGTGAAAAGCTGCAAACAATGCTGCTGAGGGGGATAGAACCGTCAACTGACCCGGAGGAGCTCCTCGCACTGCTCAAAGAGAAAGAGTGCGAAGATCTCAAGTTCGTAGGGGTCAAGCCCTTCACCACAGCCAGAGCCAAAAGGGAGAAACGGAAACTACCGTTCTTCCTGGTTCAGCTAACTCCCGATAGCAAACTACCGTTCTTCCTGGTTCAGCTAACTCCCGATAGCAAACTGGATGGTCTAAGGAGTACTAAAGTCCTAGACTACTAGGTTGTACACTGGGAAAAAGTAAAACGGAGCGATAACATGTTGCAATGTGTTCGCTGCCAAAGGTTCGGGCACGGCGCGTCGAACTGCGAAATGCAGCCTCGATGCGTCAAGTGCGGTAAGAACCACAAATCAGAAGAATGCCCTCTGGGTATGGATGGAGCGTCAGAAAAAAGCCAACTCTCTTGCGTTTTATGTAAGAACACGGGACACACCGCAAACTATCGGGGTTGTCCCAAATTCCAGTACATAAAAAAAGTAAATCTGGCTCGGCAGCAAAAGGTGGAAGTCGAGCGTCCACCGGTTCAAATACAAACACCAGCCGTTACTCCCCAAGTTACCTACGCCCAAATGGCGGCAGGTAGGGGGATTACGGCACAGCAAGCGAAGGTTGCATCTCAGGCCCCAGCGCCTAGAGCACCGGAACCGGCAACTGACATTCTAGCTATCTTGCTCTCTATCCAGGGGCAGATGGCTCAGTTTCAACGTCAGATTACTGAACAAGCTGCGCGCGTGGATCAAATCTACGCGCTGCTGCCGAGCCTAACGCACCTCCAGTCGTAATGGGTACGTACATGGCGGAGCAAACCCTGAAGGTCTTTGCAGTGAATGTTAATTCACTGATTAGGATTGAGCGAAGAGCCACACTGTTTAAGTTGCTGAAAGACCAAGCCCCTGATGTGCTTTTGGTTAGCGAAACTAAGCTAAGCAAAAGACACAAAATGAGGCACAAAAGGTACAAAATTATGCGAAGAAATCGACCCAACTCCATACAAGGAGGAGGCGTTGCAATCTTCGTAAGGAAAGGCATACATTTTAAAAGAATATACAGTCGTGTAGTGCGTAGGTTTCAGGTGCTTGAAGCATGCATCGTGTATATCCCTCTCCGTAGTGGAAAGTGGTTATACATGGTGTCTATTTATGCACCTACAGCTACTCAATCCACCCTATTTATCTCAGAGCTCGAAACACGTTTTCGATTTCTGAGACTGGAATTGGAGGAAAACTACTTCATTATCGGCGGAGATTTCAACGCCAAACATAGTGATTGGGGAAATAATACACCAAACACTAGAGGGAACCTACTATTCAATTGGTGGGGTCAACACAGTGTGATGTATAGACTCGGCCTTAAGGCGACGGATAGTCCGTCGTTTCCCAGACACGGCTCCTATTTGGATCTCCTGTTGTTCGACACACGAATACAACTGACAGGTACGAACCAACAAACTGTAAACTGTCTTCGCACTTTTGTGTATGACAGTGACCATTGCGGTCTAAGTACCGAAATAACCGTTCCGAACGAAATTGCGGAATTGGATGAGTATGTTCAAAGGCATTCCTACAATTACAATAGGGTGCGTTGGACACACTTCTCCAGGACATTGACTAGAGCATTCTCCTCGAATTCGCTCTACCCACCGTCCAACAGAAATCTATCAAACGAGGAGATTGACAGATATCTAAAACTACTGGACGAGACAATTAAACGGACTATGGACAAAACGATACATCGGTATCAATACACTGACAACGAAGACTTGTTCCGCAATTCAACTATAGACGCACTGCACCGACATAAAAGTAGACTACTCTCAAGACTGAAGACCTTGTACAGACAGTTTACTAACAGACACAACCCGGAGATTTTGACATTAAAGTCGTCGATCAAAAACCTCCAAACATTAATAAAAGAAAATTACAGGGCTTCTGTAAGTTTGTATTGGAACAACAAAATTCAGACTGTAAACACCAGCAACCCGAATATGTTCCCGCAAATAAATAAAATATTTCGGAGGAAAGATCAAATCGACCTTCCATGTCTAAAAATCGCCCGAACGACTGACAACGAACGCATACTTTCAACAGCAGGCATAGATCCAAATGAGGCTGTTGATGATGACAACTTCTTTGTGATCGAAGATCCGCAGGAGAAGGTCGAGGCTATAGGAGCGACTTTCCAGGAAGTGTACAAGACAAATGAAATCATTGGTCCCAACCTCGACCTGGAAAATCGAGTCCTTGTGCACAATTTCTACCTTCGAAATGAAATATTAAACTGGCGAATCGAGAACTCGCGTTTCACCTAGTTCAGTGACGAGAATATGGCAAATAATGTCATCGCCAATGAAAGGGAGCAACCCCCGTTCATTTCGAAGGAAGAGCTTCAAACGATCTTCGACACAATAAGAAGTAAGAAATCAGTGGGAACCGATGGAATACCGAACATTGTGCTTCGACATCTCCCATTAGAAGCGGTGGACATTTATACCACCCTGTTTAACAATGCAATGAATAATGCACATTATCCAGCGCATTGGAAAACTGCGGTGGTACATCCCATCTAAAAAAGGGATAAAGACTCCTCCAATCCGGCGAATCTCCGGTCGATCAGTCTCCTTCCAAATATCAGTAAGGTTTTCGAAAAAGTCATCAATAGAGTCCTGACTAAGTGGGTTGAGGACAGAAATATAGTTCCGGATAATAAATTCGGTTTCAAGGCGGGGCATGACGTTATTCATGCCGCGTCTAAACTGGTTTCTGATATCCAATGGAACAAAGCCAAGAAACAGTGCACGGGTGCATGCCTGATTGACTTGGAAAAGGCCTTCGATACCGTATGGTTAGAGGGACTCTTCTACAAGTTGAACAGACTGGGCATTAGTAAACCACTACTGTATATTCTTTTCAACATGCTCACAGATAGACAGTTCATCGTGAAAAATGGCGATGTGACTTCTACTGGTACATTCAACATTAAAAACGGCCTGCAACAAGGTGCGGTCAATTCAGCAATCCTTTTGAACATTTACACAAGTGATCTGATAGGTTCACTTCACCATGCCATAGCGTACGCAGACGACTTAATCGCGTACAGATCAGGTCCAAATATTGAGGTTATAAACATTCTTTTGCAACGTGACTTCGATAAAATTAAACAATATTGCGACGACTGGAAGTTGAAGATCAACTTTCAGAAGTCGGAAACCGTTCTGTTTAGGACGCCTTTGTCTGGGGCCTCTGCGGATACCAGAAAAAATTGGCGAAAGTTTCAGATCGTTGGACAACACGGTCAGCCACTTGTTTGTCGAAATGTAGTCAGATACCTTGGGATTTGGCTAGATCAATATCTATATTTTAACAAACATATACATGTTGCTCTGGCCAGAGCCAAAGGTGCTTTTGCCCTTACAAAGAGACTGTTTTATAACAGGCAACTCGATGCGAGGGTAAAGGTGATCTGCTACATGGCCCTTATTCGGCCTATGCTTACATTTGGTTGTCCCGTGTGGTTCAACGTGAGAGCAAGTCTTTTGGAAAAGATTCGGGTGTTTGAGAGGGCTTGCCTTAGGGCTTGTCTTCGCCTATACAGAACACCAGAGTCTGAGTACATTAAATTCTATCGCAATGAGGTCTTGTACAATAGGGCTAACCTAATAAGAGTGGACAATTTCGTCATTAAATTGATTCGAAGGCACATTGCAAGAGCAATGACCTCGTCGAATAACCTGATCTCTGGGGCTTACTACCCCAATCATATGTATCACGAGAGAGTTCGCTATGACGGCTTTATTCCTCCAGAAGCTTTCCTCTACCTCGACATGAAAGGTCTGATCCAGGATAGATTAGCGGTGCCGTTAATCTTCCATGTCGCTCGAACAGCTGCGGAGAGGCGACTTAACTACGATAGAGACGTCGCACACGGCAGTGCGTTGCGTCTCCGGTTCAGTAGGGCGGTAGGGAAACGCGACATGAGGGATGTTGCTCGGCAGCACCAACAATTTTTGTGGCTTGTTGAAGGAGCGGAGTCTACGTCGTCGAATTCCTCTAGCACTAGGTAGCTTCGCTAGGAGCAGAGTCGGCAGCCTAATTTTTTGCCGTGGCCGACTTACATAGATTTAGGTAGGATTAGGATAGTTTTTAAGGGGAAAAAAAAATGTATCTATATATATATATTGTATATATATATACACACAAAAAACAAAAATACAAAAAAAAATTATAAAACAACAAAAAGATGGGTAACCTTCGGCAACTTCTCAACAAAAAAAATTATACCTAAATTATAAGATAATTTGAAGTAGATTAAGTAGCCTAAGTAGATTAAGAATAATGTTGGTAGTTCATAAGTTTTAGTTTTAAGTTTTAAAAGATGATAAAAAAAAGAGTTAATTTACTAAGTTTTTGTTATGAAATTATTTTCTTAGTTTTAATTGCAGTTAATACAACATAATTTAAAAATGAAATGAATGAAATGTACGAAACGTCGAAAGACAAAATTTAATTGTTAGGTTTAACTTAGAGTGTCCGCATGGGGCCAGTAAGTTAGAATAAGATAATTTTAAGTTAATTAAGCTAATTTTTAAGCGTTTTTTTGTCTAGCTTGTAAGAGTTTCTGAATTTAAATTAATAAAAATGCATTTAAAATGAAATGAAATGACCGAAATTGGATTA
Source organism: Volucella inflata (assembly GCA_928272305.1). Classification (NCBI taxonomy): domain Eukaryota; kingdom Metazoa; phylum Arthropoda; class Insecta; order Diptera; family Syrphidae; genus Volucella; species Volucella inflata. The sequence goes on from OV743716.1 coordinate 186,119,119, forward strand.
GCAGGGCTTGGTGAGTATGTGGTTTCAACAATCGCACACACAGCTTGGGCCACAATAAATATTGTGAATGAAGCGTTTCCTGGTCGCGTAATCTCTCTTGGCATGGCCAGCACGATCGCCCGATTTAACCATCCCATACTTCTTTCTTTGGGGCTACTTGAAGTTACAGGTTTATGCCAACAAGCCTTAGATAATCGCAGCCCTTAAGGAGAATATTCGACAGGAATGCGAACAGTTATCACCGGAAATCTTGCGGAAAGTCTTGGAAAATGCCATAAAACGGGAACATCCTTCCTAAAGATAGAAAGTTTTCGATCTTATCGACCTGTTGTTCGGGATCGTCGAAGATTTAAAATACTCAGCGCCTACCAATATCAGCATAGCCAAGGTGTTTAACTCAATATGTCGTTAGCCACCTCAATCTTTTGTTTCAATTAGCGCTACCCAAAGCACATCGTTGACGAGTACCAGGAATAAAAATGGTGAAATTATAGAGCGCTGACGTCCTCCATTAGAAACTTTCAAGTCATCTAACACCTTACCAGTGTGGAAAACTTTACACTTATCACTCTCGTAAGTAGCCTTAATAATAGCTTTAAGTTTTTCCGGTATGTCTTTAGTGCGCAAGGTTATCCAGATACCATCTCTGTTCAAACTGTCGAAAGCCTTTTCAAGACAATAAACAGTAGATGTAGAGAAGATCTAAATTCGACACATTGCTCAATGATGATTTGCATCATTTACAATTTGGAATCATCATGTGATCTATGCAAAGAATCAACTCTAAAATTCCACCTGTTCGGCATTGAATGTTGAGTCTAGATGCTCATGAATTCACTTAAGATTTCTAATCAGTTCAAACAACTCTTCAAATTGACCTTCCTTGGAAGCTTAATGGGCGTAAATCTTTGCTGGGAACCGCTCATTTTTTCACGCCCGGCTAAAAAACACGGCACGGATACCATCAATGTATATTGCTTTATTTCTTTTGAGGGAGCAACATACCCTTCGGAACTTGGGACTTTAGCAATGTCGCCCATCTGTTGAGTTGATCTTCGTCCGTCATCAGCAGACTGCCACCTTCACTTTTAACTGGATGTTGTTTAGAACTCTAACCACCAGTAAGTTATTTTTTCATGCTGTAGCATTTTCTAGCCTTCGAGTCCATGTATGAACGCTTGTCACGTCTGATACTTTGCTGCACTTCCTTTCTCTTCACATGATATTGAAGTTACAATAACTAGCGATACGAGCTTTTCTATTTCTGATGCCACTCCACTCCGAGCCTTAAGTGTGATACGCTCTTCGATCCGTCTCTAGGTATCTGCTGATAACCGCATGGTTCGACATTTCTGCTATATACCGATGTAGGCAAGTGCCACAGATACAAAAATATTTTTTACAGCATTGCAATCCTCATCCATGTCTTCATGCGTTGAGCTGCTGATTATTTCTGTGGCAATATCCCAAAGTCTGTCTGTATCGTAACTAAAATTCCGAAGCAAAGCCTTAGCGGTTCCTGTGGACGGGTGTACTACCAAGGCGTAAGGTCGCTTGACATTTCGATATCGGCTTCAAGTTCGTTTGGACGTCTAGGACGGAATTTCTGAAGCGTCGACTTATTGCAAAATGGTCGATTTGGTGTGAGATTTGCTGCCAAACTCTGAAGTCTGGCCATCAGTATCCGGTCAGAGTACAGTTTTTAAGATATGCGGCTGCTTCTTCACCAAGGTGCCTATTGGCACCGAAATAGATGAAAAATAAAATTTTAAATAATCCTGTCTGTTAGATAATGTATTTTTCTGAATCTCGCAAATTAATTTGCGATTTAAAAAAATGATGTAATAACATCAACACATTTGCAGAAGAAATTAGTGTTAAACACATTAATTTAAATTGTTAATTGTTAATGGTTAATTTTTTTATTTTCTTAGCCTATACCTTCATTGAAAAGCTAAATCTCCAAGATTAGAATTTTATGACTTTCTCTGAATAAACAAATAAAGCAAAAACTAATTTTTTTTCTTCTTCTCTTTACAGGTACGTTAATAATATTGACGTAAGTTTAATTTATTGAAGCAGACATATAAGTAATCCAACAACACAACATGTTGACTGCCGTAGCAGAGGCCTGGAATAAACCTTATCATTAGTTGGAATTTATTAAGTACAGATTGAAATAGTTAAAATGAAACAAAGCAATTTGTTGCAGTAGAAATGGCCTGATTAGCCCGGCCTTTAAATTACTACCTCTAGTTGAGCACTCCAAGTCCATTAAGGGCTCCTTCCGAATACTTGTACGATGTACAGCACGTATAGTTCGTCGTTGAGTCTTCTCCTCCAAACCCAATCAACGCAAACGGGACCGAATATATTTCGAAATATTTTTCTTTCGAAACGACTAGGGATGATATCTTCATCCGCTTTCGATAGAGGCCATGCTTACGACTGTGACGCTGTGTCCAATTCGTCAATGTTGTATGTTCTTTCTACGAGTATGTTTCTGTTTTAGTTTTGCCCTCATTTTTCGTAAGCTCATTTTATCAGCTTGTGTTTCAAAGCTATCGAACGCAATGATGACAGCCCGTCATTCTTAACAGACGGGCGAACTTGGCTGGGAAAGCGAAATACGACATGGCTCTACACTCTTAAATCTGTCACATGCTGCTTTGAGCTCGATTTGAACTTGTAGAGCTCTTTCCAGGATCTGTCGGATACTGAAGATTTGGTCGATTGTGAACTCTTGTGACCCGAAACTGCACTGATAGGGGCTAATAAGGCTGTTGATGATTGATTTCAGACATTCACACAATAAGATAAGATCTTTTATGCGATTGTAAGAAGACTTATAGCACTAAAGTTGGCGCAGTTGAAAGGGTTTACATTTTTCTGGATTGGGTAAATAATACTGAGATTCCATTCCACAGCCATGCACTGTACTGACCAGATTTGAGAATTGGGTTGGTGCATGCTATCTACTTACTCATTTCAAGCAGTTTTGAATACCTCGGCAAACAAAGTAGAAAGGAGCATGGCGATAGAACCTTACTAACCAAAATGCTTGAGCTGCGGTGATTAGAGCTTCACCTACTAGATCGGACAAGACGTTTTGTTTTATTTTTTTAAAAGAAAAAAGACGATTTTATTTACCACAAGCAGCAACCGAAACATGTCTTTTTGTCCGGTCTGTTTTGGTGTGCGTTAACTCATATGAACCAATGGATTGTTATCTGATTCGTCAACAAAAGAAGTCTTGTCGTATCCGGTGTGTTTTCATCCTCAGGAAACCGAAGTTGATCCTCTAGCTCAAGAACCCCACTTACTTACTTACTTTAGGTGGCGCTACAGTCCCGGGGGGGCCTGGGCCTCAGTCGACAAGCTTCTCCAGCTAGCTCGATCCCTGGCTAGCTGTCTCCAGTTTCGCACGCTAAGTTGGCTGTCCCTCGGGGGCGGATTCGAAGACTTTTCGGACCGGAGCATTGGTGTCCATGCGCTCTACATGACCCAGCCATCTCAGTCTTTGGATCTTCACTCTTCTGGCTAGGTCCATGTCGCTGTACAGTCCATACAGTTCGTCGTTGTATCTCCTCCTCCACTCACCGTCAATGCAGACGGGACCGAAGATCGCCCGAAGAATTTTTCTCTCGAAGCAACCAAGAACACCCTCATCCATTTTTGATAATGTCCATGCCTCTGCGCCATAGAGCAGGACCGGGATTATTAAAGTCTAATAAAGGGTGACTTTTGTTGTCCGATAGAGGGCTTTGCTACTCAAATGCCTTCTTAACCCAAAGAAACAGCGGTTGGCAAGAGTTATTCTTCGCTTGATCTCAGCGCTGGTGTCGTTGTCTGTATTTATAGCGGAGCCTAGGTAGACAAAGTCCTTAACTACCTCAAAGTTATATCTGTCGAGGGTGACGTTCTGTCCGAGACGTCGGTGTTGGTTGTCCTTTTTGCTTGACAGCATATACTTGGTCTTGCCCTCATTGACCGCTAAACCCATTTTCGCCACTTCCGTCTCAATACTCGCGAAAGCGCCACGGACATCACGCTGCTTTCTCCCGATTATGTCAATATCGTCGGCGTATGCGAGTAGTTGGACGGACTTTTGAAAGATAGTGCCTCTTGTGTTTTCTCGTGAGTTTTGCACTATTCTTTCAAGCACGATGTTGAAAAAATCGCATGAGAGCGCATCGCCTTGTCTAAATCCTTTCTGGACATCGAAGCTCTCGGTGAGATCTTTACCGACCTTGATGGAGCAGCGTGCATTCTCCATCGTCATCCTGCACAGACGGACGAGTTTGGCAGGGATGCCAAAACTAGACATTGCTCTATATAGCTCGTCTCTATAGATGCTGTCATACGCGGCCTTGAAATCGATGAATAGGTGGTGGGTATCGATCTGAAGCTCATGGGTCTTCTCCAAGATCTGCCGTAGTGTGAATATCTGGTCGATGGTGGACTTTCCTGGCCTGAAGCCACACTGATATGGACCTATCAGGTTGTTGACAAACGGCTTCAGGCGTTCACACAATACGGCGGATAAGATCTTATATGCGATGTTAAGGAGACCGATGCCTCTGTAGTTGGCGCAGTTCAGAGGGTCTCCTTTCTTGAGAATTGGACAAACAATGCTGAGGTTCCATTCATCGGGCATACTTTCGTCAGACCATATTTTACAGATGAGTTGGTGTATGCTCCTTACCAAGTCATCGCCTGCCGCTTTGAAGAGCTCGGCAGTTAGGCCATCCGCTCCAGCAGCTTTGTTGGACTTAAGCTTCGATATGGCTATCTTCACTTCATCCAGGTCGGGTGGACGGAATTGTTGGTCATCATCGTCCAGGTTGACCCCTCTCGAAATCGATTTTGGAATAGTAGATTAAATAAACTTAACAAGTACGACCAAAGAAATACTAAATGCTTTTCTATCTATGTCGCATCTTCCCTACTTGGCTGGAAAAGTGTTCGAAGCTAGACCACTTTGTCAGCTGATAAGTTTTGTAAGCCTTTTTTCTTCAAAGTTACATAGTATGGATTGATGTTCATTCACTGGATAGAATTTCGTCAAAATCTAAGCATAAGCCTTGTATTGAGCTAAAAAACATCAATCCTAGGCCTAAAATCAAACACCTGCTTCTAATTCGGACTTAATGTTTGCTTTTTTCTTCCAAGCGATCCGTTTTGTCAATTCTCAGTCCAAAACCTGGTTTCTGAAACATTCGTTTACTCAGCATCAGCTCCGAAGGCACTAGTTGCTTCTAATGTCTTCTCGCCACCTCTTACAGATTATATGGTGCCCGTAATCGTCACTCCAATAGCAACCTTATTCGAGTGATAATGGAAGCTACGTTCTGTCCCGGTTTAGAGATCGTATATGTAAAAGGAGGTTTTCCTGCAAACCCTAAAAAAAATTTATTAAATCTCCAGTTAGCCATTTAAGCCTAGTTATCTTGTCGCGGTGGCCATACAGTCCTTATATGTAGGTCACTTCATTGGAGCCAACGAGTCCGGAAATTAACTGACGAATGTTTCTTTTGAAGCGCACGAGAGCATTTTCATCCGCTTTTGTACAGGAAGACTGCATGAGAAGTGCTTTGTATAAAGGTATGTACCACCTTGATCAAAAATAATAATAATGGGAATAACCACCGTGTGGCGCTCCCATCGTTCCGATTTGAGTTCTGTGTTTGTTTGTTAAGTTGGTACATCTGTTGTTGATATTTCCTCTAAATCTTAGCGTCATAGCTTGCAGAAGTTATGTAGCAAAGAGTACATCTATCTCTGGCTGTGTTGGCGATTTTTTACAATTTAAGAAATGAATTTAAATTTGCAACAACGAATTTGTTTTAAACTTTGCGTAAAAAACGGATTTAGTGGTGCCTGAACGTTGGAAATATTGGAAAAGTGTTTCGGCAACGATTCTCTAAAGAAAACCAGTTTACCAGTGGTACGAGCGGTTCAAAAAACCACGTCGTTTTCAGTCAAAAACAAAGGCAATGCTCACGGTTTTCATGGATTACAACGGTGTTGTGCATCATAAATTTTTGCCAGAAGGCCAGACAGTTAGCAAAGAGTATTATTTAGGCGTTAAGAGACGTTTGCGTGAAGAAATTCGCCGAAAGAGACCAGAATTGTACGCCGAAAACTCGTGAATTTTGCACCATGATAACGTAATTTATTCGTAATTTTTTGACGAAAATGCAACAAATACCATGTAACAGCCACCCAATTCCCCTGATTTGGCTCCCTGTGACTTCTTTCTGTTCAATCGAGTTAAAAAACTACTACGGGGAACGCGTTTCAGCAGCCGAGAGGAAGTAATGAAAAAATCGCAGGAAGCACTGATGGACATACCGAAAACCGAATATAAAAAATGTTTCGGGGATTGGATCAAGCGCTGGCATAAGTGTGTTGCAGTCGATGGAAATTACTTTGAAGGAGGCAATATAGATTTAGATGAATATACTTTTATTTTTAATTTTCTGAATTAAAAATAGCAGTTGCCCCGGGCCGTTCTGTATATCCATTTCTAGGTTTGCTTGTCTGCATTCGCATCGAAAAAGGGATTTCTTTGTTGAGGCGGGTTGACAACCAGAACGTTAGAGGCGGCCTCTCTGATTAGTCTTTTGATATCACTGGCCTTGCACGTTAGATGCTATGAGCGTCGGATTCCTCAAGAGGCTAAGGCAAATTTGATCGAAAAAGCCGTCATCATTTAGCCTTTAACTTCCTCTTAACGGTAAACCGTTTTTGTACCGTAGTATTAGTAGTCCGAAATACTTCCGTAATGGCTCCGGTGGGATTGAACTCTGTGATGGCGTAGGTCAATATTATTTATCTGGCAAAACGCACACTTGCCATTTCAGCCTGAGTGAGTAAGGATTAATTTATATTGATGCCACTGAGCGATAGAGCAAACGCTGAGCTAAAATTTTATTGTTGTGCTGCTGGGCCACTCCAAATTATAAATCAGATGTCTCTAGTGTTTAAGCTGCACTCCTGTCAATGAAGACTTAATTGCACTGAATGCCCGTACATTCATGAGAACAAGGATACGCCTTACCATCGTTCCTCTGCCTTTTTGGGAAAGCAAAGCGATACTGTGTTTAGGACATAGCTCCACCCTTGGCTTGAGTCGAGACCGACTTAAAACTTCTTACTGACCTTATGGTCACAGCACCTAGTTCCAACTGACAACCTCCGTTTTTAGGCTAACACCACAGTCATTAGGACGCTACAACTAGGGGCTCTGACTCCCAATGTACTGTGTTCTACGTTCTGGTGTAGACTAACGGTGGCCTTGCCACACAACATGACCTCTGAACGGCAGCTTGTTACTGGTCATATCGAAGCAAACTTTGGCACCGTCATTCTGAAGAAGTTTACTGTGGTACCAGTATTTGCTCTTCCGTCGTTTTTTTCTAGACGAATTCTTGATGGTTGGACGGGGGCTCTCAAAGTTAGCAATATTTCCATCAATCGCCTTGCAATTCCGCAATTCAACGAAACTTATTTTTCGTTTCGTTACTATGTACGAAACTTTTGTCTTCAAATCGGGAGTTTCACCAAAGAATTTTTTTCTGAATTTTAGAATCCTTTACATTAAAGCCTTTAACTCAGACTATCTAGGTGCCAAGACATTTTTGTCGGATAGCCAATATTTCATGAGCGGTTTTCTTGTCATTCAATCAATATTTTTTTGCATCTAATTGTGCAAGTTAAACCAATCAATTGTCATACGAGAATGCGTACCCAATATGAAGCAGTAGGTCCTGAAACACATACATTCAATTCAGCAAAGGGTAATTTCATTCTTATTGGGCATTCATATTGTGAGAATTTAATTTAATAACTCCCTTAGTATCACTTCAAAGGACGTAACGACATTTTCGTTTCCCTTCAATGCGCACTTACCATCTCTTGTCCGCGGCATCCGTATATCGTTATTCTTCAAAAAGATCATATTTGTGGTGAAATAACAATAAACCGTTATTAGCTGCATTTATATACTTTTTTTTTTATGTCTTAATGTCGTTGGTTTTTTTTGTTGTTTTTTTTTTTTTTTCATGTGATGATGTCGTTCGAGAATAAGGCCCCAGTCAAATGTAAATTACACTTTTCTTGCTTTTGTCATATTTTTTTCAGTGGCTGGATCCTTGCAAGGCCATAACCTGGCTTACTTTGAATGGAATTGAGGTAAATAAACGTTTTATTAGTGACAATAAAAAGAAAATCTTATTTGATGTTCTTAAATAATATGTAATGACGAAGTGGATAACTATGATGATAATACCCATTCATGGGTTTCCAATTTGGCATTCTTGCATAAGTTTTTGCCTCATGAATGTGCGTTCATTCGGACGTTGTTTTTACTAAATGCAAATTTTTCAAGACGTGAAGAGTATCTGGAATTCAAATTGGTTGAAAATTGTTATTTTGCAGCAGATGTTTTCTCTATGCGATCCAGAGTGATGTAAACATCTATTCCAAGGACATGAATTTCAAGAAGTTCACTTCTTGATTTGTTATTTAAATTTTTCGATAGAATGTGATTTTCCAAATTTGTAACGATTGCAATTAAGTCCACATTTCGTCGAAGAATACCCAGATATACCCGCTCATATCTTATCAATTTTAGACACTTTCAACTCCGGTGTGGATAGCAAAAAGGTGTCATATACCACAGAGCTAAACCAAATTAACAGAGATACAATGAGAATTAAAGTAACATGTCGTATCTACATATTATCATACGAGTATAAAAAAAAAATACTTGTTTCGTATATGCGATTTTCATCTGCCTCGAGGCATTCGAATAATAATTCAAAAATACAAAAACAGAAACAGAAAACATTTATTGAAACAATCTAACCACAAAGAGTGATCAAAAACAATGTTGTTTTGCTCTCATTTTTGGGTCTGTTTTGATTGTTTGCCTTCGAATTTTGCGTCAGAATTAGATCAGACAGATGGATGCATACGCGACAGACGTCACACATATTTTGAATATTCTTTTTTTGTTTCATTTTATCGGCACATATTTTTAATTGAAAAACAAAATTAGATTGATGAGAACGCTTTGGGGGAGGTGGCTAAGTTGGTTAGACTTTGTGTTTACTACATTCTGATGTTGCAGTCGTAAAAAGGAGGTAGTAAAGCGAATTTTATAGTTATGCGGCAGACGATTAAAAATAAACAGGAACGGGCAAATACTTTGCGGGCGTATTGTTCTATAAGAGGAGTGAGATTTGATAAAATCGTAAAAATAAGATGTTTGCTAAGAGAACATACTCGTACGATGCATTGTACGAGTACCTAACACATAAATCCCAAATAACTCAGCAAAAAGGGAGGACTCCATGTTTTCTACTTTTTTGCAAGTACTTCAAGATAAACTCACAAAATAACTATAGGTGGGGCTGCTGCTTCTGTTTTACAACCGAAGATTAGAGACCGAGTCCCGAAGTGAATATGCAACTCAAAGGATGAAATCAATGGTGAGGGAATGTATTCGATGAAAAGTGGTAGACAAGAGATTATAGTTGAAAATTTAAAAAAAAGTGTCGGAGCCAAAACGAAGCCCACAGGCATTCCGGTACTAATTTTGTTGATTTGGGACTTGAAGCTATCTAAAGCCATCAAGTGCACCTATAATTTCACTGTTCTTACGAAAACGGCACTGTGAGCCATTGAGCAGTTTTCGTGCTTCGAGATTATTCATAAGCTGACGGCTTATCAGCGTTTTCAGGACAATGGAAAGAAATGAAGTGCTCTATTGTTTCGTAGAGAGTACTGGAGAGAAGGATTCCCGAAAAGCTTACGGATCGCTTAAGTTAATACGCTTTCTACGATATGAGTGCCAAAGTGGATTCGTTCAGTTTACCACTCGACGCGGCCAGGTGTAGCCGGAAACATGAAACAATCTGGTAGTGTTGAGCCAGCAAAGGGTGCAGGAAACAGATTCGCTTTGTCCCAAGAACTGAGCGTTGAAACAGAGTTTCTTAAATTTTTGACAATCGATTGATACCTTTCTGCCTTTGGGACATTGTAATATCTTTCGGTTCAGTTTGTAATGGAAATGGAGTTTCACAAGCGTAAGGAAGGTGTTTCTTCCTGGCTCGTTTGAACTGTCTTCCGGTTGTCTTTTGCCCCGTTGGTCTTGGTAAACGAAAAAAACTGTTTTCTAATTCTGACAGGCTCTTTGCAGCTTTGTACATTATCAGCGTGAGAAGTTAAAAAGAATTCTAGGGCGTTGGCAGCATGACTATCAACTTTTTGTATTCGCATGAGGTCATTTAAAAATTGGGTTAAGTTGTTTTCCGGGGCAAAGTTGTCAACGCACCATAGTGCGGGTGTCATTAGTCCAGAAAGTCGAAATCTAGTAGAATTGTGCGTATTAAATCGGTACAAGGATACAGTTCTTTTTATAGAGCCGGGAACTGCAACTTAAATGCCGAATTATTGTCCGGCTTGGGGCTTTTGTAAATAAGGTATTGATAGGTAACTTGCTTACGATGATGGAAGCTACTTGACAGCGAATTCCAGATTGAACATAGGCCACATAGAGGTTAAGTTTGATATGCACATTACTACCCGCGTTAATGTTCAGACCGAGTCTCGATTCGAAAGAACGCAGAAGTATACTGGGATTAAGTCAAGGTCGTAGCCTTGTTCGATGTAGCTCCTTGACACATTCTAGAATCCAGGATACGATAACTGTGTGCTTCATCGATCACAATTTGTTGACTGTCGATAAGACAATCCATTTTTAGAACAATTATTGTAACTCTGTAACAACTCGTAAAGGCTATGTTTTCAAACTGTGCCAACAAGTTCATGACATCACCGATTTAGCAAAGTCGACTGTTTTTGTCGAAGCGCATTTTATCAGTCATTTTGTTGAACATTTGAGTCTACACCTACCAAAAAGCAGCTGAATATTATATTCAGTGTGAAAAGCATCTCTGATCGAAATTGGGAAATTGAATTGACTGAGTGTGGATCCCAAAACAGTGCAAAATTAAATCCTCACATAATTAGTTAGGCAGCTTAAGAAGAGAATTTCTTAGTACTCTCCATTGAAGGTTGTCAGTTGAGTGTGACTGTACATACCATGATTCTCCAGGCTGTCGGTAGAGCAGACGATGGTACAAAGCGCCATCCTGCTGGACCCATATAGCGTCCGGATCAATGTTGGTCATATTTTCGAAGAAATTAACGTTCCTTATTGCCGAGTTCAGGACACTGACAGTGACGCGAGCTCCGGCCGCATTTGTAAAAAATGGGCAAAGATGATGCAACCACCTTTTCTTCTGAAATTGTTTCACATTGATTCAAAAGTGAGTCTCGGCTCTGAGCGTCATTTTTCGGTAAAATAAGGTTCGACTGCAAGCTGCTTAAGAAGCCAATCTAAGAAATCTCAAGCCTTTATCTTATAACACAAGTTCCCGCCCAAACCTTTCTATAAGTTTCACCTACCGAAGTTGATAAGAAAGCGCACTTCTTGAATGGCCGTGATATCTACTCTGTACCAATGCAGGATCTCGGCTTCCAACATTGCCCCAAGTATATCCAAACGACTGGACCCGTCAATATCTCTATTTCAATAACCCAGCTAGAGGCCGAAAACCTTTCACAAAAACTGAGCTCCGAGTACGTTGAAGACGCTCAATTAAGCCTCCAACATTAGCCCCCACACGTACGTTCTTTACCGCACGAAAGCGTGGAATGCAAGATTTCGCTCGTGAAAGAGTGCACGTGAAATGGCATGAGTTGTGCAACGGAAAACCCGTATGCTCAGTACCGAGTGAATTGCGCACGCTCCCCGTTTTGAGTAGTACATTCTTTCCCACGTGATTGAGCGTGTTGTAAGACTCTAAACAAATTTTACCCCACGTTCCAGCGAAAACTGTTGAACTGTTGTACACTCCAGCACGTACAAGTTTCACGCGGTATTTCGCGCGCGATTAGACACAAACTCCTGGGGTGTACGCTCCAAGAACGCGAGTGAAAGACTTTGTTCCCAAATTTTGGTATCACATTCTTGGCGCGCGGTATTTCACTCGTTCTTTACCACACTCCGGAGCGTACGCTCCAATCATGTGGTAAAGCGCTTGCGTGTAAAAGTCGCTATTGACTACACCTTGGAAGTTCCTCCACAAAAACATCTCCATTGTGCTCTGGCTAGACTGTGCATTTGTAGTAAAGTTCACCCCCTGTAGCTGGAACTGATCGAACTGTTCGTTCGCAATTAGACTTAGTTTGCTGCAGATCAGGAGGAAGGTTTCGAACTTCGAGAACCACTTCGAGATATACTCTCACGTTATTTGCTGAATCTCGTTAGTGAACAATGGATGATGTCTTCAAAAAGTTCGTCTTTTTGCTACTTTTGGTTTACGTCAATGCTGTGAAAAATGCCACACATTCCTGTAGACTATCCCAACCAACTTTATTACCAAATTGTCTCTCATATCTTTATCTCTGTTCGAAAGTACTAAATCTCAATGATAGGACTAATTGACACAATAGGAAGTTCTAAAAATGTCAAAGACAATTTAAAACTATATTAAATTCATGAGAACAATAATATTGTAGAAAGACAAACCTACGTCGTGCATACCAATGTGTGTATATGCAGATAGAATCACAGTTAATATATGAAATTAGCTAATTTATACTTCCACGAAGGAGATAAGCCCTATCGCATTATTCAACCACTAGGTGTTCATTATTATTTGGTGGGGTAATTGAATGGTTAACCCCTTGGCAAACGTTCTTATCTACAGACTACTCATTTGATTGCATCTTTAGTTGAAAAACAAAAATCCAATAACGCCTACTTATCAAGCTCTATTTTCGTTATAAAAGATTGCAACGGTTATAATGAATTTATTTTTGAAAAGATACGATTGCCTTCAATTTTAACGACTGTATTAACATGAAAATTGCAAAAATTTTATTTAAAATTTTTCATTCAGTTCTCGATGTATGTTGTATCCTTACTCATCCTCTCTCCACACTAAAATCGCTTTTTCAAGAATTCATATTCTCTTATCTGAAGCTGGTTGGTACCACGACGTGGGCAAACCGGTGAGAGTGGGAAGAAAATTCTGCAAAATTGTTCTCGATAAATTGTTATTGAAAAGGAACTTCGCCCGTGTAGATCCTCTGAGAAACTCTCACATACTTACAGATAGTCAACGTCACGGAAAGAAAACAATTTCCCCAAGGTAGTAGCAAGCGGAAACATTGGTATATGAATACAAACGTGCGCATATACATTGCTTTATCTTTAAATTGAAATTGAATTTTGAATTTTAGATTCAGGAGAAAAAACACAGGACGATCTGCGACAGTTATCCTTAAGGGAAACTCAGTGGGAAAATTGACAATACCGGGGCGCAGGCATTGGCATTTTCGTTCTCCATACAAATACTCGTAAGTAATATGATATTTAAAACTTAACACCATCCGTCATACCGGATTTAGGAGAGTAAAAACCAATTCCCAACTTGAAGGTTTCATCAATGTTGCTGCTCCATTTACAAGAAATTTTTGTGATTTTATCTGCAGCATTTAGATACGTGCTACAAGTTGTATATGTTAGTACGCCTCAATGGAGGACACAGCCTCATGAGTCGTTCTTATTCAGAATAAATGCTGCTTCATTAGTATAATTTAATATCTAGTCCGTTGTGTGTGTTTTTTTTTTCTGTCACCGTATGGATGTGGATACTACAAGTATCTGGAACTGAGATGTACAAGATATTGCGCACATGCATATATGTATGAATTTTTTATTTTTTTTTTCCAAACGACAGTTAGTAAATCACACAGAGATTAAGACGAGTTAGAAGGTGACTTTTGAGTTGTGGCGGACGATGCGATGTAGCACGAAGGTGCTGTGTAAAATTGCAAATTCTATTTTATTTTGTAATTGAAACTGAATGGCGGATAAATTGACTTTACAACACCAGACTGACTTGGTAATTCAATTGAGAGGAGAGATCGAACGATTGATAAATTGTTTTCAAATTGATTGGACTGGATTTTCGAAAGCCATGAAGAACATCGATTTAATACGGAGTGTAATTAGTGTGAGAATTTGAAGTATCTCTTGTTGTACATCATGCCAATTCTGAATAATTTATTCTTGAAATAATTCCATTTTATGGTGACTCTTTAAATTGTGCAAAAATCATTGAAGATCGATCATTCGGAGAGAGGTGTTTGATTAACTTAGACTTATTGGAAGCTTGATTTCGTTACACAACATGGGGCAAAGAAAGAGGAAACTCTGCAGTGATAAGGATTCTACAGTAGCAGCACTCAACACATGTCTGATGCCTGTTCCTACATTTAATAAACATACATACAATAAAATATAGCGTTGCCGTCCGGGAAAAGAGACCAACCCCGCATCCGTGATCTAAACTACATTCTTTTCTTAGCTCAGATTCTTGTCGAACAAAGTCAAGTCCACAAGTCAATTTCGTACTGGCCCAATAGACCACATTCAAAAGGCGATCGGCGCACAGAACTCAATGTATGTTGTACCAGAGACCACTACACTTTTAACGGAAGACGGCTTTGGAGTGCGGCCCTTGATACAAATAAAGATTCGTAAGTGCGTCTAGAGCAAAGCCAGACATGCTAGAAAAAGCTTTCATACAGCTGTGACATACCTTTCCTTTGCATCTTTGAAAAGCAGGAGTGACAACCGAAGCATTCAACATAATTGGTATGGTTATAGCCGCGTAGCCCTAAGCGAGCCTCTTTGGTGATGCCTTGGGAGTTTTCAACGCGACATTTTATATTCAGAGACAGACAAACCAGAAAAAGTTTGAAACCACCGAAAGCCTATATCTACGAGTAGTACATGGTTCGTTGATCATGTGCTGGACTAGCAGTATATTGGAGCAAACACTCGCAAGGGGGGATCTGACGGAAAGAAGTTTATAATTTTCTGAACGATCGAGTAACATATACGTTACGGGAAAATTGACCAATATTTCCAGACCAATGGAGACCGACGGCTCCCAGGGGGCAGCTCTATATGCCACCGGCATTACCTTATTGCTTCTTTATCATTATCGATTAGCAATGAGGACCCTGATTTACCAGAATTGCTCTTTGCCTAAAGCGCGTTCAATATCCATGAATATGCCCAGCCTCTTATGGACTGCACATCCACTTTTGCCCACCAGTTCATGAGTATTTTTCTCATCGACAGTCTTGCTCATATGAAGCTAAAATCTGAATCGGAAGCTTTTGAGGAGCATGTAGTCATCTTTTCCAGTATTAAGTGTGAAGTAGTCTGATTGTTTATCTAGGCTCCGCTTCGAAAATTTAGTTTCACGACAGCTCAAAAATAAGGCTTGTTGGTCATCTTATTCGTCTTATTTCTTGGCTGAATTGTTTCCCATATCGCCGTTCAGAAATTCCGTGATGTGCTCCCTCTACATCGCCAGATGTGGAGGTTATTCGCCGGTGGGCCCGTGTTTTAAAACAACTAAAGCATTTTCAATACTTGTTATATCGTCTTAGGGGCATCGCTCGTAAGCTAATGCTGGGAATGATTCATTTACCGATGTGAATAGTGACACAAAGTGGCGCAGTCTTTTCCCGGTCTTAGATACAACAGTAAGTTTCTCTCTATCTAGGTGATAGCTGCTGTCTTGGGTATTTTCAAGTGCATATCATTCAATCGATCTCGAAAATACACCTACATCACAAGACATTTTTAAGATATTCAGTGGAAGAACTTTAAACGTGGAGCTGGAAGTGTGTGTCTATATGTTGTGGGGTAATTTAACCTCAAAGATTAGTTCATTACACCAACAAATGCAAAAGTAGCTATCCGCAATCGCTTTGTCTTTCGGCTGTCTTTCGGCTGTCTTTCGACTCGTCATTGAGCATTGACAATGATCATTCCGGCTCGTGTGGATTGGTCCGAAGCAAAATTAAAAAAATCAGATCGCAGTGCAGCCGATAAATCGTTTATCTGCGAATATGAGCCCAAAATGAAACATCAGTGAACTGTATGGGTCTTTTAAGATCCACCTGAAGCGGTTGAAAACGCTTGTTTTGGAGATACCTAGTTCGGAGTCGAAAAAGTGCTTTTCAACTTGGGTAATCGCATTCAAAAGTTTAATAATCGACTTAGATACGAGTAGCACAGTTTGATAAGAGAGCAGTGGTCTAGCTCCGGAGAACACAAGGACCTTGGACATGAGTGCGGTAGCTGGTTGTAGATAGTTACGGGCTTTACGGGTTGTTTCTCTCATCAACAATATATCAATCTCAACTTTCAAGCCGCCTAGAAATTGTGAGAAATGAGTTTCGACAAATCAAGGGTAGTCTCTACTAAAGCACTACCTGCCACTCTAAACTGGGCGTCAAACTAAAGTACGGTTTTATACAGCAGTTGCAAGATACATTCTGTCATTGAGTTCGCTATTCTGATATGGAGCAGTACTAGCTGCGAAATTTCACCAATTTCCATAAGAATCTCTTCCATTCTGGGATCAATCAGGCTACTGCGACATCCTGACGGTTACCCGCTCTTTCAGAAATGAAAAAATAAACTCACTCTGTTAGGCGAATGAATTGTGATTTCTCAGGTAGAATAAATAATTCCTGAATAAATTATCAGCAGAAAGTCAATTGTTTTACATTTTCAGAGTCGGGCATCTGTTGACGGCATAACAATCAAATGGTGATATGGTGATTCTATTTCACATCAATTTCGTAGTCAAAAAGAAAGTTGATAAATATGAAAAAGATATGACCCTTCCAACGAGTTGTGACAAGAACAAATTGTGCCTGTTGCAAAGCTGAAGGACCTACCCAAGACTAGAGTGACTTACCTGGTAGTAATGTCAACTGTGTCCATAGACCCCCAGAAGCAATTCTAGACTCGAACGAGCACAATGGACTCCATTCTGGTCACTTTCACATGTCCCCCCTCGACCAGGCTACCTACTTCATGGTTTCCTTTCATTGTCTTTTTGAAGTTTTTCTTTTTGGTCTTCAAAATCGCACAGTTATTGTTTATTTTTTATTTAATAACAATAAAAGACAAAAGATTGACCGATTTAGTGCTTAAATATTTGTTAACCTCATTTAGGGATGAATTAAAACCACGCGCTTTCAGATTTTATTTTTACTCATTGCAAGATATTTTTAGGAACAGGTTAACTTTCACTGTCACAACTGATTTATATTGTTGTTTTGTTGTTCGTCCGGATGGGTATTGACGTACGAAATGATATCTACTGGCTTGAAACTGATCAACTTCATCATATGTTATATTGATCTCTATTTCTTAATCATGTGGATCCTTGGGAAAAACCCAGCTACGAGAAGATGCCCATTCTTACAAGGCAATACTCAGATTTGTTTGTTTGTTGCAATAAATTTTTTTGTGTTGGCATTGAGTTACTAATTTATAAGTATGAAGGGAGTTCAAACTAAGAATGTGGCTTACTTCAGCATCTAAACCACGCTAGCTTGTAACCGATCCATTTAAAGTTTCAGTCTGTGTCACTGGTGATTTTAATAATTCTCGATTTGGCTCATATTGCCGGGTTTTTGTTTAAGACAAGCAAGACGTATCTTGGCTTCTACGTCAGCCTTATCCAGGTACAGCTCTGGTTCACTGATTCAATGGTTCACTTACTCGTACAAATAAGATATATTAGAAACTCTGGGGTGTTTGTTGGAGTCCATGTCAGATGAATATCATTCAAATTAAACTTCCAATATAGGAATACGTAGTTTCTAAACGATTCCTAGAAAGTTAGACTTGCATCTACAATCTAGCCAACTTCGGTCGGTCTCTATGGAATTAAATTTAGACTATCAGTCCGTGAGGTCCCCGTAAAGTGAATCGTTAAAAACTGTACGCTTTCTGGTTTCAGTTTCTGTAGATAGATGGTATAAAAAGGTGCGTAAACATAAGTAGCGCTTTCAAGGAGATAACGCATGAAAGTCATTTAGAAAAGGATTGAGTGGCTTAAAAGATTAGATTACCATCTACTCCTATCCGAACTACGGGTGACAACAGCAAGATTAAATTAATTAATTATTATAATAATAATTATAATTTCGAGGCAATTTAATGATTTCCCATGGCGTGTGAGCTTTCCTGTTCCACTCTATGTTATAAAGGCAAAAGCGTCACGAAAAATTGCAACAACTATCGATCTCATACTATGCGAATATTGTAAAGAAAAATTTGAGAAAGAACTTTTGACTGGTATGTGGTAGAATCATAAAACGTTGAATGTTGTTATACAATACAAGTTATATCTTTCAATGAATAATGAAAGAAGAAGAGGTACACCATGTTTAACTAAGCGAAACATATGGCGGTTGTCGTTTCAAAATTCCGACAGCCATTCAAAGTTGGACGTATAGTTTTGTTCATATACTTTGCTACTCACCTATTGCATGTCACAATCACATGACATAGCAGTTTTCAAAATACTCATTAAGAGACCCTTTAACTGTGTTTGCGGACAAACACTTTTTCCATCGATATCCATCATATTCGTTAAACCGTCTTCATTGCAAAAATAAAATAAAAAAAAAGTGGACCTCGTATTTCTTAATTCAATATACATCCTTAAAAATAAGCAATATCTAAGAATGATCATTGTTCTTTTTTTTAATTAAATTTCTTAGTCTTGTGAAGGACACTTAATCACCTAGAATCATATACAAGCCGAAGCCTGGAACTCACTGAAAAAAAGTTTTGCTGTCAAATAGGTAGCTTTATTGGAGCGTTTACAAGAGACGGTATCACTCATGTCCAACGCAAAATGTTAGGGCTTCTTTGAGATGTCAGTAAGCCGTCTGCAATCTTTTTTTTTTTCCTGAGAGCCAGAAATGTAACTGGAAGTTTTTTTTTTTTTTTACAAAATTTCATACAAATGCACGGAAAGATGTAAGTGACTTACTGAAAAGCAAGCCTCTTCTGAGCACAGTAAAATCCATCGGTCGTGCCGCAAGTGAACAGAACCAGTCCCAAAACATAGTTGACGCTATTCCCCACTATCATCGTTAATTGAAAACCAGTTGTACCATGTAGAATTTCTTTATTGGCAAGTTCCATTTCATGCTGAAAGCTGTCTCATGCAGTATAAAAAACAGCTCTATTGTAGTTGTAGACGTTACACAGAATCAGGATGGCACACATACTTGCTCGATGAATCAGACCGGTTCGTAAAGAGAATGAAGTTATGGAACAATCTCGCGCAAAGGTGGCATAGAGCTTACAATTTATTTGTATGGGCTTCAGTTAAAGGAAACTCAGATGGAACTGAAGTTTTTAGAGCAGTCTTCGTTACAAATTTCCGATATGTGTAGGTCCGATACGTAGGAAAGTCCCAGGCTAGCATTCAATGGCTCCATCCGTTATCACAACCAATCCCTGTACTAGATACGGCATATACATAGCTCACTTATAATATGGTTGTGGCCCGGTTGTGTGTCAAGCAGGTGAATACGCTATGAGCCTATGCTTTACTCAGTTTAGTTGCTCAAAGTTTAAATTTGCAATACAGTTTGGACATGAATATATCTTAATCCATTTCCCAGCTTGTTGATTCTGCGCAGTTTTATTATCGCAAGAAAATTTGGCTTAAACCCTACCTAAAACTGACACAGTCATCTTTTTCCTGCTCGAAATCTAAGCTGTATGTCAGTGTGTAGAAATAAGTGTAGTATTACCCAACCAGTGCGTTAAATGAAAATAAGTTTTGTCCGGAATGAATCACCCACCGCGTCTGTTGTACGCTAGTTCGTTAGAAAAGTTCGTCAGACTAGCTTGCTTGCGGACAACACTCATAGACTTTAACAACCCAATATTCCACGCACCAGCCTGATGAGAATTTCGCACAAATATCTCAGATTATTCCATTACAAAGTCTAATTGACTCAGCCATTAATGGCAATCGACCATCCGCCTCGTTATCGCTCCTAAATTTTGACTTTACAAAAGTTTGAATTTGGCGACTATGTGAACAAACAATATTTTCGAACCTGGGGATCGGAAAACCCCACGTGATTGTGGAGAAGCAAATCCATCCTCAGAGAGTGACAGTTTATTGCGAATTTCAGATTGATGTCATCATTGGTCAATTTTATTTCGTAAATGCTGCTTGAAATTGAATTTCGGTCAACGGTGAGAGCTACAGGGCCATGTTTACTGGTTTTTTTAAGTCCCAGACTTAAGGCAAAAATTTGGACGACCTTTGGTTGGGCCATAATGTGCTACGCAGCCTATCCATCAGTCTATCTATTGCGCACTAATTGCACTAATCGTGTTATCAGCCGCTTTAGTGATGTCAATTGGTCGCCTCGGACAAATTCTCAAAATTTGAAAGCGTTTACAGGGGATAGACAGTAAGACTTCGGAAACAGCCTAGACCGTTGATGCGTTTTTTCTTCACCTAAAATGTTTGTATGGATACTATGCAGGGATTTGTGTTTAACACGGAAAGCTTGTTACATAGTAGACACGAAGCAGCCTTGACTTTCTAGACCACTCGAGGTTGATTTCTTTTTTACATTCACTGCAAATGAAGCCGACTTTAATTATACAGATAGAGGCAAGAGAGCCATGCCTACGCTTTGTACAAAGCCATCAATACTTTCCTGGTTTTTGTGCTCTTAGTGAGAATGTACTTTCAGGTTTATCATGTTGAGTCAGAACCCTCAGTATATATGAGGTAATCATCTGTGCCTCAGAAGATAGCATGGGTTAGCTAACGCTAACCACCTTAAAAATTGAGTTTCGATCGAAATACTTTCGATACAACTTCCTCTTGGCCCATAGTTTCAAAGAGCAAATTTCATGGTTACGCATGTGCTTAAATTGTTAAAACGCTTTCGAGAGGGTCAAAGATATTTACGCTAAATGTTGCAAGCTGAATCGAGATCAGTGATAGACGCTTTATTTTTGCTGACTTTAAGAACAGAAGTATCGGAGCAAAAATTTTCCCAAAATAATGAAAGTTTGGCAGCTTCAGTTCGCCATTTTCGTACAAAATATGGTCGAAATAGTGATTGAACTTCATCAACTGTGAAGAGATTAATTAAGTAATTCGAGAAGACTCAATGAATAAGTGATCTTTGACTCTATGGTCGTCGAAGCAGTTCGTGCGATTGTTGCTAAGAGCCAAGGAACATTAAGTGGTCACGAGTGGGACATTCCGAGAAGCTGTCTAAAGCGTATTTTCACAAAAACATGGCATCTACATGCATTAGAATTGCAGTAGATTCAAGGACTGAAGCCTATTGATCATTGATAGTGAAAAGAGTTCATTAAATGGCTTATGGAACAGCAACGAGTGGATGCTGATTTTTCTCACAAAATCATCTTCAGTGACCAGGCTCTTTTTCGTCTTGATGGCTTTGTTAATTTTCAAAGTTGTCGAACTTAAAGTTCAGAAAATCCACGAAGTTATTGTTGAGAACCAAATGCATCCACAACGGTCAGTGTTTGTTGAAGTTTTCCAGGTGAAGGCGTCAGCGAACCTTCTGTGAAAATGCATCTGGTCAGACAAATACAGGCTATCGCGTACTTGTTTCTTGTGCCTTATTTGCAGGATGTGGACATGAGGCCATGTGGTTTCAACAGGATGAGGCCACATGCCATACAGCCCAAGAAACAATTCAACAACTGCATTAGTCATTTCCTAGTCGTGCGGTCCAGTTTCGGTGAACAGAATTGGCCGGCCAAATTTAATGCCATCTTCATTTTTCTTTTTTTAAATCTAAGACATACGCCAACAACCCACGCCTTTTAGGAGCAAATTGAGCGCTAAATCTACGATATTTGGACACATCAATGGAAACTGCCAAAGACAAATCCGACAGAAGAGCGCGAACGTGTCAGCAAAGCTGTGGAGGCCATTTGACCGATATGCTCTTTCATAGATAACCCGATACTGTATGCTGTATATATCAATAACAATTTTAAATTAAAAACCGGTGTTTTCCATCAAAATACCTCCTGTTAGCTGCATAGCGAATTGAATGGGTGGCTTCCATTGGCTTAGACTAAGCTATCTACCTCGTGAAACTCTATCTGGAAAAATGCGGTCATTTCAGCTATCAACGGCAATAAACACATATTTATATTTATACATAGTCTGTTGTAATGTCAACTCTAGGTCGGCAATCCCTATTGAAAGGACTTTATCGCCAAAAGATCCTCTAGATAAGTGCGATCAGAATAGATATCCAGCTCAAGCGTCCCAAGAATTTGTACGCCCTAGACGAATAAATCTTTCGTGACTATTGATGTTCAGATCTTCCATCACAGGGTGAAAAACACGCCGCAAATTGGTAGCTATCTACATACAAAATTTTTCTTTTCAAGTGCATAGAAATTGAAGCGAAATCAAGGTGGATTCCTGTATGTCCTTGGAAACTCAATTATAAGGTAGGCAATCGTGCTAAGGTCATTGTAACCGAAAATTACGATATTTCAGAGAAAAGCCGAGTATTCGTTCTTCAGCGAAGTGGTTCCTTCAATATTTTTAAATCTCGTCTAGGTATCCTGTACTTTTGGTAAGCACATCCAACTTCTCTGGCTTAGTTGTTGTCTGTTTCCTTTCATTATTATTCCATGGACAGATTAACGAGTGGGATTTCGTAAAAGTCTTTATTTGAACGTACACTGGAGTGAGTATGTCTGCTTGCATTCAGATACATTAGACAGCCATTAGCTTTATTCGCAATGTACCCTTAGTGGTGTCAATCAAAAACGTGAGAGTTTCCATTTTTTATATTCGAGAATACCTATGGATATATGTATGTAAATATATATACTTTTCTTATTATCCACCGGCATCATATCTTACCGTCAAGTGTCGTTTTTTCTCGAAAGAATAACACATTAAGGTCCTTTTCTTCATTTGACTGACATCTTGTTACCACGAGTGTTGGAATCCGAACTTCGCTGCTGTGGCATGATAAAAGCATATCTGTGTTGGTCTTCATGAGTTGTCTTCTGAATTTTCAATTTTAGACAGGAACGAGTACTCGAAGGAGTTTCGTGGTAGGATTTCGTGATCTTTGGAAAAGCAAGAGAAAATCATTTAACTCTCTTCCGAGGGGTTGATGTGAATAGGTAGGCTTTTACGCACAAACATACCCCCAGACAGGGATGGAATACGACTACGAGTATATACAAACTTATAACTTTTTTTCAACAAAAAAAATAATAAAAAATCAACATTCTGACATTGACAATGAAAACTGAAAGGGCGGGGGTTTTTCTTTGTTGGCCATATTCTAACCGAAAAGATGCGAGTATGAGTCACCTGCCCTAACAACTGAAAGATATTTATTTTTTTTGCAAAATTTAAGCAGTGGTTCCCGAGCTCTTATGCTTACCCGCTATTTATAGGTGAAATTAAATTTTCTTCTTCACAATCAATTTTTTGAATAAATCAGAATCAGAGTAGAAGTTGGAGTTAAAGTCAGAATCAGGAGCGTGAAAACTTGCGAGAAACTGCTCCACCCCTTTGAATTGAGCTGTCACGTTCAAATTCAGCAGCGCCAGAGTGGAAATGGAAATTCTCAAGGGGGGAAGAAGAATTGTGCTCACTCATCCCTTTCAGAGATGGAAAACATTTGAAAGGGGCAGGTCCAGGGGAAAATGCCAAAAAAAAAGCAAGACAAGATATGTGGAATCGTAATGGAATTGACTCGATTGTGTATCTTTTTGCAAGTTAAATTCCATTTGGCAAAATCTACTTTGGAGAACCGTACGATGATTGACATCCACTCATATGACAGAAGATATGCAATCGCTTTTCTGGTCACATCTTTCAAAAGAAAAAAAAAAAAAGGAAATACGAGAAAAAGGCCTTTATCAATCACATTTAGAGTCAGTGTGTGTGTGTGTGTGTGTGTTTCAACGCTACGATAAATTGTTTGCCTGAAAATAATGTTGAACAACCCTTCTCTATACTCTCATAGGGGAACAACACGTATGAATTTATTTAAACATAGCTAAACAGGGCTTTAAAATTTACTGAAATTGAATTACACAAGACGAACCCGGTAATAGAAGTCTTTGGCAGAGAGAGTATGACGAATGTCTATGTCCCTATATCCGACAGAAAATTCCAGCGAATTTTATGTTTGAGCTTCGTGGTTCTATCATGTTTCACACGGCTACTTCGTTTTGTATATACAGTGTCTCACAAAATTGATCAAGTGTTTTGCATGAAGTCAATTATGTAGCTTTTTGCTAGTTTTAAATCTGTGTAGAATAATTTAAACCTTTTAGTACTTCGTGTGACCTCCTTTGGCTTTCAAAACTGCTTGAATACGGCGTGGCATACTGTTTATCAAATTTTCACGCGTTTCTAAGGGAATTGCATTTCACTCTGAGTCTAGATTTCGTGCTGGTGTTGAGTATTCCGCAAGTTTTCGTTTCAGGTGTTGCCATAAATGCTCTATGGGACTTAAGTCTGGAGACTGTGGAGGCCAATCTAAGACTTCAATCCTACGTTGTTGAATCGAAGCATTTGTCACTTTAGCAGTATGCTTCGGATCGTTATCATGCTGGAAGATAACGTTGAAAGCATTTTTGTTACATTTTTCCAAACTTCCGACTAAACTTCTATCTAAAATTGAAATGTAGTCTACTGCTGTCATTCGTCCGACCACTCTCTGACACAACCCGATGCCTTTTGTAGCCATACAACCCCATATCATTAAATTTCCGCCACCGAACTTAACTGTCTCTTTTACCATACGTCTTCTTAAAGGCTCGCCTGCTTTTTTCCAAGTCCATTCTCTTCCATCCGACTCAAAACGGTTAATTTTGGTTTCGTCTGAAAAAATTACCCTTTCCTAGTCAGCTTCAGTGAAATTTCTGTATTTTTTGGCAAAATCCCGGCGAAGTTTCTTATGACGTGTTGTAAGAAATGGCTTTTTAACTTTGGCGCGACCTTTTAATCCAGCTTTTCTCAGAGTTCTTCTCACTGTCTCTGCGCTAACGTGGAGATTATTGTTTCTAATTAGAGACTTCTGCACTGAAACAGCATTTTTTTCCTCTCCTGTTGTTATGGCTCGGCTAATCTTGCGTTGGATGGTCATTGATAGCAAAGGTTTTCGTCCCGCCTTCAAGCGTGGTACTGATGTTGAGTTTATCTTTCGCCTGTAATTACTAACGGCACCAACAGAAATGCCCAATTGGTCAGAAATTTGACGGTGGGATTTCCTTTCTTCCAACAATTTCTGGATTTCTTTGATTGAGTTTGATGGAATTGGCTTCATCTTCAATCTGTCATATTCAACGGAAAAATAGTAAGATTATCTTCACTTACTTGTTGTATTTTTAATTTTGACAACACTGTCTTTTTCACAGAAAAACGTTTACTTACCTTTTATTTCTTGTAAAATTAACTTTTAGTGTTACAATAAACGTGCGGATCACTAAACTAACAAAATTGAATTGATCAAATCAACCACTCACCAGCACTTCTCAAATAACAGTGAAGTTTTAAGTTTTCATCACTAAATCGCATTTCATGAAATGAGAAAACATGTGTTTACAAAACAACAGCAAATTTTCGGTCACCGGTTAACAACTTTACCGTTATAAATCGAATGATGTTTGTTTCACAAAACACTTGATCAATTTTGTGAGACACTGTATGTAATTTAAAAATGGTAACACCGATCCGTAACTCGATTTTTATTTTTGGATAAAAATTGTTTGCAAAGAAGTTGAGGAGAAGATGGGTGCTGTCTACAGTAATTGAATATGACAATCGTGAGACATCAGATATCGGAATACAAAAGATCGCAATCACGTCTTACGCAACAGCAATTAACACCTTGCTCATAGTGCCACGATTGCTCATAGTGGCCAACAAACAGCTGTAAACTTTGAAGCATGGTTTGAAGTTTTTAAAACGAAATTCAAAGTCGTGGCGTCACCGTCACAGTCATCGTGGCTGAATCTCGGATCCATTACTATACGCCAACCAAGCGACAAGTAAAATAATTTATTCATTCTATTCAGTTGTATCAGCTCCAAGCCAGCGAAGAAGGTTCGATCGTCTGCAAAGGTCTACGATCTTTTGAATCTCAAGGACTTTTTGAAGAAAGGAATCGTGCTCACGGGGCAGTATTCCAGCGAATTATTAGACTGATTTGATCATAAATTGGCAGAGACACGATTAACGAAAGAAGTATTGTTCCGGAATCGCTGTGGTCAAATTAAATGAATACGAATCTACCGCATCTACCACACTCGTCCGACGTAGCTCCATGTGACTCTCCAGGGTGCAGGTTGGAATGGCGTCCTTTTAAAAATGATAGTACGCCATATTACTTCCTAAGCAACATAACCAATTTGTGAAAATGTAGAATCAATACCCTCGTTCATACTCCTATTAAGCGCAACTCTGCCAAAAAGTGAAGTCACTAAGGATTATCACTACCACTCTGCAGTATGCGAAGTCCAAACGTATAAATGTGACTTAACCAGTGGACTTACGAAAGCGAACTAAAGTCAATCAAGCTCAAACAAACGCAGAACACTACTAAGGCTTTGACAGTATGTTCCTATGCTTGTACGGTATGTTGCAGCAGATTCAGCTATACCGAATTTGAGCTGAAGGTTGCCTTTTAACCAACTGTAAGACTTTTTTTCAAGTAAACAAGAAAAGAGTCGAGCTTGAATCAAATATCTCTATTTGTAATAAAATATGGTTTATGGTTTTGGACGTTGCGCATCATGTCTTTTGGGTATTTGGGTCTCTATCCTGCCAATATCGTGCTGCATATTCGTTTGCTAGTCCTCCCAAGTTTATGGTTTACCAGTATTCATCAGAAACTTTACATACCCCCAATGGACATCTAATTCAGTGATACAGCTAGCAACATACTGCTGGCGTACAATCGAGTCATTAGCAAGCCAATAATATCAATGCAAATATGGCACGTAGAACCATACCCTTCGAACCACATACTGGCCGCCACAATGGCGTCCTATTGAATATTACGCGAGTTGTGGACTTCAGAAACTCAAATTTCGCTCGTTCTAGCCAAACGTATCTAGCCAGAAAAAATATGGCAAACACGCTTTTCTGATAAAAAAAAATCCACCAGAAGCTGTTGAACAGCCCAATCCGGGAACTTTCAGCCACCCACTGTCTGTCACTGTCTCCTGACTTAAGTTTCTACACTAGCTTTATCTTATAGGGGTGTAACTCGAGATTGACATTTTCACTTAAAGTTGTTGGCTTTTTGTCGATTAAACGTGGTATGAAATGTATCCACAACTCAAAGAATAGTGAATACAGCTGGTAGATTATGAGCAAAGACTATCCTAATTTGAATCACCTCATTGGGAGGCAAAAATGCCGTCGATTTTAATATAGCGCTTTTTGGTCAGGTTTTTTTTTTGATGATATTTATTGAACACGGCAAAGCCAAGTGATGTGGTCAGCCTCAAATACTGTCCAATATTACAATGCTTAATCGTTATTCGTTTGTCATAAGCTTTGGTACGGGGACTCCTTCTAAATAGATATTAGTAGTTGGGTTTGCGGATTCGACACGTAGATATTCGTACTTAGTATGACTGATCCCTTACCCGCTGTCTTCAGCATCATCCCCGGCAAATTATTCGTATATATACACTTTTCTAAATCTGATCGCAGTCCAAATAAGCAAATAAGATATCCGAGAACTTCATAGAAAGTATTTGCAGACCTCACTCCCCCAAAAACGCATCGTGTGCCAGTAGTTTAGTCATAGTCCGGTGTCGACTTTCTACTTACTCTCTTGTGTATTTTCATACCATGCAACATTAGCTTCACCGGCTCGTAGTTGTTCCAATTTCTCGTGTTCTTTTTGCCTCTACACAGTGGAACAAGCAAGCTTATTCTCCACTGGTTGGTCATTTGATCGCCTCTTATTTCCTTACTAAACAAAATCGCGGACCATTCGAACTAAAAATTTCCAATTGTCAACCGTGCATAGATCGGAAACATGTATTCCGATCCGACTGCCGTCCCTATAGCCAACTTGGTTGTTCTCCGTTACTAGGAATTCCTGTTTGTCTTCATTCGGTTTCGAATGAATCATAATTGTTGACTCTTCGGCGGACGTATATCCAACATTTTGAAGCGAAAGCAGCTTAACACACTTCTCAATATGGATGCTATGGCCGCCGCCGACTGTTCTATTATCCGCACTTGTCAGGAAGAGGCGTTTTCGGTTGAGCTGGAGTCTTTGTTGTCGCCGGCGAACAAGGTATGTATGTTGAAAAAGTAAAAAAAAAGATTTCGGTCTACTGCGAGCTCGGGGATGAGTGGATGCTGTTCAGGGAGTGCCAATAAGCGTCAAGCGCCCTGTTATTCTACCCCAAAATCTTCGAGTTACGTGGCTAATAATTGACTCCTCCCACCGGAAGTTTCATCACCATCACAACGAGATTATCATCAACGAGGTGCGTCAGCGATTATGTGTGAGTGGTCTCCGAAGTTTAGTTCGAGCTGTCGCACGAAGCTGTCAAGCGTACAAGAACCGTCGTGCAATTCCTGTCCCTCCGAGTTTGGGTGACTTACCACCGGAGCGTTTGGCTCGATTCACGCTACTTTTCACGTATACTGGTGGTGATTATTTCGGACCCCTTAGCATCGTTGTTGGTCGACAATCGGAGAAGCGATGGGGTGTGATTTTCACGTGTCTCACCGCGAGGGCAATTCACCTTGAAATCTCGCCTTCGCTGTCAACGGGATCCTTCTGGTCTGCTGCTGGTACTGAAGCAGTTTATAAGCCGACGAGGAGTTCCGAGGCAAATTGTGACTGATAACGCAATAAATTTTCGGGGTGCAAGTCGTCTTAACCCGGCGTCATAAATGGTTTCAACCAGCCCCCAATTCCGATAGTCCTCGACCAATCGTGAAGCTGGCGAAATTAGACGTGAAGAAGGAGCAGTAAAAATCGCGCTTGAACGCGTGACATTTACGAAGGGGGGAATGTTGCGTCATTACTTGTCAGCCCTACCTATTGTTCTACACTCGTGTTGTATCCGCACAATAATAACGTGTTATCTCTTTCTCTCCATGAATTTCCCTGCCACTAACTTTTAAACGTCAAATATGCACGTTCTTTTCTAATTGACCATTGGGCGGACACGGCACGAATGTAAGTAAATTAATTTTATTATATTGCGTCACACTAACTGAAAATAAAGATTTTAGCTTTCACTTCAAAATTTTGGATATACGTCCGCCGAAGAGTCTTATTGTTATATATTTTTATATGGCATAATCGTAGGAATATACTGTTACCCCACGTGCTTCAGCTCTTATTCAAGACGTTCTTTTTGGATGTGTTCTTCTATAATTATTCGACAATTGAAAAGCTATTACTGCCATTTTCATTTCATGGTTCCACCATCAAGTTTATTTATGTGGATCCGACCTTTTGAGACTTTGAGTAGAGTTTTTCACTTTCCATCGAAATTTGGGGCAATTCTCGCATATTTAGCATCCAGAGCTGAGCTCTTTTCTTGTTAAGGTTTTGCAGGATTAACTTCGAAACTGATTCAAGTTTTCGTGACCATTCTCTGTTGGTTCCAGGAAAATTCTCTCAGACGGTGCTAGTGATTTGCCTAGGATCACCTTTAATTTTTTTCCTCTCCATATGTGAACAATTTATCACAGATTTGGATTACATCTCCAGCGGTAATCAAGTGTCGCTCTTGTTTATTAAATGGAGGATTTAGTTGGTTACACTGTATGATTTCTACTTGGAATACGAAATGAATCCTGTTCGAAAACCGTTTCCTTCATCGCAGTTTTTGTATTTGTAGTTCGATTTACATTTATGTTCGCTTGAAAGTATCTCCTATCCGAATATTCCACTTCAAAGCTCATAAAAATCGCGCCAAAATAATGATGGTCCTTATTTCCAACTGGCTTCCCGTTTCGTGATTAATTTTAATACAGTTACGACCTATCAAGATGAAGGCATCTTCGTCCTTATTTATTTAAGTATGAATTTTATCATTGGAGCAAAAGCTCTTCCGCTGAACAGTTTCATCAGGTATGGAAACAGAAACTAGTCATTGGGGACTTAGTCCGGCGAATGTAGTGAGTGATGGGGCTGTTTATGAACTCTCGCCATTACGAATACGTTCGTCTCCATCCATGCATTACACCGGAAATTGATTAATTCAGGTTTAGTCTTTTCCTTAAACAGGGTGTATATACTATATATGATGATATATGTTCTTACTAACCGAAATAATCTCTTAATACCTCCCCAAACTCTCGTAACTTTGATTGTAAAATGAATGCCACACATTACATACACTTGCCAGCTCCATTCCGCTCTTTAGTTCATCTTTGTTATTATCAAATGCACCCCAGCATACTGGTGTATGTTTTGGTGTTTATGTGTGTATCTATGTGTCTGTATGTCAGGTTTATGAAAGTTCTTAATGGTCGATGGCAAGTGCATTCAACCGATTAACACTTTAAACTCCAATTCACTTTCCTTTAACTAAATTTACAATGTCAATCGCTTTTCTTCTTCTTTATCTCTGTCATTCTCAACTTTACAATTCAATTAAATCTCATGTAACTCGTATCGCACACAAACCGACATCAACCCCCCCCTCGCCAAACCCTTTGGATGGAATAACCTTGTGGTTCATTTGATCTTCGTCTGTCAATGACTATAAACCCCCTCCCTCTGTCCGTATTTATTCAAACCGGAAGATGTGATATGGTTTGCCGCATTCTACACATCCACGAAGACTTATGAGTACAACGGCGGCGCATTAACTCAATTAATTCGAAATCTAAGAGTCACTCGATTCGCTTAACCAGCACCCAGGGCTCTTGAGACGCAGAGGCAAGGTTATGTGCTTGATTGCTTCACTAAGAGCTTCTTGTCAATTGTTCAAGTACCCAAGGAGGTTACCGAGGGATGTGGTGGTGATTGTCTATATGGATATTCTCGAATATGGGAAATGGCACGGCTTGACATGTAAGTGCTAAGATGGAGGTTTAATTGAACTTTACCGAGTAAGATGGGTTTGGTATTTGTATCTCTCATATTGTATATACTATATTCATCATTTAAATTAGATTCAGTGCCTAATTTGAGTTTGATTGGGGTTTAGAGTAAAGGTGAATTTTGTCGGCCTATTATCAAGCACAAAAGATAGATTAATTGAAGCCCAATACACGCACAAATAAAATACATAAATGTGAAATATTGGCGTACGTGAGGACACTAATCCAGTTTTCCGCATTTGAAGACAGGAAATATATTTCTTTAGGTAAGAAGCAACTGGAAGGTTCAAGGAGAGGTTTGACTAATCAGTCCTCCATCAACAAACAAACACACAATAGATACGATGATTATATCCTTTGTCTTAGTCTTTTCATTTTCTACATTTTAGTGCCTGATCTTAACGACCTGGCTGTCAATCGTATCTAAAGACATCTTCTAAGACTTTGTTGAACTTGTACTTAGACTAGTTCGCTCCTGTGTGCGTGTGGAATTATTTGCTGAGGAAGGCGAAAGTAAGATGTTTTAATTTTGTAGCATCAGAGAAGGGAGTGAGTTTATTATTAATGCCGAGTAAGGCCACGTTCCCACACCGCAATATCTAAAAAGGAACCCGGCGGTGACCGGATGAAAATTATGTCAGTCACAGTTCTTTTATTGTTATCGACGTTTGAAGTTTGTTTCATCTGGACAACCGATCAGTCCTCACATCTGTCATTGCGATGGCTAAAATCAATGATGATCTAAAAATATTGTTCTTTCGAATTCTACTCTGTAAAGTCGAACGCTGGACGATAAGCAGGAAAGCAGAGCAGGTATCGAACACCTTCGAGAGAAAAATCGTTAATCAAGTATTCGGTTTCCTACGCCAGTTAGAGAAAAAGAGGAGAAGATACAAACGCAAACCTTATGTGCCTATCTATGTACATTATCATGCGAATGAAAGAAGCCGGAATGGCGGAATTTATGTAAGTCAAACAAGAAGGGATTGGATGTCTCGAAAATCCACCGAAAGTCCACTCCGATGTATAATTTTCGATGAAAGAGTAAAAGTTCTTTTCTCAAACGCCTGTTGCTCTCGCCAGGTATGTTGTTGTTGTTGGACAGAAGATCTGGTGATTTAGCTGCTCATCAAGTGTCTTGACATTCATTTTTTTTTTAACTGCAGAATATCTTGTGTTTTAGATCTTAGCGTTCCCCATCTGTCAAAATTGCTGTCATTCAAAATGAAGCGTTTTTTTTTGTGTGCAGTCACTGTGTTCCTGGGAATGACTCAAAGAACCTCTTTCGGTGTGAGGTCCTATGTCTTGCCGACAGCTCCTTGGACTAGCTGAAATTGGATAGTGATATTTTGAAGTACTAGATGGGTACGTCTACCAGTGTTCCTTCCTTCGTGAAGAGAACAAGAACATCCTCAGTTTTAAGAGGTTGGCTCCTCCAAATTAATTTTAAGAGACTTGTTTCCCGATTTTTTTTCTTATGTATTCTGCGTTTCACCAGAATTTGAAGAATTAGTTTTTAAGCTTGACACATTAGTTCAAAATATTGGGTCTATAATTTAATTCGTGCGGTTTGCTAAGAGATGGCGTAACTAGTATTATTCCATTGTTATTATTCTATTGGAACATGTTTTGGAAAGCTACTGTCATTATACGTCATTTCAGTATATGTCATTCATTTGAAGCGGAAACAACAGCAGCTGGATATATTCAAAAGGAAGGAAATGCTGCTGGAACGCCACAAAAGGAAGTCATTTTTGCATCGGATTGTTTCTGGTGTTGAAAAATGGATCCATTACGACAACCCCAAGCGCAAAAAATCATATGCGAAACCCGGCCAACCAGCCAAGTCAACAGCAAAGTAGAATATCCATGGCGCGAAGGTAATGCTCTGTATTTGGTGGGATCAGATGGGTGTGCAGTATTATGAGCTGCTAAAACCGGGTGAAACCATCAATGGACAACGCTACCGAACACAATCAATCCGTTTGAAGAGAGCAGTAGCCGAAAAACGCCCGGAATATGCGACCAGACACGAGATAATAATTTTCCATCATGACAACGCTCGGCCCCGCGTTGCTATTCAGCTTTAGAACTATTTGGAAAACAGTGGATGGGAAGTCTTACCCCACCCCACCCGCCTTTGCCCCTTCTGACTACCAATTGTTCCGGTCGATGCAGAACGCCCTCACTGAAATACGGTTCACATCAGAGCAGAATATCAAAAATTGGCTTGATTTATTCCTGGCTGCCAAGCCGGCGCAGTTCTTTTGGGATGGGATCCACAAATTGCCAGAAAGATGGGAAAAAGTCATAGCTTGAGATGGGCAATATTTTGAATAATGCTATTGTACATGTTTTTCTTAAATAAACGTTCAAATTTTGGAAAAAAAAAAAAAAGCACGAATTAAGTTATATAGCCAATACTTGGTAAAGATACCGGTTACGGTCTGGGTATTGGGACAAGGTCGTGAACTCTCATCCAGTTTTGATCTCGATGTCTCTGTGGTCTGAAATGAAGACCTGAAGTATTAATTTCCAGTAGAAAATCTCCTTAAGATGTTAAGTCGTGGTAAAAATAATAGGAGAAAATTATCACTATTAGGGCCTGTTTTAGTCCGTAGTTCTAAGATTTTCTGCAGCTATTAAATTTAAATCTGCAGTTCTAAATCTTCTGCAGTTGCTTTTTAACAAATAATCACGTTTCGAAAACAAATTGAACGCACAAATATTAGCAGCTGGACGCATTTATAGCACAATAATTCTTTTATCATGGAACACACCCATACCTCATCAGCAGTTGTGGAACATGTTCCACTTGTCAAATATTTTCAGATAAATGGTTCTATCGCTGTCACTGCCTTCGTTAATTTTTCACTTTAAAAAATTTTCCACAAGCTTCTGGTTGCTATGGACGATTATACGAATTAAAACAATAAAACTTTCCAACAATTATAAACTCCGGATGTTGGTGAGCAACATCGAAAATAACGTGAAGTTTTTATTTATTTATAATTTTGAAAACATTGAACAGTGACAATAACATCGAGTCAATCGACTTCTAATTCTATGCAGCAATCGCAAGTGAAGGAGATAATGGTTGGTTGTAGTTGTAGAATGTTCATGTTGATTAAAAATGCTACCATATTGAAGCATATTTTTAATTTGAATATAAAAATAACTCTTCCACTTGACGATGATACGAATATTGCGGATGTTCATTTGGGTCATAGCATAACCAAATTCATAAAAACATGGAGAGCAAATTCCAAGGCCTAAGTTTCCTGCACGGTTTGTGTGAAATATCCAGAAATTGTCAAACGATTTTTAGACTATAATAAACCCCCAGCAACACAACACAAGAATTTGGAACCTTTTCACGAGCTAATACCATAACAGCGCACTTGAACTCAAAATATCATTCGAAATGTGTCAAAGTCGAGCGTATGAAACAATTGCAGTCGTCTGAAAAACCAACGCCAACGCCAACGCCATCGCCAACTGCGATGGATTCAATGGTTTCAAAAGCAAACGGGAAGCAAGCAAATGTAATCGGTAAATTTGCATATTGAGAGAGGGCCTGATGGCTTATTCAAAGTAAGAAAACTATCGATTCACATGGCAACAACATGTACACCAACATTTTGAGAAAATTAAGCTCTGTTGTCACTGATGGCGCGTCAGACTATCGATATGGCTTATGGGGTGAAATGGAAAATGAAGCGAAATCGACTGGTAAGAATTTGGTGCGCTGGACACAGGAGTGTTCCACACGTCAGCCATGTGCCAAGCGAAATCGAAGCAGATCGCAGATGAAAATAATTTGAACTTGAAACTTTTACATAAACTCAACTCCATTTGTTGGACCGACTTTTCAGTCACTCTATGCGATTCGTATTTGACATCATGGAATGTAATCGTACTTTATTCTAAAAAAATTTGCTGGAATCGCTTTCATGCAGTTTTTGACCAATTACTTACTTACTTTAAGTGGCGCTGCAATCCGGGATGGACCTGGGCCTCAGTCAACAAGCGTCTCCAGCCAGCTCGATCCCTGGCTAGCTGCCTCCAGTTTCGCACGCTAAGTTGGCTGAGGTCCTCTTCCACTTGCGTGCGCCACCTGAGCCTTAGCCTCCTCTACTGCGCTGTCCCTCGGGAGGGGATTCGAAGACTTTTCGAACCGGAGCATTGGTGTCCATAAGCTCTACATGACCCAGCCATCCTAGTCTTTGGATCTTCGCTATTCTGGCTAGGTCCATGTCGCCGTAAAGTCCGTAGAGTTCATTGTTGTATCTCCTCCTCCATTCTCCTTCAATGCAGCCGGGACCAAAGATCGCCCGAAGAATTTTTCTCTCGAAGCAACCAAGAACACCCTCATCCATTTTTGATAATGTCCATGCGCCATAGAGCAGGAACGGGATTATTAAGGTCTTGTAAAGGGTAATTATAGTTGTTCGAGAAAGGGCTTTACTAGTCCATTGCCTTCTTAGCCCAAAGAAGCAGCGATTGGCAAGAGTTATTCTTCGCTTGATCTCAGCGCTGGTGTCGTTGTCTATATTTATAGCGGAGCCTAGATAGACAAAGCCCTTAACTACCTCAAAGTTATCGGGATTGGTTGCCCTTTTTGCTTGACAGCATATATTGTACTTGGTCATGCCCTCGTTGACCGCTAAACCCATTTTCGCCGCTTCCGTTTTAAAACTCGCGAAAGCGCCACTGACATCATTTCTCTCAATTATGTCAATATCGTGGGCGTATGCCCACCCTGACTAAGTCCTGAAAATTCTTACCGGCCTGAACTCCAAATATGTCGGAGTAGCCCGGATAAGGTCTTGTTTTGTTTTTTCCGACAGAACCAGCACCTGTCGGAAGATGCTACTTCTACGAGGCCCTATACTAATAGTTGCCATCCAATTACAAATTGTTAAAAGTGACTGCATTCCTCGCTGATTTGTTGACGATAAATTCTTGACAACTTTGAATTTAATTTGTGAACGCACTCTTTCACTAATCATCAAACTGTCACTGTCAATTTATTCAGTAAACTTAACATTTTCATGATGGTAAAGTACACGAACGAGCAACGTCTCCAAATTATAAAAATTTTCTACCGAAATTCGGAGTCGGTGACTACAACTTTAAGAGCGTTAATTCCATTTTGTGAAAAAGCTCATTTTTGGCTCAATGGGTTCGTCAATAAGCAAAATATGCGTTATTGGTCGGGTGAAAATCCACATGTGCTTCATGAATCACCACTTCATCCACAAAAAATAACAGTTTGGTGCGGTTTGCATGCTGGCGGCGTTATTGGGCCATATTTTTTTCGTCGACGATAACGATCGTCACGTTACTGTGAATGGTCAGCGTTATCGCGCAGTGATCACCGATTATTATTGGCCCGAATTTAAAGATATGGATTTGGACGACATGTGGTTTTAACAAGATGGTACCACAAGCCACACAGTACACGTCATAATCGATTTATTAAAGAGTAAGTATGGTGAGCGTATTATCTCAAGAAATGGGCCAGTCGATTGGCCGCCTCGTTCGTGCGATTTAACGCCGCTTGACTATTTTCTGTGGGGCTACGTTAAGTCATTGGTTTATGTCAACAAGCCGACGACGTTGAAGAGCTCAAAGCCAACATTGAACATGAAATAGCGGCCGTTCCGGCCGAAATGTGTGCCCGAGTCGTGAATATTGGGTTCAACGAATTGATTGATTGTACTTCAAGCCGATAATAAATTTTTTTAAATATCTCAAATGGTTTGCGTTTTATTTTAAAAAAAAGTTATCAAGTCCTTTTTGGAAAACTCTTTATATCGTTTCTATGCATAACGCATTAAAGTCGGCAATAATAGAACTGCGTCAACTGAAAACGCAAAATCTAATTTGTGGATGGGAATCCACGTCCTCTTTGGACTCATCAGTTAAAAAAAAAAAAAAACACTGTGGCGCTGGCAGCCCGGTATGGGCCATGGCCTAGCTTCTTGACACTCATTTGTGTTGCTCATGTTGTCATTTTTGTCACATCTGAGCGGGGCCTACGGTTTATCGCCGAGTCCGAACGGCACTCCTTAGAAGCTCTTTCGTAGGCAATTTTACTTTCGGGAGTTTGCCATTGCCCGCCGAAAGGGTGATGGCGATTTGAAAAATTGGTGGTGACCCAGCCTGGAATCGAACCCAGACTCTGTGCGTGATAGTCCGATGAGCTAACTATCACGCCATCGCCATCGCCATCATCAGTTATTGAGGAAAATAACAATGACGATGATGACAAGGATGCTGTAGTGAAAAATCTAAAAGGCATTAAATTGGATTCAGGAGAATTTGAGAGAAGAGGAGCACACAATAAGAAGCGTAGTTTCAGCAAAATTCGTTCAGAAACAATTGACCATTTGTTTAAGTTCATGAATAAACGCTTTGAATCCGACAAAGAATTAATGGAGACAGTTTTTCCGTTCATAAATTTGGACAAAACTAATTACGACGACACAGAAAGAGTTCACCAGCTAATTGCTCCAGATTTGGATATAACATTTCTTTATCTCCAATTCAGTGTGCTGTGCAGCATAGAAGGATTACGTTAAATGAGTTTTGAAGAAATGGTTTTCCATTTGAAAAAAACGCGAACACGCTTCAATGCATGATGAAGTGCTGACGGTTTTTGCGCGTAGCTGCTAAAGCTACTCAACATTCAGCTGATTGTGAAATTGTAGTTTCGGCGAATAATTTATTGAAGACTGCTGAACATTGAGACAGAAAAAAGATATCTTTACGTTCATTTCAATATGCCACCGTTATTTGAATGGGAGTCGAGAGAAGCCGTCTTTAACTGGATACGGAATTCCAAATGACAAGCATAAGGCTCAAGAGCCTCCACATTTTGCTTGTGTTTGCCGCCAAATAGAAGAGGCGAAAAAGAGGAAAGTGGTAGAAAACGAATACAGAGACCGTGCCTATTTTTAATTAACTTTATTTAAATGTTTAAAAAAAAATAATACAATTTTCCTTTCAATTCTATTCAATTTATTCATAAATATATAGTACAAGTAAGATCATAAGTCTTTTAAAGTACATAAAGCTGGTGGAAAAATAATTCGATTTCAAATTAAACTTAGTTAAATGAGCACAATTAAGAAAAATTAATAAATTCAATTCAATACAAATTAAAATATTATATTGTAATATTATAATTGTAAAAATAATAAATACTAAAATAGGAAAAGGTAATTTACCCTAAGAAAAGAAGGAAGAAGAGGGGATAAGAAGAAAATAGCAGAATAAGGAAGATTAAACTATAGAAATTAGAACTTTGAAGAACATACGTTGCTTTATGCTGGTTGGTTTAGTGTTCCAGAGTCTAGCGCGACGTGTTTAAATACTGAGATGATGGTGTTATTAAGTTTAATGTACGAGGGCGGGTCAATAAGTCCGTGACTTTTGGATTAAAACACAGATTTTTTGATAAAAAAATAATTTTATTTTTCAACGTAGTCTCCCTTGAGCTCTATACACTTTGTCCAACGCTTCTCCAATTTTTTTATCCCTTCCAAAAAAAAATGATTTGTCGAGGTCCTCAAAATAGGCCTTTGTTTGCGAGATGACTTCATCATTGGAGTCAAATCTTTTTCCACCAAGCCATTTCTTCAGGTTTGGGAACAAGAAGTAGTCGCTCGGAGCCAAATCTGGAGAATAGGGTGGATGAGGGAGCAATTCATAGCCCAATTCATGGATTTTGCCATGCCAACTGCACAAGTGTGCACCCTTGCATTGTCTTGGTGGAAAAGAACTTTTTTCTTGGCCAAATGAGGTCGTTTTTTTTTCCAAATCGTCATTGAATCGGTCCAATAAGTTGGCATAATATTTCCCATTGATTGTTCTTCCCTTTTCAAGGTAGTCAATGTGAATTATCCCGCGTGCATCCCAAAAAACAGTCGCCATAACTTTATTGGCTGACAAAACCACCTTGGCCTTCTTTGGCGCCGATTCATCCTTAGAAACCCACTGTTTTGACTGTTGTTTGTTCTCTGGTGTGTTGTGATGGATCCATGTTTCGTCCACGGTTACAAAACGGCGCAAAAACTCCTCCATATTGCGATAAAACAACGCCAAACCTTCCTGTGAAGTTGTTACACATTTGCGTTTGTGGTCGACTGTGAGCAAACGCGGCACCCATCTTGCGGAAAGCTTTCTCATGCCCAAGTGATCATTCAAAATTGAAACCACTGAGCCATGCGAGATCCCTACGGCTTCCACAATCTCTCGCACTTTCAATCTTCGGTCGGCCAACACCATATCGTGAATTTTTTCGATTGTTTCGGGTGTAGAGACCTCAACTGGGCGTCCAGGACGTTCGGCATCTTCAGTGCTTGTACGGCCACAGCGAAATTCAGTAAACCACTTTTTTACCATTGAAATCGATGGTGCAGAGTCCCCATAGTATTTATCAAGCTTAGCCTTGGTCTCGGTAATGGTTTTTTTTCGCAAGAAATAATGCTTAATAAGCACACGAAATTCACTTTTTTCCATTTTCTCCTCAAATTAGTGAGTAGTCTGATAAAAATAGCTGTCAAACACAAACTAACTGACGCAGCAAGTTTAAATTTTGACAGGAGTCAACTGACAGATGCCTGTTGACAGGAGCAGTGTTGCTGTTTCAGTAAAGAGGTCAGAAATTCAAAAAGTCACGGACTTATTGACCCGCCCTCGTACGTTGCGAATGTGCAAATTGAAGTTTTGAAAATAGATACAATGGTGATTGGGCGTGTATTTTCTTGTGCATAAGAACACAACATTTCAATTCCCAAAAGTTTTGAAATGTACACCCCAGGACTGACTTATGAAAATGAGATATGTGAGCATGTCTTCTTATTCCGAAGGCGTACCTTGAAGGTAACGAGTAGTTTGTGCTGAGAATATGTATCTAGTTTACAGTAGACAGGGATGGCATATTCAAAGATTGGCACAAGCAGAGTTTTAATCAATCTCAATTTGGTGTCAGCTGGAGTATAAGAGGAAAATAACCAGAGTTTTCGCAATCTTAAATATATACGTGACTCAGTATAGTTTATATGATTGGATGCTGAAAGGGATCGGTTTAACTTGTAATCAAGATTTTTCACTGTATCGGAAAAAGTAAGCCTAGTTGAATTAAGGAAAATAGGCGGTATTTGTTCAGTGCAATATGCTTTTTTCGAAATTACAATCAATTGAATTTTTCCAGGATTTAAAATTAGATCATTATTTTCAGCCCAATTGACTATTGCTGATAAGTCTAAATTAAATCTAGCCACAAGATCTTCCATTAGGCCAATGGGACGGGATAAATAAATCTGAGCGTCGTCAGCAGAAAGATGAACAGAGGCGTTTTAACAAACTTGTGGAAGATCATTTATAAAGAGACAAAACAAAATCGGGCCAAGGATTGAACCCTGAGGCATACCAGTAAGTATTTTAATTGGTTTTGAGCATTGCTTATCAACGACAACCCTTTGAGAGCGTTTCATAAGATAATTCCTTATTTAATTCACCGAGGATTCGTGAAATCCAAAATATAACTTCAATTTCAAGCACAAAATTTGATGGTTAACACTGTCAAAGGCTTTAGAGAAGACAAGTAGGCACAACAGCGTAAGATTTAATCTAATATCATCGAGCACTTTGATCATAGCTATAGAGCCGGTATGATTAGCGCGAAAACCTGATTGCACTGGTGATAGTAAATTTAAACGAAGAAGATAACTAGATATTTGTTTTCCAAGAATTTTTTCAAAGATCTTAGATAAGCAAGGTAAAATGCTTATGGGTCGTAAATCGGTCATCGATGTTGGGTTTGCTCTTTTGGGAACAGGAATAATCTTTGCTATTTTCCATGAATTAGGGAAAGTCGAAGATGTTGTGCAAAAATTAAACAGATGTGTAAGGCAATTTATAATATCAGGCAACAACATTTTCACAACTGTAAACCATCCTCATCCATTGCGTTTGATTTCAGACTTTGAAAAATAAGGATAACCTCGGCTTCAGAAACTACTCGTACTTTGAACTCCGAATGACGAGGTGTATCAATTAAGCGACTGTTTTCCGGATGAAATGAGGAGTTGCAACTACGGTTTGATACAAATGCATTGTTTAAATCGTCAACATTAGGTATAGTTGTTGACGCTTGAGTTTTACCGATACCAATGGACCGCAAATTGCTCCAAAGGTTTTTTGATGGTTGGTCTCAGCACTCAGCTTGGAAAGGAAATATCGTTTTTTTGCTCTTTTGGTGACGAATGAAGAGTAGTTTCTGGCTCTACAGAAAACTTGCCTATTAAAACTGGTTGGCTCTAATTTCCATTTAGCATATAGATTTCTCCTATTTTTTATTGCATTAAGAACCTCAGCAGTAAACCACGGACATTTCTTATTGCGAACAGCGACCCTTTGAAGAGGAACATCAAATTTAAGCGAAAATAAGCTGCTGCAATAACCAATTCACAATTGGATTTTAGCAAGTGTAGAGAGGATGTAAAACTGCTAGTAACATGACAGTTTTGTCTCGGCCATGATCCGAGCTGGACATAATTGGCAAAGCAAAGCCTTAATTGTAAGCACATTGGTAAGCCTACAGATCCCCGCTTGAATACAACAGATGCAGGGAATTCAGGTGGACTTGGAGAGCGGTCATTAAAAGAAACATTCATCAACAAGTCCTTACACATCAACTTAAGCATATTCTGATCCAA
This sequence comes from Volucella inflata, assembly GCA_928272305.1. NCBI lineage: Eukaryota > Metazoa > Arthropoda > Insecta > Diptera > Syrphidae > Volucella > Volucella inflata. Next base: position 186,160,922 of record OV743716.1, read on the forward strand.
CTTCATAGGAACAGGAGCAACCAGACAGTATCATACAATGGTAGATGGCACATTGGATTGAACACACTTTTCGAGAAGGCCTTACAACCAGCTTTATTTTGAAATGGAATTTGTCAGCGTTTGTTTGTTTTGAATTACAAAACACGTTGAACTTATCATTGGTAAACATGTCTTTCTCGACTATGAAGCAGGTATGATGATTTTAGGGATATCTTGTCACATGAAGCTTACTGTGGCTGAGTATGCGGTCATATTTGCTTTTTTCGATGATGTTATCGTGTTCGACTGTCGATTCTGGTGTAACGCAGAATGACCTCGAAGTAGAAATTACCTAAACTAATACATCATCCTGCCAATATCAGAGAAAAATGGTACGAGTCTATCTGGCAAATGACATTTCAATAGGATACCATCAATTCTATGGGGAGAAAAAAATGACATAACATCCACCCCCATAGTAATATGTCAAATTGAATCTCTATGACTTCAGGGTAGAAGTGTACACATCTTCCACCCTCAAATCGACATGTGTATCCGGAATGACACCTGCTAGACAGACACCATTATATATCCAATTTCATGATGAAATTTTCTAAAGAAATGCTGATTTTTTTTTCTTTGTATCTTTGTCTATGAACCGAACGTGACTGCTTCTTGTTTTCTTAAAATGACAGTAAGGAACGGCGGCGGTGTTAATGTGAAGAAAAAAATAATATGCAGCTCAGCATCTATTGGAAAATCGATTTATCATTACGTACTCGCAGTTTCTCGCCAACAGGGCAAGAGTTGGAAGATAATATATTTTAACCTACGCGCACTTTACGACTAAATATATTGGAAATGCCTGAAAGCATACGTAATGAGTTTTGAAATGAATTTATGTCAGTTGCCGATGATGGAGGGGCTAAGCAGTACTTCTAACTTGTTACTTTTTTACTTCTTGCTAACTCGTAACTAGTAACTCGTAAATGAATGCGTTCAAAGTGTAGCAATTATGATACGATTACGGGTACGAGTACGTATCTTTTGTGAGATTGGAATTGCTATTGCGATTTGCGATTGCGAATGGTGCTGTATTGCGTTTTGTGAGATTTGTTGTTTCGTAATTGAAATTGACGTAAATTGAGAGGTTTCACAGTTGACATCTACAGATACCATACAAAGTTCATTAGATAAAATCTATTATAGTCTTTTGTTTAATTAAAATCGCATGCTAATTAATTTGTCTTAATTTGTATCTTTTTTCAGGTAAGGGACAAAGTGACACTGTTGAGTAATCTATCACATTAAAATCGTAAGTAGAAATGTGACATTCATATACAGTATGTAGCATTACGTAATGTTTGATAATATGAATGTAGATACAATACTTTGATTCAGAACTAACATCTACTCGTTTTCTGTGTGATATGTACGTGCGTCTAAGATTTAAAAAAAAAATCAACAAATGACTTCAGATTGGTGTTTGGTTTATTTGTTCCGATTTTCGTCACACAGATATTGAAAAATCATATATTTTCTACCAAAAAATTTTAAGACGTTTTAAGTGCCATTAATTTAGCTAATTAGTCGCCGAAGTAAGCCGGATATTTTTACAGATTAGATTAAGATTAGATTAGGATTAGATTATAACAATATAAATGAAGTTCGAGGCTAACTTGTTTCTTTTTTATCTTTAAGAGTCAACCTATCAAAAGCTACTGAACCCTTAATATATCTCTGCAATCATCAGCAACATACTGTAAGAATGACGGATCATGATCAACTGTATGATTTAGAGCATAGATTCCCAACCCGTCATCGCCCCCCGCCATAAAAATAATTGAAAAAATACCTACCTACTTTTTTCTCAATAAAAAAAAAAATGTTAAAAATGTTCAGAAAAAATAATTTCAAAATGAATTTCGCTTTTCTTGAAATCGATTTAGCTTTGTTAAAATATTAAATAAGAACATTTCAATGAGACGGATGTGCCTGGTGAATATTTGTAAGTTTCTGATTGTCTGGTTCAAATTTAGTTAAATAAAGTCGTAAGTCACCTCGCTCCATTATTTGCAGTTCATTCCTTTTCTTTGTAAGTAAGGTAACTACTGCACTGAAACCGCGCTCAGCTAGGTATGATGGCAATGCAATAATAAATTTTTGAACAATTTTCCATAAACTGGGTTACAGCGCTGGTATTTGGTTCTGGAGGCAGAAAGTAACCGCATTTAAACTGTATTTTTAGCTCCTCATTTATTGTTAGCTCAACGAGCTCTTCTTCTAAATGGGACAATACATCCGAGTTAGTTGCAAAAGGGTGCAGCAGCCAGTCCGGTATACTCATATTGAGAATATCTTGGAATCGCTTTTTTAGATCCTCATGAAGCATTTCTAAGTGTTCGCAGTACTTTAGCAATTCATCCTTTATGTCAGCAACAACGTTCTTTGTTTTTATTAGGTTCAAGTGATCACCTTGCAGGTGGAGATTGACATCGTTAAATATTTTAAATATGTCTGTCATATAAGCAATATCATGTTTTAATTTAATTAAGTTGTTTCGCAGTTCGTTGTCTCTAGTTTCGAGAAATTCTAGAACAGACTAAAAAACCGTTTCAAGCAGGTACCTTCGGAGAGCCAGCGAACCTCCGTATGCAACACCAAACGATTGTAATCTTCGTCATTTTCGTTACTCAATTGACTCAACAACGGGTGGTTTAAGGAGTTGCTTCTTATTTTGTTGACAGATTTAAGAAAAAATTGAAGAGACGTATGCAGAGGTTCACTCAGATTTTTTCTCGATCAAATGTTGACGATACACTACCTTGATCGCCAACACACACAGAGATAGATGTACTCTCGGCTACGTAACTTTTGCAAATGTCAAGCTATGACGCTTAGATTTAGAGGGAATATCAACAACAGATGTACCAACTTGCATCATCAGTAGCCGCAGACAAAATATGCAGTAAAGAAATATCTTCTTCTTTAAAAAATCTATCAGTGTCCTCAAATATGGATTCAATGTCTTAGTAAATAAAAGTTCTTCACAAATTTGTTCTTCTTTAATGAATCGTACAAATGCTAAGAGTAATGCTTCATTATTTGGAATAGTAGATTCGTCAAGCTGAAGGGAAAATTTACATGACTTCAAATGATTGCATAATGTTTTTTCAACATTTTCGGCCATTTCATCAATTCTTCTTCTAACCGTCTTATTGCTCACAGGAATTTTTTTGATGATCTCACTTCCTGAATAATGAAGCACGGTGTCTACTACTTCCTTCACGGCAGGGAGAATTAATTCTTCACCTATAGTGTGTGATTTGCCCATTTTAGCAATCAAAGGAGAAATTTTATAGGAAGCCCGCAGCCCGTCATCATGTTGCTTAGATGAGGAGGAGGATGCAAAACAGGACTAATCTCTGTTTTTTTTTTTTTTGTCAGCATGCAATTTCGTTTAATGTACTTGTAACCGAGACGGCTTCATTGCTTTGTTTGTAAAAACTTTTTAAAACTTTTAAATATTCAACGCTATACTGTCGGCACTTTTTTAGATTCGGACATTATAGTAATATTTTATTAAATTTTTTTTTTCAAGGAGCACATAACAAGTTAACGTTACAAAAATTTATAACCCACCACTTCTATCACTCAAGTTTTCTTTGAGGTCTTACCTTAACTTAGTTGCACAGATCACAAAGTCACAATTATAAATCATGACCGCAACATTTTTTTATATCTATTTTATGTATCTACATCCATATTTCTACTAACACCCATCAAACAAGGCACCAAAAACTACACATCACGATTGCAACAACAGCTCAAAGACACCTTGTTTATTTTTGCTTTATTGAGTTGGAAATATGTGCCCCCTGGACAGCTTCAACGTCCCCCCCCCATTTTTTCTGCCGATCTCACTGCCCCCCTAAATGTCTTCAGCGCCCCCAGGGGGCGGTAGGGACCACTTTGGGAACCATTGATTTAGAGCTTCTAATAAATATCTATTTTTCTCGTTAAAAGTAAGAGTTCATTGCCTTCATTGACACTTGCAACCGGAGAGCCCCAAGGCGCTGTTCTGCCTTCTCAACCACTCTTTAAACTTTTTGCTCATGATTTGTTGTTGTCATTTATTTTGGTTTTGACACATCATTAGTACATCACCTGCTCTTTCTGTCTGATGCTTAAGATTTTATCTTCCAAGCAATCTAATCACAACCAGCTCACAACTAGCTTTGATTAACAAAACTGCAAGTGTGCTAAGTAACACATCAATTAGCCGTTGGTATTTATCATCGATTTAGGTGACAGATGAGGCCATCAAACACGTTTTGCCTTACTGATGGCTTCAAGTCCCCCGTCACTGATGGCATATACGAAAATCTAGTTGTGCTACAAGAAGGTAAATACCAGCTGGTGGAGTCTTAAAAATAATATTGCTTGCACTGGCATACTCGTACACCGCCAACTCTGACAAACAGTGAGATAAGTCGATCACAATACGCTCGATAGTAACTTCAGACCCGTCAGTCTGACCTCATCTACGTTGGAGAACATGGCGAGTATGGCGAGCTTCACGTACGGGGAACTTTTTAATGAATTCATTCTCTGTTAAAGATGCAAAAGTGAAAGGTCCTACGAGAATGCCACTTAAAATCTGGAGGGCACCTTAAAGGGCCACTCAACAACAAGAAATACGTGCTGGGTATTTTAGCGACATTAAAAGTGCTTTCAATGACGCATGTGAATTTGGCTAGATGACACCTCGTAGACGAGTCACTAGTTTTGTTTGTAAAAGCAATATTGGTGAATGAGACCCGTTATTGCGGATGCTGACTGCAGCCCATGTGTGATGGCTTGTTATTACCCACAATGCGATGTCGTCTCTTCAGTGGTATAGTTCATGTTGGTTAACTCATTGCTTAACGCTCGCAATAGTTGTGAAGTCTATACAGATGATGAAAATATGTCTTGCGACGTGCTATAAAGCACAGGCGGCCCTAGACGTGATCGACGATTGGTGCAATAGAAATAGGTGTTTAGTCAATCCTTTCAAAATTGTGGTTGCCCTTTACGAAAAGGAAGCACCTCACTGGTGTGACTTGTAGAGTTCACAAACCATCCGTTTGTCCAAGCTTAGTGTTGGGTATCATAACAAATAACGAATCCTTTTCGCTAAACGTGTCAGATGAAACACTTTTAAGGTGCCTTTGGCCTTGGTCCACGACATGGGGCTTATACCCGAGTGAGGTCCTCAACATTCATATTACAATGACATCGCATCGGTTTGCTGGTGGAACAAGAGAACGGTCTGCCTCGTGGCTTTTCCACGCCTGGCTCTGGGTCAAGACGCACTGATAAATCTCCCAGTCTTTGAGACTCATATTATGCTCTGTACTCTCAAAGCCATCTTTTGTTAAGTGTTCTTTAGACACTACGCACTGTAGTGTAATAGTCTTGTGGGTGGACTCAGGTTTAATAGGTAGGACAACAGAACTCCTAATACTAATCAACGACCTCTGTACCCAGCATTGTTTCCGGCTAAAATCTAAACTGAGAAAGAAATGTAGAAATGTCTCTACGTACGACTCCAACATCAATTTAGTTTGTGCTTTACTGGAACATGATTGCGAAATATGTTCATTACTTGGTAGGAACCTACCCGGTCTTGGTGGCAACTAATATATTGTAAGATTCAGTAAAGGAAGCTAAGTATCTCTGTTTGTAGCATCGGCTTACCTGCGTTTACGACCGTATTAAACCTTCTTGTCACTTCCAAAATGCATGATTTAAAAGGCTTTAGTCAGTTCATTGATGGTTGGTTTTCGTGTGAGTTATAACTGCTAATGACATGACTTGCTAGGATGTTTTAAGACCAAACGAACGAATTTCTCAAAGAGGTATCGACTTTTCTGGTGATCTTCGATAGCAAAGATTGCACTCTCTTAGTCCTAGCAAGCTTCGAAACGTTGCAATTTGCTTTTAACTACTTTAATGCTGGAAGCACAAGTGAAGCAACATCCTCCGATGTTTTCTTTAACATTAATGAAAGCAATGCAAATCATTTTCTCTGTGAATGTCTCGTGTGGAATCTCATCAGGCTGTTGGGCGCTGATGTAGTATATGTTTTGCACTGAACGCATTTTATCATAAAATCGTTTGCTCCTATAAAAGGAGTAAGGTGGATACGTTCTTTGTCTAAGTCCTCTGTGTCAATAGAACCAAGATAGCTTCTAATATTTGTTCCTGGACTCACGTCCCTTATAAGCGCATGGAAATTCGAGTGGAAATGAGTGTAGATTTTACAAAAATATCACATCTGACGATATGCCATCTGATGTGGTGTCCTTCACTCGGAACCCGTAAAGAGACGAAGAATACTGGCAAGCAAATTAAGCGAACCAGAAAAATTATGTTAGTGTTGCGTTTAACGACTAGAACTGCTCACAACTGTGATAGCGGCGCAGCTACGTTACGGGCAACGATAACAAATTAATAAATACACACGCCGTCTCTAAAAACTGACATTGAACGCTTACTTTTTATAATGCTCTAAAACTCCCTGCCTGTGGCTCAAATTCATGGACTTGGTCAAGAATTGATATAGGTGTCCTAGAATATTTTTTTTTTTAAAAAAAACCTTTCAAATATAATGACAGCTATGGTTAGGGATATGCAGAGCTGATGAAATATCAAATCCACTCCAAGCGGACAGCACAATAGGGTTGGACTTGTACTTATGCGACGAGCGCATGTGAGACAATATCTAAACCAATTTGTCATGACTAACTAGAATGACAGCCTTTTTGATAAGACCCCAGGTCCACCTCATAAAGGAATATATAAAAATATCCTTTGATGCGGTCTTACCTACGAATGTACGTTTCAACATTCCAGATCAAAGCTTATCGTGTTAATTCTTTAGGTCGGTTTCTGGTTCAGACACAATTCTCTGACTTGGATATGGTTGAGAACTTTTGCATAAAATTGTATTGGGATATTTTTCGTAAACATTGCTTGGCTATAACGACTTTTTTGACCTTCTAAGCCAGCCACCTTACTTAATGATCGTTGGGCTTACTAATAATCATATCAAAACGTAAATTTCTTACAACCCTCAACAGTATCTATTCCTTTTCCCATCACAATTCCATCAGTTGTCTGACATTGAATGAGATACAAATTAGTAACCGTAGAAACCGTATTCCTGAGAAGCGATTTTGCTACACCAAAACTCAGATATAAATCAACCCTAATTGGTGGCAATTTTTGCAACTCGATTTGTGTTTTTTCTTTTTTTTTATTCAATTTCTCATCACACGCGTATGTGAAGCATTCATCAATTCTATTCTGTTCATCTGAAATCATTAACCTGATTGAGAAACCTAGTTATGGTACTTTCAAAGAACGCTCATCAGTTATAATTTTCCGTCATCCCCGATGGAATATTGCTTCTCATGCGAGTACATAATATCCAAGTTTGCACTTTTCATATGAGAAAGCGAGCACTGTGGCGTATACGTAACTTTCTTGTTTTCCCGGCTTGGTTGGTTGGTGGGTTGGTATGTGTGAGGACGTTTGCACATGTCTATATGGCATTTCACCTTTGCGCTTGTATCTTAAAGGGCTTAGTGGGTAGAACAAGGTGATAAAGTTCACCTCAGCAATTAAATTGTATCTGCCATCTATCATCATGGCAGAGTATTTATTAATTAAAGGGTTTCACTCACTCATAGAAGCATAGCAAGGTGTTTACGAAAAAGATAGAGACTCTGTCTAGTGTAATGAATTTTAGACGAGAAATTGCATCTGACGACTTGGTGATGCACGTATCTCAAGCAAACAGCAAACATCATCTGCATGCAGATTCTACGTGAATCCTAGTTGCTTGCTTTTAGTCATCATCATCATCATTATCATCATCATTATGATCGTCATCACAAAGCGTTGAGAGAATATTCAGAGTAGGGTAAACTACCTCAGATAGACATTTCATGTCTATACACCATGATATGAATACACAAAAACTGTTTAAATTGCACAAACACATTCGTAACAAGTAGACAGAGGTATGTATAAATAAGGCTATCCTGTGCCGCCGCCGCCGACAGCATTTCATTTAAAATTCGTTGAATAGCATTCTAAACCCAAAAAGCATTATTGTGCTTGGGGTTGAATGTAAACCATTCGGTTGTCAAGGTTTTTGTTTTATCTATGCTCGATGATACTACTGCCGTCGACAAGATGGGATTTCCAAATCAGTTCCATTCGCCCCTTTGTCATGACTCTAGACCCAAAATCTGTTCTGGAATTCAGTTCGATTTTTGAACGAGTGTAGACCTAGTATGTAATGGACAGAAACATGCGAATACGAATAGTTGATTATATTCCCAATTAGAACAATGCAAGTCAAGCAGATTTCAAACGTTTGGATGTTCTGTCGGAGTGCTTCAAACAAAAGGCGAGCCCGGCGCATTAAGAGCGGGCAATTGATGGGTCGTTTTAACATGCGAGTACGAACTGTTGAAAGGGTGATATTGTTAGCTCTCCGGTGAATAAAATAAATAAAACACAATTTAAAATAACGGTACTGAACACATTTAAATGTTTTCGTTTCCTTTTCACCCCGTTTAAGTCTTCTTACTTCACATTTTACAGTATTCCAATAAATTGGACTTTGTTTTTGAATACTTTTACTGGATTTGTAGTGATCGATTTGATTTTTTTTTTTTTTTTTTTTTTGTTAACTTTTTATTCAGCTTTTATAGACGGCATATGATTTATTATGGCAGACCATATCGATCCTGTCTTGCATCATGCAGAACGGCATTGAAGATGACGAAAGTCTGGGTGAGCAATTAACATATGGTAACGAAGGATGGGATACTTACGAACCCAGGCTGTTGGGTCAGATGGCGCATTGCTTTGCTTTTATTGTATGTTTATTCTTCTCTTGAGGTCCTTAGCAAAGTTAAAAAAGATAACAGGGCTCATCTCATGAATGTGCCTTAATCTGGCGCGATCTACAAATTCTCAAAGAAGTTTCTTTCTAGTTTCCTAGTACTTCTTTGCAGATCCTTAATCTCTTCGATGTTGTGATATGTGATATGTGCAGCCGATTTGATTTGTAGAAGCTTTCAGGTTGGAGTCTCATTTTTTGGTAGCTACGTCGTTCTGGAGTGACCATCTTTAATAAGTTACTCGTAAGTAGGGTGACAAGGCTGTTGTAACCCAATTTCACAAGTTTGTTTCATCGTTGCTTCTGAGCTTAAGAAACATCATCCGGCTTTAATGGTAATCGATCTCACAAGATTCGCAGAAGAATTTGTAGTAATTCAACCTTAAAATTCTTGCAAAGCTGAGTGTACACTTCAGTATGTCTAAAGTAAAAGAAGTGTCCATACCGACTCTACAGTCCAACATCTTTAATCTGTAACGTTCAAATTGTTAAGAACCCCCTGACGGAAACTTTACCCTCTAGAGCTCGCTTATATGTTAACAAATTTAGTTTTAAGTCCACGATACCCTCTTCTTTGTTTGGACTGATAAACCATGGCTCAAGGTTTGCTGTTGATCCTATGATCAATTGGTGAAAACATCCGAAACACAATTCAAGGGCTACTAGCTTATTTCTGTGGCTATAAGCACGCACTTCAAAAGGGCTTATTATCTTCATGGTGCAGACTTTTAATAGCTTCGTCTGGTAAAGTGAATAAATCAAGATTCGGTTTCGTATTCGCTTCAAGGTCCGCCAATTCTTTGCAAGTCGTGTAGGGGTTTCCTCCAAATAAAATTTTGTCAGATGTCCCTCCTTTGTTTCATCTTACCACGTTCTCTAACCCTGTTTTTTTACCATCTTTCCAAACTATGACTTTTAATCATTTTGTTACCCAGTCAGATAACCAAGTTGGCCAACCATCTCGGCTTACCGTATGGTCTTATCACGTCTAATCAAATTTGAACTCAGCTTGGGTCTCGCTTTTTCGAAATAGGTTGACTTTTTTGATTCCATCGTGCTAAAGTTCAATCGCTTTTAGGGCGGCTGATATAGATACCCCATAGACCTCATGAATAATGGGCAAAGCGAAACCTGAAGACAGATGAGACTGGTGCAAATATGATACGAGTATGTCAAATCGTCCTTGCCTATTCCATAGAAGAAGTTTCGTCATTGACGCCATCTTCGTATAACCGTATGTTTAGCTACTTAAATTCCGATATAAAAAGCATAACCAATTGAGGAACTATTCACATAGTGAAATTTAATGCTTCCAAAATACAATGCTGCTGTCGCTTAAGCGAAATTAAAAAACTCAGCCATTGTCCATGAATGGCACTTGCCATTCGAAGTCGCCAAAAATGCTGCGAAATGTCTAGGCTTCCTTAAGCGATGTAAGAAATATTTCACCCCTCTGATCTGGCTTCAATGTATAAGGCTTTCGTCCGCCCAAAATTGGAGTATGCTCACATCTGGTCAGGTGCTCCGAAAACTTCTTTGCGCCTACTAGATGGGATTCAAAACCGTGCAATAAAACTAATAGGTGATGCCAATATCGCACAGTCGATTGACAACCTTGACCACCGACGAAATGTTTCCTTTCTTAGCTTGTTCTATCGCTATTTTCACCAGCAGTGCTCCTCAGAAATTGCCAGTAGCATTCCGCCCCTTCAACCCTCTGACTGTAATACCCGTCTCGCTATGAATGCTCATCAGTGCACCCTCAAGCCCATTTTCGGACGTACCCTGAAATATCGTGAATATTTCCTAAGCCAAACAACTCGCTTATGGAATGCTCTGCCGAGATCTTCATTTCCTAGGCACTATAACCCCCAAACATTCAAGACCAACGTACATCGGTACCTCTCTTTCTTTCCTCCTTATTTTTCCATCGCCCGCGCTGTGTTCAATCATTTTAAGGGTACTAACAACCCCTTGAGCCCACGCTAATTATAAAAAAAAAACCTACACAAATGTTATGCTATTTTGGGGAAGCCATACACGACTAGATCGACCTTGTGCATAAGCTTAGAACTTGCTAACCATTTTTTAATTTTTGATATATCGAGTGCCACAAGCAAACTAGGTGTTAATCTTTTCGTGTCAAATTTGAATCTGACATTGACATTTACTGACTCGCCTACAAAGCGGGAATACATACAATAGAAGAGCGAATCCGGCCCTTGAGCTCTACGAGCAAAAAGTATACAAAACGTATTAAGCCAACAAGACCCGAACAGAGGCCAGTAGAGATGGACAGGGAAAAATAGTAGTAGTTGATACTAGTAATATGGCATCACACTTCTGCAGACTGTTAAGGCCAGGACAAATCAAGTTCTAGAATGAAGCATTCAACCTGCAAAGAGAAAGTCAAGAGATCGGTCCAAAATGACCAAGAAGACCAAAATGAATTCAGGACAACTATGTTTTAATTTGAACAACAACAACAATACTGCTGATAACGGCGGCCTACTTTCCGAACTACTTAAGACAGCGGGGGATGACTAAGTAGAGAAAATGCCTTATTACATTTTCCAGATTTGGTCAGTACAAAGTTTACCTAAAAAATGAAACCTAAGCGCCGTTTGTCCGACTTACAAGATAGGACACACTCTTAAGTGTGTCAATTATAGAGGCACCGCCGATCTGATTGGCCTCTATGAGTGGGGCTTTAGTCCCGGTTAGTCCACTTTCAACCAAATATTCACACTTCGACAGATCCTAAACGAAAAACCGACGAAGTCCAAGTCGATACACACTTCCCCAAAATAGATATCCGCATATGAGAGCATATATATAGACTAGGTATATCTTTGCAGACCCATGTCTAGCTCTGATACGAAGAAAGCTCAGTGCTCTGTAATCTCTCCGAGACTGTGCAGCAACTTTTGAAGTATACGTTGACGATTTTGACATCATTGTCAGAGCAGTCACGGGTGCACTCACAAGTACTGGAACAGAAAAGGTAAAAATCGATTTGGTCGTGAATTAATGGCAAGACAGTGGTAAACTGGAGGCAATTTGGCAGATATTACGCTAACTGGACAGACCTATTGGTTGAGGAGAATATGAATCTCGGAGGGAAAGTCTTTCAGCTCGTAGATGTAACAACTTACGGAGTTTATTCTTCTATTGGAGGTGATGAAGAGGTTCATTTTCGTCGTAAGGATATGAGTGCATTTCGTGCTTAATTCATTGAATTTTCTTACTTCTCCAGGTTGTTCCAATACATTGCTTGATAGAAGAGCACCTTTTCATAGCCAAATGCTGTCGCTCCTTTTTTAAGATATTCGGTGTGAATTATGCCGTGTGCTTTCTAAAGAACTTCCGTCAAAACCCTGTTCACCGATAGACCATGCTTGGCCTCCTTCGGGGCAGATTCGTCCAAAGATTTCGATTATTATTTGATTTTCGGCATGTCTGGGTGGATTGGTGCTTCGTCTTGGGTTAGAAAGTTGCGCTTTCGTTTGGTTTGCAGCTGACACAATTTGGTGTATTGATATTGTTAGATGAAAGTTGATGGGACTTATGTAGATTCAAATAGTTATAGACTCATTGATCCACTCTTATAGATCCCGATGTGTTCTACAGGAATACCAATGGTTCAGTATTCAACCATAAAGCGAAACACGAAACGTGCGTCATTACCACTATTCTTAAGCTTAGTGGCATCTTCGAACTCTTGAATAGCTTTACTCTCCATTATTGTCTGGGGTAAAGTGACAGCATCTAACATGACCCTCTATATGACCCAGCCATCTCATTTTGTGTATCTTCACTCTTATGGCTTGGTCGATGTCGCTGCACAGTCCATACCCGTACAATTCGTTGTTGTATCTAAACCTCCAGTCACCGTCAATGCAGACGGGACCGAAAATCACTCGGAGAATTTTCCTTTCAAAGCAGCCAAGAGCACCCTCATCCATTTTTGATAATGTCCATGCCTCTGCACCATAAAGCAGGACTGTTCGATAGAGTCAGTTGCCTTCTTAGCCCAAAAAAGCAGCGATTGACAATAGTTATTCTACGTTTGATCTTAGCACTGCTTTCGTTGTCTGAATTGATAACGGATCCTAGGTAGACAAAGTCCTTAACAACCTTAAAGTTATATCTGTCAAGGGTGACCTTCTGCCCGAGACGTCGGTGTTGGTTATTCTTTTTTCTTGACAGCATAGGTCTGTCTTAAGGGTCAGTAAAACAATGCCGAGATTCCATTCATCGGCCATATATTCGTCTTACTATATTCTGCAGATGAGTTTGAGTATTCCCCTTACGAAGACATCGTCCGCTCAGCAGCTTTGTTTGACTTAAGCTTCGGAATTTGATATCTTCACTAAATCCAGGTCGGGTGAACTGAATTGTTGATCTTCTTCCTCCAGGTTGAAAATCGGCTTAACAACCGTCTTAAATCCCCACCACTACGTAGACACCTTGTCGCAGAAAAAAAACATTACAGAAAAGTAATGTAAATGTAGAACCTTAGAAACAGGTTTCCAATCTTGTTAGACGTTAAATTGGTTACTTCCTAGTCAAGTTAACATTACGTAAACGATTTGCAAATTCGAAACTATGCCTATGTATCTTCATCGTTATATATCGATAAAATGCCAATTACTTAACACGAGTTTGTCAATACTTGCTACATACTCGTATTGTCGGCAGTACCAATTATCATTTCAATTTACACCCTAAAGCACCAATATCGTTAGCCCTATCGCATGCTCGTGCCATAATTTAGGGAGAGATCAAGTGGCTTAAAATTTTTTAGCGTTTTCCTGTTAAAATTCACACGATTCGGGGTATTGCAATTAGATTTCACTCCCTCACGATCGACATCACCACCTACCGTTAGATGTATTTCTATACCCGTATCCGTGTTCGTAATCACATATAATTATTACCAACTGTCATATAGTGTAAATTTTCGCACATTATGTCAATCAAAAAAAAAGGAAAAAAAATTGGTCAATATCACACAGATATATACGAGTAGATAGGCACAGTACAAGTATCTAGTGTGTAGTCCCGTTTATTTATTTATTTTTAGAGTTTTTGCAAAGTCACATTTTCGAAGCTGAATACGCGCAATACGTGGGAACTCACGCGGATTGCCGTTTAGCGCCCGCATCTATTAACTTTTGATGGTACGAGTATATACGAGTATTGGTACAGTGGTACTGCGGTTTAGATACTCGCATTCGTAGTCGTACTGGTACTACGTTGTGGGCTATCCATCTATCCATCTGGTTGTCACATGAAAACTCCATTTAATTGACTTAACGATTGTATTTATCATGAAATTAGTGTCACGATTTACCAACAGCGTGGATTCGTTTGTTTGCCAAAGAGATTTTGTCTGTTCGATGTGTGTTCTGGATTTTGGGTTTTGGTTTTGAGTTTGCTTTTGCTGCGATTACCCTAGCTTACGTTGATTGTTTTGTTTTCAATATTAGATCGTACGTTAGCAGTTGACAAATGATAAATTGATGGAGGCCATTTCATTGTCAGGGTTTTCCCCTTAAATTGTTTAGCAAGTTTTAGTGTTAATAAGGAGTTTCTTTTGCAATATGAAGGTATGCAGTCCGAGGTTTTTGAATGACTCAAAATGTTTAAGTTTTATATTTCTTGTTTTGGCAAAGAGTTAAGATGTATCTATTCTTAAGACATTGACATTATCAATGTTTACCACGGGACAATTGAATTTTAAATGTGGCTGTGACAAGATAATGGTTATAGTCAACGTTTGCTATCCTGAAAGTATGTTTATTTAGAATACTAGATGACTGTACATTGCACAATGGAACATTATCATTCGTTCAGCCTTTCGACTATCAGGGGGTAGCCAAGTTTCTTTGTGGCTCCATAGTTCAAGCAGCTAGTACTATTAATAATTGTATTACTTGCTGCTGCTGCTGCTGCAAAAAAAGTCCTTATTTCCTATTTTGTCCTTGAAGTAGGCTGATAAGATTTTGGCGTCTTACTTCATACGATCCCGGAGGTCCATAATTTAAACTCTTTAAGGAAAAGATTTTCAACCTCTTGGAGAGCGGTGTTTGTATTCGTTTGGATTTATACCGAAGATACCGTCATTGCCCGATGCCTAGGATCCTCAGTGAATAACAATACATTAAGTACATAGGCCCGGCTTTAAAAGGTCACAATGTAATCCAATACATAAGAAGAATTGCCCAGATAAAGTCAATAATACATTCGGTAGTTGCTTGTCAGGATATCGAAATTACATTGAGTTGGCAACGAAGGAGTTTCTAGCAAAACAACAGCACTAGTACTGTACTTTGCAGCGACACAGCCAGAGGAATAATTGGCAAGCAACTATTTGACTACCTCAAAGTTATAGATATCTGTCGAGGGTGACCTTCTGCACGAGACGTCGGTGTTGGTTGTCCTTTTTGCTTGACAACATATACTTGGTCTTGCCCCGTTGACCGCTAAACCCATTTTTGCCGCTTCCGTCTCAATACTCGCGAAAGCGCCACTGACATCACGCTGTTTTCTCCCGATTATGTCACTTGCGTCGGCGTATGCGAGTAGTTGGACGGACTTTTGAAAGATAGTTCCTCTTGTGTTTGCTCGTTAGTTTTGCACTATTCTTTCAAGTACGATGTTGAAAAAAGCGCATGATTTGTCTAAATCATTTCTGGACATCAAAGGTCTCGGTGAGATCTTTACCGACCTTGATGGAGCAGCGTGCATTCTCCATCGTCATCCTGCACAGACGGACGAATTTGGCAAGGATGTCAAAACTAGACATTACTCTGTATAGCTCGTCTCTATAGATGCTGTCATACTTCACTTCATCCAGGTCGGGTGGACGGAATTGTTGGACATCATCGTCCACATTGAAAGGTTGATTCTGCCTGGCAGTGGTATTTGGTACGTCATCGCCGTTATACAGTCTGCAGAAATGGTGTTTGCTAATCCTCAGCATCGACTGCGATTCTACCACGAATTTCTACAGGCTTCGGTTCGGGATTTGTTTCTGTGGCATGTTACTTTTACCTTTTGGTAAAACTTCCGAACTTCATTCCTGGAGTAGCATCTCTTAATTTCCTCGACCGCGCGCTTCTCATGCGCTTCGTTCTTCCTCCTGAGAAGCCGGTGTTCGTCTCTCCTCTTCCGCTCGTAGAGCTCATGAGCAGCTCTGGTCCTTCTAAGCAGCGCCGCGTTATATGCATCTTGCTTAGCTGCATGCGCTTGCCGGCATTCATCATCGAACCAGGGGTTTCGTTGTGGTGGACGAGTGAAACCCAACACATCTGAAGCGGCATCTCTGATGGCGTTTTGGCAGTGTTTCCAATGGTCTTCGATGCTTGATGCTGGCGGCATTGGACCTCTTAAGAGATTAAGAGACACTCGATCGGAAAAGGACTTGGTGATCTCTTGCGATTGTAGCCGTCTGACGTCGAACTTTCTCACAGCATTAGTTTTTCTTGGCGTAATTTGGGATATCCTGAACCGTACCTTGGCTACTACAAGGTAATTGTCCGAGTCGATGTTGGCTTCTCGGAACATACGGACATCTATAATACTGGAGGAGTGTCTTGCGTCGATCGCAATGTGATCAATCTGGTTGACTGTTGATTGATCAGAAGTTCTCCAAGTCCCCTTGTGTATGTCGAGATGTGGGAACCGCGTGCTAACCACGACAATGTTTCGCCCCGCCCGCAAAGTCGATTAGCCTGAATCCGTTATCGGAGGTGGTGTTGTGCAGGCTATATTTTCCGATTGTTCCACCAAAGATACCTCTCTTCCTAGCTTTGCATTAAAATCACCGGGGACAATTTAAATGTCATAGCTAGGGCATTGCTCGTAGGTCTTGTTAAGGAGCTCATAGAAGGCATCCTTGGTGTCGTCATCTTTCTCCTCTGTGGGGGCATGCCCTCATATGAGGCTTATGTTGGCGAATTTAGCCTTGATGCGGATTGCTACGAGGCGCTCGCTCATATGCCGGAAGCTGAGGACTTCTTGTCTTAGTCTGTCTCCGACAACAAATCCGCATCCAAATAAGCGCTGCTTTTGCCGTCGATAGCAATTGCCGTAGTAAATGTTTCAGCTTTTCATCTTTTGTCCGGCCCATCCATCGCATTTTTTCGATGGCTGTTATGTCTGCTTTAAAGCAGTCTAGTTCCTCTGCTCGTTGCTCGGCTGCACGTGGTCTATTAAGGGATCTAACATTCCACGTGCATATCCGAAGCTCATCAATCTGGAGGACCAGTTCCATTTGTAATGCCCCTAGGACGAGGGGTCGTCCGCCACCATCTCTTTTAGTCCTGACTTAGTCATGGAAATCCCTACCGGCCTGAGCTTCAAATATGTAGGAGTAGCCCGGATAAGGTCTTGTTTTGTTTTTCCGACACTAATCCTGATTTATGGCGCAGGAAACTCGCCATTTGTCCCCTTCACTTCGCAATCTCTAGTGAGATTCCCTGATGGCGCCACGGGGAGGCGTGAAATAGGGTTTATTAGCAGAGCTGTAAGATGTTCGGCTGCAGAGGCTCATTCTCGTTATTTAAAGAACCAGCACCTGTCGGAAGATTCTACTTCTACGAGGCCTTATACTAATCGTTATTTTTTATTAATAAACGATTTATTTACGATTTCTTGTTATTAAGAGAAGTTAGCATTTATCGTAAGAATGGGTCTTACGACACCACATCCGTAAATGGACTCAGGGTAATCAGTTTTGCAACAGACATGGCCAGCTCTTGATAAATTGAAACCAGATTGCACAGCTCTGGTCTTCGAACTTTAAACTCAAAACTTAACCTGGGTTGTGTGTGCTGACTGTGTTCAATATGTGAAATCCTCGGCAGTATGTACATATGTTTATCAGCAAACAGGGTCCTCATTTCCAATTTCT
Organism: Volucella inflata; assembly: GCA_928272305.1. NCBI lineage: Eukaryota > Metazoa > Arthropoda > Insecta > Diptera > Syrphidae > Volucella > Volucella inflata. Next base: position 186,178,783 of record OV743716.1, read on the forward strand.
CTGCTTCCCTTGTCAATATGTTCTATTAATCGCTAAAAGTCTAACGAACTTAGTTTTATATTACGAAATTTCTCACTTCGAAAATACGATGCCGACTTTCTCTGTACAGGATTCACCATCCAGTCGTGTATAAGCCCAGTTTGATCTTTGATACACTGAGGGCTATTCCATTTACTCCTGAGCCTAAACAAACAGCGATAGGCAAGAGTAATACTTCGATTTCTGCGCTGGTCACATCAATTTGTGATCGTGCTTCTTTTGCTGACCAGTGAGCTCTGCTCTTCTTTTTCCTAGTCCTTCGTTGCAGCGCGGCTTTACACGCTTCTTTTTTGGCTGTATAGCAACATTCACCTTCAAGGCAGAGGTTTCTTTGTAGCGGGGCTTTGAAGCTTATCACAATAGCTTCTTTGACAACTCCTTCGCTGCAGTTAAACCTAATGAGTGCCTTCGGACGCCTCTTTGAGGTCAGCGTTTTTCATGCTGTACGTAACGGATCACTTAGTTTTTGCCTAGCACACGATCGTCCTGGCCATTAGTGAGAATGGTGATAACACCGCAGACCTACTCCATTAAGTTCCAAATACTTGGCGTTGATGTTCATATTTTGACATTCGGTCGAAAAAACATCCAAAGAATACGTCAACAATCGGTCAGCTATGTTGTGATTGCTCAGTTATGAACGCAAATATTCGGGATGCCAAAAGGCCTTCGGAAGACTGTCAGCAATTTTATTGATTCAGACGCAGTTACACCTGATTAGCACTCATCTTACTTGAGTGTGGAGAGATTTAAGTCGAAGTTAGGAGAAGAAGATTGAGAAGAAGAAATAAGAAACAATTTAAGAATTGCAGGTGAAACTACAGCCAGTAAGATGTGATGAGAAGTACCATCAGGATAAGTACCTTCTCGAAAGTATATGAATAAACTTGCTATGATAGTTCTGAATAAGGTTGGTTTCTATTTTGTATCATCTGTAATAGATACATAGTTCTTTGATAAGATGAAGAAGAGTAGAATGGAATTCTGCAAGGGATATAGTGAGGCATTGTCTAACTAGCTGTTGTTGGATACCAAACAAAACACAGCACAAAGTGCAATAACTAATTACGTTAGTTGTGTTCTACCAGATAGTAGAATACATTTTATCTTGTCCAATAAACTAAAAGAAAAACTGGTTTAGCTAGATGAAGCTAATGGTAGTGCCACAACATATGCACGGAGAGGTCACTCTTTGTCCAACGACACCCTTTTTTGGCAACCTCAAGAAAGAAAACTTTAAATTACAAAAAAAATCTTTCAAATTGTTCAAAAGCCATTTACCCCACCTGTCTGTCTGTTACGACTAGATACAGCCAAACATTATCCCCATTAGCAACTGTATCTTGAAATCAACTCCCCCCTTCTCTCTGACCATAATGGAAACTCAAATAATTTTAATCAAACACAAAAGTTGACAACAATGCCAACAACACCAACATCAACTTTAACATTTCAGGCAAGTCGGCCAGCCAGTCAGCCAGCCAGCCAAACCAAGTAACGAGTAATGCCAACTAATCGTACAACAAAGCGTCAAGTGCTTTTTATTTTTCAATAAATAAAATGGCAACCAGCTCTCGAGACAAAAAGATACTTTTACACACAAAAACGTAAGCAAACAGATGTTTATCCTTATTCGGTGGGTTCGAGTGTCGAAATCAATTAAACACGTCTGTTAAGATTTTTTTAATTTTTTTTTTTCTAAAAGATTCTTTAGCGACAATTGTTTTCTGTTTTATGTTTAATGTTTTCTGTTTCTTTTTGTGTTTTTCTACTTCACAACAGAAATGGTAAAACCAACCACTCAACTGTTATAGAGTAGTGTCCAGATATTTATGGAAATACTGCGTTCAGATCCGACAGCAGAAAAACCCCCCGACAATTGCTGATGGTTTTTTTTTTTTTTTTGTTTTTGTTACTGCTTAAGTCCTACCCGGTTTTTTTTCTACTCCATTATCTCTGAGCTTTAGCTTTAATGAAAATCCAAATAATTAAAATTCGTTTGTTGTTTTTGAGGGGCTACTGTCTGATAGAAAAAAAAGTGGAGAACACTTGCTTTGAGCCTTAATTGGTTCGCTGCAATTATTTGGCTGACATCTACCACCAGAATGGGTGTACTAAGTGACACAAATGGGTCGCTTGGTTTTGTGTATTGAAGTGGCTTTTTTTTAAAAAAAAAAAATCGAGTCAGTTAAGTATCAGTACCAAGAATCCGGTCAATAAATTGAAAATGTTCCCCAAAAAGGTTATTTTGAGGGAAAACAACCGAAAAGTGTCCTAGTCTTCAGGTGGTCTCACCAGAAGACTACGGAACTTAAGCTTTCAAACCTCTGCTCACTAGATCAGTATAATTTCCAAAGGGTTGAAGTTAAGCTCAAGGCTACCCCGTTGGGTTAAGAAAATTGTTGGTCAGCAAAGTAAACAATGATTGGACTTGTGGCCCATATTTACGCAGAAAGAGAATTTACTATTGGCCACTAGTTTGGTGTGGACTGTCAGTCTTGACCACATTTGTCTAAATATGGCAAGATTCCGGAGATTTCTTCATCAAAACTCTGCCTTTGAAGTGATGTTCAAGATCAATCTTAGTGCACATGGACTTGGTAGTGGAAATACAATCGGTAGCGGTTGCTAGAATTTTTCAATTTTTTTGTAGCCCACCCACTATATAAGCGCTGATTGCTTGCAGTCTGATGCGAGCATAATGCGGACTCCTGTTAATCTCACGTCATGAATTTTGTATCACTTACGTCTGGCATATTTCAGTAATTAGCACAAACCGCTCTCTTACTAGAGGACAACAGAAATGTCGCTGACCTCGTAGGGATATCGCAAGGCATTCGCTCGATATGCTGCTATCCTGGAGTGTCAAGGCATTTTTACTTATGCCTTCATGAAACCCAAGTGTCAATGAAAAGCCGACGAACCGAGGAAGCACACAGTAATTTCAAGTCCTGCGAAACTCTTTTCTAATGCTGGTCTAGAAAGTCAATCGGCGATCTCTTTTCTCTCGATCCCATTGTGATCAATCTGAGTTAAATCCGCCCGAACCACAACTTTCCTAGTTGCAGCATCTGTTTCACCGACTTTCAGGATTGTTTCTCAGGGTAGATTTGATCACAACAACTGGCTCCCGTCATCAGAAATAGTGATCGGGTAGAGCCATCCCTGGTTTCGATTTCGGTCCATTAGACTGCAGTAGCTGTTGATTACAACATCGGTTTCACCGGCATCGTATACGGAAAGTCTACCGAAAGACGATGTGCTAGAATTTTTTTCCTCTTAGACCTGTTCAAGTGGCGATTGCGATGGCGCGATAGTTAGCTCATTGGACTATCACGCAGACAGTCTGGGTTCGATTCCTGGCTGGGTCACCAACAGTTTTTCAAATCGCCATCACCCTTTCGGCGGGCAATGGCAAACTCCCGAAAGTAAAATTGCCTACGAAAAAGCTTCTAAGGAGTGCCGTTCGGACTCGGCGATAAACAGTAGGCCCCGCTCAGATGTGACTAAAAATGACAACATGAGCAACACAAATTGGTGTCAAGAAGCTAGGCCATGGCCCATACCGGGCTGTCAGCGCCACAGTGTTTTTGTTTTGTTGTTTAGACCTGTTCAAGACGGATGAAGAGAGTGCAGTTTCAGAATCAAGAGGCTAATTGGTCTCAGTAGATGTCACTTCCGCCAATCGGTGTCTCGTTTCTGTTACCGCTGGTGAAGAACTGTTACTGTTTGCCAGGACAAGGACATATGGAAAGGCAGTTAAAAAAGGACACAGCATTCCCATGTCTTTGCTCTTTCATGTTTTTGTTTGCCTCGTTAAGTTGGGATGTGGGCATCGCTTGCTCACTTCTACAAGGTTAAACTCCTTTGCAAATACTAAAAAGCTGAATCCAGATGTGCAACAATGCAGGCTGTGTATTACAGAGCCTTGGGATTAGATTTTCTAATATAATTTTGGTGTTAAGCAGGGCATTCAGGATATTTTCGGTCAAGGACGTCATACTATACAGTTTACTTTTGATTCCTTCATCTTTATTCTCTGCAGGGGTAGGAGCGCAAATCAGGCATATAGTTCGGAACTTGGGGTTCGCTTACAAACTGAAAGCTCACGGCTTTTTGGGTGAGTTGCCTTCGAATAGCAAATTCATATTCGAATTATCGCTGCCTTATTTCTTTATACCAGTCGTCTTAGCTGGATTGCAGCTTTTTGGTAGTCTAGGGCTCTTTCAATTTGGTCTCTGAGTCTGTTGGTTGCCTCTAAACTGTTTTCATTTTTGCAAAGTGGGGAAGTTATCCCATCGCGTGACTACCAATCTGGAGTGTCAAGTCTTCCATAAGCGTGCTGTGAACCTATTCGTGTTTCTTGCGCTACTACTCGTATCTCTACGTCAGAGTCGCGACAAAACCATGGAGCTCATCTAAGACCTCCGAGTACTTCGAAGAAGCTCTAATGGATAGTTAAGCACCAATTATCTAACTAAAACCATCAATGTCGCCATTGACCTATACATCAGGTTCCTTCGCATAATCGGTTTCAAGTCCGCACAATTGCTTGCATGAGTGGATATAATTGATGTGATTAGACAAACATAACGAGTTTTCAATGGCTTACGCCGAAGTTCACGAGGTATGTTCTCTAAGATACCATAACTTGGTATCCACTTCTATCGCCATGTTCAGACCGCTTCTGTTTTAAAAATTTTGTAAAAAATTAAGGCGGTTCTATTGTACATTGTCTTTAAAAAGGATTTGTAGGTTTTTTTTAACTTTTAGGCCCGCTGGCAATGACTGGAGCTCTCGGCTGCGAGCTTCTCGCTTGCCATTCGGTATTGCACACTATGAGAGGGTGAAGCGGATTTTGCCCAGCTATCGATAGCGATCGCTCTCAATTTATTTAGCCGATACTAAACCATGCAATTGAAACAGATCCGCTAATATCCTAGTCGGTCATTTTAGCCTGTTATCCATGGTACGAGTACTACTAAAGATCGCAAGGTTATCCGGGAATTCTCTAAGTAGCAATACGACGTAAAGTGATCCGATTAGAGGATCATAGCAATGTCAATGTCAATTTCTTGCATGGTTCCCGATAAGGATTGTTCTGGGACTTTAGTTTATCGCACCTTACCACCCTCTTCTAGTCATAATTAATTGATTGTCCTTTTACTGTAAGTGGTTTAAACATTTTCAAAAATCACAACATCCTGCTAAATGCTTCACCAAGTCCTTTAAACTTTTTTTTGAAAAGAACACTTACTAAAAAAGGTACTAAATGTTTAAAAGAAATCTTTTTTCTAAATATTATGGAAAAGCTAAAATGGCATTTTGTAGGAATGCAGTTTGTGGTTGCAATCTTGAACAATCTGACTTTTTGTAGATCAATTTTTTTTTTTGCTCAAAAACGGAAAAGGTTTCGGCATCTAGTCTGAATTTTTACGAGTACATGCAGAGAGATGAGCTCAAAATTTTTCACAAAAACCAAGACTTGCAGTGTATATATTAAGGACCGTCCAGTCTGATGTATTTGCAGTTAATTTCCCCACAATTGTGTGTAGAAAATAATCATTCCCACATGTGCAACTGTTTATGTTTGTACTAAAAGTGTCGAATCCACTTCGTTCAGAACTCAGGAATTCGTTTTGCAATAATCTAGGCCATGACCAGAAATGCACTTTAGGGTAATTTATTCGTCATTTACTTAACGGCTTCATAATTGTATACGCACCGTGAACGTACTGCATCCACGCTCTAGTTAATGAATCATTTTAATTTTTACGAACATACTCGTGGAAATGGGCAAAAAATAAAATATGGCAAAGTGCGTCGAAATTGAATTGAGTCCACTTGCTTTGGGTATCTATTGTGTGGGTGGCAAATTTAATCCAGTCGCCACAGGAGGGAAATATTTTTTCACACTGAAATGCCAACTGGGGGGCAATAAATCAGCCGGGAGTATGCTGCGAAATATTTTGTTGGGAGACAACTTGTCAGTGCTGAGAAATTATTTAACCATAGCGAATCGAAAAGGGGGGTAGGAAATGCATGGGGCTGAGTAATTTGCTGCTTTTGATTCCCTACTTCTCCAAACCACTTTGTAGTTGTTACAATACTATTGTTGGAGTACAAGTGACGGCTGCAAGGTCCCATTTTTCATCGGATATGCAGAGTAATTACAGCAACGAGTCTGGAAACGCCCAGCAAATAGTTTTTGAGAAAATGGGTGTCTTCCGGTTGTACTTTTGCCCGCTTACTTGTGTCGTGACGTTAATGGAGGAAATTACTTTTGTAAAAAAAACATTGTGCTGTTATCCTACTCTGCCCCTGACTAGCGAAGGACCACTCTTTTACTGATCTTACTTCAGATTTTTTTACTTCCAAAATATATCGCAGAAGATCCGCTCAGTAGAGAAAGACCTTGATCCAAATGACGCGCAGTTGGAACGAAACTTCAACGCAAGAGCTTACAAATTTGCTGCCTTTCAACCCCACCTTACACCTCTATATGCTATATGACTTCAGTTTGAAGGTAAGCGATTTGTATCTCTGTGCAGATCGGCAACTTGATGCCCAAACTTGGCAGCTTTCGTTCTTAATGTATTCATGAGCCGATTGGTCTGTGCTAAACCACAATTGTGCATATAACTTTGACTGGAAGAGGAACTGACGACATGTCGTCGATCTTGAACTATTGAAAATACACGATGCTGCTCCATACCGTGTTCACACCCAACGATAAAGCCATTCATTTAACTTTCAGCTTTCAACACCACCCTTTCAAGGTTGTCACCAGGAAGAGCGCCCACATTATCGTGGTAAAAATATGCTGATGTCAGCTATTAGATATATTTGCCAAAGCCAGAGTAGCAGCAATTATGTCTGCCACGCCGAGCCCTTTATGGGGTGATGATGGTTACTTTCATGAAACCATAGCATGATTGCTACAATCAACCGGAGAGGCTTCCACAACGGTGTAGTTTGAGTCCTTCGATTCTGAAATTTATTTAATTTGTTCTCTGTTACCATTTCCGACAGGGTATCAGAGGTAGAGACCGTTACCTGTTGTCACCTAAGCAAGATTCGAGTCATCTCTATCCATTTAAGGAAAAAAGATCGATGCTTCAGAATCTAAGGCAATATTTCCTGTTTAAATAAAAGGAAGAGGAAGCTGAAGCAGCTCATCCTTTTTGTGAGCTGTTAGGGTAATCAACTCGAACCCGAACGGAATAATGTTTTAAGTCTGCGCCAGAGGATTAAGGGATTTCTTATTGATCACAATCATCAGACTTTTCTAAGGAGCTCTTAGTTTCTTAAATTTCGCAACTTTCCAATCATGAGTGGAAGGGGCGATCCTGATCTCCAGGTTGTCTTCTGGAAATGGGTGTTCAGCTGGGGTACGAGTACGAGACTGCAAAAAAAACTATCCCCCTAAGCCACGACCTCAAGTTTTGCACCTGGGCAGACCTTTCCTAATTCGTCTTTTGTGTAAAGATAGAAAGATCTTTGATCGTTAGAAACGATAAGCTTAGTGTGGGCTTGGTACCATTCCGGCAATCTTCCCGATAATTCTAACTTGGCCAATTGTCACTGTTCAAATGTAATGTCGCTTCTATCGATCATCGCATGTTTTAGGGCTTCACTAAGAAAAACCTCAGAGCTGTTGTTGTCGTGAGAGGGTCATGGAAGCTTTTTGGCGTTTTCAAATTGGGAACTGGCACAGTTTCCGGCTTCTGGTACTTGGAAGAGTCTTTTAAAATTGTGGGAACAGTGGTTTATCTTTCTTTTAGGGTGTTGTTGACCAACTCTATTTTCCCTTGCTGCTAGGGGTTGGGGAAGTGATAAGAACATTGTTCGCCACAGTCTTGCCGTTTTTTGAAAGTTTTGCAGGGTTTGACCTTGCCTTTGGAAGGGGCACCATAACCTGCCACCGTTGCTCGGTATTGCAGGAGTCGGTATTAAGGAAGAGCCAGTCTGGAGTTATGATTTTGAAGATGATTTCATATGGAATCCCACGAATGGCCGACGGCGGGTGGAGGATCTGTATAAAGATTCGCTGTTTTCAGATAGTAATAGCTAATCTGGAAGTCTCCAGGTATTCGTCCCTTATCCAGGGTGTTCCCCTGCACGAGAGGTATAATCCTTTGATTTAGAAAGAAGAAGAAGAGAAGAAAGAAAGTAATCAAGAGCGATGCTCAAAGGGGACCATCCGGACTCATCTGCAGAACATCGTTCTAGAACTGCTTTAGCTGCCCACATAAGAGGAATGGCGTAGTAGAGGAAGATATCTTCTCAGACGGCCCTAGCAAATAACAGAGAAACTTAACTCACTGAAGATGTTTGTTGATAGAGGACTGATGCGCCATACAAATTAACAAAAACATATTTCTTCGATTGTTCAAATTGTCCTGACACCGTATGTTCTATGAAAATTATTTTGCTATTACTCGACCAAGACACTGCGACATCTCAAATTCTTAAACAAACATTCCGAAATTAACTAGAGATTATTACGAGAGACGAAGCGACTCCCACCCGAATGAAAACAAATTGTTGTTTTCGAAGAAGAAGAACTTGGAAAATGTTTTCTATTTCAAGGATACACACAACTTTGCTTGTTTTCTATTTTCTATTTTCTAAAACTAAAGTTTAGAAAGAGAAAAATATTTGTTCTCTAAAATAAATGAGAAAAGTCCTTCCTCTTAGTGAAAATCGTCCACTTTTGATTGCCTTGCCGCCACTCCCACTCACACACCCGGATTGTTAAAATAAAGTTTTCCCTCAATTTATGTTTGTCCTTTCGGAAATTCTTCGAATAGCAAACGAATCCCAGAAAATTCGAGAAGATGTATAGACGTACAAAATACAAATGTATCTCTGGATTTATGGAAAGCTCGAGTTCAGGAAACATAATCCACTTATCCACTTGAACGCACTCGACATGGAATTATGACTGGTGGCAGTGATGTTAGTGGTGGTGGTTGGTGGTTGTAGTGGTAAATTCTAGATGTTGTCGGCATCTTGTGAGCAAACCCAAAGGATACGAGTATATAGTTTGCAGATGTACGAGCCCGACTATGCAACATGATGATGAAAATCTAAAGGATGCAAACGACTAGTCATGTGCGGTTGCTGTTCTCTGGGTGTCATAAATGCGAACGTTGTTTAGGTTTGCAATTTTCCCGGTCTAAACCACTTGAAATAAAAATGTCATCTTCCCAATTGTATTATGCCCGTGCCGTAGCCGCCAGAATGAGCATGCAGAAGGGATTGTACAACCTTCCTTGGATGCCATCAACTACTCCATGATGATCCCATTTCATTAATCAAAAGCGATGTACATGTGTATCATGCCATTCACTAATATGTCTGGTCGGTATCTGTGTTGGTATAAGTGGATACAATAATTAAAACTTACTCCTAGTCGTGCCGGTTCTCTTACTGGAGGACGAAATGAATTTTAATAAAACCCAAACTAATTATTCAATTACACGCTAATTAGAAAAAATAATTACAAAAACCAGTGACGAAGAGGTAGAGCATGGAATGGAATGTCGACATCGGGAATCCTTATTTTCACTTTGCGAAATTAAATCACTCTAGTGTCCGAGACTCAGGGGAAACGTATACGTAAATAGAAGCCATATCGTGTTTTCACTTCTCACAAAACAAAAAATAAAAAATAAAAAAAATTATGCAATCCTGGTGTGGGCCAAGTATTCTGGCCATAAAACATCCAAGTTCACCCACATAGCACAGCTGGAGAGAAACTAATCTACAGCTGAAAACGATAAATCTCAAAGAATTTAATATTCACACCTCGATAGTGAAACATGAAGGCTTTGTCCGTTTTACCACAAACGAGAGGTTTCCTTCTCGGATTAATTGTGCAAATACGAATCGGTGTTGAGAATGAAATTGATGGTCCAACGTCCGGGGTAAAACTCAAGCAACTTTACGAATACAGTCGACACCAGAAGTTTGTTTTTTTTTTTCTTGGAAGGATTTCGAAAACAGTATTGTTGCCCGAACGCATGCCAGTTCTGCTTTGCTGGCATGAATCTATGATAAATGATCCATTCAAGGATTCGACTCGACGGTGACATCAGGGCTTTGAAAGTTTGCTAGTTGTAGTTGTGCTGCGTTTGAAGATTTTCGCATTCCCAGTCGCTAGTAAGTGCTTCTCGTTCGGGCCCATAGCAATCTAAGATTTTCGATTATGCTGGCTGGGTGCCAGGACACTGCGGTATAGAGGAAATGAACAAGCGGATGATTTTGCAAGAAGAGGAGGGCTACGCGATAATTATGAGGTTGCCGTCTTCAAACCACCCCTCTGCATATTGAGCGGTACTGTCGAGGAAAAACCATAAAGATTGCTAACCTAAGGTGATCGGATCTTCAAGGACATACGGCATCCAAGGCTCTTGGAACTAGGGATTTAGTGAAACTAAACAGAGTTAAGCTTAGGACAATAATAGGAATCCTGACAGGACACTGTCTCCTGCCGAAACATGCAAAGAGACTTAACTTGTCAGAAACGGGCATTTGTAGCGCAGATTTTCGGTAGGAGCTGCAATATTCTCCGTTAAGTGCACAGGTCGAACACAGGAATGTGTTTGATTATCAATTAGAAAACCAGTCTCACGAACTCTCTTCACAAACTGCAAAATTCGCACTGTATCGGCTGCACAGTTTCCATTTTTGAAATGGTAACCCTGTTCAAACGTAAATCGATCCATTTCGTACTGAGTTTCTGTCAACTTTTTGAACATATAAGAGTTGTCAGTTTGACGATAAAATACAACAGATGGCCTACCCTACGAATCTACAATATTTGATTATATTAAGAGCATACGCTAGTTAGTGCGAGACTGTAAACTTTACCTGGTTTCCAAGCGTAAGGCTTGTGCTAAGTTATATGCTGAAGAATGTCAAGTCTGCCGATACTCTGTTCCTTGTCCGCTCCTGGGCTTCTTGTTTCGCTTGTCTGTGGTATTCAATGACTTTTGCACACTTCTAGTTGCAAATCAGCTTAAACTCAACGAATATTGGCTTCCTAATTCCTTTGATGGCCAAAATGGATGAGATAATTAGGATCTCAGTAATTTCCGTCGTATTGCGTTCTGTGTGACACGAAAGACACCACATACTACTCAGATAAAAGTCATCGGAGGTAGCCAGATAGGTTCTGAAAGCATTGGTAAACATCCGACTATGCTAGCTCAAATTCTGCCAAATCTAAATTATGTCAGAGGACATGTCCATTAAATAAAGTCATTAATCTGACGGCATTAACGCAGCCCCCAGTATAAAATGCAAAGACCACTTATTTTTAAAAGAATGTGCAGCCTATGAAATGGGGATGACATTTGTCAGTCTAGACAAGAATCGGACGAACTAAGAGAGGTTTTTCAGCAGACAAAATTAATAGTTCGTTGGAGTCTGCTTAAGCACCAGTGACACAATTGTGTAAACGCTTTTTCCAACAAACATAGACCAAACAGCAGATCCTGAAGACAACAGCATCATATAGCTGACATTTTCTATTACCTGTACTTCTAAGCTACTATTGGGTATCACGACCAAGCAGACAGTACATTAAATTAGTGGCTAGTCCTACAACTTAGTCTCTTTCACTTGCCAAAGAATTAGACACAAAACTAATCCACTTCTCAGCGCGCCATTTCGAGCATTCTGAGAGTAGTACCCGAAATTGTAGTCCAAAATGTATTTCAATCTCACGTGCGTTTGCTCGCAGGTCATGCTTTAGCGATACATTTTTGATGAAATTTTTAATTCATTATAAAATTTGGACTTTGCCATTAAGTGTGAAAAACAATATCATTCAATTGGCCGCCTCGGGAAGATTCGCACCATGCGATTCTTTTGAGGTAATTTTTAACCAAGTTTTCGCACATTTGGGGCGGTATCTCGGCCATAACTTGAGAAGTGTTGGTTTTTAATGCGGGGATTATTCGCGTAAACAAGGTCTTTTGCGTAGCCCCACAGAAAAAAATCCAACGGTGTCAAATCGCATGATCTTGGTGGCCAATCGACGTCGCCAAAACGTGAAATTACGCGACAAGGAAACTTGTCATGCAATAAGGCCATTATTGGTCGTGTTGTGTGGCTTGTTGCCTCGTCTTGTTGGAACCACATATCGTCCAAGTCATGATCTTTAATCGCCGGCCAAAAAAAAATCGGTTATGATTCGACCATATCGCTTCGAATTGACTGTAACCGTCCGCCCATTGGCATCTTCGAAGAAATGCGGACCAATGACACCTTTTGACCATAGAACACACCAAACAGTCGCTTTGTCTGGATGCAAAGGCACCTCTTCGATCACTTGTGAGTTCTCTGAGCCACATATGCGGCAATTTTGTTTGTTTACATACCTACCGAGTGAGAAATGTGCCTCACCACTGAAGAAAATGTTGTTCGAAAAATCGGTATTTATTGTCTGCTGTTGCAACACCTAAGAAACGTATCTACGGCGTTGTGAATGGTCAGCAGGCTTCAATTGTTGCGTAAGTTGAACTTTATAAGGATGTAGATGCAAATGCAAATGAAAAATACCCCATAATGGGGTGTACGACACGTTCAATTGCTACGAACGCCGAGAAATCGATAAATTCGGATCATCAGCAACACTTGCACTTACAGCTGCAATATTTTCGACAGGCGCAGGCCTTACGACATCAGTAACGATTCCACTCTCTTTAAATTTCTTCACAATTTTACCGATTGCTTGCGTGGTCGGTCGATTGTGACGACCATAATCGTCGCGCAATGCGCGAAAAGTGGCTACGCTTGAATCACCACTTTTGTAGTAAGTTTTAATAATTTTAACGAGTTGTTCGATTTGTTAGCGATCCATTATTGTAAATGGCAAACATTCAACTAATATTATGACACTTCAAATGATAGCTGAGTTTTGCATGTGTCAAATGTCAGTGTTACCAACTTGAAACTACGAAGTGAATGACTCTGTAGGTAAATTGACTGTCACTGTGGTGTCTCCCCACAACGACTATATGTTAGCAAGCATAGATCTAATACCTTGAACTCTGATCATCAATTTCATGCGCAGTATATGGTTGGTTATACCTGCCCCATAAAAACATGCTGGCTGTCATAAGCCACGGAATTTAGTGGAGTGGAGTTCATCACTCTGGTAACCATAAAGCTTTCCTTTGTCAGTAGAACAAATTGCAAGCAAATTTCACTGGTTGATAGAGAAATGGTTGCCGCCTTTTAGATTTTTTGTTTCTTTATGAAAAGTGAAAATAGTTTGTATTCGACCGCAGATTCACTTAAATGGCTAACAAAAGCTTCAGCGCCTTTAATAACGACTTTTGCAGAATTTGAACTTGCAATGCAGGCGTCTCTGTTAAGTGTTAGTCATGAAACCGTCACTTATATGAACGGATCACCTACTATTCAATGAATCTCGTCCTCCAGGCTTGAGTTGGTGTGCTGAATTCTTTGTCGTAGGTTTACAAAAGATAGGCCAAAAGAGTCAACGCTGGAAAGATAATTCTTTTCCAATTTGAAAAGTGTACTTAAGCGCGAATTCAGTCTCCTTTCGTTCGATTATGATCCCTTTTAATTTTGTGCGCCTGCTACGAGTAATTTGAAGATTTTAGTAAAATGGTTATTGTATTTGATATCGTCAAGGCCTTCGGCAAGTGGTAAGCTGACGCTTACATGATGACGATGTCAGAGTAAGCAAATTCATAAAAAGACTTTGTGTCTTCAATGAAAGACAGAATTTTATGTTCTGGAACAAAGGTGTTTGTAAGTTAAAAACGGAAAAACTGTACGAACAACCTGCAAACAGACTGTTTCTATGAGTACATATATAGCATATATACCTCTCATTGTCCTGGTTTGGATTTTAGTATCTTCGGTTTTGATGATTCCTCATTTCAGCTGTACTGTCGTAACACAGTCAACTTCATGCATAACCAAACACTTGAGTTAGGTCAAAAATTGGACAACATCACATCTCATGTTATACTCGTATTTACGTATGACAATGCCTTAACTGTGGTGTGGTTTTAACCACTCGTACATAACCCAAATAATTACTTTTATAACAGCAACAGCAGATGTGTCTAGGTTGTATGTGGCAGACGAAATACTCTACACAAACACCACAATATTCTGTTATAGTAACCAACTTGATCCCAACAGGATTCCCAGAGTGATTTAATGCTGACGTTTGCAAATTCAGATGGGACACATATGTACATATTCTCTGTCACCGTACACACACTGAAATTGACAGGCCAACAACACTCTGAATGAATTTTTGGATAAACCCTTGTTGTATAGTACATATATGCACAAGTATGCACACATCAAGGACTCTCCAAAAATTCGCATCTTAAGCAATTATTGTATCAGTCACACATATGTAGTTCTTGAGGATAAGAGCGGCTTCGAAGTAAAGTTGCTAAGTGAAATTTATTCGAGGGAAGAAGGGGATCTTTAACAAATTGAATACAAAAATTCCCTTGAAATTCTTCTGTTTATGATTTAAAAGCAGACAAAGGACGAGTAACCGAATGGTATCACTACTTTTCTGACATATTTAGTGGATACGTGGAAACCATGAATGCTTCCGATATTAAGTAATGAACTGCAACGGACTCCCAGAGACTTTGAGTCAAAATTACGGTATATAATACGTAAATGTCGTTAAATTATGGAGGAAACTTTAAGAGGTCTTCAACCCAGGCTAGAATCATGGACCTTCTGTGATGATGATTGTTTAAAACTCAGTCATAGGATATAAAAGGGCTTTCAACGAGAAAGAACTTTAAATCCCTTAGTCTCCTTATCAAACACTATCAACAGATTTAATGCTTCCAAAACACAATGCTGTCTGCCGTCGCTAAAGCGAAATTCAAATACCCAGCCATTATCCATGAATGGCACTTGCATCGCTGAAACCGAAAAATTGTCCATTCTTGGCATGTGTGTCAATGACAATCGACGTTGGAATTACCCCATTTTCGAAGTCGCCAAAAATACAGCGAAATGTCTAGGTTTCCTTAAGCGATGTTAGAAACTTTTCACGCCCCCTGATCTGGCTTCAATATACAAGGCTTTCATCCGCCCAAAACTGGAGTACAATGCTTACATCTGGTCAGGTGCTCCTAATACTTTTTCACACCTACTAGATAGGTTTCAAAACCGTGCGTTAAAACTTATAGGTGTTGCCAATATTATACAGTCGATTGACACCCTCGACCACCGACGTAATTACTCTTGCCTCACCTTGTTCTATCGCTATTTTCACCACCAGTGCTCCACAGAAATTGCCACTAGCATTCCGCCCCTCCAAATCTCCAACCGTAATACCCGTCTCGATATGAATGCTCATAAGTACACTCTCAAGCCCACTTTCGGACGTTCCCTGAAATATCGTGATTCTTTCCTAAGCCGAACAACTCGCTTATGGGATGCCCTGCCGAGCTCTGTATTTCCTTGCCATTACAATATTCAGACATTTAAGACCAACGCACACCGGTACCTCTCTTTTCTCCCTTCCGAAATTTCCTTCGCCCGCGCTATGTGCAAACATTTTAAGGGTACAAAAAATCCCTTGTAGCGCGTGCACAATTATAAAAAAAAAAATTGGTAATGGAAAACTGTGCGAAATAGAGATGTCAGAAAAGCCATGACATTGTCTTTGCATGTCGAGTGTATCAAAGGTAAACCAATAGCTAGTTGGGTCAACTTGCCGATTTTCTTAATCTGCGCACTGACTAAGGATTAAAAAGTGTCTCGTCTACCTCTGTATGCATTGAATGTGCAACTTTTTGGCTCAGTACAAGATTCTATGTTCAGGTAAGGTATTTATATCCATATTATGGTTCGCGAGTCGACTACATTTAGCGAATCGCCTCTCCAGGCGAACAGGTTGGTTTTTGGTGTTATCATTCGCGAGCGTTTCGATTCACTTGAAATTCGAGCGAATTGCTGTAAATACAACGAGTCATGGCTGTCATTCGAGCGAATTGTTCTAAATACAACGAGTCGAGTGATGGCTGTCAATCAATTCAAAGAAGAAAAATATTGAAATTGAAATATCTCGGTTGTGAATTTTTTTATTGTTTATTTGTTTATTGTGCTTATATTAGTAGTTATGTTTATTAATTCCAAACTATTCTTCGAAGAAAATAATGACGAAATAGCAGATAATGGCCAAGTCGTAACTGAAGAAGAAAGTGGTATTCATGCTGGCGAACGCAGACGAAACGAAATAATGGATTCGTTTTAAAGTTTTTTTGATTAGTTCAATAACTACATAAATTAACACAGTACATGTAGAAAACAAATAAATAAATTCAATTCAATTAAAAAAAAAAAAATAATGGGTGCAAAGTATTAGTTATTTGCCTTCAGCGTATTTAATAGTTTTGAGTTCGAGTTGACGGATCCTCAGCTCAATTTTCTCCTTATGGTTTTTGTCGAATTTTTCCCTTTCCTTTCGTTTCTCCTTTGCTTTTTTCAACTCCATGTTTTCTTTCTGTAAATCATACGATTTTCGAGCATACCGCGCAATTTCCCGCAAGCTATTTTCTTTCGACTTTTGGATTTCACTCTGTGCTTTTAGAATCTCAAACCGTTGGGCCTCCCTATTATTTTTATCTTAAAATCATCTGGCTGCGTTGGAGAGAGGACTTGCTGTATGTGGAATCTGAGAAGTTCCTGGATTGCTTTCCTCCATTTCGTTCTCAGATTCATGGAATGCATTGGGACCAAAAATTGCCCAACTTGGGTTGACAGCCTGCTGGAGGTGGAGCAGTGCATCAACTGCTTGCTCCAGCGAACTTAGTGGGATTGTTCGACTTGGTCCACCTCCAGTGGCTAATACTTTCTTCTTGTTGTTGGCGATTTTTTTCTCCAATTTTAGTTTGTAGTCCAACCAAACCTAAATGGATACAATTGTTTACTACGCTTGGTAAGAATATGTGCTCACCTTATGCCATTCTTTCCCTTCCCTATTTGGTGGACCAAGGGTATTTTGTTCCAAAGCAAAATCATTCCATAAATCTTTGAAATTTTTTTTGCTGGTTCCAAATTTCCCAAAGGCCTTTGGCAACTTCGGGATGCTGTGCCATTAGTTCCACAAGTTTATTAAATTGAAGACTATTAGTTTTCTTAATTTTTTAGTTTTTTCCTTTTTTACTTCACAATCGCTTGCAGTCTCACACAAATTTTATTCGCACAATTTTCACATTTGTGGCGAATCGGCTCAAGTCGATTCGCGAACTATAATGCGGCTAAAATTCAATTCGTTTCTTTTCTCACAATGGCGTCGAACAAATTGTTGGCGATTCGCAAACCATAATTGCAAATAACAAGAGTCGTCAATTTGTTTGTTCGACTCGCGAACCATAATAGGGTTGTTAGTCTTTGAATATCGCAATCCAAACCTCTTCACAACAAGTGTGGCCAATATTATACTGTAAAAGGCATCTGTTAAAGCAATTAGAGCTTTGTTCACTCACTTCTAATACGTGCCATACTTCAGCATCGTCGTAGAGCAGAACCATTATTATAATAGGGATTCGCCCGTCTAATGAAAAGAAAGAACTTTGAATTGTTTATCATTTATTAATTCCCATTTCAAGAGTATGTCAAACAAATTTCAAGTAAAAATCTTCATTAAAACGTAAGTTGTACCACTCCGAAGACACCTCGCTTGAAAAAGGACACTCACTTCCTCGGCCGATTGGCTTATGTGAAAAAAAACAGCGTTTAAATTTTATGTTTTCGTTACGAAAAAAATAGAAATACTGGGACTTTTAGAATGAGTCTAGGTCGCTCTGTGCGCTGACGTGTGTTGAGTATACTCTCTAAATTACAAGTGAACCGGTCAAACCGTCCTTGAGATATGATGGATGAAATTAAGAAAAACACAGTTTTGAGGGAAACGCGCTTAAAATTTCAACTACTCGCTTCGCACATCTGCTTCTTTATAATGACTTCAAATTTTAAAAAATTACGGAGGAACCCCCTTCAGAATTTTTACCAATTCTACTGACTTCTCTCAAGATGCCGTAATTTAGAAGGTATCCATTCTTGAGAGACTACGATATGTTTCTTCAAATATATCTGCAGCGGATTAAATTAAAGAAATTGTCATGAGCAATCATCCACTTTCAAGGCTCATTCTACCTAACGCGAAATATATGCCATCTTCGCCCTTTAGCCATCTTTTTAGCGGAAACAGTCCTTCGAGATGTGTCGATGTTACTTACCCTCCTGTCTTTATTTCTATTCTAGCTTCTGCCCGCGACTTCGTCTGCGCAAGATTATTACTTCGAGTAGCCTATTTTCTTTTCCTAGGTCCCATCTATGTTTACACCAAAATTCATCAAAATTGAATTGAATTAGGCGTGAAGGCGTAGTAGAAAGACAGAGTTACTTTAAGAGGCCCTGTGAATTTTTGATGATGATTCATACTCGTAATATGCAAAATAGGTAGTTACTGCAATACACTTCTATACAATACGTTAAAAGTGTTTTTTGTTATGCATAACCATGCAGATTTTGCGATGTAGAAACGCGTGAGCATGCTACGTAGAGCTGACCGTGGGAAAAACGTGGCTGTCGAATGGCGATGGCGCGATAGTTAGCTCATTGGACTATCACGCAGAGAAATGAGTGTCAAGAAGCTAGGCCATGGCCCATACCGGGCTGCCAGCGTCACAGTCTTGTTCTTTGTACTGTAAGAACCCTGCACCCTTACTTACAAGCCTTTTCAGCCAGTAACATCTCTGGCACGCTGTCTTCAATACCGCACTCCAAGTTGGTTTAGGTCTCCCTCCACTTGCGTTTGCCACCTTAGATGTGGTCGTCTTGTGCTTTTTCCGGACTAAGCTCGAAGATTCTTTGAGCCGTCCACTCGACGCTGAATGCTTTGTAACTAGCTTTCGACAAGCCTTAGTGCCATAGACTAGGAATGAGTTGATAAGGCTCTTGTAGAAAGCCAGTTTGTTTGTTAGAGGGAGGGCTCTATTACTTACTTCATTGCTTCTTGAGTGCAAAGAAGCAGCGGTTGGCAGGAATAATTCAGCATCTGATCCATCTGACTAAATGCTCCGGGCATGCTTTCCTCTGACCATACCTTGGAGATGAGCTGGAGCATATTCCATGCAGTTATATCCTCCATTCTCAGCAGAAGGTCCATTTTCGCCAGCAGCGTTATTACACCTAAGCTTCGATATTGCTACCTTGATTGTGAACCATGAGGATGAAATTCGCTCTCGTGTTCTCCAGGGTGAATGGAGAACTGACGGCAGTACTTCGACCATCTTTTTGTATGCAGAAGTAGTCTTTCCATAATCTCAGCAGGAGTTGCGACTTTACTTTTCATTGTCCGTCTTTGCATTTTTCATTCCTCTATTTGCTTTATAGCGCATGCTGGGTGCCCCTTTGTTTTTTTTCCGAGAATTGTGTGTTCTTTGCTTTTTTCTGCTTGCAGATGCCACGAGCAGCTCTCGTTCTTCTATGCTAGATAGTTTTGCATTCTACTTGTTTGGCAAGTTCTCTCTTGACTTACTGACAACATTTCCATTGATGTTTTATGGTGTGTGTATGATGGTTGGTGTCTTCAGAGGCGTTGAGGCAAAAGCAATGGGCAAAAACTCCAGCGGTCTCTTGTGATTGCAGCTTTTCAACGTCGTTAACATGCCGTAGAAGCTCGAGATATCGTGATTCGTCATAGTTTATGATAATTTAAACTCCTGTGTGACATTAATTTGTATACGTGGCAGCCACATAATTAGTTTAAAAAGATATGGATACAACCAAAAGAATGCTTTTGACCTATTCTCTTATTGAAAGGAAGAAGGAACCTGAAATTGTCCAACTGTATGACCCAGCCGGGCAACCTATTGTACGACTCATATGTAATGGAATCTACGATGCCCAGGTTTAATGATGTATTCTCAAGTGTGTTAAATTAAACAAAAAAAAAGAATATAAACGAACATCCCGTCGCTATACGAGTATATAGTATTGTACGTAGAATACCTTTGTATGTTGGGCTATTTTTTTAAGGACACATCTTCTTGGAATTTATGGTGTGCCACTTAAACTCAGAATACTTCCGATTGTTGTGTTTATTTTGCGTATACTTGATATACATATATCCGTTGTCGACACAACAAAGATACACAACAACACCAACAACATCGATGAAAAATAAAAATGAAATCCTTAAGAGATTTTTGATGGGACATCAACATAAATCGTTCAGGAGGTTTGCTTATGTACCGAGAGATGATATAAGACGCTGGCATAGGATACTATACCCTACACCATAAGGAATTTATTAGCCTATTAATGATGCACATACACACACGATTTTAGCCGGCCGTAAAATGGTGTCTACAAAGTACGGAAGGCGTACATATAAATGAACACGACTACACCGACAAAGGACTAGGAGAAACGATGGAGATTTTATTATTCCTTCTAATGGATGCATTACCTAGGAATTTCAACTGAAATAATATTTGCTTTAGCGTCTTTCAGAATAAGAAAAATTTAAGAACAAAAAAAAACAGGGTGTACAAGTACTCTGTACTACTCTCCACAAAGTATTCTATACCCTGTACCTAGGGAATGTTTTCTTTAGGAGCTTCCTTTGAAATCTACAAGACGTGTACGTTTCATAGGGATACTTTAATGGAGTAAGCCAATAACATCGAAGCAGCAACGGCAGGGATATTTCGTTTTTAATGGCTGAGATAAGCTATTTACGAACGATAAAAGATAAATGTACTCGTTTATTGCTTGTAGGTATCTGTTAGAGGTGTAAGTATATAAATATCTGTACATATATACAGGCCAGCATATGCTCCTTCGTACATCTGGAAAATGTCTTTTCAGTTGATTGCAGTCGGTTGACATGACATGATAAGTCTGAAGCGCAAAATTTATCTTTCAGAAATTTAAGAATATAGTAGTATGTATCTCACAAGGGCCCTCATTTTATAGCTTAAGCGACAAAAAGTAAAAACATAAACAACACCAGGACAATAAATTTGCCAAATGAATTTGCGATGTAGATTCGAAGAGCAGTGGTTGCAAAACCATAGAAGGAAGCTGACTTAATGATGTCTAGCTTTACATAGAATAGATGTTAGCACTTTTATTAAAGGGCGTTTGACTCGGAAAAGCCTCTCTCTGTTTTCCGAGCACTCTTACATTCGCAATATCCAACGATTTGCTTTCTATGGCCATCTCGCCCGAGTTTCAAACGAGTTTGTTGTCTACAAGAAAAGAGAAATCGTCTTCCTACTTGACTCGACGTGCCTTTATATAATACCTGTAGATTCATAACTGCTTCACTGATGTAGTAAACAGTTATCGTTCTTTATTACCAAAAACAAATGTTAATGGTCAGGCCTTCCTGTAGGACATACGGATCTATATATCGTAGAACTTCTGATATCTTCAAACTGGAACACTGCGTAGTCACACTTTTTCCGACGAAGGATCCTCTTATGTTTTTGTGTTTTTTGAATGAAAAACTGGTGTTGTCCCGACTACATTGCAACCTTGGTATCACTTTTAGATGTCATATTCATTATGCTCTGTGTAGGTTCCGACTATTCTTATTGCCTGTATCTTAACACATTAGTGAACGAGTCTTACACGCTGATATGTCCAACTCTAAATATCACTAAAGTACGTCAACTAAAATTTTGAAGTTCATGAGAGGATGATTTGTCAGAACAGCATTTTCTCTTTTCCATAGAAAGATCCCTCCACCTAAAGCAATTCACCCTCTGGGCTCTTTATGATGAATAAGCCTTTAACAATATTAGATAAGTAGTTGCGAAGAGCTCAACTAGTAACTAAGTACTGTAAGTGTATTGCTATCATGCCGGCAAGGCTCTTCCACACAGAATTACTGGTGAGCAATTTGGCCCTTTGCAGAGGTGGTCTATCAATTAATCATTAAAAAAAAAAACTGTAAAAAAAAAGCAAATGTATCTTCCTACTAGTTGAGATTTTGAGCCGCGTGTAGCCCTTGAGAGCCTACGGTTTGCTGTTCATGGGGATGGACTACAGAATAACTTTCAGCTCTTAAACTTCAACACTATCTAGGACAGCCTTCATCGGAATTTTTAGAATGATCAGAAAAGTGTCTGAAACGACAATGGAGATGGTCTCCATTGGTGCATGGTGCGCTGCCTTATTTCGGTGAATCTGTGTATACTCGCAGTGGCTCAAAGCCAGGGCTGATTTCTGAATGAAAATTCAACAAATTTGTGGCAAAAATGAAGCCATCGGTCAAAAAACGCGCGCTGATTTCAACTTGATTCAAGTACAGTAGATAGGATCTTTTGGCTCATAAATTGCGTGATAAGATTAGACTCTCTAGTTAAGCTAAGTTTTGAGGATATGGTTTTCATCTCCTGTATTAATTTTTCACATTTACTGTTGATGCCCCCGTTTATTCAATTTCTGTGTTTTACCGACCATCACGGAACGAGCAGAGCACCCTATGTCTGCCACTGCTAGAAATAAATGCAATTGTTATATGGTTAAAGGACTTGGTATAGCGAGGATTACGTCTGCTTTTATTTTGTAACACCACCATCTAGTTTACAATGAAAAGAGTGAGGTGATTTAGCTGTTAAATAAGGGAGACCTAATAGATTGTGCAAGTTAAAGAGGAATGTGTGCTTGTTCAACCATATTAAAGTAAGAATAACTTAAAAAATTTGAACGTGGATATGACTTCTTACATATACCCGACTCACACCCAACAAATCATAAAAGCACAATATGTCGCGTCCATGACTGCAGACTCTACATCTTTTGCTCACTAGTTAACCAGAAATGATCAGTAAAAAGCTGCATACAAATATTGAAAATTTTGGTTTTGCACAATTTTGAAAAGTTAGAATCCTATGAGGTTCAAGGTGCAGTTTACCACACAGATGTTGCTGTTGATGGTCTACGATATTCTACCAGAACATGGACGGCGGAAATCTAAAATAGACAACGAAGTCCGAGGATTAGTCACAGGGCATCAAATTCGACGATCGAGTAGGGGGGCCCATTACGATCCCCTGTGGGTCCAGTCAAAACCAACTCCAAGTTGCAAAAACCTAAACAGTCCCCCTATTAAAACACCTAATTTCTCTACAAAACCCAAGAAGGCCTTTAAAATCCGTGCCGTCTATTTTCAAAGAAATATTTTCCTAAGAATTTCCTTTTTGACAGTGTCCTGTTAGTATTCCTATTAGCGTCCCAAGCTTATCCCTATTCAGCTGTATAAGCTTGCTAGACCTGTTACCGTCGAGAAGTGGCCATAGAGCCTTTGATACCCTATGTTCTTCCAGATTCGACCACCTTATGCTGGCGGCCTTGATGGTCCCTTACCGAGCAGAGGGGTGGTTTGACATCAGCAACCCTTCATTTTCTTCTATACCGCAGTATCCTGGCACCCAGCAGAATCTCACCCTGTTTTGAATGCATAATGCTTTGAGCATTGTGCAACAACCCCTGTCTGTGTCAGACTTGATGGTGGTTGACTCCATTGCCTTAAGAGCGGCCTGGCTGTCGATGTAGATAGCGATATCTCTGCCGGATACCGATCTCATCTGCATCAGCTCAGCCGCCCTGAGGACAGCTAGAACCTCTGATTGGAAGACACTACTAGTGTCCGGTAGCCTTATTAGTATCCTCCGAGAAGATACCGGAACCTGTTTCTTCCTCTGTCTTCGAGCCATCTGTGAAAACTGCAATTTCGTTTGATCTTATCACTGCATTTTCTTGCCAGTCCTTCCTCTCCGGATATAATATATCATACGGAATGTCGAAATCGATTAAGGAAGGGATTTCATCCGTTTTAATAGTATTGCCTGGTAGTAGCTCTTCCAGGATTGTGCCGTGTCCGAAGCTGCTGTTTTTGAAAAGATCCAGATTATTGAGTCGAATCGCACTATTGCAAGCAAGTTTTTTTTATCTGTAAATCAAGCGGTGTCAGGTGTAGGAAGGTGTCCAATGCAGCCGTAGGGGTGGTACGGAGCGCTCCTGTAATGGCTATGGTAGCCGTTCTCTGAACCGCCACTAATTTTCCGTAGGTCGTTTTCTTAATTGTTGCTTTCCACCATGCTAGTGCGCCATATGTCAGTATGGGTCTCACCACTACCGTAAATAGCCAGTACATCATAGCAGGTTTAAGGCCCCAAATTTTTTCCACAGTTCTTTTACATATGAAAAGAGCATTATATGCCTTTTCAATTCTTACCGCTACGTTGGGATTCCAATTCAGTTTCTTATCCAGAATCACGCCAAGATACTCCGCACTATCCGAGAGGGACAGATCCACCCCGCCGAGTTTTGGCAGTGTGAATTGCGGTATCTTGTACTTTCTGGTACAAAGAACCAGTTCCGTTTTGGAGGGAACGGCTACGGTAAGACCAATTATATCCAATGCGTCGTATTTTTTTTTTAGTAAAACAAGCTTTTTAACTAAAATACATGATAGTTGCCATTGAAACGTTTACTCAACTTTCTCCAAAAGAGTATCTGAGTGCATCCGACAGAAATACAAATGCATTAGTTAAGATAGAACATTGGAATCTACTTACTTCTACGGCAAGAAAGTCGCATGCACAACAAAGGCAATGAGCGCTCGCAGGCAAATGAAAACACGTACAACTTGTCGAACTAACCGTATTACCTTAATTCCATTAGTATCGAGCGATGTGTCCTTAGAACATTAAATCAATCAAGACTCTGTAAGTTTCTATTTATAACTTCTATTCCTTAGTCAAATAGGTTAAATTAAAATTTAATATAAATTCGTTTAAAATTAAATTATAACAACATTTCGCTTCGCTTACAAAATTTCAGATCTTCCAACCGCAAGGTATTTTTTTCATTGAACGTCTTTTTTGTGCTGCCAATTTTCATTTTAATTTCAGCTAAAAAAAATAGAACCTGGATGGCAACAAAAAAAACAAAGTCCTCTTAAAATTTTATTAAATTTCCATTTCCATTGAATTACATACACTCGCACAGGCCAGCAGGCCAACAGGGCAACCACAACCACCACTAGCACCAGGACAACCATTAGCTAGCAATTACGCGTCGTCGAGCAGATTGAAAGCACCATGTCGCCTTTGGTCGAAGATAAATTAGCCGACTCTGTGTTTGATTGCGTTTGGCCATTTTTATTCACTTTTATTAGATCGTATAAAATCTAATAAAAATCTTATTAATAATACAATATTAATTATAGAGAAATTCTTCACGCGCCATCAATTTATTCCCGCGTGTTCTGGATTCTAGGATGGCCTACCATGTCTAGTCAATCCAACTGGATGGAGGTACTAGTATCTATCTCATGACTAACATTGTAAAAGTGATTAAAGACAGCTCGAATGGGCGGGTAGTCGAGAGGCCTTCCGATGAGTACAACTACAATATCCCTCGGTTGACAAGAACCAAACGATTCGAGCAGAGCAATTGGATTAAATTCGTTAATTAGATGTCCTTGGGACTGGAACTTTAACGAAGTTTCTGAACAGAAACGGAATACAGGAGATCTCCCCATGTTCGAGAGGAGGAGAAAGAAAATTCCCCAAAATGGAATTTCAATCTTTTGATTAATGATTTAGCCGTCGCATTTGAATGGAGGGTACTTCCAATGTTCCACTCCTTTAATGATGTATCTGAGTATATGGATGTATGTTTTTTACTCTGGCAATACTCAAGTTAATGGCTCCATTAATTATCGAGCGTCAGACCGTCTCTACTATTTTGTTTGTATTCAATTTTACAACTTTTAAATGCACTTGTAGATACAAATGCACCATCCATCTACGACTCGATAGTGTAGTATAGCCAGTATAGCCCGTACTCGTATTCGTATTTGTATCCGTACTTAATGGCTTTATTACTGTTTTTGCGGTTTTATTGTGCTACGGTCTAACTATTTTTAATGGACTACAAGTGTGTTCAGAATATTTGCTACTCTTCCACTCATGGAACGGAAGGTGAATTTGGGGTAAATAGTTATAAATTTGCCTTTTTCGCGGAAACACTTACAGATGGTGTTATATACCAGTACTAGTACAACGAATAAACAATAAAAAAAATTATGGAACATTCAGTGAAATGTGTGTGCTATAGCCAGAGAGTGTGGCTGACATGTGTTTTCTGTTGTGTGTTCTGGGTTTTGTGTAATGTGTAATGTGAAGGGACTCACATTTCCAGAGAGTCCTAAATTGATTTATTATTCTGAGAAAGTGCTAAAAGCCGCTGACAGTTGTGAGCATAAAATTCACATTAGTTTTTGTGAAGTCAATTACGTTGGAGCCAGCCACATTGATTTGCCGCCCAGCTGCCGGACTAATAAACATCAGAAAAGTTTAATTTATGTTCCTTTGGTAATTTAACGAACTCTTATATATTGTAGATTGTACCCTATGTAGCTTCTTGTAGTAGTTATATTCATTTAATTTAGTAAGTTGTCTCGATTCAGCAAGAAGGGCTTCCCATAAACCCCGAAGATCTTCGCCGAGTTTTTCATGAGTTTTAGTACAGCTGCAACTGATGTTGCGAATAGTCTTATGTCGCCGACGTAAGATTTAATTGCATTTGATACCTTCAAAGAAAGCGATGGAGTCTGGAGTTTGAAAAACAACTGCAGTTCATAAACCGTCCAATAAATCTCCACCTGCGCCGCAAAATTTTCAACGAACACTTCCAAAATGTTAGACGTAACGAGTATACGAACCGAAACGTTTGCAGTTCAGGCACTCAGCTAACTAACCTTTCCAGCTAACGCCGTCTCTTACCAGAATCTCCTAGTTACGAACATCAATTTGGCTGAGGTTTTCTTTTACCTTTAGTAGTTGTCCATCTGAGATCAAGTCGAAACTTTCCGGGATCGGGGCGCTGGTGTCCATGCTTCAAGTCAACTAGCCATTTAAGCGGAGTTATCCTAGTTTTTCTAACGTAGTCGCCATCATTGTCCCCTTCCCATATTGTCCCCTTCAAAGTAATCCCCATCGACTGCACCACACTTATGCCAGCGCTTGATCCAATCCTCGAAACATTTTTTATATTCGGTCTTCGGTATGTCCATCAGTGCTTCCTGCGATTTTTCCATTACTTCCTCTCGGCTGCTGAAACGCGTTCCCCGTAGTGGTTTTCTAACTCGATTGTACAGAAAGAAGTCACAGGGAGCCAAATCAGGTGAATTCGGTGGCTGTTACATGGTATTTGTTGCACTTTCGTCAAAAAATTACGAATAAATTACGTTATCATGGTGCAAAATCCACGAGTTTTCGGCGTACAATTCTGGTTTCTTTCGGCGAATTTCTTCACGCAAACGTCTCTTAACGCCTAAATAATACTCTTTGCTAACTGTCTGGCCTTCTGGCAAAAATTTATGATGCACAACACCGTTGTAATCCATGAAAACCGTGAGCATCGCCTTCCTTTTTGATTGAAAACGACGTGGTTTCTTTGGTCTCGGCTCATTTGGTGAAGGCCATTCCCTTGCCTAATGTCTGGATTGCGTGTCGTACTCATAAACCCACGACT
This sequence comes from Volucella inflata, assembly GCA_928272305.1. Taxonomy (NCBI): domain Eukaryota; kingdom Metazoa; phylum Arthropoda; class Insecta; order Diptera; family Syrphidae; genus Volucella; species Volucella inflata. The sequence goes on from OV743716.1 coordinate 186,206,422, forward strand.
CATCTCCAGTAATGATCCTTTTGATGAATGTGGGATCGGATTCAGACTCGCAAATCATCTCTTTTGCGACGTCAACACGGTCTCTTTTTTGCATGAAATTGAGGTCTTTTGGCACCAACTTTGCTGCTGCTAATTTGCGGTTATTGACCAACATTTCTTTTACTCCATCATCAATGTTTTCGTCGGTTTTAGATGTCGATGGTCTGCCACTGTGTTCATCATCTTCGATTGACTCACGACCACTTTTGAACCGGTCGTGCCACTGGTAAACGACCGTTTTCTTCAGAGAATCGTTGCCTAAATACTTTTCCAACATTTCCAATGTTCGCGCACCAATCTGTTCTTTACGCAAAATTTAATACAAGTTCGTTGTTGCAAATTTAAATTCATTTCTAAAATTGTAAAAAATCGCCAACACACACACAGAGATAAATGTACTCTTGGCTACGTAACTTTTGCATATGTCAAGCTATGACGCTAAGATTTAGAGGAAATATCACCAACAGATGTACCAACTTAACAAAAAAACAGAACTCAAATCGGAATAATTGGAGCGGCACACGGTGGTTATTCCGGGAACTTTTTGATCAGGGTAGTATTTTGAATGATTCGGTTTTGCCAATATCAACATTGACGTTGCCTATCATCTGCATAGTCGAACGAGTTTTTAAGCGATCGAGAACTAGTAATGGCTCTGGTTAGTTTGTCTCTTTAGCCGTTTTGTGCCTTGAAATCGATTGAAACTCTGGAATATCCCCGTAATGTAAAATTTGAGCTATCGTCACATTTCCTGGCTTTTAAAACACTTTGATAGGATTTAGGTCGGGTCGAAGACTTCTCATGCTCTTTCGTTTCTCTTCTGAGGAGACTATGTTCTTCCTCTTATGACGTCAAAATTGACTCTACCTTGGCAGTTACTCCGCATAAACGTCTGTATTTGAAATATGGCCAATCATCGAAATCAACCCAGCTGTGCTCAAGCAGGCCCCAATGTTCCTATATTTTCGGTTGTCACGTAGTTGAGCTCAGATTGGTAGTGGGGGTTTTCCTCAGTGGTTCCCTCCTATGCCCTCAATCTGGACTTTGGTCCGGCTATGGTGCAGTTAATCCTACAACATACTTATACTCGTCAATTTGGGTATGTTTCGCCAAAAAATGTTTATACGAGCTTCCCGGCTAAACCTACGAGTAACTCCCTCGACAGGATTTAAAAATCGTTTAAGGTGTTTGGAACGCCAAATTAGAAAATCGAATAGCACCTCAGATGGCCGATGACATGGTGTGAGAAAAGGAGTTGGACTGATTGACTGAGGCAGCTTTTCAGTAAACCTATCGCGGAGTTTTTCTTCTCAGTATTCACAAAGAAACATGTTTGTCATCTGTGCTGAAGGAAGTCAACCAGCAAGTGTTAGATACGTCGATGTAAGATACATCTTCAGTATAACATTACAGATATCTGAACATTCCTACCGGGCAATTCGAACTCAGGCCACCATAAATTAAGTATTGAAGGCATGTCTTTATATATCCCCACGCGTGCATGGTGCTTAAAATCTCAGTAAAGGTGTAAGCAAGATGAGAACCGCTTTTGCAGAGAAATAAGAAAGGCGTAAGTAACGAGCGATTAAGAAGGCCGAGAGATGCTACTCCATTAAGTCTAACTAAAAAGCAAGAAGAAGGTTCTAAGCCAACAAGGCTCTGACAGACATCTGTTGTCGTTGCTGAGGATATGAAAACATTAGATTTTTGAACCCCAGCAAAGGCCAAAGCTCCGTTATCAGGCAAAACGAACAATGCCACCTGGATGGTGGAACTTGCTTCTCTACCAATTTTCGGCGATGAAAGAGGGGCTTAAAATCTGTTTTGAATGCCTTTAACCTTCAACCAATGTAGCTACCTTTTAACAATTGGTGGGGCTTCTTAACACAACGTGGTTAAAGACGTTTGTCTGCCTTATCATGAGGGCTTCTGTGTTCATAGGGTCCAGATTTGCCCGCAGACGTTTAGAGGAAGTTGTGGGTAGAAGTTGCAAAAAATTGTCCGTGGCTAAAAATTTTGAGAAAATCAAGTCCACTAACCGAAGTTCGCATATACTCGTAAGTCATTTTGGAGCTCCACCTAAAAGGACGTGAAAAAATTGTGTTCAAGATGCGAGGCGGTAGACGACTTTCTGCTTTTAATTCCGACTGCGTTGCTGCCCCTTCCGCTAATGTTGTCTTAATCTTCGATGGCTTTTGAAATTTTATACTTGACATCCTAATTTCGTCCATTTCACATTTCACGTTTCCTCGCTTCCCATTATGGCAACACCATCAGCATAAACTGCAAAATTGTATAATCTTCCAACTGTCTAACAGTGTCTTTGACAGCGTGAACCTCTCACGAGCGAAGGTGGCAATCATCTTAAAGGACTCGCCTATTATTATATTACATCCACGACAGATGGGATTCTACTAATAAACATTACAAATCGAACACGTTAGACAACTTGAAAGAAAACAGACCATTTATCAGATGGTCTTGTGAATCAGAACAACTGACACTACTGTCTCATTTGTCTCTCGCAACCGACAGGCAACAACAATAGTGTCATTGAAAGACTCTTTTGAGTAAAACAAATGAACTCAGAAGCAACAAGAACACCTTTATCACAAATCACACCCAACAAATTCCACTCGAGTGAGGGGGATTCCGGTAGAATCTCTTGATAACTCCTCGAGGCTTGTCTGAACACTTTTGTCTTTAACCAAATGCCCGTCTGAATCTTTTGGCTCCCCCAATCCGCACTTCAAGAAGTGGCATGTTCAAATAAATTCACCTCCACAAAGGTCGAGATAAAGTCTTGTTATTAATAACGCATGGGTGCGGCAGCAGTGGGTGGACTCCACACTGTGACCAGGCACAGTTCTCCATCTAACCATTGCAATAGACATTCAAGCTGGACACGAAAGGCTGTATTAAAGTCCTTCACACATGCAATATCATTTCGTTTCATTACTTTTGTAATGAATGTACAATTCCTCGATGTAGGGATACTCGAATGTACATACAATAAAAGGATATTAAAGAACAGAACGAATATACCGTGGCAGACGATTGCACGTGATGTTATCAAATAGCGTATTACCAGCCAATGAAAAACAATTTATTGGTTATCCATCGAAAGGATATTGGGAGTGTGAATTCGTTTATTATTGGAATTTATTTGGGACCCTCTGTGGAGTAGCTGGAGAGTCTGGAGTGCCTTGTTATGCTTTTGTAAAGGTTTGGTGTGTATTGATTTTTGGGTTTTTTTTTTTTTAAGTGATTGACCTTAATGGGAACGTATGGGCGAATGCATTTGGAATTCTTATCAACTAATATTGAATGACCTCGCCCTATTTCATTTTTGATGGCTGTTCTTTAAATACTTTCTGGTTCTTTGGCTTTGGAACTGCAACAACCTTCGTCATATGATTAAAAGTTACGACAAGTATCCATGATGCGTATTCAAAATTACATACTTCAATTTAAAATAAAATTGTGTGTCACAGAATCTAATAAATAGTAACAGTGCTGGTAGGAACATGCAAAATTTCGAATTAATCATTTTGCCACCCGAAAACGATTTACGTACACAATAGACGCAGGCGAAGCCAGTAGTTCTCCCGAAAAGCAGGCCATGGCGCCCCTTATTCAGAGCCCTTCTTCTTACAAAATTTGGGTCTTTAATCTTTCCAATAAAATTTTGCGAATTTAAAGGCTCTAATAGCATTAAATTGCGAATTAAGCTAAAATCTAAATTTTCTTTGCCAAAAGTTTTTTGCCTAATGTCTTAACTAAATACATTGTGAACCTTTTAGGCAGTATCTGCGCGATGATTGATTGGGAAACAGCTTCCTCCTATAACTTGCTGCCGTCGCAATGGCAATTCAATGTCGAAATTGCAGTCGAAGAAAAACTAAGAAAAAAAGTCTTGAGATTTAGGTATATAAGCGAAGGCATAGCATAAACCTCAAAAACACCACATAGAAGAAGGACCTTCCAAAGATTGCTTCTATGAGCACCACGGCAAAACTTACCAGCAAATCCCCAAATCTTGGCGGTTTTTATCCCGCACTAGCCGAGGAAGGCTTCATTGGTTATACAGTGCAGAAGTACAGTCTCCCCGGTACAACCTGCCGAATCGAAAACGAGCCTATTGAGTTTGCTATCCGATACAATGTTACTTCCACCAGCATACGGTTTCCTCGCCTTGTTACCGATAAAGAGACATAACTGACAACAAATCAACAAATCGTCAACCAAGCTTATCAAATTGCAGTTGACGCAAGGAACTCCTCCAGTGTTTTGAGTCCTCGAATTTTGCGATCAGTTAACATCGCCACCGAAACATCGTAAGGAAGTTCAATACCAAACGGCTAGAATTGAGATAGAGTCAGTTAAGGAAGTTCCCTTAAAAAGTAGAAAACTAGTGGAGTCATTGGCAGAATGCAATCCACGGTCTCTTCTCTCCCAAACCTCTTATTCGATAAAGATATTAGGCAGGCAAATCTGGAAAAATAACGAATGAACAGAGCGGCGCTTCAGAAAAGAACGACTGGGGCTTGTGAGCTCTATGCGCAGAAAAGTAGGGAACGTATGCTCCTCAGAATAAAATAGAAGGAGCACGAAAAGTGCTCGATAAACGTAGGAAAGTTTACTACAACGGACCCGCTTAAGCTGTAAAACCCAAACAGAAATTTGTCAGAATAATGAAAAAATTGTATTACAGAACTATAGTAGGTGCTGAGAACTGAAGCTGTTAATCTGTTTCTACCGGCAGGAACAATGAACCATTCAACCTGGATGAAGACAGGCAACAGACTGGACAAGACAAAAGCTGCTGGATGCGATGATTTAAATGCCGAGCTGTTAAGGCAGCAAGTGATGATGGGATACTGAGCATACGTCAACCCATCTGCAAAATCTGTGTCGATAAAATCGTGGTTAATAAATGGAACATTGTTTTTTCGATCACAATACCAAGAGTTGGTGATTGAACTTAATGTCGCATATGACAGTTTCCTGTGAAGCTCATTTGATGAAGATGAAGAATGCACACTGCTCAATGCACACCATCAACACCGACGATAACTACCAGCCGGGAAGTTCAATGTCGCTCTTGAAAAATTTCACAGTGATTCATTCGCTCACAGTCAGTGTTCAATTCAGTTCTTGTCTAAGTATAAATACCAACAAAATCTATCCTTTGTAGCAATTACAATTGCGTATCGATAAATCGAAAGAATTCTCAAAGTATCCAACTCTAAAGGTGGAAATTCGGTGCTCAGATGAACATACTAAGAGCTGAGACTCTCAATTTGCTTATGTCGAGCAGCTGAGCGCTTCGGATTAATTTTGCTTTCCAGTTCTGGTTTGCTGGTGTATGGCTTATTTGACAAACTCGTATCTTTTCCAAATTGATCCTTATAAATTCATCAGAAGCCTTTTTTATAATATTCTAGTCAAAAGCTTCTAAAATGTGTTGTTTTGTTTTGCCTGCATGAGAATTTTCGCTAGTTGTTGTCTATGGTTTGACAGCTGTCAATGTCAAACTGTGTTGACGTTTCTGTTTAGTAATGTTTGACAATTCATCATGAATTCTTTAACGCCAGAACAACACTTCCAAATTGAGGAAATTTTCTTTAAAAAAAATAAATGTATTCGTGAAGTTCATGAGGACTTCGTTGATCGTGCATTTGTTGATCGTTTTCGCGAAAACAATCCTCAAGCTGTTAACGAATCACTATTACATCCATTAAACTTGAGTGTTTGGTACAGTTTACACGCTGGCGGGCATCGGAAGGAGCTGCCGTAACGGTGAATGGCGAGCACTATCGAGCCATGCTGACTGATTTTTTGTTTCCAAAAATTAATCAGCTAAATATCGATGACATTTGGTTCCAACAAGACAGCGCAACTTGCTATCAATTTATTGCAAAATCAATTTGTTGTCAACTTTATTTCCGGAAGTGGTCCTGTTAACTGGCTTCCTCGTTGGTGCGACTTAACGCCTCTCAATTACTTTTTATGGGGCTATGTCAAGTCATTGGCTTATGCCGACAAACAAGCAACTCTTGAAGTATTGGAAGCCAATATTCAAACCACCATTGACGCCATACGGCCAGATTTATTGGAAAAAGTAGTGAAAAATTGGACTGATCGAGGACCCTGTAACTTGTAGCCGCGGAAATCATATTTAAAAAATATTCGTAAATGAAATGAAATTATCTACCAGATTATAATAATAAAAAGTTCATTCCTACAATATTTCTGTCTTGTATTGTATTATTATTTCAAGTTCTCAAGCTCTTAAAAAAACACCCATTATAGTCAAGTACAACGTACTTGATAGACATTTTCCATCTCTAAGGCTCTAGTTTTTTTTTTTTGTATATATATTTGTACATCTTAGGCGCTAAAGCTCCCCCAATCCGTCCCTGTGCAATTTCCATACTACACTCCGATAAATTATTCCGCCTTTCAATTAATGAGGAAAAGAAAAAAAAAACTCTGAAAGGCTAAGCAATATTCGACTCATTTAAAAACTCAGCACCAAAATAAAATCACAAACATCCTCCGCATGGGAAAAATGAAGAATTTTTCAAAAAAAAAAAAAAAAAAACAGTTTTTTTTAAAATAGAAATTTATATTTTAATTTTGTTAAGTGACCAATGGCAGTGGCTTGTGAGTGTGTTTGGTGTTGGAACTGCTGTTCACTTGTCGTGCAATGCCAGTGTTCCAAAATAGTGCGGATACTTTGAATTTCGAGTGTGTGAATGAAGACTGAATGTAGGTCGATTGGCGTAGGGGGAACAACACCCCTTTTGTGTTTCAAGTGCACTTGTTGACTGACAAGTTTTTATTTTAATTGAATAATTGCAAGAATCCATCTTCGTCAACATCAAGTTCTATTAATTTGTCGCGTTTTTGCGTTGGCGATTGTCCATTAGTCATGAAATATATCTTTTCCTCTTCCTTTTCCAATATTTGTTGCTGCTACTACCGCCTTATTCATTGTGTGATATTATGATCGGGCATCTGGAAAACTTTGCCACCTCTTATTTGCTCATTAATTATGGTAGAGGATTCTAAAGGCAACTGGCACTCATAGACCTATCCATTAGGATGAGCTTATTAAATTTACTGGAACTTCTGAGTTGGTTCGTTGAAAAATGTACCCGAAGGAAAGTTTCTTGTTAACGGATTACTCTTGAGGAATTCAGTTTGCTTAGACGATGTAGTATCTGGATCTGGAGTTGTGCGAATCCATTTAGGTCAGGCGTCAGGGGGAAGGATATGAGTAGATGGAATTATTTCTGGAAAGTTGTTTAGTTCCTCTTCCTTCGTTACAAATTGGAAATGATTAATTATGAAGCGAATACCTTGTTTGGCACTAATTCAATTGAAGTCAATGTTTCTGTAAATTGAAAAACAGCTTACTTTTCAAGTGGTTGAAAAATTCAATCTGTATATCATGAAGATGTATGAGGTTGATAGTATTGTCTTGTACGAGTATATTAAAGTGGAGCCCTAATTCAAAGTTCGATTTGGAGCAGCTGATTGCCAGTCAAGATATCTAACTTGAGCACTGCAATTTGGTTAGGATACTCGAATACTCCACCTTACTTATGCAGTTCATTTTCTCCCAATCCATATCGATCAAAGGATTCGAAATTTTTTTTAACTTAACTGTTGAAACCTGATCTGAACTATTTAGATAGTCCGTTTTACTAAGCTCGAATTATAAGGTGCACCAGGAAAATGTTGTTGTCGTTACTTACGAGGACGAGGACAGTTTAAGTGGACCTCACACAGAAAACCTCGACAGACACCATTGCCTGCGGCCAGATCTCGAAGACCTCTTGGGACGAAGCCTCAGTTAGCTCAACCGTCACACTCTTCTGATCTGATCACGTTATAGCTCATAAAATTCGCTGTCAAATCTCTTCTAAAAGTAGGACCAAAGATCCGCCTTCGATAGCGTCTGTGTGTCCGTATCAACTAAAGGTCTTATATGGAGGCTGCCTAGTGTTTCTTGCAATTCCCTTATTGGGGTCTAGCGATTGACAAGTGTAACTAATCGGTGGTTTCCAAAATAGCAGAGCTAATAGTGGGACCGATGTAGATCAAATCCGTCGATGTTGTGTTGACAAATGGTTTCAGGCAGAATAGATCTTATACGCGATATAGTAAACGCTATTTTGTTTCCTTAAAAACGACGTGGATACCGCTACTGATATGATCACAAACCTATTACCTTTGGACAGAGATGCTATATGTCTAAGCTGTGAATCGGCTGTCAGGGTTAGAGAATTGTTTTTTTCGTTCTTAAAAGACCAATCTGACAGAGAAAAACCAATAAATTTTAGACACCTTTCAAAGCGTGTGAAGTTCCAATACGATTAGCTTCAACTGTTACATTTCGCTATAAATGCTAATAAATTCACCCTAAATGCCATCTTCAAACCTATTCTGATATAAAGCGATTCTCTCGTAAGCTGTGTAACTCGCTAATGGACTGCCCTGTAGAACTCTTTATATCCTGGTCATTATAATCTTAGAGCATTTAAACCAATGTACCATACAAAAATTCTGTGATTTGAAAAAAAAAAAAAAAATGGAGGAGGGCATACCATTCATCAGGTCAAATCTTAGTAATGATGCTAACTAGTCATCTATTGCTGCTTTAAACGGCTCAGAAAGTGGGTATCTGTCCTATTTTATTTAAGCTTATACATATACCTTATCACTTCTACTTTGTTTGATTGTTCGTTCTGAATGGCAGTGAAATTTGGCTCGTTACCGCCATTTAACAGCCTGCGAACCAATACTTTATTAGCTCGTTCATCTCTACAGAAATCTCTTCTTACTTTTGTAGACCTTTCGAACATTATTCCTGGAGTTTTATCGCTGTATTTCCCTATTTGCACCCTTCTCTTTCTTCTGGAGAAATCGATGTTCCTTCCTTTCTTTTTGCTTCGTAAGCGAGGTTAGCCTAGATACTTTTCAGACTAAATATCGTGTAGTCTTTGCTTTTCTAGGACATAAGACATTTTCTTTGCTATTTTGGACATTCCTTGTAGGTTGCTTGCGTGCCTTAATTCACCTGTTTAATAGACCATTATTTCAAAACTCAAAAAAATTGCAGCGTTTCGCATGTCTGGACGTTTTATTAATTAATTATAGAACTAACGCCCCTAGACTTTATCATCAACAAAGTGGCTATACTCACCTCAGCAAGTATGGTACAAGCCAGAGAAATAGTTCTTCAAGACCATCCGGACCTAAAGATCCTACTCTTTGAAATACCAGAACTTGACATTATCTGCACGGTAATAGACCGCCTTAAAAAAACTTCTATAGGTACAAAGGATTCTTCACGGATATTCCCAGCATAGAAGAACGGACCAGCAATAACCCACCAAATAGCCAAAACAGCATATCAATTGCTATGGGTTCGAGTCCTAGTGTATCCTAAACTTAACTACACGCCATTCAAGAGTGCCAACCTAATCTACAACTCCGGTATCAAAGGCGCCAACATCCATATATTCGCGCATAGTCAAGCAGCTATAAATGCCCTAAGCTCGCACATCTTTGACTTCAAATCAGACATGTACTCCTTCAAAACTCTCCAAAAACATAGCTCAACATGTCATCAGGGTATTGGTGGCAACGAAAAGGCCGACTCCCTTCAACGAACCTGAACCCTTTTGCTGCATCCCCCAAGACAGCAGTAAACCTAGCCATTAATAGCTGGGAGCACTCGAAATGCATCTCGTATTGGCAGCATACCTCAGGTATAAGACAGGCCAAATCAGTCATCCTGCCCTTAAACAAAAATGCCAATAGATGTGTAAAGCTAAGTCGGCACGATATCAGAAACCTAGTGTTGGACCTTATAGGACATCACGATTTAGGATATCACCTTCACAAAATAGCACTAGTCGACTGTCCGAAGTTATGACTTTGTCTTGAATAAGATAAAACAGCTGAACACATTTTACGTGTGTAGCGGAATCAGAGGGAATACTTTCTTCAGGGAACAACTCGACACCACTGAACTAAGCGATTCTCCTACTGGTAACTTCATTCGGGAGGTATTCTAGAAACCCACAATTCTGACAAACCGCTACAAAAGCTTTTCTAGGTCGCAGTGCCTTATCAGAGTCGGAATTTGTATTCAGTTGTTCAGAGTTGTTGTGGAATTGTGTTCACCATCTGTCCTTAGTTTTCTTCAACCGTTCCTTAAACATTTAAACACCACGCTTAAGATAAAAAACGTGTTTTGATAAGGAATTTCCAATTATGTCTTTTTTTTATACTCATTCAATCATCTACTAAATAGAACCAGATTAATCAGTTCAACTGTAGTCATCAATCACCCAACACAGTCAACAATCAATCTATTCCCAAAATGAATGATTAGCAACAAAATTTGTAATAAAAATGCACCTCAATCAATCAAGATTGAATTAATTAGTTAAAAATTAAATTGACTAAAAAATTAGTCAACTAATACCTCACACTATTCCCAGATCAAATGATTGATTGTTGACTTTAGTTGTCTGCCTCTATACTACCATGGCCAACTAAAAGCACTGTCTAGCAACTACGGCAAGAGTTTTTAAGGGAAGGGAAGGAGATAAAAAATACAGATAAACTCGGCTTAAAATAACAGAGATGTTTGTCTACCAACTCTTGTTGGTAGGATTCATTATTTATAGTTTTCAAAACCTTTTTTTTCTATTGTCGCACTCCTTGCTCTTAATTCTGAATATTCAGCCATGTCGGCTGTTATTTTTTCTAAACCCTAGACCCAAAGTTTTGCGCATATCCAAATCAAAAGAACATAAATTGAAGAAGATTTGAAAATCTCATAAAACTAGAAAATCGCATCTACGAAGACCCTTTGAAGAGGTGTTTTTTTTTTTTTTCCTTTTCGATTTTATCTCCCCAAAAAAGGCATAAAACCACACCCTGATGGTTAGAGGAGGTCCTCATCCATTGATTTAAATTCAAGTATGCTATTATGAACCTTCCACCAAGTCATCCCTTCACAGTACACCACTTTTACATGTTTTCAAGCCAATTTGGCCAATAAAGTGGAAAAAGACAAAAAAAAAATCGAAAAAAAAGCAATTCAATTTTTATTAGTCCTTGAAAACCTTGAATCTTATTTTAAAAGGACGCTCCACCTTCCGCTTATGGATGGAAGGAACTTTCATCTCAACTCTCCATTAGCTGCCATATTAATACATGACATTTTTTATGGCTAAAGGCGCCCCTGAAGGTGGGTTCGGAGGCGGTAGGATTTAGGAAAAGGGTTCAATTTTAAGATTACTCATATGACATAATACAAATACCAGAATTCTTATCTGCCTCAATCGATCCTCCTCCCCATATGTCCTGTGCTATCATCAGTGCTGTGTTTTTATTTATTTCGGCAAGGGGAGAGACAAAAATTTGAATAAATATTGCTCTCAACTTCAAGGTCAAAGACGACGATGCCAAATACGCCGACTGCGAGGACGATGACATACATAAATCCAATGGGAATTCGTTTCGTATCCAGATGCCGCCTCAGAAAGTACGAGTATGTATCCTCATGAAATTTAAACGCCCCAAGTTCAAATGGACTTTTATTTCGTTTCGGTTTGGTGTTCACCCTCCCCTAACATACCCTCACGCTGTCGTGCATTTTGCTTATTTGTTAGCCTGTGGGCATTTATATTTACATGTTTGTCAGTTGGTCCTCGAAAAATTGGAGGAAAGAGAAGAAAGATACGAATAAAATTAAAATAAAAATGTTAAGTCAAAACGGTCATCAATCAGAGGGATAGAGATTAAGGTTTGCCGTGAGGCATTCAGAGATACGTAGAGACTAAATTAAATTTGTTAAATTTTTTTTTGAAAACTTGAAAATTCCGAGTTTATAAACTTTTTTCTTTTTTCTTTTTAGGTAAGACCAAAACAGGGAGGTGAAATGGAGGGAAGAAGGGTCTTTAATCAAATAAAGGACCTTGTGACTTTGTTGCGACAATTTTCGTGCTAACGGCCATGTTCAAAAGATACAGATGGAAACCACCCATATCTTAAAGTTTTGAAAATAATGAATATTTATGAATATCCGTCTTTGTTTCTATTTTCTTTTTTCTTTTTGTTTGGAATTTTTGTGTGACTTTTATGATTTGCCGTTGTTTTGGGAAAAGTGTTTTGGTTTTTTGAATATTTTTGAAAAAAAAAAGAACTTTTCTTTGCAGAGAGGAACTCGAAACTCAAAACTCAAACTCATGTCAGGTTCCACCCAGTTAAGCAGAACTAAGCAACTACTGAACAAAGGATTATGAATGCTGAAGTGTTCTTTTTGAGTGCTGTTCGCCTCGGGAATACGAATACGAATGCGAAGTTTGTTTGAGAGCGTTTTGCCACTTCGAATTGTATTTTCGGAATTACGAAGGCCATACTCTCACAAGTATCAGAATGTTGATGATGTTTTTTCTCCTATTCTTTGTTCAGATTCTTCTCGTTTGTGTGACATTGATTGTTGGATTAAAAGGGACATGAACAGGGAATTTATGGAAAGGGTTTTCTGTTCGTTCGAAAACCAATTGGGAATGAGTTGATTTAATTTTGTATTCCGTATACTATTCAAAGCCATTCAGAATTGCTGGTTATTTTAGAAGAGGTAAGAGGTTTTCGCTTTCTTTTCGCTTACTTTATGAAAAAGTAAGGAACTCAGTCCATTAGTTTACATAAAGGAAATGTTACAAAAGTAAGCATGACAACCTGGGTTGCATAAAGAATCGAAATTGCGACAAAGAAGGTTTTAAGTGTAAGAAACTGGAACTTAACAAGAGTTGAGTTATTAAATTCTCAATATCGTTTCCATTTCCATTTGTATCTTCAAAGAGGCATTGTGCGTTTTAAGTGCTTAGAAACGTGATAACCTTTATATTCGGATGAAAAAATATTGAGTATTGTGAAAGGCCCAAAAAAAAAAAAACTGTTTAAATAGGCGTCGTCGGCCATCTGACGCTTTATTCAGATTGATTATATCAGATTGAAGATAAAATTAAATATTCCTTAAAAAAAAAATTGAGAACAAATCAAAGACTTTTGGGATGACACCGTTGTTACTTACAACTCGCTTATCATGCCCCGGTCATGTCAGACGTAATACCCGCAGACGCGGTGGTCTGTCGTCCATACAGCTTGCGGAGGAATCTTCTCTTCCATTCCCTGTCAATATGAAGGAGACCTTACATCACATCTTTCTCTTGAAAAGGCAAAGTGCTTCATCATCCTCTCTTGACAATGTTCAAGACTCTAAAGCATGACCAAGATGATAGAGAGGGTTTCATTACTCTGATTTCTATTCAAAACCTTTCTTTGACATTGGAGGTCTCGGTTTATTCAGTCCCGACTTTGATAGAGAAGCGTGAATTCTACAAAGTCATTCTGTACTACCTGACGGGTTTTGCACAGAGATGTCGAAACTAGGTATGTCGTTGTGTAGCTTGCCACCATGAACACTGTTATACTGTTATTGGGGTGAAAAGTAACCTCCTTGGGAATGAAAACAAGTTTTTTTTTGTTTTATTCAATATAGTCCCCTTTTAGCTTTATACACTTATTCCAGCGATTTTCCAACTTCTTGATCCCGTCCGAAAAGTAATTTTCCGGAAGGTCTGCAAAATACCCTTCCGTGGCGTCGATGATTTCCTTGCGTGAGCTGAATTTTTTATTGATGAGCCATCTTTTGAGTCCGAGGGAGCCAAATCGGGCGAATACGGTGGATGTGACTGCAATTGGAGCCGTAAGTCATTGATTTTAGCCGTGGTTGCGATGCTCTTATGCGCTGGCGCATTGTCTTGCAAAAACAAAATTTTTTTTTCTCTTCATGGCAGGCCGTTTTGCAGCGATTTCGGCCTTCAATCGCTCCATGTAGATGGAGGTAGTCCAGGAAGAAAATGCCTTGACAATCCAAGAAAACCGATGCCATAACCTTTCCGACCCATTGAGCCTCCCTCGGCCGCTTCGGAGCACTCGTACCAGCTTCAGTCCATTGCCGGGCATTCATTCTGTAATAGTGAATCCAGGATTCATCAACAGTTACCAATCGACGCCAAAAGTCCGCCCGATTCCGCATCAGCAAGTCCAAACACTCTTTCGAAGTGCTCTCGCGTTCGTGTTTTTGGTTAGGAGTGAGCATGCGCGGCACCCAGCGGCAGGATAACTTTTTCATATGCAGAGTATTGCCCAAAATATGACGTGTGCGCTCAGTACTAATCTTTGTGGTATGTGCTAGCTCGCGCACCTTCACTTTCCGGTCAGCCAACACCATTTCATGTATTTTTTTGACATTGTCCTCTGTAACCGCATCGGAGGTGGAGTTGCGGCCACCATAAAACTCTCGAAACCAATATTTGACGGTGTAATCTGACGGAGCATTAGCCCCATAATATTTATCAAACTTTTCTTTTGTTTCCTTCGCCGTTTTGCCTCTCAAAAAATAATGTTTTATGAGAGAACGAAAATGGTTTTTGTCCATACTCAACATGATGCCAAACACGTCAACAACAATCAGCTGTCAAAACAAAACTAAAGACTGTTTCGGACTGAAATTTGGCATGTCTGCCTAAATATGAACGGACTTCAAGGCACCATAACCTTTTTTGCAGTAGCAGCGCATTCTGGTGGTCAAGGAGGTTACTTTTAACCCCACCTAGTACATGTTATTGAAGAAGTTATGTTAAGTCTGTCTGCGCCAGTGGCTTGTAAAATTTTAGCTCGAATATTACTACTTTAACTTCGATCAGAGGTTCCGAGATCTCTGTCAGCTTCGTCCATGGGTAGTGGTTAATTCTGAATAACGAGGCGCTTTGACCAATATCGGACTGATACAAATTCTTGGCCACCATTGCGATTCCATTACAAGTTGTCGATGTTCGTCTTTACATGATTTCATTCTAGCTTTTTTGCCCTGGTATAAGCGTTTTATCCTTCAATTGCCACGATCGCGCTCTGCTCGTGGAGTTTATTTTAGAAGTCTGTGGAAGACGCTATCGGTAAAGATTCTAGTGGTCTCTTGCAATCGCATGTTTTGTCGTCGAATTATACTATGATATTTGCGGAAGTTCCAGGAAGTTCAATCCAAATATGATCAGTTCGTTCGACGGTTGATTAAACAGATCGTTACCAAGTCCTTTTATTGATATTGTGATGTGGCAACTTCATGCTAACCGCAGGCCTAGCGTTTCAGGTTTTCAGGCCATATTTTCCGATGACTCGCTCAAAGACTGCTTCCTTAATCAACATATCACTTTTTTTGTCGTAGCTAGAGCACTTAGCATATGTTCGGTTTAGGATATCGTAGGACTCTTCAAAGATGCTGTTATACTTATCCCCTGTAAAGGCAAATCATACCCCGCTCGCGATGTGGATTGCTATGAGGCATTTACTTGCAAGACAAAGGCTTAGATCCTTTTACCTAAGTGTCTCGTTGGTAGCAATTTTACATCGAGATCAGCGTCGTAGTATGAAAAGACTTTTTTTTTATCGCGATTCTTCAATTGTGTAGCACGCGATCTCTAACGGTCCTATAACTCTGTGCTTAGAGCCGAAATTCATTGTCCTGGGATCGTTAGCAACAACAATGAGAAAGTTACCCCTACTTGGATGGCAGTTACAAGTCCTTTATGAAACTGCTAAGAGGGCCAACAGCATCTTCTTTGAAGTAATGATGCTCACATTTGGCTTATTCAACCATCAAGCTCTGTTAAGATTCGAATACGCCAAAGTAGCTCTAAAGATGAGTGGGCTTAAACCGACTAGAGCTATCTCGATGAAGGTGAAGCGCCTTTTTGAGGACACTAACCAACCCCACTCGCTTATTCACGCCAATGTCAAAGGTCATAGGGCTCCTGGTTTCATCACGTGGAGATGATAGTAAAAGTTGATGGGCAGAGGCTTGAATGTGGCCATAAAACGCCTGACCACCATCGAATGGTTAACAGATGGTTTAAGCTATTCAAAAAACACGCAGACAAGATGTTGTTGGCCATGTTATTATTGACAATTGTTAAATAAAATGTCAAAATCCGAATGTTAAACTCCTTACCCAAGCTAGTCATTTCTATTTTAAAGTATTTAAAAGAAAAAGAAGACCTCCATGTATATACAGTCAATGTAAAATCTAATGAAAATAACGGTATAAATATCGGTCCCATTCCCCGGAAGAGTTCAACTGAAAATCCCAGTAATGCTGCCGGCTTCGCAATCATTTCCGCTCACCAACTTCTGCCCACAAAAACCAATTTCATTTCTGTCGCGATTTATGTTTTTATTTTTATTTTCATTTTTTTTTTGTCTTTTTTTTTTTCTCGGCTCGTTTTCGATAATGGGACAACACCATAAATAGTGAACAATAACGAATAACATTTAATAAAAACAAAAACGAAGAAAAAACATTAAAATTATTAATTGGCATGGCTTCGCCATTACCGCTGTGCGTCGTCGCCGGCTTCGCTGTAGGTAAATGAAGCCATTTACACTGACAATAAAAACATGCACGACACTTTGGTGTTGTTGCGTTTATATTTGTATGCCACTCAAACTTAAATGGGTGTTCAGTGAGAAATAATATGAAATCAAAATAAATAAACACAGAGAATTTAATTATAATTAATTCTGGGCTGGACATTTCGAAAAACAGATGGAAGAGGCGACCTTAGTAATCAGTTAGGGGCATACACCCTATGAACTTGTCCATTGTACTAGTTTTATGAATCCTTACATATGTCTTTTGTTGGAAGATGAGCTATCCCAAACACATCAGCGCCAAGTACCTGTGGGCTAATCCAAGCCTATGCGGACATTCATAGAGATCACATGCATTTTCACGGGAAGGGTCGCAGGATGTTATATCACTCATGCCCATTTTTTTAAAAAGAGTAGTTCCTTGAAAAGTAACTCTTTAGGTATCTTAAGTCTCTTCAGTCTATCACAACACAAAGACCGCCGTCTAGAAGCATTTGTTTGGTCTTTCTGCGACCTGAAGGGTCATTGCACCTGTTGTGAACATGTCATAGAGTTTCGCTGGCACCAAAATAATCTAAAACATTCTGAGCTACAAGGACAAGGGGACAAGGTTTGTGAGATGTTTAGGCATGTTGCCTGGAGAGATTTTAAATATATATTTTGGGTATATAACTTAATTCGTGCGGTTTTTTTTTTCCAAAATTTGGACGTTTATTTAAGAAAAACATGTACAATAGTAGTATTCAAAGTATTGCCCATCTGAAGCTATGACTTTTTCCCATCTTTCTGGCAATTTGTGGATCCCATCCCAAAAGAACTGCGCCGGCTTGGCAGCCAAGAATGAATCAAGCCAATTTTTGATATTCTGCTCTGATCTGAACCGTATTTCAGTGAGGGCGTTCTGCATCGACCGGAACAAATGGTAGTCAGAAGGGGCAATGTCTGGGCTATAAGGCGGGTGGGGTAAGACTTCCCATCCAATGTTTTCCAAATAGTTCTTAACCGGAATAGCAACGTGGGGCCGAGCGTTGTCATGATGGAAAATTATTGCCTCGTGTCTGGTCGTATATTCCGGGCGTTTTTCGGCTACTGCTCTCTTCAAACGGATTAATTATGTTCGGTAGCGCTGTCCATTCATGGTTTCACCCGGTTTTAACAGCTCATAATACAGGACACCCATCTGATCCCACCAAATACAGAGCATTACCTTCGCGCCATGGATATTCGGCTTTGCCGTTGATTTGGCTGGTTGGCCGGGTTTCACATATGATTTTTTGCGCTTGGGGTCGTCGTAATGGACCCATTCCATTCATTCATCAATCCGATGCAAAAATGACTTCCTTTTGTGTCGTTCCAGCAGCATTTCGGACATGCAAAACCGCCTTTCGACGTCTCTCGGCTTGAGTTCATGTGGAACCCAATTTCATTGCTTTTGAATATATCCAGCTGCTTTTAAACGTTTTGAAATGGCTGTTTGAGTGACACCCAAAGATTCTGCGAGCTCTTCTTGTGTTTGGCAACAATCTTCATAGAGTAATGTTTCCAGTTCTTCATCTTCAAACTTTTTTGGCTGCTCAGGACGTTCATCGTTTTCCAAGCCAAAAGCACCACTTTTAAATCGTGCAAACCACTTTTGGTACGTTCGCTCAGCTAGCGCATGTTCACCATAACCTTCCACCAAAATACGATGACTTTCGGCAGCAGTTTTCTTCATATTAAAGTAATGAAGAAGAACTAGAAGAACGACATATTTGAGTGAAAAAAATTATTGTTGTTTACGCATCAAATGAATGACATATACTGAAACGACGTACAATGACTTTCCAACGCGTATTCCAATGGAATAATACAAGTTACGCCATCTCTTAGTAAACTGCACGAATTAAATTATAGACCCAATAGATTTTCGTCGACCATTGCTATCAAATCTGAAAACATGTCTTGCCAATGATCAACATTAGGCTCCTGCAAAGAGATAACTGTGTCGTGGGATGCTGCTATTTGGTTCCATTTATGAATGGCGTGGCATTTGAACGAAGAAGTTTCCGCAAGTTGGATTTGTAAAGGACACTATTGTTCCTTTTCATTATCCTTGTTATATAGTTCGCGTTTGCTTTCAAACTTTGTGTATAAATGGGCGTAATACCTGACTCGACGTAAACAGCGCAATTCGGTGTTGAGTTTGGCAGACGGAACAAGCACTTGAAAAACTGCCTGTGGACTACCCCGAAAGCTTCGAGGACTGTAAATCCGAAGACTTGGACACATGCAGGCATAAACAGTCGCATTGAAGACTCGATATTTAGAGGCCAGATCAATATTTTGATTTGCGAAAAACTTAGGCCACATCATATTCAGAGCTAAGGTTGTGTGTCAATAGGACACCCGATTCTTAAACTCCTGAACAACCTCAATGCAAGTGTTGTTAAGAAACCAATTCACTTCTGGTAGTCTTCCACTTTTTCGGGCGTTTAAAATAAGTGCCTTCGTCTTTCGGGTGTTAATATGAAGGCCCCAAGTCTCGCAATAAGACAGGAGTCTGTTAATTTGCAGTTGCAACGTGAATGGGTTGTTAGCGAGCAAAACCAAATTATCAGCATATAGCAAGACCTTCACCAATATGTTGGCAAAAAGAACTCCGCCGGGAAGTAGGTGACTGACTTCATCGATGAACAGGGCAAAAATGAGGAGACTTAGTATACACCCTTGAGGAACACCTGCTGTTGTTACAAACCAGTCAAAGGATTTGGAACCATCCCTAATAGTTGCCTTCAATAGGGAAACACAATTTAAATACATCAGCAAACATTTACGCGACAGACCTAGAAATGATAATTTGTAAATTAACTTAGCACTAAAGGATAGGAAATTGTTGGTTGTTGAGGAGTGGAGGCTCAAAACTCGTTGTACTTTAAGTAGAAAAAGCAACATTTCAGTTCTATTTAACTCAAATTTACGTACTTGTACACCATGTCTATAGTCTAAAACTGAGCCACCTGGTTATATTACCAATACCGAAATAACTCGTTATTTATTCTCATTTTATTCCAAACTCGTGATAACTAGAAGACATTGAAGAGGAAATATAATATACCAATCCCAGACGTACATCTGTCAAGGGATGAAATCTTTGGGTGGATTCAATATAAGTAACAGCAGTTCCAATTCTCATGAAAATTCGTAATGGCAAACCCGGAAATATAAATGATAACGTTCATTTGGTCTGTGAATAACCCTGCAGTCATTTCCACACAAAATCCAACTGCCAATGGAAATCCTAAGTGCAATGCAGGCTCTCATAATGAGAATTGAAGTTGTAAGAAAAATAAGTTCTCCTTTGAGCCTTGCCTTTGAAGTTCATTGCGACCTGGGAGCTAAGCAAGACTCATGCCCAACAACATGAGCAGAATTTTGTGTGCAGTGAAATTAGAATACACATGTTTAAATTCGCGAAGCTACATGTAAATGCTGCACGCAGCGCTGTTCTGCAACACATCTCCATTTCTAAATTCGCTGCAATCGACAGTGCCACACATAAGTGACAGCAGCTGCAAAATAACAGCAACCGATGCGATTGACTTGAAAAAATATCTGCACCTCTGTTTCACGGGCAGAGCTGCCAGCAGTACTGCAGGTAGATTCTCTGCACATGTGTTTTGGACATCAGCCTTCCGACTGCGTTCAGTGAAGTCAGTCTCTAACTATTGTGGAAGGCGTGAGAGGATTTAGTAAGGTAAGCACAGATGCAGTGGCTTCGCTCGTCTTACAGATTATAGTTATAGTATAGTGTAGTTCATTGGCATCAAAATTGCAAATACGAGTATCTTCGCTTGAGAGATTGACTTGATGTATATATTTTCTGACTCAGATTCTTGCAGAAACTACAGTCAGCGTGCAAGGTTATGAGATCTTTAGTGCTTTGAGAATGGTGTCTCTAATGTAAATACCAACGCAGTGTGAGATTTATAAGTGTGTCCTTATGCATACCAAAGGAAAGTTCCATGTAGCCGATTTAGGTTATTCTCGCAGCAGCGACTTACAACCGCTTCAGCTTATTCCAGCAAACACCCAAAGGATAGGATACAATGCATAGCCTTGTAGTTTTAAAAACCCTCTCTGGTTACAAGACAGAAAGCCGGCAGTGCCTTGAAGGTTTCCGACGCGGCTTACTTAGCTGCGTTGAAAAAGAAACAGTGATGCCTGCTTTCACTAGACGAGTTACTCGTATGCTAGTCGACTTTCTTCTTTTTATGAAGAGGACAACACTAGGTTTGAAAGGACTGAAGCCTATTTCTATGCATCAATTTTCGATCACGTTTAGGGCCGATGCAAACAGTCGTCATCGGATAGAAATTCTGGAAAATCAATTATTTACATTTTCAGAGAGTTCACAAAAACATGCACAATAGCAGCGGGATTTAGTTTCTGACCGACTCCCCGCCATCACATTTCCGCAATAGCGATCTTATTCACCTGCATTGGTCTTATCAACTAGTAGAGTCTACAACGTGTTGTTTGGGTGTCAAAAATTACATTGAGCGGGTACTCTTTTTAAAGGAGTGCGCCTTCAATTCTGCCCACCAGCTTTGCAAAGTCTTCCGCATTGGAAGGCAAGTTACAGAGAATGCATTTCCAAAGCAATGAACTGATGTATTCGTCTTTTCGAATTTTCGGTATTAAGGTTTCTATTACTGTTCATTATGAATTCAGTGGATATTCTAGAAACGGATTAGGCGACTTGGAGCCACTAAACGAAGCAAAAGCGTGTTTCATGGCCTTATCCGTCGCACAACCGATGATAGATACAAAACAACGGCATACTACTTATGTTACTCAGCTCAGTTGCAGCTTCAGTGATAGGAACTGGTTGTCTGCCATCTCTGGTAAGATTAACTAGGAAATGAGTCTTAAGAGACTCAGAAAAGGAATCCTGGCGTTGGGCATCAAATATTCCGTGGTTTCATCCTATACACTATATTGGCTGTATATTTACGTTTCATCATTTGCTTCAACCCAACCATTTGCGGATTTGCTGAGCTCTGCTCTAGATGATGTCTAATTGGAATTTCTCGGAATCCTCCTATTCAAGAAGGTCGAGACTGTGGTCTACCTATTGTATTTGTGTCTGCTTGCTTACCCACAGGATTTAAAGACCTTTACAAGTTGTTTATATATACCTTTAGTAGTTCAGGAGCTCCTCGTAAGTTGATAAGCCTGTCCTCTTCTTCAGAAGTGACTTGTTCTGTGGCATTTATGCCAGTCGTTAAAATCTCTGGCATTTGCCCTAAATTCAGCTCTGGCTTTACATGATTTGGATACATTCTGCTGCCAGCTTCGTAGGCAGTAACTTCTGTTCACTAGTGTGAACACTCGGACACTCGACAATGCAATGAGAATTTCATTTATATCATCTTATCTAGCCCCATCTTATTTCTGAATATAGTAGATTTGGTCATCATGTAGACTTCTGTCTCAGACGTACCTTGTGCGCACATTCCTTTCCAGCGGCCAGTTTTAATGTCACTGTCATTGTTTCTTTCCTTAAAATATTCTCTACATATGGCACCGGCACCGTTTTTATTTTCCCATCGTTTCGAATGTGTCAAGACCAAAATAACGGTCTATTTTTAGTTACTTTTATGAATACGAAATATTCATTTTGTCTATAAATGTATCACAGTGACGTATAGTACTTTTGCATAAGGTGGCTAATTGATATTCTTCGCCTCGTGCAGCTAACATGCCTAGTTTGCATACCATAAAAAGTCTGCAATTAATCGGCTATAAAGTTTTAGGCAACAATATCGCTTTATCATGTTAAATACTCCATAAAACGAATTAGATGTTTGTCAAGAAATTAAAAATATGTCTTACATTTCCACTGACGCTTGCACGACTGACACGACACGAACCAAATGACAAGTAAAAGATTAACTCAAACGTTTACAAAATTCATTTTAGAGCCACCCTGTAGTCGTAATCGCATGGCATTCATGTAATTCTAATCGATATCATTAATTCGTTTCTTTCTTTTAATCGTATTATTGAATTTCGAGTGATTTTCGATGGATTTGATTGATGTTAGTATTATGCAGCACTGCCGAGGCTATTAAGCTAGTAAATTGATTTGATCAATTTGGATCATTTGGGCTATCGGGGTGGCAGAGATTTAGTTTTTTTTTTTTTTTTGAAACGAGGTGGAGACACCTTATAGTCTTATAATTTCGAATGAATAAATAAATTACGAGTGACTGTGGGACAAGATAAAATTATTAAGCATCGCCTGGTGTACGAATATACGAGAATAAAATATCGAGGGTGTATCGCAGTCGTTGCCTGCCAGGAAAGGCAATTTGATTTTGGAAATTTAATTGATCACAGTTAAATGAAAGGCGGACAGAGAGACCGATAGACGGTCAGTTAAATGGGTGAGCTTTTGCGCTTTATATATAGTTGTATAGATGAAATTTATCGGTTAGTATCAGCCGTGGAGGTTTAGTTATTTTGATTGATATCTGTATCTGTTGGTGGTCATTCGAAATATTTCTTGTTTTGCTGAAATGGGCGTGTTAACTGATGAAATGTGCAATGAAATGGTTTTGGGTTGGTGGGATTGGAATTCCTTCTCTGTCTTTCATTTGAATTTTTTGAAAGTGGCCTTGAATTAAACAACCATTACAAACCCAACTTTATTCTCTATGGCATTTTAGTTCTTGAGACGAACAAGCTTCATCGAAGAGAGCAACATCACGTAACATGATACATGAATATGAAAAAATGATACAGTAAGAAGCAGAGATGAATATAACCGAGAAAAAAACAATTTAAGTTACTACTAATGGACGGCAGTTACTGTGAAACACTAAAATCCAGTTTGGTAGAAGGATTGTGTATTTTCTTGTCATCATTTTGACTTACTTGTTAATGTTAATATAATCCTGTCACCCTAAATCATTGTCAGTTTTCTTACTCACTTACTTAGTCGGCGCTACAATTCGGGATAAACCTAGGCGTCAACTAACAAACATCTCCTTTAGCCCTGGCGTTGGATGACTACCTCCACTTGCACACTGCATATCGGCTTAGGTTCTCTTCTACTTGTGCGAGCCAGAGATAAGGTGAGGTGTTTCTCTGCAGGTTACATTCGAAACCTCTGCGGGCCGAGAGCATTGGTGTCCATTCACTCTACATGGACCATTTTTCTTCTTTGCCATTATTTCTATGGTAACTTCAAGACATTAAGGTTCGAATTTTATCCGCTGTTTCTTGATTCTTTTTGTTGTTTCTAAGCTTAAGCATTACCATACTACATGGTATGACTCAACAGATTCAACAATACCTAGTCAAGTCATAAATACTGGTGCACAGAAAAATGAGCGCCAAAATTTTTGTTTTGTATTTATTGGGTTATTCAATGGCTACAAATCTTAGAACAACTTATTCGAAATGACTTCCATTTGCCTTTCAGCACGACTTAAGATGATGTGGCCACTCATCTTCTTCTTCTTCTTATCCTTCTATTAACCCTTTCCTCGTTATACGAACTTATGCGTAACGAGTTTCCCATTTTTACTGCATCGCTGCTGCTCCGCTTATGGGGTTGGCTAATGTCGCAGACCGCAGAACGCGTCTACATAATGCTCGGTCCTGGATCGCTTCAGTGGTTAACCCCAGACGTTGTTGCGCATTTGCCATCTGAGAAATCCAGGAATTCTTTTTCCGACCTCGTTTTCTTACAGTTGGAGTGACCGTAGTTGATAGTGCCTTTTTAACCGGATTTTCCGCAGATCTTCTTTGAACGTGGCAATACCAACTTATTCTATTCGCCTCAAGCTGTTCGGTTACGGAATTCTTTATATGTAGACTTCCTCTTATACGCGTAGATCTAATGCAATCGCGTTTAGTGACTCCACTAGACATCCTTAACATTTTCATTTCCGCTGCCGTCATTTTGTTTTTAAACGCTTCGTACATTGTCCAGCACTGTGAACCGTATATAAGAGCTGGTCTAACAACCGTGGTGTAGAGTTTCCCCTTTAATTTAAGTGGAAATGGACATAAGCTTGATTGAACGGTAGTTGTTGCATTCTCGAGTGTCGCCTTTTCCTTTGTATAATGGAGCCAAGAAGCTACTTCTCCATTGATTCGGCATAGGTTGTCCGCATTTTAATTTATTTAAAAGTTTCGATAACCAAACGCTGCCGATCCCCTCCATCTTCGACCAAAACTCTGATGGAATGCTGTCTGGTCCCGCCGCTTTCCCCCGCTTCTTTTTTCCAATTGCTATATTATTTCTTCGATTGAAAAGTCCGAAACTTCCTCCTCGAATAGACCAGCTGTCGGCACGATATCACGTGGAAACTGTTTGTTAAGCAACTCCTTGCAGTATTCAAGCCACCGGTCACAAATTTCCTTTTCATTTGTTAGTAAGCGATCGTCTGGATTTTTGACGTTTTTCGGCGAGGTCATTTCCATCGAATTTTTCGTCGTTGTGCATCGAGCTTAAAAATATTTGGCATTTTAGTATTGTACGACGTTTGAACTTCTTGGATAGCTTGTCTTCTATCTGCCGATCGTGAGGATA
The DNA here is from genome assembly GCA_928272305.1 of Volucella inflata. Classification (NCBI taxonomy): domain Eukaryota; kingdom Metazoa; phylum Arthropoda; class Insecta; order Diptera; family Syrphidae; genus Volucella; species Volucella inflata. The sequence goes on from OV743716.1 coordinate 186,231,572, forward strand.
TTTGTTCCAACTCCTGGTACAGGTTTTCCGCTGCTGCCGCTCGAGTTCGAGCCAGTACTTTCTTTGCCGACGTGATGGTATTTCGATATAGTCCCCAGATGGGACTTTGCGAGTGTTATGCATTCCTCGTGCATGCTGTTCCACATTTCTTGCGGGCTAAGTGAGTCTGCGATACCGTTTATATTGTGAAGTACTTCTTTAGCCAGTGCGATAAATCTTGCGCTTCGTTCCTTCGATAGATTATACCACCGGATTTTTGGCTTTCCAAACGATGCCCGTGCTTTCGGTGGTTCCGCTGTGAAAAATTCTGTAATGAGCAGACGGTGTTGGCTTACTAGCGATTCTCCAAGTATTACTATACAGTCCTTAACACGGTTTCTCATCGACATTTTGCAGAGGTGATAATCTATTTGCGTTTCGTGGCCTCCGCTGCTATAGGTGATAAGATGTCGTTGATGTTTAATAAACATTGTATTTAAGACGGTAAAGCGTAAGCCCTACACGCTACAAGGATGTCTTCGCCAGCTAAATTTCTGGTTCCAAAGCCTTTTCCGCCATGGCAGTCCTCATAATCAACATTTGTTTCTCCGACGTGGCCATTTAAATCTCCGCCTACGAAGAGCTCGATAGGTATATTTCTAAGCAAATTACCGAACTCTGACCAAAATGTATCTTTTTCCGATTGGTCGCATCCATTTTGTGGAGCGTACGCGCTAACAATGTTCCATGTTTCATTGTGTATGACGAGTTTAACACTCACTTTAACACATACCAACGATGTTGTTTAGAAGATCCGCTGCAACAACGATTCCAACACCGTTTCGTCCAGTGACCGTTCCATGGTAGAACATCTTAAATGCCTTAGTTTTTAAATCTAGAAAATGCGCTTTATTTCCTGTATTACACCACTTCGTTTCCTGTACGCACAGGATTTGTAGAGTTCTGCGACGCATAATCGCTTCCAGTTCTAAACTTTTTGAGGTCATCGATCCGACGTTCCAACTTGCAAATCGAAGTTTATGAAAATATTTTGGAAACTTCATTTTGCCCGCCCCCGGAATCCGTCGGGCTCTGACACAAGCACTTCTGTTTGCTCTGGGATCACCCGAGTGCGTTGCAATCGTGGTGCCCAGCGGGGTAGTGCTATTAATTGCGATCATTTCCATGAAGTGTATCTAAAGTTTGAGTGGTTTGACACTTGTATGCTAATTTCGAATTGATTGACTGTTCTTTTACCCCACCGGTAGTCTCCAGACGTGGGAACCCACTGATTGCATACAAACTTGTGGGAAAGTTTTAAGGTGTTAAAGTGTCACAGGCTCATTTTTGGTGTCATAGTTGCCTGTATATGATTGGTGTCCCATTTAGTCGCCTCTTACGAGAAGCTGGGACGCACTGCGGCACTATTCTTTATTCGATGCCGCACGGAAGACTCATCGATTTCTTCATGCATGGGGAAATTGTCCACTGCACGGATAAGGGCTCGCTTCAACGACTCAATATTTGAGTGTCGAGTAGAGCAAGTTATGCCCTCTATTACGGACTAAAACTTGTAATTTAACGGGTTGCGGCCTGGACTACCAGCTGGCCAATCATCCGTTAAAATGAAGTCCGGAACGTTCATTTTTGAGCCACAGTTGAGTCGTTTTTACTCTGTGGAACAGAGTCTTGCTGGAAAGTCCATGGCTTGTTGTTGAATATTGATTGGTTGAAAGACTTCACGATGGGTTCCAAGACTGTCGATTGATATACTTTGCCCGATGTTTTCACTCCTTTCTCGCAAAAATTGAGTTTGGTATCGCCATCGTAGCACACTCCCCACCATACCATTACAGACACGGGATGGTAGCCTCTTTGAACCTCGGGATGAGTTGGGATGCTTCTCTGGATGCCCGAGCATACACACGATCATTTTGCTTATTAAACGATTCTAGTTTGCGAGCGTTCTTCGCGTACCGGCTGAGTAACGCTTTCGACCTTCGCTTGCGTTTTTCCTTCAATGCGTCCGTGAGCAGGTGTCCAGTGTGTCGCTTGTACGCGCTGAGTCCTAAATCTTCTTTGATAATGCGAGACATGAATTTTTGCGAAATTTGCATTTCCCGCGACAAGATTTTCTGTTTTCGAAGCGGTTTTCGGTCGATTCGTTTCTTCACGGCTTTGATCGCTTTCGGAGTCCTCACAGTGTGCGGACGGCCGAATCTTTGACGGTCTCGTACTCCACCAGTATCCTCAAACAACTTCACAGTACGATACACAAAATTGCGAGGGATTCCAAGCGGTTGCAACGTCCTAAAGATATCGCCTTTTTCCATGTTGCATATAAGTAGGCCAACTAAAACAATACGATTTTCTATGTCGCACCATGATTGTTAGCAATTAATGTCAAAAACTACTTTTTACGTCACAATGAAGCATAAATATCAGCTGTCAAATCGCAATCAATACGAAATGGATGCGCCCATTGTTGCATTCGTAATGAGTGAGTTCAGTTGTGTACCAGTATTTATGACTTGACTAGGTAGACTCTCAAAAGCTGCTCTAAAAATCAGGGAGAGATGATGCATGCTAGCTTTGCAAGCGTACAAGAAACTTAGTCGAATTGGGAAATAGTTCCGTTTAAGAGACTTCGACATTCAAGAATGTTGAAAACAACACAGCAGTCATAGTCATCAATAGCGATAATACCTCCCCCGTGACAAAAGCAAAAAATCCTGATCTCATGCTTGAAATTCATCTCCCCAGTTATAGATCCAAATCGGCTAAAAACTATCTTTTATCTCTTGAATAGCGTAGTTCATATGTGTATCTTCCTTCAGTTTTAGTGGAGGGTCAAATTTAAGTTTTTGCTCATAGTAGTTTTACTCTTAAAAGGGTGATTCTTACAGAGGTATTTTATTCAAAAATAAAAAACAACCAATAACTCGATTTTATCGGATATTCTTTATAATCAATCAAAAGGACCATTTTTTACATTTTTTTTAACGATATTTGTTTTGAATGTTGACCGCTACTGGTCCTTTTGATGAATTCTTCCAGGGTGTTGACAGCTTTTTTGGTGGCACTTAACTCTTTTGACCAGGGCCCTATATCTTTCAATTGGCCTAAGTTCTGGCGAATTCGGAGGATTGGCCTCTCTGGGCACCACCGAAACGTTGTTTAGCTCATACCAATCCATCGCTCTCTCTCCATAGTGACATGACGCAAGATCAGGCCAAAATAAGGGGAGTTCTCGATGATTGTTGTAAAAAGGCCTTAAACGCTTCTGTAGGCACTCGTTTTAATAAATTTCGCCATTTATTGAGCCAGTCGTGATGAAAGTTTGGCTTCTGAGCCCGCAAGAACAAATTACTTGCCAAACAAGCAATTTTTTTTGCAAATTTCGTTTTGGGCTGGGCTCGAAACTTCGCTTCAACATTTCCTCTGCCTCTGGCGGTATAGAATGCCTGCTCCGAAAGCTGATTGAAATCAGCAAAAACATATGATTCATCGTCCATTACAACGCATGAAAATTTGGTCAAAAAATTTGATTGCAAAAGTTATGCCCGTTGTTTCACATTTTGACAAGTTACGTTCAGAAATGTTCGGATTTTTTTCAAGAAGGCTCAAAAGCTTAGTGACGTTTTTTGGGTGTACCGGCTTTTCGACTAGACCCCTCTTTTCTTTCGAATGGCAGGTTCTCTTTATAGTTCTTAATAGCAGTAGCAAGTGTTTTCCTATTAACTTTTAGTTCCTTTGCGATTTTTAAATACGTCCACCCTGGGTGTGCCAAGTTACACTTAATAATATTTTTTCTTACATCCAATTCAGATTCCATGTTGATTATGTTAACTAAAAAAACAGAAATGATATAATATTTAAAAATAATAGAAGCATTCCTAGCATTACAAAAAAGAAGAATTTGAGTGATTTTTCTGTAATTTTTGAAAGTAAAGTAAAAATGAGATTGGGTAAATTTTTTCGATGGCACTCCTTACATAGTCTCAGGAAAAAGTCTTGAGATGTAATATCAATTCAGCAGTCCACTGAATCGTGGAATAAAATGTCGTTGGCAGGATATAGTCCGTAGTTCACAGCTAGGTTTCGGCCGGGCTCAGTTTTAAAGAAATATGGATCGATGATTCCACTAGCCCATAAACCACATCAAACCATTTCGTTTGGGCGTCCGTACCCTAAATACGGCTATTTTGCTTACTGACGTAGCCATTAAGCCTTAAAACTGCCTCATCCCTAAATAAAATTTTGGTCGTAAACAGTGAGGCTTTTCAAGAGCACAACGATTGAAAAGGAGACAATTGCCGCCACCAATTGCTGCAAGAATTGAATCTCAAACCAAGATTCCCACGTAAAATATGTCAAGTTGTTGCACACGACAAGCCAAACTGTTCTGAGTGGCGCCGAATCTATTCATCACAATCATAAGGTACAACTCGGGTACCACCGCTTTATTTTCTTCACTTCATGCTACATGTAGTCTATTTTGCCGCGTTTTATCTTATACTGAAAATTGGGTTTCAGACTTTTGGTAGGCCGATTATGTGGATATAAATTTGCTCTAAGCGCAAGCAACACATTTCTCGTAGAACGATGATTTTCAAAATACAGCTCAATAATTTGTAGACGCTATGTCGGGTTAAGTGTTTCCATTATGAAATGTTAAATGATACAGGGTCATTCATTTCGTTGTTTGAAGTTGGTAGCGCTGGCATTTGACAGATGTCAAACTCAGCTGTCATTTGAAGTGTCGTAATATTAGTTGAATGTTTGCCATTTACAATAATGGATCCCTTGCCAATCGAACAACGCGTTAAAATTATTAAAACTTTCTACAAAATTGGTGATTCAAGCGTAGCGACTTTTCGCGGATTACGCGATGATTATGGACGACCATAATCGACCGACCACGCAAGCAATTGGTGAAGTTTTTAAGAGAGTGGAAGCGTTATTGACGTCGTAAGGCCTGTGCCTGTCGAAAATATTGCTGGTGTAAGTGCAAGTGTTGCTGATGATCCGACTTTATCGATTCTCGGCGTTCGTAGCAATTGAACATATCTTACAAATCACTGAAGTGTATTTTGCATTTGGATTTGCATCTCCATCCTTATAAAGTTCTACCTACGCAACAATTGAAGCCTGATGAGCATTCACAACACCGTAGATACGCTTCTTGGATGTTGGAATAACAGACAATAAACACTGGTTTTTCCAACAACATTTTCTGCAGTGATGAGGCACATTTCTCACTCGGTGGATATGGAAACATACAAAATTGCCGCATATGGGGCTCAGAAAACCCCCATGTGAAGAGCTGCCGTTGCATCCAGACAAAGTGACTGTTTGGTGTGCTCTATAGTCGACAGGTGTCATCTTCTTCAAAGATGCCAATGAGCAGACGGTTACAGTCAATTCGGAGCGATATGGTCGAATGATAATCGATTTTTTGGTGGGCGATTGAAGATCATGACTTGAACGATATGTGGTTCCAACAAGATGGGGCAATAAACCACACAACACGACCAATTATGGCTTTATTGCGTGAGAAGTAATTTCACGTTTTGGCGACATCAATTGGCCACCATTGGCGATTTGACACCGTTAGATGTTTTCTGTGGGGCTACTGTGTTAACGCGAATAATCCCTGAACGCTAGACGCATTAAAAACCAACATTACTCAAGTTATGGCCGAGACACCGCCCGAAATGTGCGAAAAAGAGGTTAAAAATTACCTCAAAAGAATCTAATGCTGCGAATCTTCTCGGTCGGCCATTTGAATAATATTATTTTTCACACTAAATGGCAAAGTCCAAACTTTACCTATATAATGAATTAAAATTTTCATTAAAAATGTATCGCTCTGTTTCGAAATCGAAAAATGAATGACCATTTACAAAACAAAAGAAACTTTATCAGCGTTACGCGACGCATGCGTGATCTCTCATGAAATATGTATATATCTACTGGAAAAGTATCTTTAAAAGAAGCATCCTTTAGTATGTACGAGTATTGTCTGCAACATTGCTGTCATTTTAAGATGCGATTAGAATCTGATCCGTGGTATGTGATGCTTCAGATTACTATACTCGTATATCATAAAACTATCGGCTTCCTTCGGGTTCGTTTCATGTCACACCACAATCAATCAGCCTTGATCCTTAATATGAAAAGAATGATCTGTCTTCAATATGATTCGAATACTAATAACTGCAGAAGGACACATATTTCCTAAGATATATAGTAGATAGACCAAACAAGCGGTCAATTATTTTGCTAACAGACTTACCCTTTTAAGAGCCAATTGACATGTACAATTGTTACCAATTGTTACCTGTACTGCTCCAGTCAATTACTTCTAATGACTATCCTTTTAGAAAATTACGTTGTCAATTAAATGTTATATTCTCCCAAAGGATTGACATTTTAAAGCAAAAAAAATTGCTTTTTACCCTTCTCCAAGGAATACACGATAACTAGTTTACATCGAAAGATACCAACTCAGCAAGGACACATTTATCACTAAGACCATAAAAAAAAAAGAAAAAAAACTTCAAAGGAATGTAATTAAAAAGTTTCCCCTTTGAAGAGAATGACAATTTATTTACCAACATAGATAAAGAAGTTTTGAGACACCTCATTCGGCACCATCAAGCTGATAAACATCTCCCCTACAAAGATAATTACAAAGAAGGTGTATCTTTCGAATGTCAATCCAAACAAAAGAAACCAAACCTAAACGAACCAAATAATAAACTACCGACGAAGAAGTAACGTGGTTTAGACTGTTTCTGGGGTAATTTTCATTAAAATTTTGTCTAACCCACGTGACAACTAATCGTACCCGTACCCGTAATCCTTCGTCGCATAGTAATAATGATGTTGGTACTGCTAGCGTGTCCTTTGACGAAAAAGAAAGAACTTTGTTCCATTCACAAGTTGTGACATTAAAGTCACTCTTTCATGAAATCGAAATAAAACTTTTATTTGCTTTTCCAGTACAGATCAAGTACGAAGAACCAAAAAATGAATTTACTGTATCCGACATAAAATTCGAAACACTTGCAGTAAGGTTTGTGTTGTCAACAATTTATTCCACATTTATCAAAGAAAAATTTTTTTTTTATTTGTGGGTTTCCTTGTCAAAGTGCTTAGGCAGAGAGATTTTCATAATAACAAACTTTTATTTAACTTGCAATGTATGTTAGCTTGTTTAGGTCGAACCTAACAATCTTCTTAACATCCGATCAAGCAAAAGTGTTGCATACACTTTAAGATCCGGTGACAATACAGTATTTTCAAAATGGCCGCATTCACAAGATGGGGGTTGATATATTTTTTGTCAACCCTTTCAATATGGGTACCAAATAAAAGGGCTTGAAGAGTAGAAAACGATAAAGTAAGTGACATTTTAATATGGCCGGCTCTCAAAGATAGCGGATTAATTTTCTTGCTTTCTGATGGCTCCTGCACAAAGATATGTTTCGGTAAAAAGGAACAAAACATAAGACAAATTTCAAAACCTTCAACCACAGACACATACCAAACAAAATTTGATAATCTAATCAGAAAACTGTGACATCAGATTCAGGTTAGGATAGTGTAACTATTTAAACAATAATAGGACAGGATAATCTACTAGATTGTACTCGAAAAAATGACAACACTGATCTAAATCGATCAAATGAGTTAGAATATTCGTTGCGGCAAAGGTCATGCTGCGATACAATGTAGATGTGTTCACAGAAATCATATGGCCCATTTTCGGAGAGCACAAATGTTCGAAACTGATATACTGTGATACTGTGTCCAAAAAGTAGTCCGATAAAAAATAAATAAATAAATCTTTATTTATTCTTCTAAATCAATTTCGTCCCCGTCAAAATAATCCCCTCCCGATATAATACACTTATGCCACCGCTTTTTCCAATCCTCGAAGCATGCCAAAAAGTCTTCTTCCGGTATAGCCTTCAGAGCGCGCGCCGATTCACGTTGAATGTCTTCAATCGACTCAAAACGGTTTCCTCGGAGTGGTCTTTTGAGTTTTGGAAATAGACAGAAGTCACACGCAACCAAATCAGGTGAATAAGGTGGTTGCGGAATGATATTGGTTGCATTTTTGGCGAAAAAGTCACGAAGAATCAATGCAGTGCATTTAACATTTTTGGTACCAATCGAGGCTTGACACGTGTGAGGCCCAAAACATCTTTTACTTTTTGGATGTGAGCATCGTCAGTTGAGGTTGATGGTCGACCAGGGCGCTCTTTATCCTTAACGCGTTCTCTACCTTTTTTGAACAATTTATACCAATCAAAGCTGTTGATTTTGGTAGAGCTCTAAGCCTTCTTCAACATTTTCAACGTTTCTGCAGCATTTATTCCATTCAGGAAACAAAATTTGACCGCACTTCTTTGTTGAATAATTTCAGACATTGTAAAAATCCCCAAATTCACTTTTTGTGTCGCACAAAAACAAGCGTAACTCAAACACTAATGAATATTTTGACATATAATTTGGCATGGAAGTGAGTAACAGTTTTATCAACTTAAAAAAAATTATATTGAGCGAAAACATTTACCCGCGTAATTTAAATTGAAAAATTCCGACTACTTTTTGGACACAGTAGTATGTACCATCTGTCCGTATAGACTTCGGTAAATATAGTGTGCACATTATTCAGCCCATATCTGTGCGATTTTCGGCAAAATACAGTCACGGAACTGCTGAACGAAGAATGTTGCCAATTATATTAAGTTGGTCTTGCGCAGTACACAAAAGCAGGATGTTCATCGTTGGTAAAGAAGTAATTTCTTCTATTGGTTCTGCTTTAATCTTTCCACGATCTCTCTCTTCATAAGTCTCATTATTTGAAATTGATTCTGAACATTCAATCTGTTTGAGTAACTCTGAAACGTCGTGAATTTTTGACGGCATCTCATTTAGGTTCTGTGTAAGCATTGCTAATGGAATATCCTCATCGTTTTCCTATTCTGAATCCTTGCGAAAAGTTTCGTGGAACACTTTTCAATTGACGATTAGTCAACTCTATTCCAAGCCAACGACAGAAAACAAATCGCATGCTTCACAGTCATAGTTTTTAAAGCTTAGTCAATCTGACCGTGTTCCGGTCCATTGGTTGGATAACTGCCGTACAATTCGGAGGAAAGCACATTATTGTAACTAAGCCAGCTGAGCTCGACAATTCGCCATCTTTAGAATGACAAGATGCATTATTAATCAAAAGGAGTGCCTTAGGTGGATAGCCTTCTGATTTGAGAAATATTCTCACCTGTAAATAAAGTTAAATCTTCACTTCTCAGCTGTTTTGTTTAAAAGATCAGCTATAAACTAACCTCAGTAATAAATGTCTTGCGAAACCATTCCTCAAACAAAGCGAGGGTCATCCATGCAGATACTCGTATACAACTGGCTTTTTAAGTTCTTGGATTCTCTGCTTTTGCTATGACAAAAAGTGTTACCTTGTGCGTGCCATTTGCATTTGAACATGCCATAAAGATCAATCTTTCCTTGCTAGACTTGGCCCTAAGGAATGATTTTTCTTTCGATCGTACAAAAGTATTCCCTGGTAGAAGCTTCCCGATTCATCTGTATTATAAATCTGTGATGGTTGCAGATCCAAATCTTTAATTTTTTGCCGAAATGCTTTTATAAAAGGAACCACCAACTGACAATTTGTCGCCGCATTTTTAAGTTTCCTAATACCGCGTCTCTTTTGAAATTTAGCTATCCAGCCACTACTAGCAAGGAAATCATCCTGAATTTTCGCGTGCAGTTGCCTTGTCTCTTCCCCTAAAAGATCAGACGTTATAGGTTTATTCCGCGATCTCTGTTGAGCAAAACCAATTGAATAGGACCTTTTCCATTTGAGGATACTCTGATTCCTTAAAAAATTTTCTTTTGCCAGGATCGGACTCGGTGTTAATGAGAAAGGTTTTTAATTTTGCTTTGTTTTTACTTATTCGTGATATTGTAGATTTATTGACATCGAACATTTCTGTTAGATTATTCAAAGAATATCAATACGCAGAAAACTTATTTCGCGACAAGCTTTTATGTCAAATACAGTTGAAAATTGTTATAAAACTATGGGTTTGCTTTGGTTTGATTTATTTCAAAGGTTATTTTCATCGATTTTTATTAAAAATATTTTTTACCATTCATTTTTAGGGTTCCGTATGTCCGAATGAGAGACGGAACCCTTATAGGATCACTTGTGTCTGTCTGTTTGTCTGAATTTACTGAACCGATTAAGTTGAAATTTCGTAGACATATCTGTGACCCAAAGACGATGCTTGTACTGAAAATTGTTCTCGGGCAAAAGATAAATTTGCTGCCTTGTAACTTAATTTTTTTTTTATTGCTCTTTTGAAACTGAATAAAATATTAATTAAAACTACTTTTTACGTGTTGTTAAATTACTTTTTTTGAATTAATCCAGGCCGTTCTATTTTTTCTTTCTTTATGCCAAACAGTAAGTGAGAAATTTTGACAGCAAAAGGGAGAAACTTCTTCCATCAGCAAAATACTGAAACAGTTTTCTCGCATCCTTCCAGTCATTTCTATTCAAAACATTTAATGCGAAAAGTTTTTCGACATCGGTAGTTACAGAAACACATTTCCAGTGTTTCGTCGAAAAATTTCTCGATGCGAGATTTACACAATATGTCTGCAGGATATACCTACAAAGTGATTAGGATCAAATATGCAGAATACGAAAATTGTGAAATAGAATTGCGGCTGCTTGAACATTTTAATAGGGTGTGTGCTTGTCATCGGAAATCGACTAAGATTAATCGGTTATCACATACCTTTACCGAAATGGTTGAAGAATTTATTTAGTCCTATATATGACCTCTTAGAGAAAACGAAAAAAGCCTGTCCATTGGAAAACCATTTTCCACTCGACTGCTTGTTGAAAGATGTGAGGCATACGCTCAGCGGTTTGGATTTGGTCGAGCAAATATCGCCTTTTCTCAGTTTTTCGTCGCATACAAATGCAGAGGAAAGGCTTCAATATCAACATCGTCAATTACTTGCAACTTGCTTTCATAAAAGATTTTACTTCAGTTGGAGAACTGCCGAAAGAAATTGGGTTTTGAGCGAATGAGGACAAAATCAAATGCATGCTTTCAAGAAGCTTAAAAACGTCTCTAGTTGAGTTGGTAGACCAACAATTTAAGAGTTATTCTAACTCGGAGAAGTAAATATCTAATCAACCAAACTAAAGACATTTTAGTGAAGGTTCGACATGTTAACAGCTGCAACTTCAGTTTAGCCTAATAAATGTGTTCAGAGCTACTGACTCGGAAGACATCATTGATCCTCACAGTTGGAAGAAAAAAAAAGAAAGCCGAGCAGATGTTCAACACTTTCGAGAAAAGAAATGTTTGAAAAATACGAGTACGACTTCTTATCTGTTTGGTTCCGTTGTAAAGTTGTGAATGTCGTTCAAAGAAATTCTAATCGTAATCGGACAATGACAAATAATGGTGCCAAACCCGACCACAAAGTTTGTGACGACAGTGGACTTAATTTCTGTTTTAAAGGCCAAGCGATTGCGGATGTCAGGGTGGGAGTAGGTCCTAAGTCATCCAGTACTCCTGCCTGCCGAGAATGGGCACTAGCATATGTCTCGCGTTCGATATTGTTCCTGAGCTCCTCTAATATAAGTAGTTACAACTTAACGTAACGCTAAAGAAATAGATCAATTTTTTGTCTAACTGTGTGGCATTTGACATCATCCTGTTGGGACAATATATCACTAATGGCAAATCCATCCAATTCTGGTTAAAAATAGTCTTCCAATATGTCACGATACCGAACTCCATTGACCGTAACATGACCAACATTTCCATCGACAAAGAAGTACGTCCAATACCACCTCTGTCATGAAATCCACACAACACGATCACTTTTTGTGAATGCAATGGCAATGGTGTATCTTGAGACACATGGTGGTTTTGTGCTGCCAAATTACCCATATTTTGCTTATTAAAAATCGGAAAAGTTTCGTCGCCTCAAATGATCAAGATGCTTTAGTTCTTGAATTAATTTGATCTTGTACGGGTGTAGGCCAATATCTTTACGCAAAATTCGCTACGTGAAATCGGCTGATTTTGCTCATTTTGAATCAAACCAACTAGGGCCCCAATATTTTTGGTACTTCAACTGGTGCGTTGTCTCACGGGTACAGGCACATGCAATGTGAACTCGAATTTATCAACTGTAGCACGCACAGTCTGTCTGGTGGGACCGTTATTACAACTGAAAATTAGACTAAGCGCTCTTGAATTTGTTATAACCGACAAGGAATTTTAGTAGTTATTTTCAATAATTTACAATTCTCGCTCGTTCGTGAACTTCACCATAATACAAATATAAACTTTGATTGATGTTTTAGCATTGAAAGATCATAAAAAAATGTTTTATCTGCAGCAGTCTCGCGTTGGTCATTTGCTATATAGCAACACGATCTGGAATGAATTAATTTTGGACTTTTCAAACAATATACCGAAGCCTGTCCACACGTCCTATCATCTAAGAAAAAAAATAAATTTCCATCGTAGTCTAAATATTTTAGTTGTGATTGTGATGCAAAAGTTGCTGCTAATAAAGTAGCACAAAGTAGACATATTAGTAATGAATGCACATGTAATCTCTATAAGTATATATCTTCGATATAATTATTCGACAAGAGCTACCAATAAATCCGCTGCGTGTCGATAGGATCTAGAAAATATTTAGCAGCAGCCCGCTTGAACGTCATAAAATGTTTTTCCCACTGCTTTCGCTTGTCTGGATTTACTTGTTCAATAGATGTTGCTGAGACTGCTCACGTTATACGATCAAGTCTTGGCGTTTTATTGTATTATTTTTCATCGCTTTAATTGTACCTTAAATCTTATCCTTACTAGTGGCTTTGTGTATTTGAAGATTTGTTTTTGCAATCGGGTGTTCACTCATACACCTTAAACGTAAGACAGGTCCGCATCCAAATTGACGCTGGCTTTCTAGGTGCTTTGGATGGCACTGGTATTTGCTTTACAGCGAACTAGGACCTTCGTTGGTTACGATATATTAAAATCGAAGTCCACAGTTCTTGTAACCCGATACAAGACTCAAATCAAGTAGTAACAGCAAAAGAAACTCAAAGAATGGAAAAACAAAGGCTCCTCAGAGAATACGGGCGTTCGATCGGGGCCTAAGATACGTGTTAAAAGAAGAAAACAATTCTGAAGTTTTTAAATGAACGTGCTAAAGGTGTAAAACCTGAATAAAAATCAGCAAGGATGAAAAATGAAACGTCTTAGTCGGTGCTTAGAAACTGGAAAGATTATCTAAGCGGATTGTTGAACAGTTATGGCGAACAAAATCCCACCGTCAGGCAGAGTTAAACTGCACGAAAACAGACGGACAACATTTCCATCCACCTGACCATGATGAAGTCGAGCAACCACTGATCATCCTATTCCTTTATTACGGCACAAAAGAAAAAGAAGACGCTTCAAAATAAACGTTTTTCACGTAATTATCTGTAATTGAGAATGGAGAAGACGTTAAACGTTATGAATAGTTGTGGACTTTACCCTAGAGGGTCAACGCAACTGAAAACGATCTTGTTTTATCCTTAAGCTTAAGAGGCTTGTAATCTGAGACCCTGGTCCACCCCGGGCCATAGCATCGTCAGTATGGCAAATAATATCCCGGACACGAGCCATATATCAGCAACCAGGAGCGTTATCTATTTGTCAGAACATGTGTTTTAATGTTTGAATCTTTCTCTACTATCGGTCCAAATTTTATGATATTTTGTTGACATTTAACAATCATAAAAATTATTTTTGCAGAACACCATTTTATTTGATATTGCAATTTAAACATAGAACAAAGAGCGGACATTAAATTCCCCGCAAAACTTGGTTAAAATGCATCAGAAATATTCCGATTCATGCAACAAGTATACCGCGATGATTGATAACAAACACACAGGCAGGCCAATTTTAGTTCGGACGCCTGCAATGATTCGAAAAGTATGTGATTTTCTTGCAGAAAACCGCAATGGTTCACTGAGAATGCTGCAAGAGGCCTTAAATATTAACAAAGAAAACGAGTCGAACCACTCTTTGCGAGGACTTGCACGATAATGCATCGACTCACACAGCACTCGCAAATTCTCGCTAGGAATCGTGTGTACATGTGTGTGTGCGTGTGTTTTTTTTTAACGAGGACTCAAAATCAGCGAAAGCCTAAAGGTTATTGTGGGACTTTAACCGCACTAAAACATGTCCTCATCGTCCGGACGGGGAGCTCCTCCTGGAACCACCGTTAGGTATTTCGTCTAGTCGTCACTGTCAAGTTCGTGGAGAAGTTACAACTCGCTGGAAACCCTCACTCTCCCGGCGGCCTTCTATAGCTTTCAGCTCCACCATCAGTGTCACGATTGAGCTTTCAATAGCCTGCCATTTCCGGGGGCTGCTTAACATGCTGGGGACCAGGTTTATCGCTGAAGCTGGTTCCCCGATCGCTTCGTTAGTGGAGCTCCTGATGTGTTCTAATCTCGGGCACAAGAAGAGAACATGCTCCGCATCCTCTATTGTTCTCTCACAGTTTGGGCAGTGATGATTATCTTTATTTCCAAAGCGATGGAGATAGCCTTTAAAGCAGCCATGGCCACTGAAGGCTTGCGTGAGGTAGTAGTGTACCTCTCCATGCCTCCTCTGCAGCCATTCATCGACGTTGGGGATTAGGGCATACGTCCATATACCCTTTTGGGAACGGTTCCATCTATTTTGCCATGCACGAATTACGCCGGGCGTCCTCTTTTGGCAGGTTGTCCCGTCGGATTTCTGCAGCTCAGGTCGATCGGCGGCATGCTGGCCAGGATGCATGCAGCGTCATCAGAAACGGTCCTATATGCGCTCACTACACGGAGCGCGCTCAGGCGGTGTGTGAAAGTTATTCCGGCCGCGTAAGAGCGCTTAGCCATTGCCGATGCCCAGGTAGGAGCCGCGAACAAAATCACCGAGCTGGTGACCCTTGCTAGCAGTCTTCGCTTACTACTCGTTGACCGAATGCCTGATGTATTTGCCATTATCCGGGATAGAGCCATCGTCATCCTGTCGGCTTTAGCTTTTACTTGCTTAAGATGCTCCTCAAAGCAGATCCTTGCGTCTAGGAGGACTCCCAGATATCGCAGTAAAGGCTTCGAAGTGACCGTGTGTGTGCATGTGTGTGTTTGCGCGTGTGTTAAATCAACCGCCGTATTTACCTGATTTGGCACCGAGCGACTTCTCTCTGTTACCGAAATTGAAATTAAAGTTGAAAGGATGCTTTTTTCATGATATTCCGACCATTCAAGCAGCTTCGACAAGGAACCACGGAACCTAGATGTAATTCTAATTCCGCAAAATGAGCTAGAGCAGGCATTTGGATTACTTTTAACAAGTGTATTGAATCGGGAGGAGAATATTTCGAATAAAAACACCAAAACCACGTGTTTTATTTATGTTTCCTAAAACCAGTTCGGGATATTATTTGCCACACTGTGTCTTCGTCTTGGTTATGACCAATTAAACAATAATCAGTCGTCTTTATCATGGTCAACACTGTGGAAAAACCAGTTTGCGCCCGAAAGATGCATGGTGAATCATCAAATATGCATTTCAAAAAAGGGTTGTGGCAAGGTGGAAATGGAGTAGATTGGAGACACCAAGTGTTAAGGGAGAAATGAATAGTGCTCCTAATTTTATGACAAAGCACTGTAAATACCTACCTTTGGTGCTTGTCTGAAACTCATTTAACATTCCTGCCATTGAGTGAGGAAAATAGAGTGCTTATTAAGTGTCGCATCTTCAAGAATCCTACAAGGGTAGGGTATTTACCACTACCAATACCAAACAAGGCCAGCGGAATAACCCTCTTCCAACTGTCTAAGGAGTCGTATCTCTAATGAGCAAAGGTAATGAACTGTGAGTTGGGAAAAAGTTCACTTCTGATTAATCGATGGGATAACGATAACGAACAGAATAGAACAAATAATAGACTTTGAAGGTAACATAGATACAGAGTACGAATATCTAACCATGTACAGATAGGTAGGTAGTACGTACCATGGAACGATGGCGCTCTATTCAATTCGTTCAAATCGTTGGGTGCGTCAGTAAACGAACGTCTACCAGTTGGGTAATTAGCAAAAGAAACAACACCAACGCAAACTTCAACACACCCTCTGAACTGAACTTTCATGACTAATTAAGGGAAAACGTTGAACTTTGGCGACTCAATTAAAAACTGTCAAAGCGTCAATTGATCGAGAAACGCTCTTAGAAACGCTCAACATCGACGTCAAGTTGACTTTAGCTTCACCACTGATGACTTTCTAGTTTTTTTGTTTGGCAAATAAAATTTATCCACTGTATAACGAAGTTCTTAGAGTTTTGCCTCAACGAACGTCGGTTGGAAATGGAACTTTTCTTTTTGTATCCTTTGGGTGCCATAAATTGCTTCTGAAGTTTTGTTGAAATGTTCTTCTTTTTTCTTTGTAAAAGCTCAGTGGACGTAAATCCTGGTGACGACCTTAAATGAGTTAACTTTTACAGTAGGTGGTTGGTGCTGAGTGTACCAAATGACGAACATAACAGTATAGTAGAAGGCGAATCATTATTTCCATGGACAGGATGTAGAGAAAGAGAGAAGAAAGTTAAAAAAAAAATAAAATAAATGATATCAATTCAAGAACAATTCCAATCCTTTATCCTTGTTTCTGCTTCTGTTTCGGTTTTAGTTTTGGTACTTTGGTTTTTTTTTTTTTTTATTATCCTGGAGCAGGATCGGTAGAGCTAAAAAGAAAAATTATTTTACTTCTTGTTGTCAGGCAGATTCCTGTCAATTTAATCAAGGAAATGTGTGCGCGTTAGTGGCAGGACATTTGCCAGGGGCAGCAATAAAAATTGTCGGTTATGGCGGATTAAGAAGAAGATAAAGAGGGCGAAGACAAAGCACCCAAGACCAGTGAGACCACAGTAAAAACTCAAGATAATGGATAAACGGATATAGGAAATTGCGCATTGTGAATTTTTCTTTTGAGAAATGTCCTTTTTAAAAGACATGCTGAAGCATTTAGTAAATGTCAAAGAATTTATCTAAAGAGCTGACATTTCATTTTTTTATAAATTATTTAGGGTTAGCATTTTACTCGTATGTATTACGTTTTTAAACCCAAGATAAACCTAAACAATCTTTAACATTTGAGTAAATTTTGGTTATGAAATCCAATCGAATTGATAAGAAGACTGCCGTTCAGATGTTTGTTTTGGCTGACAACACAAACATTTTGAAATTAGAAATTTGCTGATATGAAATGGGATTTAGGGCACCGGGTCGATTGAAAATGAATAGTAAACATCAACAAAAACGTCATAGTTCAAAAGTACCGATTTCCCCCATATGTGACTCCAAACATTTGATCATGACAACAAATTGTGAAGCAGTACGATTAATTATACGTACAGTCTGTTTGTTAACATCGTACATGACAAAAATTAAAGAAGAACTTATAATACAATAATAAAAAATCAATTGTATTGGTTTATTTTTTTTATTTACTTGAATGCTTTTCAATTAATATGTTGTCCACTCTCCTCCCTTATCAATAATTGCTTGGAGTCTTCGAGGCATGCTTTCTACTAATCTAATAGCATTATCTTGAGACAAAGATCTCCATAAAACTCGTATTTTTCGTGATAATTGTTTGACCGTCGAGATTTTCTTTCCTTGGAGCTTTAGCTTCATGAATGCCCAAACATTTTCAATGGGATTTGCATCCGGCGACTGTGATGGTCAATCTAAAACATCGACGTCATTTTCTTGTTTCCACGCACTGCACAAACGACTGCGATGTTTCCGGTCATTATCTTCTTGCAGTAACCAATTCTCAGTCCTACTTTTAAACCACCTTTGGACAGATGGAAATAAAGCCTTCTTATAAATTTAAACCATGTTGGGTGCGTTCAAATTATTTGTAAACATGAACAAATTGCCAAATCCTTGTTTTGAGAAGCATCCCCAAACGTTTACCTTTGCCGGGTGTTTGACGGTCCGCTGGATTAATTTATTGGATTGTGTAAACCAGGTATGAGTGATAGGAGACCATGCCCAAAAATAAGCTTCATCCGAAAAAATGACGTTGTTCCAATCTCTGTCCAAATTCTCCTTGGTCCAACTGAGTCGCTTTTCTACGTGTTTTTTTTGACAGTAGTGGTCGAACATTATTGGCTAGTAAACGTCTTCATATCGTATCACAACACGCATTTAGACCGCTTTTACGTAAAATCTCTTGTCCTCCACGTAACGATAGAAGAGGATTTTTTTCAAACACGCGTAGAATCATTTTGGCCTGTTTTTATGTTGTTTTTGGCGTAGACCCACGATCCGGCAAATCATCCGCATTTTTAACTTGGGAATAACGGTGCACCCACTTGCTAATAAATGCTCTTGACTTTTTCATGTATTTAGCAGCTGCTCCGTATGTGATTTTCGGTCCTTTTGGATGCGTGCACAAGAATACTGCTTCATAACGTGATGCAAACGCGACACTCATTTTAAAATACTTCCGTCTCTGACAAAAATTGAACACTCTTAAAATTTTATTTATAATTATTCAAAGCATCTTAGCAGAAGTATTTTTTTTATCTGCTAATGCAAATGCCACTTCCAAACCGGTTTTCATAAACGAGTTTTGCCGTATACGATCTTATCAAACGGACTGTATATTGCAGCTTATGAAGATCACTTTAAGTATGGAGTCGAAACGCGTCAGGGCATGAAGAATTACATATGTACAGCTATGGTCAATGAAATAGGTGTGACCCATACAATTTCACATTTTTCCATATTTCTTTACTTCTCTGTACATTTATCACATATGTTCTTGTCTTACAATGTGAACTGAAAAAAAAACGTACGCAGCAATTGCAAAATTTATGATATGCTCTCAACATATGGTAACAAATGCATTAATGCCGGAAAAAGTTGAAGATAAAAGATCTTCATCGATCGAAGAATAGTTCAGATTTCTAAGGCTGATACTTTTATGTCTGCAAAAGATATTTTGAAGGAAATCGAAGAGAATATTATTATTTCGGAGAAGGCTGAATGAAGCAAATTTGTTTGGCAGAACCTCAAGAAAAGTTCATTTTTTAAGACCCAGGCACATAGAACAATGGCTCGACTTTGCTAAAAACCACGGGGAATGGAGTCGAACACAAGGCATTAACCGATGGCGAAACATACTCTGGACGGACGAAACAAAAATCAATTTAATAGGTCCCGATGATAAGACATTTGTAAGACGACCACCCAACGCAGAGTTACCCCCCCGTTACACAAGAAAAACCGTCAAGCATGGAGAGGGTAGTCTTATGATATGGGGATGTTTCTCATGGTATGGATATGTGTCGTATAGAATGCACAATGACAGCGGAAAATTATGCCGAATACGAAATGCCTCTAATATGGACATTGCAACAAGACAACGAAAATAGTGTTTCGGTTATGTCGTGGCGAGCTCAATCGCCGGATCTTAACCCAATTGAAAAATTATGGAATGAAGTTAAGAGCCTTCTTCTTCTTCTTATCCTTTTATTAACCCTTTCCTCGTTATACGAACTTATGCGTAACGAGTTTCCCATTTTTACTGCATCGCTGCTGCTCCGCTTATGGGGTTGGCTAATATCGCAGACCGCCTCTACATAATGCTCGGTCCTGGATCGCTTCAGTGGTTAGCGTTGTTGCGCATTTGCCATCTGAGAAATCCAGGAATTCTTTTTCCGACCTCGTTTTCTTACAGTTGGAGTGACCGTAGTTGATAGTGCCTTTTTAACCGGATTTTCCGCAGATCGTCTTTGAACGTGGCAATACCAACTTATTCTATTCGCCTCAAGCTGTTCGGTTACCGAATTCTTTATATGTAGACTTCCTCTTATACGCGTAGATCTAATGCAATCGCGTTTAGTGACTCACCTAGACATCCTTAATATTTTCATTTCCGCTGCCGTCATTTTGTTTTTAAAGGCTTCGTACATTGTCCAGCACTGTTAACCGTATATAAGAGCTGGTCTAACAACCGTGGTGTAGAGTTTCCCCTTTAATTTAAGTGGAAATTTTCGGTCGCAAAAGATTCCCGAATTTTCCCGCCATTTCATCCATCCCACACTCACTCTGTGGTTTACGTCGTCGTCACATTTCGCTTCCATGTTAACGATTGATCCTAAGTACTTAAAGATAGTGCTTTTCGGAAGAACTATTCCGTCTAACATTATATCCGGAACAGGTCGCAACGGATGCGCAAATGGGCACGTCAAATGCTCCGTCTTTGAACGACTTATTTTAAACCTGTTTCTCTCTAGCGCATTTCTCCATGAATCTAAGGCGTTCTGTAAATCTTCGACGTTATCGCTAAGTATAACTGCGTCATCAGCAAAGAGAATTGGCGTTACATTTGCTTCGCGCATGCAGTCTTTTAAAAGATAGTCGAATACTACGTTAAAGAGGAAAGGGCTAAGTACGCTTCGTTGATGCGCTCCGACATTAACTGGAAATTCTCTCGTTAGTCCGGCAGAGCTTTTAACCGCAGTTTTCACGTTTCCGTACATGTCTTGTATTATTCTAACATACGTTTCGGGTACGTTTAGAGACCTCAGCACGGCCCATATGAGATCCCTAGGCACTCGATCGAATGCTTTCTCGAGGTCGATAAATACCATGTGTAAATCCTTAGACGAATCTCGGTGCTTTTCCATTATTATTCGTAGGCTTTGGATAGCGTCCACCGTCGATCTTCCTTCAAAAAATCCACACTGGCTATTATCGAGCTTTATTATTTGCCGAAGACGTTATTTTATGACTCTTTCGACGATTTTCATTGTGTGTGACATAAGCTTGATTGAACGGTAGTTGTTGCATTCTCGAGTGTCGCCTTTTCCTTTGTATAATGGAACCAAGAAGCTACTTCTCCATTGATTCGGCATAGGTTGTCGTTTCGATAGCCAAACGCTGCCGATCCCCTCCATCTTCGACCAAAACTCTGATGGAATGCTGTCTGGTCCCGCCGCTTTCCCCCGCTTCATTTTTCCAATTCCTATACTTATTTCTTCGATTGAAAAGTCCGAAACTTCCTCCTCGAATAGACCAGCTGTCGGCACGATATCACGTGGAAACTGTTTGTTAAGCAACTCCTTGCAGTATTCAAGCCACCGGTCACAAATTTCCTTTTCATTTGTTAGTAAGCGACCGTCTGCGTTTTTGATGTATTTCGGCGAGGTTATTTCCATTGAATTTTTTCGCCTCTGTGCAGCGAGCTTAAAAATATTTGGCATTTTAGTAATGTATGACGTTTGAACTTCTTGGATAGCTTGTCTTCTATCCGCCGATCGTGAGGATATTTGTTCCAACTCCTGGTACAGGTTTTCCGCTTCTGCCGCTCGAGTTCGAGCCAGGACTTCCTTTGCGATCTTTTTAAGACGCTCGTATTCAAGAGCCAGTCGAGCTTTTTCGATATCGTCGCTCTGATCGCATTTTGTCCACGCTTGGAATGCACTCTTCTTGTCGGCCACAGCTCGTTTGGTTTCATCATTCCACCACCATGTTTCTTTGCCGACGTGACGGTATTTCGATATAGTCCCCAGATGGGACTTTGCGAGTGTTATGCATTCCTCGTGCATGCTGTTCCACATTTCTCGCGGGCTAAGTGAGTCTGCGATACCGTTTATATTGTGAAGTACTTCTTTAGCCAGTGCGTTAAGTTAAGAGCCTATGGCAAATAAAAAAATACGAAACCTGGAGGAAGCTTGGAAGAGCATCTCAGTCGAGAACTTGTCGACTCCATGCCACGTCGGTGTGAACTAGTAAGAAAAATAAAAATCATTCCACTAAATATTAAGTAGAAAATATGAATTTAATTAATAATTAAGTATTTCTTTTGATTTAAATTATTTTCTTTCTAGTTTTCTGAATTTGCACCTATTTCTTTGACCAGCATATTTTTGTGAAATAGATATTTTTTTTGAATAACTTTCCTATTATCTCTCGCGTTGTTTTCCTAAAATGAAGTAAAATAAACTAATTATTGTGTGAACTATAATTTTGTGTATTTTTGGTAAAATTTTTCGTACATCTATACATACACATTGACCATAGCTGTAAATGCCAAGTAATGGAAGATAGAAATAAGATTGGGCAAAGGGATTCGGGAAAAAACTCTGCGGCGACACAGACTATTTTTGTTTTTTTTTTAGTATCTCTTCAAATTTTGTTAATACTCGTATCAAATTGTCCTCTTACTTACTTTCTAACTCACTCAAATTACGTCTCAACCAACGAACTTCTTTAAAGTTTAAACTGCTTATTATGTCAATTGAGATCACACCGAAGCACAAAATCAATGTATCGGACAGAATGTCTCCATCGACAGCTACAACTATCAATAGAAAACCTAATCTACGAGTAGAATATGCAGGTTCGGGTTCTTAGAAACTCTCCTTGCAAGCTAAACTAGAAGCCAAACATGTGTTAGTGAATTCAGTCTCCTTGCTGCATTTAGAGAAGCCTTACACATCCGAATTAGCTTTAAAGTGATGAAAAGGTTCAGCAAGGTCTAATCAGAGCTTGACTTCGTCCCCTCAACCCGTATATAAATATAAATAGTTCATTGCCATCAGGATTGTCTATACATATCTCCGCTTGAAAAACAGATACACGTTGTTCCAACGAGAAATGAAATCAAACTTTACTGTGCGCTTCAATGGGTTTTGGAGTCCTTCTTGAAAACCCGTGTACATTCCTCTCCTGGATCAATTTTGTCGGCAACAAGTCCATAAAACCAGAGTCGAAGGATATTTTTAAACAGGAGACGGAGGGTGTCCCATCACTAATGTGTCTTGGGCAGCCAGGGAAGCCCACATGAAGCTAAAACAAAATTGCTTTGTACTCTGGTACAAGCAGCAGTAACGATTTTACAATTTGTCTTATAGTACCCTCCACGGTAAAAGCCTCATGTCTTGCCCAAAATTTCTATAATTGTTAAAAAGTCAACAGCGCTCTAGAGATTTTCGACCGGGCACGTTTAGTCGAAAAAAAGATTATTGCCACGATACTTAGTTTTGTTGGAGAAACAATGGTAATGCGTTTAACAACTTAATGCAACAGATTAGTCAGATTCTTACCTTTCTAGAAAAAGGAAACCCTGACTTTGTAAAGACGATCACGTCTGCGCTTTAGGGCACATATGATCCAACATATGTTGGTCGTAGACGAAAAATTTAAAACGTTGGATGGTGAGTCGACTAACATGCATTTAAGCAGTGACGACATAACATATTGGGCTGCAGCCAATATTCGCAACCAAAGTCATTTTCGCCAGCATTGCTCTTATCTCCAAAACTAATGATCTATCTACACTATAATGTCTAACCGAGTAACACATGTTTGAAAGTTACACAGCGTTCACGAAGGCACCCCAAATACTTAACAAAAATCGCTTCTTGTCGACTGTTCTTTCATTTCTGCCCACCTAATTTTGAAGTGCATTCTCGTGGGATCCTCACGTTAATAAGTATGTTACGTCTTGGGCCAAGGAAGTATCCACAGAGCAGTTTTGTGTGCATGGAGCCCACGAATTCCTTCCATGCTCATTTTTACCTTTCGGAACGTTCAATTCAAGATGTCTTGGATGGGTTCAAGTCTGGATACAAATACCCAGCCATTATCCATGAATGGCACTTGCATCGTCGAAACCGACAAATTGTCCATTCTTGGTATGTGTGTCAATGACAATCTACGTTGGAATTACCACATTTTCAAAGTCGCCAAAAATACAGCGAAATGTCTAGGTTTCTTTAAGCGATGTAAAAAAAAGTTGTTCACGCCCTCTGATCTGGCTTCAATATACATGGCTTTCATCTGCCGAAAACTTGAGTACAATGCTTAAATCTGGTCAGTTGCTCCCAAGACTTCTTTACACCTACTAGATAGGATTCAAAGTCGTGCGCTAATACTTATAGGTGATGCCAATATATCACAGTCGATAGACACACTCGAGCACCGACGTAATGTCTCCTGCCTCACCTTGTTCTATCGCTATTTTCACCACCAGTACTCCACAGAAATTGTCAGTAGCGTTCCGCCCCTCCAAACCTCCAACCGTAATACCCGCCTCGATACGAATGCTCATCAGTACACCATCAAGCCCACTTTCGGACGTATCCTGAAATAACGTGATTCTTTCCTAAGCCAAACAACTCGCTTATGGAATACCCTGCCGAGCACTTTATTTCCTAACCATTACAATATTCAGACATTTAAGACCAACGTATGTCGGTACCCTCTTTTCTCGCTCCCTAAATTTCCTTCGCTCGCGCTATGTATGTGCGCCGATTATATAGAAAAAAAAAAAAAAAACATGAATGAAGAGAGACTGATTAGTTTGAAGATCTTATAGAATGTTTCATGATCTCATCTGTAACCAGAACCGATCTCAGATTCCACCTATGTCGGCTTGTATTACGCAGCTCACACTTGCAACTTGCATCTAACTTATCAGTAAAGGTTCTATCAGATCTTCTGAATGCTTTTAGTCTGGCTGAGGACGACGATTAGCCGATTGGTTTCAGCCAATGTATCGATCTTTTCGCAAAGTCGTTTTAGGAAGCACTCTAGCACTCTTCGAGACACGAATTAGTTTCTCCTATACTTTGCGCTTCGATTTCTTAAAATTCCAATCTTTCTCCGAATTCGTCTTAAGTGGCTTATTTCGAAGATTCCTTGTTTCCGTACGTATTCGTATGCTGTGTCTCCATCATAGAGCGAGCGATCTGCCCCCTTATTTCCTGGAAACGTCAGCTCAAAGCACTTTATAGGAGCACCGTTTAAATTCCGAACAGCTGGAAGCAGTACCAAACTACCCGATTTCCTCCTGTCTTTTCGACAAGGTCAAGAAGTCGCCTCCGGTTCTAATTTCAACTATGATTTGACATGGAAAGCTCTGGTAGTAATCTCCTAAGCATCGCGGATTAGTAGCGTTGTACATTACTTACTGTATTCAAACAGTTTGGCCTCTGCCTTTGTTCCGAATATAGACAAAATAAGCTGATACAACCGGGCCAATGGGCCTGTTTCCATTCATTTCATGCTTATGTCCGCGCTAACTCTTGGCTGCGAAATTCCCCGAATTGAATTCGGCACAAAATAACAAGTTCTCGGTCATAAAGTGATGTGAAACCCCCTCAGTATCGGAAACCACAAATGTGTTCATTTCTCACCCATGGTTCCTGTATGGATATAAGGTGAGGTTCATATTCAATACTCAAAGCCTGCTACACAGGGATGCAGTCGCAGACTTGGATTCCAGGAATGTCTAGACCGGCCAGAAGTGCAGTCGACAAACAATGGTAAAAGTTGAATCGGGCCATATCTTGCAAGCAGGTTACCTCAAGGTTACCTTTTGATGATAATCGCCATTTACAATGAATCCTTAATAGACTTTGAAAGTCATTCATCCATTTTTTACATCGCGCGCTGCTCGTCCTGTATCTTTTTTTCCGAGAAGCTTATGTACTTTTGTTATTTTGTGCTTGTAGAGGTCTTGATCTTCGAGGCACGCAACTTTATATAATTTTCGTTTGGACATCGAATTTTGGTGATTTTACTTAAATCCGTTGTACCTGTGATATCTACATTCGTACGGTGATTGTAACTAGGTAATGATCCGAGTTGAGGTTGTCTCCTCGGAGAGCTCAGACATCCAGAATGCTGAAGGAGTTTCTGACGTCGATCGCAATTTGATCAATTTCTTTGAGTGTAGATTGATCAGAAGATAGCCGATTCCTTTTATGAACGTTGGGACCGTTTGAAGTTGGTTGTCAGAGCCATAAGTTTTGGGCCCTGTATCGTCTTTAAATGCTTGTACACCATCAAAGATTCTAACGAAGCTCTTTTAAGATCGAATTTTCGAATCAAGATCGACATCCAACGTTTTAAGTGATCACGACCTACCAAAAGCAAAATAACCTATCAATTTCGCTAAAAAGTTGTGAAGAGTTTCGTAATGTTTACACAGTTTGTTGATTTGGAAATGTTTCTCTGGAATTCTAAATGGACTTACCAGCGCAATAAATCAACACAAATGAAAAAAATGCAAAAAACAAAAGAAAAACCTCACAGATAAAAAAGCCGCTAGCAAAGTGAGTACGGCTACGAATGGTAAAGTGCCTTACCTCGAACGCAATGGGAGAGATGAATTCACCTTTACGCATCTGGAAATTTATGTAACCGTCGAGGCATCTGACTGGTGCCTGTGGAAGGTACTAGTACTGAAATGCTTGAAATATCCGTTGGTATACTGGTACAGCTCGTACAATGTTCCTATAATCTATGGTAACTTGTCATTTTCATTTTAAACTGCAATATCTATTTGAGGTTGACACGTGACTGGAATTCGTAAATAGACAGCCGACCATTTGTTTATTGACTTCGCACGGTGCGCGCACCAATGATGCAAGAAAGAGCGCATTACGGATCTGAGTACCTACATACACACTGGTACATAGCACTGAAGTATAGGATAACGTTTAGAGAGTCGCTTGAACAAGTGTAAATTCTAGTTATAGCGCTGGACTCTAGTACTCGTATTTAATGAATTTGGAATCCACTATCCATTCGTACATTTGTCCTAAAGTGGGGAAACACAAAATAAATTACAAACATGTCAGTTCCAAGTGGAACTTTTTGCAGATACTACTCCGTACTTTGGCTTTCTGTTAGCCAATGTAACAACAACAAAAACACGGCATCAACTTGGGGGCAAACAAAAAAGGGGGCTCCACGGAAATCCATAGGGGATTCGGGTTCAGAGTTTTTGTGTCAAAATAGTGATTAATCTCCGTATGGTCGCGCTTGAAGTACCCCAATGCAAGTTTCGTAGTGTTTGTACTCGTACGATGTAATCGTCATCGTCATCGTCATCGTCATTATCATCGTCACACGATACAATTCTACATCGTGCAAGACTAACGATAGATAGCGATGGTAATGATGATAAGCGAGCCAGTTGTACCCACCATCAGAGACACAGAGACAGTATTGAGAAAAGTAACATTAGTGGTATTACCCCGATACATCATGAGCATTTGGATAGCACTGGCTGGATGTAGCTGGCGGAAATCGGTAGCACAGCTACTATCACAATAACAAATGGATTCACTGGCATAGATACAGATACTACAGTGTATTTGGAACAGTGAGAGCTGATACTTGGATCTTGGCTATCCAGTCCCCGGAAGCAGTGTTTCAAGTGGATGGAATAATGTTGTATCTAATGATGGATGAGTAGATGAATGAATTCCCAGATGGATGGATATGAAGATGAATGGATGAGTGCTTTTCATTTTTCAAATATGCAAGCAAAAAAAAAAAACTTTCAACACGATGACACTTTTAGTTTTTGTCGAGATATGGTACGAGTATGTGATACTCGTATGTTATGTGTCAGGTTACTGTCACAATGAGTTTATTTAGGTTCGTTGACCTCTGTTTTATGATTGATTTCCGAGTTAATGTTAGTGTATCGTATTCTAGTTTTTGAGCACTATTCTTTGTTCGTTTCTCTTCTTCTTTTCAGAAGAGTGCGACTCTAATTCAAAAAAATGATTGCCTGCCAAAAGCCTCGAAAACCAGTACAGTAATCCGAGAGTAACGAGGATATAACATCTCTACCTACTATTATAATAAGCTTTGATTGTTTTGAAGCCTTTCGAGGAATGTCCTTGGATTACTAATGAAGATCTATTTCAATATATTGTTTGGCTCTTGCCATTATGAATAAAGTATAACATCATTCAGATGTCCTCCACGGAAGTTATTGCAGGACTTGATTCTGACAATGTAATTTTCAATGACTTTTCGACACAAATAGGGTAATATTCGGCCATAACTTGACGAATATTCATTTCCAAAGCGTCAAGAGTTTTGGGATAGTGTGCATAAACACTATCTCATACATAGCCCCACAAAAAGAAATCAAACGGCGACAAATCATACGATCTTGATGCCAGTTCACATCACTAAAACGCGAATCGGAAGGTTACACCTTCCCCATTTTCGAACAAGTATGGGCCACTGACACTAGCAGACTGAATTCCACACCATACAGTGACTATTTGTGAATGCAATAGTCTTTCGACAGTTGCATGTAAAATTTCACAAACTTGAAGTATCCATGGAGTGAGTAATGATTCTCATCGCTGAAGAAAATGTCTGGAAACTGGTCATGCAAATGCTGATATTGAAACACCCAATCGACGCGTGTTTAACGTATTGAACTTTGGACTTTATAAGATTGAAGATGCAAATCCAAATGCAATAGGAGGAAATTAGGGAATAGGATATCAAAAGCTTTTTGCTACCGATGGAAACAGTGAAGAGTATTCTAAAGACGGTTACAGAACAGTTGAATAGTAACTGAAATCAGACGTAGACTTCCAATTTATTTTCAAAGAAGCGAAAAATGAAAGTGTTTATCAACCTTAGTACCAGGAACCTTAAGTTCCTCTGGACTACTAGGTGGGGTGAAAAGTAACCTCCTTGGGAATGAAAAAAAAAATTTTTTTTAAATGTTGTTTTTATTTTATGCAATATAGTCCCCTTTTAGCTGATGATTTCGATGATTTCCTCGCGAGCTGAATTTTTTATTGATGAGCGATCTTTTGAGGTTTGGGAAGAGATAATAATCCGAGGGATCCGAGGGCGATACGGCGACAGCAATTGGAGCCGTAAGTCATTGATTTTAGCCGGGGTTGCGATGCCCTTATGCGCCGGCGCATTGTCTTGCAAAAACAAAATTTTTTTTCGCTTCATGTGAGGCCGTTTTTCAGCGATTTCGGCCTTCAATTGCTCCATGTTGATGGAGGTAGTCCAGGAAGAAAATGCCTTGACAATCCCAGAAAACCGATGCCATAACCTTTCTGACCCATTGAGCCTCCCTCGGCCGCTTCGGAGCACTCGTGCCGGCTTCAGTCCATTGCCGGGCACTCATTCTGTTCTCTGGTGTGTAATAGTGAATCCAGGATTCATCAACAGTTACCAATCGACGCCAAAAGTCCGCCCGATTCCGCATCAGCAAGTTCAAACACTCTTTCGGAGTGCTCTCGCGTTCGTGTTTTTGGTCAGAAGTGAGCATGCGCGGCACCCAGCGGCAGGATAACTTTTTCATATGCACCTTCACTTTCCGGTCAGCCAACACCATTTCTTGTATTTTTTTGACATTGTACTCTGTAACCGCATCGGAGGGCCTGCCGCTGCGGACTTGATCGGTAATGGAGTTGCGGCCATCACGAAACTCTCGAAACCAATTTTTGACGGTGTAATCTGACGGAGCATTAGCCCCATAATATTTATCCAATTTTTCTTTTGTTTCCTTCGCCGTTTTGCCTCTCAAAAAATAATGTTTTATGAGAGATCGAAAATCGTTTTTGTCCATACTCAACATGATGCCAAACACGTCAACAACAATCAGCTGTCAAGACAAAACTAAAGACAGTATCGCACTGAAACTTGGCATGTCTGCCTAAATATGAACGGACTTCAAGGCACCATAACCTTTTTTGCAGTCAATTAAATGCACCAATGCACCATTAACAAAGTACAGTTCGACAAAAGTATTCCGGATGTTTGAGCAATAAGCTTCACCTACCCCATATACAGTACAAAAAGGCATTTTTATGACAAACAACATAACAACATATTATATGTATCAACTCCATTACACCTATCAGCAAAACCTGGTGAAGCTTCTGTTACAGTAGATAGATAAACCACATTTTCACGCTTCAGCAAGTCTTAAAAATTGAAGCTTTAAAGCCGCATACTAAATGAAAGATTTCAGTGTCTTGAGTTCAAGAGGACGATTTCCAGATTTCCAAATTTGGAATCAATAACAACGTTCTATCTAAAGCAATCTTCTAACACAATTTCGCTTGTTCAAGACCGTAACTCATGATTCTCTTTAAAGACAGATCTTCATTAACCGATCACAGAAACTGGGGCAATTGTTTTGGAACACTGGAAACAACTCGTCAATATCGAAGAAGTTTTCAATAACCTTGAATACATACATGACTGTCTTTAACTTGCTCCACTTCATTCTTAATGGGAGATTTACAAATAAATATAGTAAATGCATCTTTTTCTTGGAGACGAAGTTTTGACCTCTGCTTCAATCCGGGCAAAGTAAAGTTGGTGCTTTTCAAGAAAAATACTGAAGATTCCTTCCTATTTGCCATGTAATCTAAATGTATCTTTCTGTGTTTTAGATCTTATCCTTATCTTATCTGGGGTGCCCCAGAGAACTGTGCCGCTGATAATTTGGTTTCAGTTGGATCCCCATAAGCAAATAGCAGGCACAGTCAAACCACTAATGTCATGCGCCGAAAACCAATCACGGATATACTCATCGGCCAAATTGTGAGATATCTGTACTACGAGTAATATGGCCACATTTTATGTAAAGTAATCATGTCTCATTAGGGTCGCACAACGTTTAGCTATTACAAGGACATCTACAGATGCTGCAGGAACGAATTCGTATACTCTAACATTGGTACGCATTCGAATGCATTCCCCAGATAAAGTTTTCCAAAGTGATCTCCAAACAGAGGGATTATCTTCGGCTGAATTGGTAGGCCTCTTCCGCAGTATGGTGAACTAACATCTCTTTTGTTACTTGTAAATGACCTTATGCGACTAAAATTAAATTAGCGACCCACTTTTTAAGCAAAAAAATGTTTTTGCATCTTATCATATTTAACACCTAAGGCCCTACATATACTGTGAAATTTAAAATTAACTTCTTAGATTTATGCTTCACTAAAACATTTTTTTCTTTTGCAATCCCTTCTAGGCGGATCTGACAGCAACAAGGGGAAAAGTAAAAAATGGCGCAAAATCTTGCAATTTCCGCACATATCTCAATGTATACACCTCAAAGACAAATTAGGTAAGCCACATCAATTCACATCACATTACCATCTCATCGTTCACCAACCATCGACGATCAATGTCGATTTGTTTTATTTCAGATATAAGTTATGGTTACGTCATAGATCAACAGCCCATCGGACGAATACTCTTCCGGCAATTTTGTGAAAATAAACGTCCCATTTATTTTAGATACATTTCGTTCCTCGACCAGGTGCAAAGGTGAGTCATATAATGCCGCTTTAATCAAATCAAATAAACACCCACACGTTGAGTTTCTCCAGTTCATTAGTGATGATTGAGTTAAGAAATCATGTTATTTCCAGATACGAAGTTGAATACGATGAAAATCGTATTGCTATTGCCAAAGAGATCGGTCGACGGTTTCTAGTGATTGATGTTAGTTCCTCAGATACCATAGATGGAACAACAACTGCATCACCAACATCCCAAGTGGAAGCATCCCAAATAGAGACTGACAACAATCAACATAAACGCCAAATGCATCATTACGATGCAACGGATACATGCAATCACAATGGAGAAGAGCATAATGGTGTTGCCACCGATGATAGTGGTGGCGGTGAAGGTGTTGGTTGCGACAGTGGAGGCGGTGGTGATGGTGGTGGTGGTGGTGGTGATACAGATAAAAATATCTCCAATTGGGATAGCAATAAAGAAAATTATCATGATGGCCGCAATAATTCAACAATGGTGCAATCAAATGCCAAATCAGGATTTCGCTATGGAAACGATGATCATGTCCTAGATGTCCTCAATGATGATCTCATTGCCAGAGTACGAGATAAAATCACAAGTAAGCATTCTGTCTATTTATTTGAGGTCTTTCTGTTAATTTTTTGTTTTTTTTTTGTTTTCCTTTTCAGGTGGCAGTAAGGAGTTATTTGAGCCATGTGTCACTGCTGTGAAATCATTTTTAGCTGGGGAACCATTCCGAGAATTTGAGACTTCCATGTATTTCCATCGGTAAGAAGGAGCATACATTCATAATATGTACTCCTATATGTACCTATCGCGTGTCAAATCAATTGAGCCTCAACATTTGCCCATTTTCACGTATTCCTAATGGGATTACTGTCTACACATATGTTGTTTCGAAGCTCTGTAAGAGTTATTTATTGATTCTTGAGTGCCTTGTAGAGACTGAAGAGATACAGATACCAATAGACTCAAATATATTGGTTCTCCAGTTCTCCAATAAGGAAACCATTTCAGTTCGATTGAATGGTAAAAATAATTAATATTGACACTCTGCCACATGTGGATCTGAATAATTAACACTACAAACAGAATACATACAACGAGCTGCCATTGAAAGACGATGCCCGAAAAACAACTTGTTTACGTGATTCCTATCCTTGTTGGGTTAATCATCTGACATTAACGTCACACAAATAAAAAGAGAACAAAACCGGTAGAAAACAAAATCACCAAGGGGATGATGTGCCTCCAAATGAAAATCTCAAAGCCGAGATTATGCATAAATAATGAGATTTCGTACACAAACACCATGCACACGTTTATAGTCTATTTTCTTTATTGCTTTTGAAGTAATTAAAAGTTCAGTGAGAATTTCGCAAGTGGAAATGGCACTTGGAACATGTTTTTCATTGAAGATAACAACGGCTTTGATTCAGAAAGCAGTCGGGACTCTCAGTTGATCCGTCATTGTGTAGCAAATGGAAAAAGGGTTTAGAAAAATATGTTGAATTCACATACCCCATTTATTTTATATCTTAGGAATATGGCTTATGCATTTTAACATCTTTCAATTAAAGAGTATTTTCACTTCCTGGATGCTCGCTTTCCGGGTGTCTTCACCTTTCTAAATGCTTTTTAATCTTTCAATGTGGTATATGTCAAAAATGAGCCCAAAAGTCTCTTGAATATTTAACATTTGTGTTATTTTATAAATACAATGAACCGTTTTCACATTTCTTGCAATTACCTGTATTGCTACCTTGTTGCTTGTGGCAAAGGATTTGATGTTTTATCTTAAATCTAATTGAAATCGCGACACTGCCTTATTGCCTTTCGTGTTTAATTATCTGTTTTTTGCCATTAGCCGATCGAAAATTTTCGATACTTTCCTCGATAGTCTCCTTTACTTTTTTGTCAGCATAATTTTTAAACTGTGTCTCAACTAAGATACGGAGATGCCAATTTGGTTGAGAGCCCTTGAGCCCCTAAGCCAATGTTTTCCTTACTGTTATTTTGGGGTGCATTTCCAAAGCTTAACGCTGGTGTTTATCTGTTTTAAATGCCCCAATTTCCGTTGTATTGTTTGTTGTTTAGCCTGTAAAACAATGATTGACAGGAGCTAAATTTTATCTGATCTTAACAGTGTCGTTGACAGTTCTGTGTTGAATATTCTTTTTTATAGATAGCATATACTCGTACATATGTATATAAAATATTTCGATTTGCTTTCTTCGACGCTTACATGTGTTCTACCAATCATGGTAATGTCCTCGATGTATACAAGCATTGTTTTTGTTTTTTTGTAAGCTTAAGGGGAACCTTGCATAGGCACCCTGTTCCAAGTTACACGGTAGTATCAGATTCTTACCGACTTACGGCATGTTCCGGGTCTTTGTTGCATTTAGGACATACTGAGCATTTTGGCGAGTCGTACAAGTCCAAAAGGTGGAAGTATCGGAATTGCGTCAGTTGGTAGCTTACCTCCCCGTGGCTTTTATTTATCCATGATTCTATCCTCGGAATATACTTGTATGCCCACCTTCCTTTGTGTAAGGCGTCTGATCTTTGTTGCAACATCCTTATTGATGTTGAACTTTCTTGTCTTCTTAATTCAGTGAAGTTCGGGTTTTATAATAGATACCCATCCCGAATTCTCCTTGCTTCATCACCCAGGATATCTATAGGGGTCAAGCTCGCGATGCCGAATGCCGCGTAATCCAAAATAGTCCTATAAGCCGATATAAGTCGCATTAAGTCTGTCGACACCATTTATCCGCAGCGCCGTATATACATTCGACGCCTTTTTTGTTATGTACTCACTCCATATGTTACCGAAGTTAAGTCGGTCATCTAACATAACGCCGAGGTACCTAATATAGCTTTTAGAGTGTACCGTGCAGCTTCCCACTTTAACTTTGATGATATTTTACGGCTACTAATAACAACTGACTCCGTTTTATACTCTGTCAGAGCTAAACTCTTTGACTCTAGCCATTGTTTGACAGAATCGATGGTTTCGTTTGCGTTTAGTTCCAGCTCGACTAAATGTTTCGCCGTAACTGCTATCGGTATGTCAGCCGCAAAACCTATTGAACTCCATCGGGAACTTTTAGTCTCAGCGGACGCCAGCGGTTATGGAAGTAGATAAATTGTCCTCAGGATTGGTGCATCCGATATTAGAACGATGTTAAATGAATTGCATGACACCACGTCGCCTAGCTTAAATCGTTTTTTCACATCGAAGCGCCCTACTTAGACGCGGCATTGATCTGATCTGATCTACCGCATTGCTACGAATCTTAACAGGTTTATACTGGTTGTATTGAACTTCTTAAGGCATTACTCTGACGAACATTGATATCAAATTTTCTCACAGTACTTTCTTATTCGTTCGATCGCAATATTTGCAATCGGACTCTGGTTGCAACCAGGTAATGATCTGAATAATTCGACATTCGTCA
The DNA here is from genome assembly GCA_928272305.1 of Volucella inflata. Taxonomy (NCBI): domain Eukaryota; kingdom Metazoa; phylum Arthropoda; class Insecta; order Diptera; family Syrphidae; genus Volucella; species Volucella inflata. The sequence continues at coordinate 186,266,287 of OV743716.1, forward strand.
TTTTGGAAGAGTTTCTTGCGTCGTTCGTTAATAATTGAATGATACCCTGATCGGCTTCGAATATTAAGATAAGGGAAATCCGTTCTAGTTACGATTAACTTTATAAGCCTTAATCTATTGTTGTAGGCGATGTAATGATTGCTGGACCATCCAACAGCACCACGTAAAATGCCCTTCATTCCTAGACTTGTGTCCAATACTTCCTGATAGTATAGGTAGTATAAATATGACAAACTCCTTTTTGCGCTACCCGCTCCAATGCACTTTTTGGAAAGCGGTTTTATTTGCTTTGTAATCTAGGCCATCCGCTACGCCAGATACTCCGTGGCCAGTAACTTTCTTTGGGAAAATGAGAGCTGCTGTTCGATCTGCATTCATTTATAGAATGCAAATACGTTACAGTTCATAAAAGTTATCTGCCACCATTGGTTCAATCGCATGAATTCGCCCGCCAGCGTAGTTCTTCTTCGGCTCAGTTGTTTCCAAAGTTTCTAAGCTTCGATCTTCTTCTTCGATTTCTTTGAATGGCCTATAAAACTAATAACCACATGTCTTTGATATAACTAGGTCCCCTTTCCTTTTAATTTCTTTTCTAACATTTTCAGCGAATCAGTACACGAAAACCCATTCTTGGCACAAAAATTAAGGCAAAATTTATGTACATTATTAACATATATGATTTACCAGAGATCGAAGCTTTGTTTGTAAATTGCTTTTAATACAAACAACTATTATTGTATTAATTAAAATGATCAAGAAATGTTGTGGTCAATTGAAGCCTTTCAGAGTACTTTCAGGATACTGGAATTTTGAATTCACCTTACGAATGTATCAAAGCATTTCTCAAATTCTTTGTTTCAATTGCAGATACTTACAATGGAAATGGTTGGAAGCACAACCTGTAACCTATAAAACATTTCGAATGTATCGGGTCCTTGGTAAAGGAGGTTTTGGCGAAGTCTGTGCATGTCAGGTAATTACACTATAGTTTACTAAAAAACAAATGAAAAAAACCTTTATTGACTAAAAAATCGTTTGATTTTGTTTTTTAGGTACGTGCGACAGGTAAAATGTATGCGTGTAAAAAATTGGAGAAGAAACGCATCAAAAAGAGGAAAGGCGAATCTATGGTGCTGATAGAAAAGCAAATTTTACAGAAAATCAATTCACGTTTTGTTGTTAACTTAGCGTATGCATATGAAACAAAGGATGCTCTATGTTTGGTTCTAACTATTATGAATGGTAAGTTCAAGATTTATATCTGTACATACAAATGTAAGCGATTCGACTTTATTTTAAGGTCTGCTTTTTCCTACTTATTTTGTATATTCAGTTCTTAGTGTTTTATCAAAAATACCCATGTACAAACGTTATTACCAACCTTTCATCCCCATAGAAAGGACAAACGATGCCTTGTAATGATCGAGGTCATGCAATGATTGATTTGATATTTGTCACATGTATATTTTGAGAATCTTAACGCGCCAGGTTTATATCTCAAGAATAGCCAGCAACCATAATCTTCCTTAATAACTGCACTGCACTGCACTGCAAATCTACTTGGTGTTGGTGCTACAGTCCATGGTGAACTAGGCATATACCAACAATTTGCTACTTGTGATATACTTGTATAATTTTTAAAGGATAACAAGTAAGAACTACTAATCGTTAAAATGTTGATGAACAAAAGTGAATCACCTTCTTGTCCAGCAATTGTGATATTAGTTTAAAACTATGAATGACTTGGACAACAAATCGAAATTTTGCCTGTCACACCAGAAGAATTGCAAATATTTTTACTGTAGCACGAAGTGTGACCGGAACTGGGTTTCCGATCTCAGGAATTTAACATAGCACAACAACGCCCCTTTTAATTTTTGCGGGAATGGTTATGGTTTTATGGCCAGCACTAGAGGGTTATATTTGGGCTATGTTTCCTTCCAATAAAACGCGGCCACATGCCACACAAGTGACGACAACTTTACTCTTTTGTAAGATAAGTTTCCAGGGAGAGGTATTTCGTAAAATGGTGATAAAAAATTGACCGCTGAGATTATTCGATTAAACACAATTTTTCTTCGTTTACTGGGGTCATGTAAGACGGATATTTTATGCGGACTCCCGCCAGCCGTGTAAATCATTCAACGCAACAAACCGGATGAACACATGATTGATACCGATGTGCATTTGTTTTGAATGTTTGTTGGCTATAATGACTTGGAAATAAAGAGCTCGGCGGGGCATTCTATAAGCTAGTTGTACGGTTAAGGAAATAGTCACAATATTTCAAATACATCCGACAGTGGACTTGAGGGTTAAAGATGAGCATCCATAGCGCGACGGGTGTTACGGTTAAACGTTTAAAAAGGTAAAATGCTGCTGACTATGGTATTTCGGTGAAAGACCGGTGGTAAAAATAGCCATAAAACAACGTGAGACAGAAAAGGTTCTCAGTTTCGACAATCAAGTGGCATTCATAAATAGTGACTGGATGTTCGCTTTAAAAACAGAATATAGCATTGAAATTTGGGTGAATTAAATTCTGTTGAGTGTTCTCTAATAATTGTGTTGGTAATAACAGCATTGAATAAGCTTAGCATACGCTACCGCTCTCGTTCGAGCGAAAATAATACACATAGAGTACTATCGTGTATAAGATTAGAAGTAGCAGACAGGATATCATTTATTGAAATTAAGAAAAGTGCCAGAGAACGGAGCCCTGGGGCATACCACCATATTTTTTTTGTCGATTCAGACTTAAAATCGTACAAGACAGCTTAAATTGTGCGTTCCAAAAGGTAATTTCTTAACCCATTGAAGAAGAGAGTCCTCAATCGCAAATGAACATATTTAGCTAGATTGATGTTAGCTTTATTTCCACTTTTCAGTGGGGCATGCAATCAAATCTCCAGAGGACCTATTGCTACGAAAACCGTACTGCCGGGCATTGGAAAGTTTAGGTGTTTTGAGATTTTTCACTAACTGATGGCTTCTTAGTGTTTCCACGACTTTGAAAGGAAGGGCATAAGTGCAATGGATCTGTAGGAGGAGAGAATATAAGATTTGCCTTTTTTAGGGATGGACTTAACCAATGCTACTTTCCATCTGTTCGGAAAGAGTCCTAAAGAGTGGGATTGTTGAATAAAATTTGGCAGTGATTTTACCAGCATGAAAGAATACCTCTTCAATCCGAGAAGCCAGCAAGATAGTTTTGAAAGTAAGAGAACAAAAAAAAAACCAATCTTGTTTAACATGTGCCCGAATATTTTCTCAACTGACGCTCGTTTGTTTTTTTTTTTTTTTTGATTTTCTCTGTTTATTTTCTCCCAGGATCAATTAAGAGTCTTTAACTCGTTGCATTGCGTTGCGCCAACATATGTACATTATTTATTTATTTTATTTTAGGTGGCGCTACAGTCCGGGGTGGACCTGGGCCTCAGTCAACAAGCTTCTCCAGCTAGCTCGATCCCTGGCTAGCTGTCTCCAGTTTCGCACGCTAAGTTGGCTGAGGTCCTCTTCCACTTGCGTGCGCCACCTGAGTCTTGGCCTTCCTCTACTGCGCTGTCCCTCGGGGGCGGATTCGAAGACTTTTCGGACCGGAGCATTGGTGTCCATGCGCTCTACATGACCCAGCCATCTCAGTCTTTGGATCTTCACTCTTCTGGCTAGGTCCATGTCGCGGTACAGTCCATACAGTTCGTCGTTGTATCTCCTCCTCCACTCACCGTCAATGCAGACGGGACCGAAGATCGCCCGAAGAATTTTTCTCGAAGCAACCAAGCAACCCTCATCCATTTTTGATAATGTCCATGCTTCTGCGCCATAGAGCAGGACCGGGATTATTAAAGTCTTATAAAGGGTGACTTTTGTTGTCTGAGAGAGGGCTTTGCTACTCAATTGCCTTCTTAACCCAAAGAAACAGCGGTTAGCAAGAGTTATTCTTCGCTTGATTTCAGCGCTGGTGTCGTTGTCTGTATTTATAGCGGAGCCTAGGTAGACAAAGTCCTTACCTACCTCAAAGTTATATCTGTCGAGGGTGACGTTCTGTCCGAGACGTCGGTGTTGGTTGTCCTTTTTGCTTGACAGCATATACTTGGTCTTGCCCTCATTGACCGCTAAACCCATTTTCGCCGCTTCCGTCTCAATACTCGCGAAAGCGCCACTGACATCACGCTGCTTTCTTCCGATTATGTCAATATTGTCGGCGTATGCGAGTAGTTGGACGGACTTTTGAAAGATAGTGCCTCTTGTGTTTGCTCGTGAGTTTTGCACTATTCTTTCAAGTACGATGTTGAAAAAATCGCATGACAGCGCATCGCCTTGTCTAAATCCTTTCTGGACATCAAAGGTCTCGGTGAGATCTTTACCGACCTTGATGGAGCAGCGTGCATTCTCCATCGTCATCCTGCACAGACGGACGAGTTTGGCAGGGATGCCAAAATTAGACATACTCTATATAGCTCGTCTCTATAGATGCTGTCATACGCGGCCTTAAAATCGATGAATAGGTGGTGGGTATCGATCTGAAGCTCATGGGTCTTCCCCACTGGTGGGTGGGGACTTTCCTGGCCTGAAGCCACACTGATATGGACCTATCAGGTTGTTGACGAACGGCTTCAGGCGTTCACACAATACGGCGGATAAGATCTTATATGCGATGTTAAGGAGACTGAGACTCTGTAGTTGTCGCAGTTCAGAGGGTCCTGAGGGTGCTGAGGTTCCATTCATCGGGCATACTTTCGTCCGACCATATTTTACAGATGAGTTGGTGTATGCTCCTTACCAAGTCATCGCCTGCCGCTTTGAAGAGCTCGGCAGTCATGCCCTCCGCTCCAGCAGCTTTGTTGGACTTAAGCTTCGATATGGCTATCTTCACTTCATCCAGGTCGGGTGGACGGAATTGTTGGTCATCATCGTCCAGGTTGAAAGGTTGATTCGGTTGATTCTGCCTGACAGCGGTATTTGGTTCGTCATCCCCGTTATACAGTCTGCAGAAATAGTATTTCCAAATCCTCAGCATTGACTGCGGTTCTACTACGATGTTCCCTTGTTCATCTCTACAGGCTTCGGTTCGGGGCTTGTTTCCGCGGCATGTTATTTTTACCTTTTGGTAAAACTTCCGAACCTCATTCCTGGAGTAGCATCTCTCAATTTCCTCGATCGCGCGCTTCACATGCTCTTTCTTCTTCCTCCTGAGAAGCCGGTGCTCGTCTCTCCTCTTCCGCTCATAGAGCTCATGAGCAGCTCTGGTCTTTCTAAGCAGCGCCGCGTTATATGCATCTTGCTTAGCTGCATGTGCTTGCCGGCATTCATCATCGAACCAGGGGTTTCGTTGTGGTGGACGAGTGAAACCCAGCACATCAGAAGCGGCATCTCTGATGGCGTTTTGGCAGTGTTTCCAATGGTCTTCGATGCTTGATGCTGGCGGCATTGGACCTCTTAAGAGATTAAGAGACACTCGATCGGAGAAGGACTTGGCGATCTCTTGCGATTGTAGCCGTCTGACGTCGGATTTTCTCACAGCATTAGTTTGTCTTGGCGTAGTTTGGGATATCCGCAACCGTACCTTGGCTACAACAAGGTAATGGTCCGAGTCGATGTTGGCTCCTCGGAACGTACGGACATCCATAATGCTGGAGGAGTGCCTTGCGTCGATCGCAATGTGATCAATCTGGTTGACTGTTGATTGATCAGGAGTTCTCCAAGTCCCCATATGTACATATTGTATACTCGTATAATAATCTCTATCTGGGTTTATTGTGTTCTTCGGCAATTCTTGGTCTTGTACCACTCTTGCGTAGTAAACGACATATTTAGTAAGGTAAAGATCGTATGATTTCGACCATATTATTTTATCTTATCGATGACCAGCTATTCCTTCCTTACCCATACCCTACCCTACCCATTTGCATACTGCAATTAGTTGATGCTCAGCTGAGAAGATGATGATAACTACGTTTTTGTTTTATTCGGTTTCGTAATAATACATTATGTACGCTTTCGTTCGCAATATTAAGAAGTCACTAGGTTTCTTGAACTCATATTACATCGACTTTACGTTTCTCCCTCGTTTGAAAATTTTGCACGTCATTTTTGCAACGTTTGCCAACGTTTGATTACATAACATCGGTATATTACTCGGACGGAAACCGCACTGACACGAGTATTTCTATGCGTCTCAGGGTATATCTGATATAGAAGTTGTGCCAGGCGGCGTAGTTTATTCATATACTCGTATGTACGTTCGCCTCAGGGATTTGTGGTTTTGTACAATCATCTCTAACCCGGATAGCGCTGTTATGCGTGAATATATGAATGTGTTTTCGGCTTTTCTTTTGCCACCACCGTCCGTTAAAGTCTAGACGTGAAAACACGTAGCCCCATTCGATGTGGTAAATGCGCGTCAACATGCGCCTTCTAATAAATTCCTTAAGATGGCTCCTTACTTTCGTGAAACAAAGGCATTATTTATTTACTTATTTATCAAAATCAAATATCTCACATTAAGATTACAAGCTTATTATTTGTGAAAGCTTAAAGAATTTCAAGTGCTTCAAAATGTTAAGTTAACTGATTGATTGAATTAAAAAGATGATTTTTGAATAAATTTGTGTTTTTGATTCTCCTTAGTCTTACTGGTTGAATAATTTGAAGATCCTTATTAATCTGGTCAAAACCATTTCTTATGCTACCTAACGGACAGTGCAAATACAGTTGAACGTCATCTGCAAACATACAAACATAATAATGTTTGGCTAGTCGGGGAAGTTCATTCACATATAGTGAAAACAGTATCGGTCCAAGAATGGAACCCTGTGGCTCACCTGAAGGAACCGAGAGAAAAGAGGATATCTGGTTTCCCACTGCCACACATTGCTGACGGCCTATTAAATAGGAGTGCAAAAGTTTAGCTTTTTACGGAGAACCAAATGATCAACCGTTTTGAATGCTTTCGAGAAGTCCAGCAGCGTTAAAAAAAAGTCGCACAGTTTGCGTTAATGGCCCTTCGTATATCATCTACTACTAGTAAAAGTGCAGTTTTGCAACTCCTATTAGCACGAAATCCCGACTGGGCAGGACTTAAAAGTTTCTTACTATTTAGGTGCTCTTGCATTTGCTTTTGAATCACGTTTTCGGGTACTCACAGGTAGTTATTATTGAGTTGAAGATGTAGGTTATGAATTTTAGGACTTGAGGGAGAAGGATTTTTAAGAATTTGGGATTTATTTCACTATACCTATTGCGTTCTATTTGATAGACAATACAGCTTCAACTATGTCTTCGTCTGTAAAGCGAGTGAAATTAAAATATTCTTCAGGGGCACTCTCTTTACTAGTAAGGTGATGCACTGAACCACGAAAACTTACTTACTTACTTTAGGTGGCGCTACAGTCCGGGGTGGACCTGGGCCTCAGTCAACAAGCTTCTCCGGCTAGCTCGATCCCTGGCTAGCTGTCTCCAGTTTCGCAAGCAAAGTTGGCTGAGGTTCTCTTCCACTTGCGTGCGCCACCTGAGTCTTGGCCTTCCTCTACTGCGCTGTCCCTCGGGGGCGGATTCGAAGACTTTTCGGACCGGAGCATTGGTGTCCATGCCATCTCAGTCTTTGGATCTTCACTCTTCTGGCTAGGTCCATGTCGCTGTACAGTCCATACAGTTCGTCGTTGTATCTCCTCCTCCACTCACTGTCAATGCAGACGGGACCGAAGATCGCCCGAAGAATTTTTCTCTCGAAGCAACCAAGAACACCCTCATCCATTTTTGATAATGTCCATGCCTCTGCGCCATAGAGCAGGACCGGGATTATTAAAGTCTTATAAAGGGTGACTTTTGTTGTCCGAGAGAGGGCTTTGCTACTCAATTGCCTTCTTAACCCAAAGAAACAGCGGTTGGCAAGAGTTATTCTTCGCTTGATCTCAGCGCTGTAAAGTCGCTTTGCAGGCATAAGGTGCCATTTACAACTATTTCTTGGAAAATGTTTTCTGTGTCATTCAGTTTTTTAGATTTTTTTTCCCGTTTAGATCGAAAACTATTTCTACTTGCATCCATACATTTTGAGAAAATTTTTTTCTCAGAATAACGAGTCGATGGTGTTCACTCTGTCTGATTTCACCCTGATTTGTCGTCCCCGCTTAAGATGATTGGAATGTAAAGCTAAGGCAAACAAGTGAAGACATATTTTCAGCTTCAGGCAAGCAGACAAATGCAAATTTTCTAAAGTTACGTTGTAGTTTGAGTAAGAATTGAAATCTAAACTAGTTTCTCCCTCAAAAACCACTGGTTCTGTCCGCCTCATACTCTATCTGTCTTCGCTTAGAAGTTTAATTTTGTTGCCAAAAAATTCGATATACTCGTACACTGAAGTAACGAGAGGCAGAAACTACTCTCAAACATCAATTTGAATCTCAAATAGTTTTCTAATGACCTATGGTCCGTCAGAGTACTGCGAACTGCTATTTTCAACCAGTTGATTCAACATTTCAGTTTTTTTTTTCACCACTAATGCTGCAACCTCAATTTTCGTAGTTAAATTTCAAAGATTTATTCAGGACTTTAAACCCTGTCAACATTCCTCGTTGATTACCTTTATCCTACCTAAATCACCTCTTCCAAAAATCCCTAAAATCTCTTTAAGTATTTATTTTGGCACCTTTCCTAACGAGCATTCAATAGTAAATCTGGATATCAGTTATAACAGAGATGTCTTTTTGCTGCCTCACTTAAGTTTTCCAATCTCTTAAAACAGAAAAAAGGATTAAAAAAGAAAATCCACCCTCTTGTAGGAATATCTACGTAGGTACCTTCAAGGATATATCCCAGCTTTCCATTCCCAGTCCCCTTAACAACCGAAGGGAATACATTAAAAAACAATCAAGCAAAGTTTTCTTAATACCGATGGTGAGGGAACATAGACCAATCTTTATCCATAAAAATAATAAGAATCTTCAAATGAACACCTGTTATGAATCACATCTCTTTAATTTATTTCCAATTACGGTTATTTTATAATTGAAAATTCTATTGTTTTGGAAAATATAATATAAAATCAAACTACAATAAATATTGAATTTTTTTTTCTTCATATTTCCATTCGCCACTATGCATACTCGACTTTTAAAGTGTGCGCAGTTTTTGTACTATGTAAATGAATACGAGTATTTTAAATTCGTTATTTAAAGTACAACACAATATTTATCTTAAAATGTGGAATAATATTGATCAATCTACCTATATAATATTATCTGCGACTATACATTTGTATTGTGTGGAACTTTTCCCTGAATTGTCGCTTTCCATGATTCCTGGGTAATCTATCATCATTTGAATAAGCATACTCGTACGTAAATGTCTATCTGTATATACTTGTATGGGTGTTTTGCGGTAAGCTTTCTAAAGTATGGTTGCCAAGGGAGAATACCATACATATTTTTTGTTTGAATAAATGATAAAAACGTACTTAGTGAAAGAATACTGATGCGATAGACACGTGGGAAGGATTTTGAAAGTAATGGGTTGGATAGACCTTTTCCTTTTCCTATTGCCAATAATTGAAGAGCTTAGAGAAGCTTTGACTTTTATATTTAAATGAGAGTTGGAATTGAGAATCTGTAGAATCATTATGCATCCGTAATTGGCCCGAACACGACAATGACCTGACCACCAGATCATTCTAAACTTAAAGTAATTCTGAGGAAGCTGTTCAGAAATTGAACTGTGCCATTACCAATCGTTTTTAACTAACGTGTCCAGAACCGAAAAACTACTGCAGATCATTATTTTTATGCAATAGGGGAAAAGTGGAATTGTTACAGATCTAGAGCAAAAGGAATAAAAAGAAGCGTATCCGAAGCTTTCGAAGGGTGCTCCTTATAATGATGGTGTAACCATCAGACTGGTCAAAGTTCTTAAAAGCGGTAAGTCAGTTAGACAGGAAGACCAACTCATTTAGACCTATTGACCTGTTGTGATGCCACGTGGATTTGTGATCCTTCTACTATTGGAACCGTTTTAAGCTTCTGATGAAGCAAAGGAAACTGTATACGTCCATATTGTTTAGATCGCTTTTGTCATTTTAAAAAAAGGCTCTTAAGTGTAGTTTTCTCCTTTGGGAAAGAGCTGGACATGTACAAAGTATTTGGAGAATTGTCCCCTCCTCCTCGTCAATGTGCAGAAGTCATTTGCAAGCAACGCAAGCCTTCTTGCATGTCTACGTTTGAGTGAGTTTCCAGTGATGAGACCTATTATAATGCTAAGATATTTTTTTGTTTGGAAATATGAAACTTTTAGAGCGATCCAGCGTTGGTTAGATTTGCTTGGTCGCTAGACATGTTGACCCAACTGTTCACCTAAAGTTTGTTTTTCGGTTACAATCCAGCTTTATGTTTTGATTGCACTTAGCGATTGGTATACCGATGATACCTTTGCCAGGTTCCATGGAATATCTCTATATCCCGGAACCCAACATATGTGAATGTTGAAATATTAGAGATAATTGGCAGTCTAGGATGGTTTTAGAGAAGGGCGAGAATGAATTTAGGGAACTGAAAAGATATCCTTTGCAGATATCGCATTTTTCTTCAGCTAGGATAGGGTTTCTTTAATTGCCAACATTTTCGCACGCAACAGTGATTTGGAAGGCAGAATGAGAGGCTTAGGCTTAGCTTATCTGGGAAAATACCGTCACCAAACCCTCTGTCCGTCTCCAGACAAAGGCACTCAGAAGATGGTGGATGAGATCAGTGCCAATGAATAAAACTGGATGCGGATGCTGGCTGTGGGGCTTATGTGATGACGGATATAAACAGGGGTTACCTGTCCCCAATTCAGTATTGTCTTCCTACTCGTAATATTGTAAAGGTGCTTTCGATAAAATATAGTGCTCGTCACCGGGGAAAGTTTTTTTTGGATCTATCACACATGGTTATAAAACTAAATCATGATCACCCGAACGTCGATAACTCTATGATTCTGGTCTTATAAAGATACCGTATGATGCCCTGTTATCAGATTTTTTTTTTACTGCAGAAGTTCAACATTTACTTTCTCTGATATATAATCTGACTCTTGGATGGTATATACTATAGTTGGATGTTTGTTTGTTTTGGATGTTGAAGAAGGAATGAATGGAACGCTGTCTTCTTTTTGAAAGATTTAGATTTCACTCTTCGTAAGTAAAACCTGCTATTGTCCTCTTTATGATGCAGTACGCAATCTTGATAATATTGGATCATATTGTGAAGAATCGGTGGAGGAAGCGTAGCATCTGCATAACCTCGATGAACTCTTTCACGACTTTAAATTAGTTCGAGTATGCAATATTTGTCTGAACCCATTCAGTAGGCTGGTTTGATCGAGTCTTTTTAAGATCCCAGACCACGTTGCGATCGGAGGAAATGAAATCAACGATGAAGTTGCTATGCAACGCTCATAGAAGACCTTTTCAGAACCCGAACTTGGATAAGGACTTCTTGCTTCTTCGAGGATAGCAATTTTTCTGCTATCCCTCAGTATGAAAGAAAGACAAAAGTATGAAAATGTAACATCATCCAGCGCCGCTTTCTGTGAGAGTAATGGTGATGCTACGCTTCCATCAAACTGCAAATAATAATCGCCGATATGATGGTCGCAGGAACTTTATCACTTAAGAAGTTTTTAGGAAGTTCTTTGGCTATGTTGCTCCGACAAAACAGAACATGCTCCACAGAAAAAATAGCGAAAACTCGAATTGCTAAAAAAGAGAAGGCCTGCAAATAGCGATGGCGATGGCGAAATAGTTCGCTCATTGAACTATCACGCAGTCTGGATTTGATTCCTGGCTGGGTCACCAACAATGGCAAACTCCCGAAACGAAAATTGCCTACGAAAAAGCTTCTAAGGAGTGCCGTACGGACTCGGCGATAAACCATAGGCCCCGCTCAGATGTGAAAAAAATTATAACATGAGCAACACAAATGAGTGTCAAGAAGCTAGGCCATAGCCAGCGCCAGTTTTGTGTTGTGGTTGCAAATTCTTACAGAAAAGATGAAAACGAAACAATCAGAGCACTCAAAGAAGCTTATATCGTATCCAGTAGGGATATACATTCGATTATATTCACCATCTACGTTAAAGGCACGGACATGACCTTAAACGGCTTATACTTTAGTCAGCGGTGCTTTGCTAGGATGGATAGTGATAGGTGGGAAAATAAAATTATCCGTCGGAAGTATCGAGCTTTAAAGGCTCTCAAAATCGCAAATATTGTGTTTTTGTTGCAGAAGCAACCCTAAAGGCAAAATACAGTCGTTCAAAAACATTTGTCACAGATATCTGGAAAAAAAGAAAATTACCCCAGACCTGGAACTTATTGCAAAATGTAACAAACCCATGTAATGTTGAACGACACTGTTCGTAAAAATTTCAGGGAATCAATGATTTCTCCAACCATCTCATGAAGACTTACTCGAACTAACAAATGTCTGCAATTGGGTGGAAAAACGTCCTGTGAACTCGGACAGAGTCGAGGATAGCCCAAACCCAAGATTTCCAACTCAGTTTGTTATATGCTTATCCATTAGTGCTTAATGTGAAGGGATCTACTCACTGTCGGAGGTTTGGCAATACCTACCGAAAGGATGGAAAAATAAATTGATTTTTCTGCTGTTCTGTGTTATCCGGGGTTTGCTGTAAATCTTTCTAAAATTTGGTTCCATCCGTAAACAGTGAAAGCGGTTTTTAATAAAACATCGCATTGCGCCCACTCTGATCCTTCTAGTAGCAACTGTCGAAAAACTGCAATCGCAAGAAACTGCTAGTATCTTTGCCGATCCGAAAAGATAGAATAGGATTGGTTTCAAGGGCCTGCCACAAAGAAACCCCTGCTTTGGATCGCAGCGAAAAGCCGAGGCTTCTCTGAAAGAAATATAAAAAGCACGAAAAGCCTGCTGTCGAGGACACTAAGAGATGCTGCTGCATCAAAGACATTCGAAAGTTTTATCAGAGAAGGCAAGGCTTCATTTCCAGCATGAAAGTCAGCAAAATCGAGCATGGAAAACAAGAAGTAGAGTCGCAGTCCGTACTGAGAATATTGGAAGCATACTTCTGCAGACTTTATAACGGCGATGATGGTGAAAAAAAGCTATTAGGTTGAATACACCAAGGACGCTGGACTAAGGCGATAGAGAATTCCGTCTTCGGATCTAGACGAAGTTAAGTTAACAATATCGGAGTTGAAGTCTAATAAAGTTGCTGGCGTAGATGATGGTCACGCAGCAATGAATGGAATCTCAGCATCGATTGTCCGATCCACAAGAAAGAGGACCCTTTTGATTGGGTTAATCTATCAAACTCGTCGGGCAATGAAGCATTCGTTACTATTAGGCAGGAGTGGTCAAAATAGGGCTAATTGTAAACGAGAGCAAAACAAAGTATGTGCTGTCATCAGAAGAGGACGCGCAATGCCAAGATTTGTCCTAAACGTTACTATTGGCAGTTATAGCTTCGAGATAGATAATGACTTTGTCTACTTTGCGGTTATAAGCGACAACAAAATGAGTTTAGATATATTGCGCAGAATTTATTTTGCCAATGTCTGTTTTTTTTTAGGCTCCGGGGGCAATAACATAACAGAACCCTCCCTCGTAAGACCAAACTGGCTTTTGACAAGGCCCCTATCATCTCGTTTCTGCTCTTTGGCGCAAAGGCTTGGACCTTATCGAAAGCGGATGAAGAACTATTTTGCTGTTTCGATATACAGAGGCTGCATAATGATTTTCAGTCTCATTTGTATTGACAGGGACTAAAAAGAAAGATTTAAGATCATCACGGATGGACCGCTTTAGGCGGACGTACATCACATCTCCGATCCGGCCCGGAGGGTCCTCGATTCTAACCCAAAGGTACAGCGCAGAAGAGGACGACCATATCCAAAGCTACGCATACAAGAAAAAGGTACTTCCGCCAAATCGAAGTGCGGCCCTGCAGGCATTTGGTATCGAAGTAAATAAGTTTGATAGCGAGGCACTACAAAAGTTTTCATTTGTTTCTTGTCTAACAGACTATTTCACAAATGATTCGTTAATCCCCTTCACAGTACATCGATTGAAGGTAAATATTTGAACACAAAGTGACTGCAGTACTGATAGGTGTATGTAGATTTGTACCAATCCGCATCCCTACGTTTCCGTGTATCTTTACAATTTTACCATACCAGGTTGCACTGTAACTCTAGCTCTGGCAGTCCCAATGAATTCAAATAATCAATTGTGGATGCTCTCGTACGATGAAGCCAAGAGTTGGAATGATTTAAAATGTGAATAAGCTTCATCTGCGCCCTATGTATTGATTCGTATTTCGGTTGAATAAAGTTCGTGTAAAGGGTATTATAAATCTATCTATGACGCGCATTATTTTCCCTTCTGGGAAAAGTCTCTGCCACCTCCCTTCCCAAACCCTATTCCAATTTAACATATGTGTGGGTGTGGTTTCATGTATGAGTATTCTTTGCATGATGGTGTAATTCTATTTAACTTCACATTTTCATTTCGTTTCCGTAGGTGGTGATTTAAAATTTCACATTTACAATATGGGTGGCGATCCGGGTTTTGAGCTACAACGTGCTAGATTCTATGCAGCCGAAGTGGTCTGTGGATTGGAGCACCTCCATCAACAGGGTATTGTATACAGAGATTGCAAGCCAGAGAATATTCTATTGGACGACCATGGTCATGTAAGGATATCCGATCTGGGTTTGGCTGTGGAAATACCCGAAGGCGAAATGGTCCGAGGACGTGTCGGTACCGTGGGTAAGTGTTTCACTTCAGATCGACCTGTTCGATTTTTTCTCCCCCTTTTGTTTTCGTTTTTATTTTTCCTTTCAATGTCTCGTTCAATTATTATTCCAAACAGAATTGAATTGATTTAGAACTGAGGAGGAGGGAGAAATAGTATTAAATAGGGTTTTTCCTCCTGTTTCTCATTGCCCTTTCTCTAGTTGTTTTTTTTGTAAATTTTTTCAAATTTGATTGGGAAATTGTGAGAAAGCATATTGACTTTGGTTCTCATTTAACAAATGGTCATTGTTTGGTTTTGTTCTTCTTTGCAGGATATATGGCGCCCGAAGTCATCGACAATGATAAATACTCATTCTCACCAGATTGGTTTAGCTTTGGATGCTTACTGTATGAAATGATAGAGGGACAAGCTCCGTTCCGAATGCGAAAGGAAAAAGTCAAGCGCGAGGAAGTCGACCGACGTGTTAAGGTAAAACGAACTTTATATAAAATTTTGTTTCTTCTCAACAGTCATTTTCAGTAGCATTTGTTGTAAATTCTTCCAGCCAACATAAAGAACACTTCTGTCTTCTTTTCGGAGTGATCATGAGCCTTGGCCAAAGTTCCCTTCATTTAGGGCAATCTTGCACCACTCGGTAGGGCACCAAAGTCTTTTTCGCATCTTCTTTTCAAAATTCAATTTATTCAGATGTAATCGAAGAATTATTTTCTTGTCACAACCAAATGCATTTTCATCCGCCTTTAATAAAGTAGTAGGACAAGGACTACTCGTATACTTCTTGCCGGTAAAGCCTCTATCTATCCGATCACGCTGTTTCAATGTTTCAAGACCAACCCCTCTGGCACCCACAATAGCTTGATTCCTCAAACCAGGAATTCGAACTTCTCTGTCACGAACCTAGAGGCTGTGATTCGAACATCATCTTCGTTGGAGCTTTACTGTCCATTCCATCAATGTAGCCGTGTCATATGTAGACATATTTTGGTTTTCAGGTTCATAAAGTTCCCGGTTGTATCTTTTCCATTATTCGTTTTTTTCTGTCAAAGGTGTTCAGCTCAGTCCCATATATGTAACATGACTGACAGGATCAATAGGTCAATTCTCCTAGAGCCTGTATTTCGGCCTCTGAGTTAGGAAGTTTGAGCCATATTTTTTCGCAAAACTCAAAGTTTCTTTAGGTAAGTCTTAGGCCGAATTATACCTTAGGAGAGATTTGGCAAAGCCTAACTAGCTAGCCTCCCTCCGAAAAGTAGTATAATGGCATCATCTGCTGTACTTGCATTGAATACCACAGCTCTTTGTTCCCTGTCTATACCCACAAAAACACCTTATGATTCGTGTTGTCTGACTGAGTTAATCCCAAAGTCAACATAACCCATCTTTCGATTTTTGTAAACAGAAAACCGGTCCAAGTGCCGCACCTTATGAGCAAATTGTGAACGTCATAACACCATGATTGTAATTTTGCCATTAATATCTTCTTTTTTTTCCATGAAAACTAAAATCGTATTTTCACCATCAATGTTCTGACGGTACGTTTTAATAGAAGCTATTACCTCACTGTGTACTTCATAAAGTCGACCACAACCACAATCATCCATCGAGCTTGAAGGAGCGCCCTCAAATTCAATTTGCACGATGTTGGTGGGAGGATAACATTGTTAGTGCATCCCTTCAGTAAATCGAGACCATGAAGGTAACTCGAGAGATAGTGAAAACTGTAATCTACTACATAAGTGCTGATATATTACAATAATAGGTTTTGGCATTTTCATGAGTTTTGCCAATTATCATATTATTTTGTTGGCACCTGTTCTCCGCTCTCTATTGCTAAGTCGATAAAGAAATTGTGGCTGCGATTTGGAACTCGTTTGTACGATGAACATTGTTGAAATTGAAAAGTTTCCCATTTGCGGTATGTGTGTCAATGAGAACTTAGGTTAGAATGCATGTTAAGAATTGCAGAGATGTTATTTAGATGATGAATTTTGCTATGCCATTATTGTGTTACTTAAATACTTATTTAATGCATTCTAAATTTGCTAACTTTCTTAAAGTAGCTGCCTCCAGCTTCGCATGCTAAGTTGGATGCTTCCAGTTTCGCACGCTATTGTCTGAGGTCCCCTTCGACTTGCGTGCGCCACCTGAGTTTTGTCCTTCCTCTACTGCCCTGTTCCTCGGGAGCGGATTCGAAGACTTTTCGGACCGGAGCATTGGTGATTCAGCCATCTCAGTCTTGGGATCTTCATTCTTCTGGTTAGGTCGATGTCGCTGTCGGTACAGTCGGTGCAGTTCGTTGTTGTATCTCCTCCACTCGCCGTCTATGCAGACTAATTCTTTTTTGACATCAAAGGTCTCGCTGAGATTCTTGATGAACCAACGTACATTCTCCATCTTCATCAGATGGACAAGTTTGGCAGGGATGCCAGGACTAGACATTACTCTTTATAGCTGGTCTCAATTTGAAGCTCGTGGATTTTTTCCAAGATCTGCCGTGAAGCCCTGGAGCCACATTGGACCAATCAGGTTGTTGACAAACGTCTTCAGGCCTTCACACAATAGAGTAGATAAGATCTTATAAGCGATGTTAAGACTAATGCCTTTGTAGTTACTGCAGTTCAGAGGATCAGCTTTTTCGAAGATCGGACGAACAATGCTGAGCTTCCTTTCATCGGATATACTTTCGTCCGACCTTATTTTACAGATGAATTAGTGTAAGCTCCTTGCAAAGTCATCGCCTGCCGCTTTGAAGAGCAAGACAGTCAGGTCGTCTGCTCCAGAAGCTTTTTTGAACTTAAGCTTAGATATTGCTTTATTTACTTCATCCAGGTCGAGTGGGCGAAATTTTTGGTCTACATTGGTTTGTCATCGCTGGTATACAGTTTACAGAAATGCTCTTTTCAAATTCTTAGCATCGACTGCAACTCTACTACAACTCTACTCTCTTTGGTTCTTGGTTTATGTCCGTAGCATGTTCTATGTTACCTTTTGATAAAGCTTCCAATCTCATTGCTGGAGCACCATCTCTCAATTTCCTCGACCGAGTGCTTCTCATGTTCGCCTCTCCTCTTCTTCTTTTAGAGCGCGGTATCTCTGATGGCTTTTTGGCATTGTTGCCATTGGTCTTCGATGCTTGATGCTGGTGGCAATGGACCTCTTAAATGATTATCTACCAAGCGGCACCAACGGAGTCAGGGCGGTGTAACTTGAAAAGCTAGGCCCCTTGTGGGATCGTCATAGTGGTTATCGCTTAAACCTTAAATCGCAAGAAATTTCTCCTTTAAGTTCGTTGATCCAAAGTGGAGTAGCAAATAAGGGCTGGGTGCCGTGACCCGAAGATCGGTAAAAAGTCTTAGATCGGCGTCGACTCATACTAAAAGTGGAGTTTTTGCCCTCACCACAAGTTCCGATTTCGATAGAAACGAATGATGGTAAGCACTGGCTATGCGACTCCTTGCCCAAATGGATGTATGGGCATCCCATGAACTTAAATTTCCACAGTCCAGTCCTTACCAGAGATTATGCAATCTTCTCTTACAGAACCCCCGAAATTGCGTTCCTTCTTTCAAAAGTCATAGACCTGTTGGGTGGAAATTCGTTAGCTAAAGAAATATCTTGAAACAAGAAAACTTAATGACTGACAGTATTTCTTTCGTTAAATGGCTGTTTGACTATCAGCAGCGTCGTAGCTTCACAAATTGAGTTTGGAAATGCATCGACTTGATTAAAATTGTGTCGGAAAACTAATTTTAAGTGATGGTTTTATCTTCACCTAGAAGTATAGCATTTTAAGCTAAGAAAATCCAAAAATAAATTAAGAGATGTCTCTACCTATAGGTACATTGTGTCACTGTTTTTTGTGTAACCATGTTATTGGAGAGGTTGAATCCTTCAACTCATGTTTATTTTCCAAAAAAACCTTTACCGACACTAATTTTGTGTAAAGTTTAAATAATAAAGATTGTTACAGAACTTATTTAAAACTCTATTCTCTTTTTCCAATATTTGCAGGAGGATCCCGAAAAATATTCTATAAAATTCAATGATGAAGCCAAATCGCTGTGCCAACAATTGCTCGCTAAATCTATAAAACTTCGACTTGGCTGTCGAAATAGCCGCCACGGTGCTCGAGAAGTCAAATTACATCCATTCTTCAATTGTATAAATTGGAAACGTCTCGAAGCTGGAATGGTTGAACCGCCTTTTGTG
Organism: Volucella inflata; assembly: GCA_928272305.1. Classification (NCBI taxonomy): domain Eukaryota; kingdom Metazoa; phylum Arthropoda; class Insecta; order Diptera; family Syrphidae; genus Volucella; species Volucella inflata. The sequence goes on from OV743716.1 coordinate 186,285,265, forward strand.
CCCGATGTATGTTGAAATGTGTTTCTTATAAAAATAAATAAAAAATAAAAATTTCGTTCAATCTTTTTAGCCCCATGCAGTGTATGCCAAAGATGTCCTAGACATTGAACAATTTTCCACCGTCAAAGGTGTCAATATAGACGAATCGGATTCGAATTTTTACACGAAGTTCAATACTGGCTCTGTGTCAATATCATGGCAAACCGAAATGATTGAAACTGAATGTTTTCGCGAACTGAACGTATTTGGTGTGGATGAATGCCCCACGCCTGATTTGCTTATAAATGCTACACCAGTTATAGAAAAAGCCGGATGTTTCCCATTCAGAAGAAAGGTTTGTTAAAAATGTGAATCACATTTTAAAATTTATTGTTTAATGGTTTTTGTTGTTCTTTCCTTTTTTCTTTAGAAGAAGCAACCAGCTAGAACTCAACCTATTCCCATTCCTGAACATTTACTTACCACTAGTCATAGTGTATCCTCAGCAACTGTTGAAAGCTGATAAAATCCAATCAAGCCAATATCCGTCTAGTATTTATCTACTAACCAACCAACACAGCATACGGAAATAGCTGCACCTAAGAAATAAGTTAAAAGAACAAGAAAACACAAAACAAAAGACTTCTGCGGCGGCGACGACAAGGAGCATAAAACGATTTTTTGAAGAAAAAAAAAAAAAAAAAAAAATGAAACATAAACACAAAATACCGCGCAAAAACAACAATGTGTTCCACAAGCGTATATATATTTATTAAATATTAAATATACATTAAACTTAAAAAAACAGCAAACAAACAAAACAAACAGCAATTAAGTCCTAAGCAACAGTTGTTAGAACTTTCTATGTGTCAAGATTTAGGTACTAAAACAGTAAAACAAAAAAAACAAAAAAAAAAACATTCATTATCGTTAGTCAAGCATAAAAATTTAAATATTGTAATAAATACCGTTAACCCACACGCATAAACTAAAATCGCGCAATTTTTACTTTATAATTTCCAATATCTTATTTCAATTGTACAAAAGGACATTAACAAACAACACACACCTACATACATTTACATTTTAACAATTAGCAATTGCATTCTTTTACAAAAAAACAAAAACACAAACAACCACTCAAAGGATGAAGGAGGGAAAATAACCGTTTTTCTTTTTGTAAAATATTATAGTTGGATTATTTAGTGAATTCTATTGTTTAAGGTCTAGCATTTGTTGTATTTTATTTTATACTGTTCCCTTTCTTTTGTTAACAAAAAGAGATTGTAATTAAGAATTTAATTTGATTGATTCTTTGTTTAATTATGTTTAATTTTCCTACATCGAACATGTTCTTATTTTTAATTTGCAAACATAGCATTTTTTCGTTTTTCTCTATTTTATTAAGTTGACTATTAATACAGAATTTTTTTTTACAACGTATTTAGGTATAATTTTTACATAATGGATAGTTGATTAATTTTTTTATTTTTATTTTTTTTTGTAATTTATTCTACGTAATTGGAATTACGGAATAATAATTTTGCTTGTATTTAGAATGGAAGAAGTAGAGAGAATAAAACAAGATAACTAGATATACTCGATTATGATGTAAAGAATTTGTATGAAAAACCGATGGAAAAGTGAATGAAGATTACAAAAAATTAGAAACAGAAAACAAAACTAGTAAATGGACAACATATTAAACCGATTTTGTGTTTTTTTATTTTCTTTTTCTACTCATTTTTGTGTTTGTGTGTTATTTTCAGTTTTTACATTGAATTTACTTTGTTTTTTAACTCAGTTTGGTTACAAGACTTCAGTTTTGAAAGAGACAGATTTGTACTCACTTTTCTTATTTCTTATTTTATTTATTTTTTATTTAAATGGCGCTATAGTCCGGGGTGTACCTTAATCCCAGGGTTACACAGGACTTCTTAAAAATCAGGATGTGTATCTGTACACGAGAGACCGAACGTTCACACACGCAATTGAAACTAGAAATATTTACATGTGTTGGGTACTAGGTGGGGTGAAAAGTAACCTCCTTGGGAATGAAAAAAAATTGTTTCTTAAATGTTTTTTTATTTTATTCAATATAGTCCCCTTTTAGCTTTATACACTTATTCCAGCGATTTTCCAACTTCTTGATCCCGTCCGAAAAGTAATTTTCCGGAAGGTCTGCAAAATACTCCTCCGTGGCGTCGATGATGTCCTTGCGTGAGCTGAATTTTTTATTGATGAGCAAACTTTTGAGGTTTTGGGAAGAGATAATAGTCCGAGGGAACAACATTTTTTTCCGCTTCATGTGAGGCCGTTTTGCAGCGATTTCGGCCTTCAATCGCTCCAATAATGCACAGTAATACTCGCTCTATTCTCTGGTGTGTAATAGTGGATCTACGTTTCATCAACAGTTAACAATCGACGCCTAAAGTCCGCCCGATTCCCCATCAGCAAGTCCAAACACTCTTTCGAAGTGCTCTCGCGTTCGTGTTTTTGGTCAGGAGTGAGCATGCGCAGCATCCAGCGGCAGGATAACTTTTTCATATGGAGAATATATATTGCCCAAAATATGGCGTGTTCGCTCAGTACTAATCTTTGTGGTATCTGCTAGCTCGCGCACCTTCATTTTCCGGTCAGCCAATACCATTTCATGTATTTTTTTGACATTGTCCTCTGTAACCGCATCGGAGGGCCTGCCGCTGGGGACTTGATCGGTAGTGGAGTTGCGGCCACCACGAAACTCTCGAAACCAATATTGGACAGTTTAGTCTGACGGAGCATTAGCCCCATAATATTTTTCAAACTTTTCTTTTGTTTCCATCGCCGTTTTGCCTCTCAAAAAATAATGTTTTATGAGAGAATGAAAATCGTTTTTGTCCACACTCAACATGATGCCAAACACGCACTGAAATTTGGCATGTCTTCCTAAATATGAACGGACTTCAAGGCACCATAACCTTTTTTGCAGTAGCAGCGCATTCTGGCGGTCAAGGAGGATACTTTTCACCCCACCTAGTACATGCACAAGAGAGGAAATTTGTATTCTTTTCGGTCTACTGGCGGCCGAAATTTTGCTCGCAATTTACGATTCTAAAATTTGAGAAATTTTGTGCGTTGCTTTCTTCTTCAGATTTTCTTCTGTCTCATTTTAGGATTCCCTTTTTTTAAACGATTTCATTTCACTTTTATGGTGAAAATTTTGAAATTCTCAGTGCAGGTGGATTTTGCTATGCATTTAGGTTTTTTTTTTTGTTCAATTAAAAGCGCGTACACACAGGCTAATTTACCAGTCCAATCCAGGATTTCGTACGAGTAGGTACATAGCCATGTCGCTGCTATGGAAAAACAAAAATGTGAATTACACGCATTCAAATTTTCAAACATGTAATTCTACCTGTAATAAATCTTTATTCATTAAATTTTGAGGGTGAAGATACCCAACCATCACCTTATAGCAGATTGCTCAAAATATTGTTTTACGCTTCAAATTCGATGAGGTTAATAAAAATAGATTTGTCCAGAAAATAGATGTACCAATATCTCATTTTTTTGTCTGTTTGCTTTCTCAGCATCTTTTTATGATTTTTTCCGCTTTACCTCTGTCGCTGATGACGTTCAATTACATAATAAAACGTCTGGCTGTCGACAAAACGTAAAATGATTTTTTAACAATGCACACATTGAAAAAAAACCAACACAATGATAAATCCAGATTTTTAAGAAATCCTGTGTAACCCTGGGGTAATGTAGGAGTATACGCATCCAGTAAGCACATTCTGCAGCTAACTGTCCCCAGTGGTACACTGAAAGTCGGTTGATCTTACCTTCCACTTGTGCGCACCACCTAAAGCTAAGTCTTGTCTTACTGCGTTCCCCTTCGGGTAAGAATCAAGGACTCTTCCGGTAGAAACGCTGTTGTTCATTCGATCTGCACGTCCTAACCATTTCTGCGTGTGCACTTTTCATTATACAGGGTGGACCAAAGGTCTTTTTATATTTCAAACGATGATAAAAAGAAAACTAGTCATATATGCTAAAATGTGTTTATTTATTATGAAAGTACACAAAAAGGGAATTTATTTCTTAAAAATAACATCATCCATCACTGCTGCAATTTTCAATCACTGCCTTACAAGTATTTTGTGAAATCTTTTGCATTTCCTCTCGCATATGTGCCTTTAATTCTTCAAGAGACCCTGAGTTGTTGCTATAAACTTTACTTTTAAGGTATCTCCAAAGAAAATAGCCCATTGGAGATAAGTCTGGGCTACGAGCTGGTCAGTTAATGTCACCTCTTTCGGATATAACTTTTTCCCCAAAAATTTCGCGCACTGCACTCAATGAGTCGTTGGAGGTGTGACATGTTGCTTCATCTTGCTGAAACTACGTACGACAATTAAAACCATTGAAATTCTGTAGCGCTGGAGCAAAAAAGTCCTGTAGTATGACAATATACCGCTCTGTATTCACTGTAACAGAATTTCCTCTTTGGTCTTCATAAAAGTATAGACCAATTATGACTCCTGCTAACAAAGCTGCCCATACAGTAACTTTGAGTGAATGCAGGGGTTTTCGATGCTTCAACTGCGGATTAGTATCACTTCAGTACCTGTAATTTTGCCTGTTCACATACATTTAGGTGGAAGTGGGCCTCGTCTGAGAAAATAATGTTGGTAAAGCTGGTAAACTTCTCTAGCATTTCGTTAGCAAACTGCAACCTGTGAGCATGATCTTGTGGCTTTAATTAATTCCTGCACAACTTGAATTTCATATGGATGTTAATGTAAATCTTTCTGAAGAATGCAGTTTAAAGATGTTCTGGGCAAATTTAAGACGCTAGACCCCTTTCGATTAGAGAGTCTAGGTTGTACGCGATTAGACGCTCTTACACGCTCTACGATTTCGGGATCCCTTGATGTTCTAGGTCGGCCGGATCATGGTAAACTTATTGTTGAACATGTCTCCTCGAACTTTTGCACCCATTTTCTAATCAATTAAATCGATGGAGCTTCATTTCTATGCCATATGTTGTAATGAGCGCAATATTTTCTTTCCGCTAGAGTCGAAAAATCGTTGTTTCGATAGTACGCGCGTACGCCGAACGTACGTTGTATTCCGTTGAACGACGCCATGGTACTAAATTGCGATGCGTTACCCCACCACCCCACCCCGCCGTCGCTATGCGAAGCAACTGCCGATTTAAATATAAAAAGAGTTTTGGTCCATCCTGTATTTTCTACTCCACTCCTACCGCCAATGCAAACGAAAAAAAATCACTCAAACAATTTGCCATTCGAAACTACCTAGGACATCTTCATCCACATTCGCTAAAGTCCATGCTTCTCTACTATGGGGCAGAGCTGGGATGATGAAAGTTTTATATAGAGTCTCCTTGGTGTTTCTTGAAAAGACCTTATTACTCACTGGCCTCGTTAAACCGACGAAACAGTGATTGGCAAGAAATATTCTACGTTTGATTTTAGACGAGATGTTCGCGGAGCTACCTTAAAGCAATAGCTGCTCAATGTGATGCATTTCGTCGATGTTAAATTTCCCATCTAGTTGCCAGATATACTAAGTTTGCCCTTATTCATGAATGAATCGATTTTTGGGGCTTATGTTGCAATATTTGCGAACGCCCCACTGAAAACTAAATCATTGAATAAACGTTGATTTGCGGGTTTCACACAATTTTTTCAAAAATTATTCTGAAATTGTTATAGAACATCCCATCAATTTGCATTTTAATTTCCGACCATTACGGAAAGGGATACGAAGTACAGACATGATTCTGTATATTCTCTTCTATACAGATGCTGTCATATGTAAACTTAAAATCGATAAAGGGGCGATTTGTAATTATTGGGTTTTTTCCATGATCTGCCATAGGGTAAGTGTTTAAACGAGTGTGGACTAGACCTACCGGACCTAAAACCGCACTGATTTCTGTTTATTTTGGTAGGGTGAAGGTACTCGTATCTCTCGACTTTCACCAATCAAATTGAATAGTTTATTCTGCCTGACAAGGGTATTTTGTTGTCTCTGACGTGTTTCAGGCTGCAGATGTGGTGTTTCCATATTCTCAGTATCAAATGTGACTGCACTGCTATATTTCCTTGTTCATCTCTACTTTCCTTCACTCAGGTCTTGTTGCTTTGACACGTTCTTTTTACTTTTAAGAAGAACCTCTGAACGTTTTTGTTGATGATTGACTGATGATTGATGTTGGTTGCATATGACGGACGATGAATGCAAATACTCGCTTTGTTGTGATTGCATCCTTTCAACATTAAATCCCCTTACAGAATTTCTTTTTTTTGGAATGTCTGAGATATCTATAGACTTACCTTGGCTACAACGAGGTAGTGGTCCGAGTCATTGCTCGCCGCTCAGGAAGTTTGGGCAGATTTTGTACAATCTCAAAGTACGAGTAGTGTCTTGAGTCGATCGAAAGAAGATCAATCTGGTTGACGGTTTAATGTTAAAGTAACATTTTTCGTAAATTGAGAGGAGCATTCTTATGCTGCTATATTAAGCAAATGTTGGCAAAAAGACCAATGTTGAGTATTGTTATAAGGCGTTCGTTTAAGTGTCGAAAGCTCAAGATTTCTTTTCTAAGTCAGCAACTCCATTAAAATTGCTTACAAAGTGAATTTCTATAACTAGGAAAAATCGGCGAATGTCTATTGCCCCAACTGCAGTTGTCTCCTGGGTGCAATAACAAAACACTGTTTTAGCAAGAGAGTGTGGATCAATATCCCTTGAGTCACAATGAAGAAGTTGAAAAGAATTTTTCATAAAGAGGAAGAAGGCACTCGTAAATGATATTGCCCATTCGCAGTCGCACACCCTGTTTGGAACGAGCCAACATGCCACAAGCTTCAGTATACTTGGCTGGATGTTCGCTCTTTTACACCATGACTTCTGTCTTAATACGACTGATTCATAACACGCCTTCACAAATATTTAGAGTTACCTAAATAGCTCCGTCATCGGCGAAAGAAGGGAGGTCGATTTGGACTCTTAAATGTGCTGGTTTAATGAAAAATTTCGTACCGGCTTGGCGTAAACCTACGAACAGTAACAGATGCAGCCAATTTCGCATTTTGAATCGATGGCCTACCAATCGCACGGTTTTTAGCCCTGTATTTGCAGAGACGAGCATAAACTTTCTCACGAGAATAATAATATTTATATGATAAAATTACCGGATCATTAGACTCCGGATTTTCAAACGAATTAGTTTCGAATTGCGTCGACCTTTTTTGTGTAAGGCTGCATAAAATGCCAACGCCATTCATTGACTGTCTAGAACTCGCTCGTATATTTTCACAGTATGGGACATTAGCTTCACCGATCGGTAGGTTTTGCAACTTTTAGTATCGCCTATGCCTTTATACAATAGAGCCGCCATAATGTTCTACCTAGGCTAGGCATTCGATCGATCCTCATCATTTTATTAAATAAAATCACGATTAAACTCAAGATTTCCGACTGTAACCCTCACTTCATTCTTTTTAACTTTTGCTTACTACGGCTACCATAAAATCCATTTTTCCTTCGTATACGACATGGTACTGCGAGAAAAGTCTTTATTTAGTAAGGCATTAATGTACTGTTTCCATCTCAATGTATTTTGGTGATTGCGTCTTTTTTGCGCATGTTGTTTTCTCGAAATCTTGAAAATGTAGACTCGTCTGTCGTGGTTAGGCGTTGCTTTTCTTCTTCTGCTTGTGCCCTACTAATAAGTTATGAAGATGTCGCTTCCAATAGTAAATTTATGGAAGTGCTTGCGGAATGCAGAGTCCCTTCAGAAGATGCAATTCCCCATTCAAAATCACTTCAAAATGGTTTAAATAGTTCGCTCTTTAACACCATGACTTCTGTCTTAATACGACTGATTCATAACACGCCTTCACAAATATTTAGAGTTGCCTAAATAGCTCCGTCATCGGCGAAAGAAATGACTTTGTTCCGATCTTGTGTTTGCTCTTTTCTTTGACTTTTTTTTGCAACATTCGTAATCTAACTCACTATTTTCGTCTCATAGTTACAACGCCACTTGTCTTTATTTATGTGAAGGCGTCCTTTTAAAATACATACCTAATCTTATTTCCGCACTACAATTACATTTGTCTTTGCAGATGTTGCTCATACGATGAGTACTTTATTCCTCTTCTTCATTTATGGCACTTTGAAGCCATTTTTACGAATTTAGCAAGTAAGCACGCAGATCTGGCTTCTTCCCTACCTAACTTGTAGTCGAATATGTTCCGAACTGATGCCGGTTTTTGTTGACCTTTCGCAGGTTTTTTTGTCAGCAAAATTGCTAGTTTTCTAGTAGTTGGCCTAAAATAACCTAAGAATCTTTTGCGTTATTTCAGCATAATGGGCAATCTATTTGGGTTTGGTGTCCACTGCTACAGTGTGTAATCAAGTGTAACTATTGCTTAACAAATAAGGTATTAAGTAGAGTAACACCGTGTGATTTGCATGAGCTTGGAATATCTGCTTCAGCTGCGTTTCTCGTTCTTAAACCATTTCCTCCATGACACTCTTCTTATTCGTAATTCGATTTTGGCTACGCTTAAATCTGCTCCGACAAAGAGCATTTCCTTCCCTTCCCTTGACATTCCATTTAAAAGATCATCCAAATCGATTGCTTTTTGCTTTCTTGCAGGATAAATGCGCTAACAATATTTATCGTTTCGTGCTTAATTCGTTTCGTGTTCAATTATTGCCAGAAATCGGTCGGTAGTTTTTGATATGCTATATAGTAGCTCCGCTGTCTTTCTTACACTACATCTTGTATGCTTTCATTTGCAAAATCAAGTAGCGGTCCTTGTTTTCGGCATTACACCACATGGATTCTTGCTAATGATATTGATTTTACGTTTAGTACTCGTAGTTTGACCCCCTTTTGCCGTTTGCAACTCAAATGTCGAAAAAATTTAAAATTCGGTGTCTGTTTGGAATGTTTGATTTTTTTTTGTTTTGTAACTTACAGTAGAAAATAGCAAAATGATTAGAAGTGTTGATTTATTTTTCGAAGACATATAACACTATGAAAGAAGCGCACAAATGTATAGAATTAGGAGAAATATAAGGGACAATTCGAATCCTTACAGTTTCTTCAACTTCGGACATCATTTTATCCCTCGCTGAGTTGCTTGTGCTCGCACCAAAAAATGGCCCACTAGGATAAGCAGCATGCTGAAGACTAAGTAAGGAATCGGCAGCATGTTCTAATGAAGACAATGACAACCGCCAGTGGCAACGGAATATTTTTGTTTTTGGCGGTCTTCTTTTTTAGTTTCATTGGAGGCCTCAGAGAATTAAGGTAAATTGCGCACCGATCCCAAAAATCAGTGCTGATTTTTTTGCTGGACCCAAAACTGCCTAGTCCTGGGCAATTTCTGTGTTTTGCTCCATAACCTCCTCCAGCTTGTTAAATTGATGAACGTTTGCCTTTTTGCTATAATTCGCCAACCGTGTCACAAATTCTTTGTTCGCTCAAATTTGACATTTAAAGCGAACGAAAACTCGGCGAGTCGCTTACCGTAATTCAACGAAATTACATCCACCAGTATTTTAACATATAGTATAAGGCGAATACACATTCGCGATTTGCGAACCATAATACCGAATAATCAAATTCGCCTATTTTTTGGGCGACTCGCGAACGGTAATAGGGGTGTGAAACTCTTGCCTGCGATTGTTCTGGAGTTCAGCGTAGTTTATTTCTAAAATAAACACAATTTTGTCGCATCTAAAAACTATCTAGCGCTGTTATGAATATTTGAGGCGTTGCGATGTTTTTTTTTCACCATCCGAATGTAGACCCTTCAGAAAATCTTTAGGTATAGCTTTCATGTTGAGTTCGCCCTTCTTTCCGTCTCAAAATACGCACAGAATGATACTATGCTGAATGAAAGGTAGTTGGAAACAACCATAGGCGCGCGGATACGAAGGGCCCTCCTCATCTACGCGCTCCGCTGCGTGATGCAGTCTGAAAAGTTAGGCATACTTAAACAAAAATATGTTTAACCTTCCTCATGCCTCATGTCTACTCATCCATGGAACACTCGACGTAGTGTATTCACGTTGAGCTCCATTATTCCTTGCTATTCGTCTTTCATCCGTGTGGCACTGATGTCCGTTGATGTATACATAAATGCATGTCCGGCATTTTTTTTCCCCACCGGAAGACTCCAGATGTGGGAACCGGTTCACTTTGGGAAGTCTCAATAAAGATATTAATTGACCACAAATTTAAGTGGCTAAATATGATATTTCATTATTTAGACGAGTTTTACGACAAGCAGGGGATGGACTTCGGCAATATTCTTTAAGTTGTTGCAGCGCGGCTTCCTTTGAGTACATTAACTGTTTTGTATAATTTTGATGGACAGATTGGTAAGTCATCTTATTTGTTTCCGTTTTTATAATCATTTTATTTTTGTCCATTTAAATAAAGTAAACTAAAAAAAAAAATAGTTTCGTTAGAGTAAAAGAATTTATTTAGATACACAACTCAATTGTCAAACAATTAAAATAAAATAAAAATATAATTAATCAATACATACGAATAATATTCATCTGATAGAAAAGTTCATTAAAAATATGAAAAAAAAAAAAAGGAAAAAACAAAACAGCAGCAACAAAGCGCTTTAATATAATTTTATAAGGTTTTGCAAAAAGGTTTTTTGACAAAAGTAAGAAATTAACATTTTTGATACTTGTAATTTTTTTTTTAAAAAAAATTTTGAAGCAAAAGAATTTTACAAAAAAAAAAAAATATTTATACACCAACAAATAAATTGAGCAAACAAATATGGTTTTACAATAAAAATACAAAAATAGTGTTTTCAAACCAGATACTCGTACATATACTTAAAAAACAAAATTTCTTACTTAGGCTACTTTACAACAAAATTGGTTTAAAAATAAAAATTTAGTAAATACTGAACATTTAGAGGTGCAATATTGAAATGAAAATAAATTTCATTTCGAAAAGAAGACTCAATGTTTAACAGAGTAGTGTCAGAACGAATATTAAATGGATACAAATATACATACATACCTTAGATATTGTAAGTAAAATGGAAAATTCCTCAAAAGCAAAACAACAAAAACCCACATAAAACAAATAACAAATATACAATTAAAAGCAAACAAACTAAATTGGTAAATAAAAAAAAAAACATAAATATAATACATATATATTGGAAAATTATTAATTTTATAATGTAGAAGATCTGAGTCAAGCAGTAATTAATAAATTACTAGATACTTATGAAAATATGTAAAACATACAAATTTTAAAAATAAAGACAAAAATTAAAGGTCCCACTTTTTTTTTGTATAATACTTGAAAGGTAAACTTATCCGGATTATGAGTAAGTACCGGCAGGATGACGTGGTGATGCCGTGTAATTCCTTCCGCGTTATAGCGATTCTAAGCAAGTCCTTGTGTTGCCTCTAATTACAAGCAAACATGTCATCTTTAAAATTGAACCTTTAACAGAATAAGCTAAAAACAAAACCATGGAACTTTAGAAATTCAATATAAGCTGATTACTTTGACAGTTATTGACATAAGCAAACCAAATTTTGGCGGTTATTGACATTGGCCAACAAATTTGGAAATCTGCAGTTACATCCATCGGATATTTTATGTACCTTAACTGGTTAAGGTGTGAATAAGGGTGTAGATCCAGATGGAATTTGTCCCGTATTTTTAAAAGAATGTGCAACATCACTTGCACTACCTTTATGTATTATTTTTAATTTATCCCTTAGAACTGGATTTTTTTTTTAAAGAGTGGCAAGTGTCTTACCTAGTCAAGTCATAAATACTGGTACACAACTGAACTCACTCATTATGAATCCACCATTGGGCGTATCCATTTCGTTTGACAGTTGATATTTATGCTTCATTGTGACGTAAAAAGATTTTGACATTAATTGCTGACAATCATGGAATGGGGCGACATCGAAAATCGTATTGTTGTAGTTGGCCTACTTAAATGCAACATGGAAAAAGGCGATATCTTTGGGACGTTGCGACAGCTTGGAATCACTCGTAATTTTGTGTATCGTGATGTGAAGTTGTTTGAGGATACTGGTGGAGTACGAGACCGTCAAGGGTCCTGCCGTCCGCGCACTGTGAGAACTCCGAAAGTGATCAAGGCCCTGAAGAAACGAATCGACCGAAAACCGCTGCGAAAACAGAAAATCTTGTCGCGGGAAATGCAAATTTCGCAAAAATCCATGTCTCTCATTATCAAAGAAGATTTGGGACTCGGCGCGTACAAGCGACACACTGGACACCTGTTCACGGCCGGAACTGTTCACGCTCACAAACAAATTCTGTTTACTGACGAGAAAATCTTCACCGTAGAAGGATCGTTCAATAAGCAAAATGATTGTGTGTATGCTCGGTCATTCAGAGAAGCATCCCAACTCATCCCGAGGGTTCAAAGAAGCCACCATCCCGCGTCTGGAATGGTATGGTGGGCAGAGTGCTACGATGGCGTTATCAAGCTCCATTTTTGCGAGAAAGGAGTGAAAACATCGGCCAAAGTATATCAATCGACCGTCTTGGAACCCATTATGAAGTCTCTCAAGCAATCAATATTCAACAACAAGCCAAGTTTCCAGCAAGACTCTGCTCCAGCTTACAAAGCAAGAACGACTCAACTGTGGCTCAAAAACAACATTCCGGGCTTCATATAAACAGATGATTGGGCAGCTGGTAGTCCAGACCTCAACCTGTTGGATAACAAGTTGTGGTCCGTATTAGAGGGCATGGCTTGCTCTACTCGACACTCAAATATTTAGTCGTTGAAGTGAGCCCTTGTCCGTGCAGTGGACAATTTCCACACGCCTGAAGTGCGTCTCGCAATCGATGAGTGGCCACATCGTCTAAGGTCGTGCTGGAAGGCAAGTGGAAGTCATTTCGAATAAGTTGTTCTAAGATTTGTAGTCATTGAATAACCCAATAAAAACAAAACAAAAAATTGTTTAAATATTAATTCGTTTTCATTTGGCGGTGATTTTTCTGTGTACCAGTGTTTTTGACTTGACCAGGTATGTAAAAAAAATTCTCATACTCAAATGTGAAGATGATTCTTAAAGAAATGGCCAAAATGACATGCCTAAATCTAACTAAATCTTAATGAATGTAGCGCAGAGAAGATGTTCTTCAAACATGGGCTGTCGGCATTCCAAGCGCACTTTTAGTTTTGCGATCATTTTTTTTATAGCAGGAACTGTTGAACTGGGTATATGTGATAACACTTTCATCATTTAATACGCCTTCTATTATTTACTTAAGTGACTTCGGTGTCATAGAATCCGTACTTGTTTTCTTTAACCACAAGGCTGCATAAGCCTTCATACAGCATCTATGCCACCTTGATCAAAGCTATGCAATCTAGAATCGGTTTGTTTCTCCTGCCTCTGCATCAGAGTAATGGATTGTGGAAAGAATTAAATCTTACTTACCTAATCTTTCACTACCAGTCCCCAGTTTCTCACGCTAAGTTGCCGGAGGTTCAATTCCACTTGCAGTCGCCCCTGATTTACGGTCTTTCTCTACTGCGTTGTCTCTCGAGCGCAGATTTGATGACTAAGAAGAATTGGTGTCTATCCGGTCTACGTCACCCAGCCATCTCGGTCGTTGGAGCTTCAATCTTCTGCCGAGGTCGACGTTGTTATACAGCACGTACAGTTTGTGGTTTGCGTCCTCAAGCCGGGTTGTTGACGAACGGCCTTGGAAGTCGATGTCTCTGTAGGTGGCGCAGTTCAGAGGGTCTTCCTTCTTAAGGATCGGACAAACAATGCTGAGGTTCTACTCATCGGGCATACTTTCGTCCTAACATACTCGTATTTCACAAATGAATTGGTGTATGCTCCTTACCAAGTCATCTCCCCGCCAGTTAGAAGAGCTCGGCAGGCCTGCCAGTCTGCCCCAGTGAGCTTTACTGGAATTAAACCTAAATGCTGCTATCTTCACTTCGTCCAGGTAGGGTGGATGGAATTGCTGGTTACGATGTAGATCAAAGGTTCATTCCGCCTGACAGCGATATTTGGTTTTTCATCATTATACAGTCTACAGAAATGATCCTTTCAAATCCTCAGCATCGGCTGCGACTTTACTACGATGTTCTATTTTGTTCGGGGTTTGTGTCCTTGGCATGTTTTATTTTAGATTTTGGTAAAGCTGTCAAATCTCATTGCTGAAGAACATCTCTCAATTTCCTTGAGCGCGTGCTTCTCATGCTCCTCATGCTCCTGAGAAGCCGATGTTCGTCTCTTGCCTTTTGCTCGTATAGCCCATAAGCAGCTCAAATCTAACAATACAGCGCCGCTTTGTATACATCTTGCATAGCTGCATTTATCTGCCGGTACTGGTTGTTAAACCAGGGGTTTCATTTTGATGGTCAAGTGAAAACTAGCACATCAGAAGCGGCATCCCTGATGGCCTTTTAGAAGTGCTGTGACTTGTCTTCGTTACTTGATGCTGGAGGAGGCAATACATATTTTAAGAGATAAAGGGAGACTTAAATGTAGAAATTCTTCACAGCATAAGCCTGCCTTTGTGCTCCCGATATCCGCAATCATACCTTGACTACAACAAGGGAATGGTCTGACTCGATATTGGTTCCTCGGAGCTATCGAACATCCTTAACAATGGAGGAGTGTCTTGCGTCGAGCGCAATGTGGTTAATCTGATTGACGGTTGATTAATCAGGAGTTCCCTTGTAAATAACGAGATGTGGGAACCGCGTTCTAGCTTCGACAATGATTCGCTCCGCTGTAAAGTCGATGAGCCTGAGTCTATTATCGGAGGTGGCGTCGTGAGGGCCACTTCTTAGATAGTACTACTTAAAGTGCCCTATCTTCTTAGCTTTGCATTAAAATCGCCGAGGACAATTTTAACATATACCAGTTATTATGTATTCGTAAAAATATATTTAATGGCGGTAAAAGCCTTCGATATGTGGAGTGCAAAAGAAGAACCTTTTTCCTTTTGCCCTTGTTTAAGACTGGATGAAAGAATACAGTTTCGGTTTCGAGATATCGATTGCCGTCAGTGTGTGTCACTTCCTCAGACCTGTTAAACTTTTACTCTGGCCGATGGAATAGTGAGTTTTCAAGTTCTCACGCTTTTAACAGGACTTGCCGTTTCCTTGGGCAGCGCGATTGCACTCTTCGGTTTCCCGACCAAGCCGCCTAATACAGCACTTGAACCAATCCCCGTCTATTCTGATTGAGTTCTCACCCCAAGGAATTCAGTTTATGTGAAGCGGTTTTACTTGATAGTATAAAATAAGTTATAACATACTCATACCAACCATGGTCCAAAACCCAATAATTTAATCTGTTTGTATCTTTAAAAGTTGAAATGACTCAATTGAACGTTTTCATTTACACTTTTCGAGGATGTGGCAATCTGCATTTGTAAATCTATTCCATATGTCCAGACATGGGACAATTTTCCATGTTCCCATTTGTTGACGTGATCTTGATCTTGTTTTATAACCTTAACCTTCAAAAATCATCAAACACAGCCCCACCCCTTTAACATCGGATGGCAACAGAGAAGCAGGGACACAATGTCGTACATTATTCTGGCCAGATCTTAGCTATCCGTAATGATATAAGCAGTCTCATCTGGGTCATTTGTCTGGAAACGTCTGGTCTTATTCGTTTTCCAAAAGAGTTATGGCTTCAACATGTGGTTAGACGATTATGAGATGTTATAATCGTATCTATATACTCTTACATTCGAAATCAGATGATGAAATAGTTTTAAATGGAATTTCAACAAACGTTTTTGTATTCGACATGCGGAAGAAATTGATTTTTTTGTGAACAAACTCAAGTCACACGACAAAGATGCAAAAACAAATCAAGGTTACTGGATGCAATCACGTAAATTGATCTTTACCTATTGAATTCTGATCAAGCGATTCAGAATGTTCTTCGGAATACATTCGAAACATCATATGAACTTCACGTCTGAATAGGTTGCAAATTTAACAAGTGATTGTCACCATCCGGCCATTATTTTAACTATGTATCCATACCGTATACTGTCAAACCACCCCTCTCACGATCAATGTCACATAACAATGAAATAAATCTATCACTAGTGGTTTTCATATTTGCGCTACAAATCTGGAGCAAATTGCCCCCAGTGTCGTTAGCTTCGTCACTCTTTGAAGTATTTTACATTCATAGATACTCGCGGTACATCTGTTTGTTCGATATACCCCAGAAGAAAAGATTACCACCCTTATGGGGAGCAATGGGGCTTGCTTTTAATAAACAATCGAATGGAATTACTACCATATGGTAGCATGGAACTTCATCATTTGCAGTCCGCACCACCCTTCATCATAAGATTCAGAGACTCCATTCGGAAGATGCTCTTTGAAGCATATCGTGTTTGTTGGACTCATAATCGAGTGTCATCATAGCTAGCGGTCGATAACAATGACGTCAGGATGATGTTAGAAATTACAAAGATCTCAGCGGAGAACGATTTCTGCTCTAAATTCGAATTCGAATCTATTCGATTCGATCGGACACTTATAGTTGAAGCTTTGAGCAGTTTTTGAAACAGTTGCGGTTCGACCGGTTGGTTAGTGTGCTCTGATCTCTAGTTGTAGCTAATGGTAGATTTTTAAGTGAACTTAATTTTGATATCAGTATTGAAGTACGCAGAAGGATGCGAGTTTATGGAATAATCCTGATTGTGTTGTGCTCTTGGGCTGGGCTAAGTGAAGCCACAATACATCGGTCTTTAGAAGATGCACGCAATGAACGAAATCGATTGATGCAAAAGTACATAAAGACACTTAAGAAAGAAGAAGGTGCCATACGTCTTATTGGTGGGCCTAATGAATATGAAGGTGAGTGAAAATGAGAAATTCTATACCAAAGTGTTGGCAGTTGAAACTTGTACAATTAAGCACTTGGAATACAAAGGTAAGTGCAATTTTCGGTTGCTTTTAGTGGATTTAAGTACAAAACTGTTCAAAAGATCAAGTGAAGATTGGAACATATCTTGTCTCCTGAGGTCCTAAATTATAGTCAATGTGAGCTAATTTTCTCTTTATTTTTAAGAAACCTTGGTTAGCCTAAGCTTTCTTCTTACACAATATGTTACATTTTTAACGAAAGGTTTGGTTTTTGTGTCATTCGAAAACTACTCGAAAGTGACTGTCTTTGACTTGGCAGTTCACTCGTTCGATATGGTTACGAGTCCTCCCGATTGTGTCTATAACTTTGTTAAGCTTTTAGATTTCGGTGCTATACATAACTTCTCTTACCCAGTTTTCTCAGCATCCAGCATCGGCATTTCGTTGATTGTGATTTCAGCCCTTTGTACTGGCTCTTCTGCCAAATCGTATTAATAACAGATGCAAGAAGGACCCTTTATCAAATTCTTTAAGTTTCAAGCTTTGCAGCTAGCTTGATTCCTCGATAACTTTTTCTGCATATTTACGCTGCAAGCGCCATTTAAGGTAACGACGCTTTAACTGCGTTGTACCAAAGGATTGGATTCGAATATATTTAGCTGTAGGTATAGCTTTATGAATAGATCCAGGTGGCTGTGCAGCATAGCTTGTCATTTTGTCGTTAACCGAAAATCACAAGAATCTATAACCTAAAGTCGGTGGCGCGATTTAAGAATAAAACTGGACATCATTAGGCATGAGCTACCCGTATCAGATCATTTCCTTCAGTTTCGAAAGGTGGGCGGTTAATTATACATTAGAGTATAGCTATCTTTAGTTACAGTTGGTCATTTGGACGACAATCCATTAAGTTCTGTTTGACAACAGGCACATCACATTGGTCATCGTCCAAATTCTTAGCACCGACTGCGTCTCTTTTTATGATTTTGCTGTCTTTGTAGGTTTTAGTTCGAACAACTTCCCTTGACAGGTCTGATATATATTTGCAAAGATTTTGTAGCTCCAATTCCTGTAGAATAAGGCCATCCAAAGAGAGGTGACATTTTAAATAGATGGAAAAGCGCATCATTTTTACGAAAAGTGGTGATAGTTTTATTTTAATCTAAGTCACCAAGTCTAAGGTTAGTAATAGGGTACAATATTTGTCAAACCGTTGCCTCGAATCTATCTTCAAATAGTCATATTTTTAATAAACTTTTTTAATCGCTATTCGCATGAATTGTTGGTGGAATATTAGCGTAAACTTTATCATTAAACAGCCCCAAATCACACGGTCTTGGCGCCCAATTGAAGTCCTCATTTCGAGAAATCACACATCCGCAAAATTTGTCCCAAAATAGTGTCATTATTTCACCAGCTGTGTGGCAAGTGGCGTACGAGTATTTCAAAAGCAAAAACCGTCAGCTACTGAAACGACGACAACAGGATCATTTTAGAAAAAATATTTAGAAAAAACCCGCAGCAAACTGTCGGTCATCTTTTGATGACCATGTGTGGTGGTCCAAAACACATACAGTTTCGTGGTCAAATCTGTTCCCACTGCTTCTCTGATATGGTGCCGGAAATGTTGGCGCAATGCAGTACTTTACTGAATCTGGGTATAGTAAGTATGCTGTAGAAAGGTTGTCTTAAACTTTATTGAGACGTTTGCTGCCTGCAGATGATTTTATCATTCGTTGAAGTCGATTAACCTCTCGCTGTTATGAACGTCTTTACGGTGCTGTCTCATTCTTTTTTGGCGCTTAAATCTGTCGTAATGATTATAACCTCATCGCTTATCGTTACATTGCAGACGAAACCTTATTGGTTATCCTCAATTCCCTACATATTCTATCTATATCACCTCTATTTAAGGGTTACCACTTTTTTTTTTGTAGTTTCCGTTTTAATACATACATGGTTACAGGTTGAAGCTCGCTCCGTTCTGCTAGTGATGCCGATAACATGAGGGTATACAAGTAATTGCCTAAACTTTTAAAAAATCGTTCCTTTGGTATTGGATTGCAAATTTCGGACATTTTCCGATATTATTGTCTCGGCCTGTCTTGGCATCAAAAT
Source organism: Volucella inflata (assembly GCA_928272305.1). Classification (NCBI taxonomy): domain Eukaryota; kingdom Metazoa; phylum Arthropoda; class Insecta; order Diptera; family Syrphidae; genus Volucella; species Volucella inflata. Next base: position 186,304,299 of record OV743716.1, read on the forward strand.
CTTGATAAGATTGCTTGCGGCCTTAAGCTTTAATTCCCCATCATATTGAATAATCTGACAAGCTTGCCAGGGATGTCAAACATAGACATGGAGCGATGTACAAGTTATAGGCATAGTTTCTTCTTTGAATAAATTTCCGGGTTCGAGCTTTTGAAAATCATTAACTCACTAAAAAATATGAATTCCTGTGGTATCGATGGTATTTCTTACCTTACGCTAAAAAACATTGCTCTGAATATAATAGATATTTTGAAACATTTGTTTAATTTGAGCATTTTGTCTGGAATTTTCCCCGAACAATTAAAATGCGCCAATATAACACCTCTTTTCAAGAAAGGTAATAAAAAAGATAAAAGGAATTACAGATCTATTTCCTGGTTGTCCTCTATTTCAAAAGTATTCGAAGAGGCAGTGAAGAGTAGAGTTTTGGCATACCAAATTAAAACTTAATTAGAAAAATTTATAAAGGTACAGATTAAAATTCATAGTAATTATGCATTAGTTGCTTCGAAAAATTTATTTACAGATTTGTAGAGAAATAGCTGCGCAAATCCTTTTTAAGTCTTGTTGTGCTTGTACCTAAATTAGTTCTTAAATTTCGCGGTAGTGAATTATAACAATCGGACTCAATTTGGGGGTGAATTAATTGACCTGACCTGTGCGAAGAGGCAAATCGAATCTTTTCGTATAAGTATGATGGTTGACGTGTTACGACAATATCCGATAGCAGGGCTAGAGTGCGAAATTTGAGATAGCTCTCAAAATTCATGTCAAGCAAACGAGAAGAATAACTACTAACTCTGTCATGTTTGCGTAGCCCAAAAACTGTACTGTGCTATTAAAAGTAACATTGAGCTTCTATTCTACTGATCGAGTCACAGCTACAAAAGATTTCACATCCGTAGAGTAAAATAGGAATACCCAACGATTTAGCTAACATCAAGCGCGTTTTAGTTGGAGTAAAAGACTGCGTTACCCATAAATTCCGTAACACCTCATATACCTTTCCAATGGCAGCGCTGATGTGATTTTCCCAAGTTAACTTGCGATTAAAAGTGACCCCAAAATTCTTTGCGGTCTCCACATAATCCTTTTGCTTCTTTATACACAAAGAACTTGATGACAAACATTCTTGCGCTGGGCTTTGTGTTGAAATAACCAAAGCATTTGACATGGTAAATCACAACATACTTATGGATACAGTTGATTTATTGTCCTATTTAAAAGACAGAAAGCAAAAAGTAAAAATTGGCAACATTGTCAGTGACTCTAAAGTTCTAGAATCTAGGTGTACATCAAGAGTCTGTACTTGGTCCTGTTCTATTTTTAATTTATGTCAACTCTTTGTTTGTTCAGCCCTTCGTGGAAAAAGTTACGGCATTTGGAGATGATCTTTGGATAGCCTATGGTTCGGTTAACCTCTTCAATCTAGTGGCTGATTTAAATTACGAGTATGATGTCCACTTGTTAAGAATCTGTTTCGCGGAACATAAGCTTGTTGTTAGCGACAAAACCAAATTAGCAAGACTTTCCTGACGTTGACATTATATTCCATGCTCCCAATTGTTCTCGATACAATTTATTCTGTACTACGTGTGCTGTACAACGTTCTAAAGCATCTTTTCATGATAACATCATTTGCAACATGAACTGTTTTAAAATTGAAAAAGTAAGACACTATAAATACAGAGGTGTTGTAATCGAGCATAATTTTAGTTGGTCAGAGCGTATTTTAATTTTAAAACATTATCTGCTTTCCTCCATTAGATGTTTTTACCACCTTAGGAATTTTTGCAATAATGATTTGTTAAGAACAATTTACTATTGGGGGGGGGGCGCTTACCTTAGAAAATTGGAACAATTAATTGCCCTACAAAAGTGCACCATGACGATTGTTTGTAATACTACCAGTCAGACAATTGTATTATTTTAAAGTCCTAAAAATGTTCTATATAAGATGCGGGTTTTTGCAAAGCCCTACAACTTGCGAAGCGATACAAGTTCTGCTGTGGAAGTCCCTACTTCTTCTTCTTCTTCTTCTTCTTATCCTTTTATTAACCCTTTCCTCGTTATACGAACTTATGCGTAACGGGTTTCCCATTTTTACTGCATCGCTGCTGCTCCGCTTATGGGGTTGGCAAATATCGCAGACCGCAGAACGCCTCTACATAATGCTCGGTCCTGGATCGCTTCAGTGGTTAGCGTTGTTGCGCATTTGCCATCTGAGAAATCCAGGAATTCTTTTTCCGACCTCGTTTCCTTACAGTTGGAGTGACCGTAGTTGATAGTGCCTTTTTAACCGGATTTTCCGCAGATCTTCTTTGAACGTGGCAATACCAGCTTATTCTATTCGCCTCAAGCTGTTCGGTTACCGAATTCTTTATATGTAGACTTCCTCTTATACGCGTAGATCTAATGCAATCGCGTTTAGTGACTCCACTAGACATCCTTAACATTTTCATTTCCGCTGCCGTCATTTTGTTTTTAAACGCTTCGTATATTGTCCAGCACTGTGAACCGTATATAAGAGCTGGTCTAACAATCGTGGTGTAGAGTTTCCCCTTTAATTTAAGTGGAAATTTTCGGTCGCAAAAGATTCCCGAATTTGCCCGCCATTTAATCCACTCCACACTCACTCTGTGGTTGACGTCGTCGTCACATTTCGCTTCCATGTTAACGATTGATCCTAAGTACTTAAAGATAGTGCTTTTCGGAAGAACTACTCCGTCTAACATTATATCCGGAACAGGTCGCAACGGATGCGCAAATGGGCACGTCAAATGCTCCGTGTTTGAACGACTTATTTTAAACCCGTTTCTCTCTAGCGCATTTCTAAATGAATCTAAGGCGTTCTGTAAATCTTCAACGTTATCGCTAAGTATAACTGCGTCGTCAGCGAAGAGAATTGGCGTTACATTTGCTTCGCGCATGCAGTCTTTTAAATGATAGTCAAATACTACATTAAAGAGGAAAGGGCTAAGTACGCTTCCTTGATGCACTCCGACATTAACTGGAAATTCTCTCGTTAGTCCAGCAGAGCTTTTAACCGCAGTTTTCACGTTTCCGTACATGTCTTGTATTATTCTAACATACGTTTCCGGTACGTTTTGAGACCTCAGCGCGGCCCATATGAGATCCCTAGGCACTCGATCGAATGCTTTCTCGAGGTCGATAAATACCATGTGTAAATCCTTAGACGAATCTCGGTGCTTTTCCATTATTATTCGTAGGCTTTGGATAGCGTCCACCGTCGATCTTCCTTCAACAAATCCACACTGGCTATTATCGAGCTTTATTATTTGCCGAAGACGTTCGTTTAAGACTCTTTCGACGATTTTCATTGTGTGTGACATAAGCTTGATTGAACGGTAGTTGTTGCATTCTCGAGTGTCGCCTTTTCCTTTGTATAATGGAACCAAGAAGCTACTTCTCCATTGATTCGGCATAGGTTGTCCACATTTTAATTTATTTTAAAGTTTCGATAACCATTCGCTGCCAATTCCCTCCATCTTCGACCAAAACTCTGATGGAATGCTGTCGCGGCTTTCATTTTTCCGATTGCTATACTTATTCCTTCGATTGAAAATTCCGAAACTTCCTCCTCACGTGGAAACTGTTTGCAACTCCTTGCAGTATTCAAGCCACCGGTCACAAATTTCCTTTTCATTTGTTAGTAAGCGACCGTCTGCGTTTTTGATGTATTTCGGCGAGGTTATTTCCATTGAATTTTTTCTCCTCTGTGCAGCGAGCTTAAAAATATTTGGCATTTTCGTACTGTACGACGTTTGAACTTCTTGGATAGCATGTCTTCTATCTGCCGATCGCGAGGATATTTGTTCCAACTCCTGGTACAGGTTTTCCGCTGCTGCCGCTCGAGTTCGAGCCAGGACTTTCTTTGCGATCTTTTTAAGACGCTCGTATTCAAGAGCCAGTCGAGCTTTTTCGATATCGTCGCTCCGATCGCATTTTGTCCACGCTTGGAATGCACTCTTCTTGTCGGCCACAGCTCGTTTGGTTTCGTCATTCCACCACCATGTTTCTTTGCCGACGTGATGGTATTTCGATATAGTCCCCAGATGGGACTTTGCGAGTGTTATGCATTCCTCGTGCATGCTGTTCCACATTTCTTGCGGGCTAAGTGAGTCTGCGAAACCGTTTATATTGTGAAGTACTTCTTTAGCCAGTGCGATAAATCTTGCGCTTCGTTCCTTCGATAGATTATACCACCGGATTTTTGGCTTTCCAAACGATGCCCGTGTTTTCGGTGGTTCCGCTGTGAAAAATTCTGTAATGCGCAGACGGTGTTGGCTTACTAGCGATTCTCCAAGTATTACTTTACAGTCCTTAACACGGTTTCTCGTCGACATTTTGCAGAGGTGATAATCTATTTGCGTTTCGTGGCCTCCGCTGCTATAGGTGATAAGATGTCGTGGATGTTTAATAAACATTGTATTTAAGATGGTTAAGCCGTAAGCCCTACGCGCTACAAGGATGTCTTCGCCAGATGAATTTCTGGTTCCAAAGCCTTTACCGCCGTGGCAGTCCTCATAATCAACATTTGTTTCTCCGACGTGGCCATTTAAATCTCCGCCTACGAAGAGCATCTCATCGATAGGTATATTTCTAAGCAAATTACCGAACTCTGACCAAAATTCATCTTTTCCGATTGGTCGCATCCATTTTGTGGAGCGTACGCGCTAACAATGTTCCACGTCTCATTGTGTATGACGAGTTTAACACTCATCAAGCGGTCGCTTATTTTCAAGATACCAACGATGTTGTTTTGAAGATCCATTGACCGTTCCATGGTAGAACATCTTAAATGCCTTAGTTTTTAAATATAGAAAACGCGCTTTATTTCCTGTATTACACCACTTCGTTTCCTGTACGCACAGGATTTTTAGAGTTCTGCGACGCATAATCGCTTCCAGTTCTAAACTTTTTGAGGTCATCGATCCGACGTTCCAACTTGCAAACCGAAGTTTATGAAAATATTTTGGAAACTTTATTTTGCCCTCCCCCGGAATCCGTCGGGCTCTGACACAAACACTTCTGCTTGCTCTGGGATCACCAATCGTGGTGCCTAGCGGGGTGGTGCTATTAATTGCGATCATTTCCATGAAGTGTATCTAAAGTTTGAGTGGTTTGACACTTGTATGCTAATTTCGAATTGATTGACTGTTCTTTTACCCCACCGGTAGTCTCCAGACGTGGGTCCCACTGATTGCATACAAACTTGTGGGAAAGTTGTAAGCTGTTTAAGTGTCACAGGCTCATTTTTGGTGTCATAGTTGCCTGTATATGATTGGTGTCCCATTTAGTCGCCTCTTACGACAAGCTGGGACGCACTGCGGCACTATTCTTTATCCGATGCCGCACGAAAGTCCCTACTTTTCGCACTATAAGTTTTAGGAACTTCTACTCCATAGTATCTTGCAAATTGTTTAATAGACTCCCCGAGGACATACGACGCATTAGAACTTTGCCCAAATTTTTACAATTTTGGCTTCTTGATTTTAATCATAATGAGATTGAAATTTCGTTGCGCTTCATTGCTTAAAATATGCATTTTCTTTTCATCCTGCTTTTTTGATTATGTTTTTTCCTTGTTCTTTAAACTTCCATTATAACCATTTTTTTTTTAAATAAAATAAAACTCTATTCACATTGTACTCCCCACAATGAATTAATTTGCTTGAAGTGACATTTAAACCTATTTGCAATGTTAAATAAAAAATGTCACTATCTATTCTCTATAAGTAGGTATTTATGTTACTAAAGGCTTATAATTGTAAAATTAATTTTTGTTAAAATGAGAATAATGAATTAATAAATAAGAAATAAAAGAATAATCGGTATCTAGTAGATGATACTAATATATATGTGGCCTGATGTTGTGTATCGATCTTGGCTCCATGGATTTCTTCTATGATTTACCAAGCAAATGGAATATTTTGGTCTTACAAGGCCTGAAACTTTACTGATAAGGCTCAATCAGATCGCTTACGCACGGTCTTCCGATTCCGAATAGACAGAAAATTCCCACTGCCCGATGTTAAAATATTAGTACTCTTCTAGCTGACACAATTAAGATAGTCACAGACTATGTTTATCAGGAGTTTTCATGAATTGGTGTACTCGTATGATCGGAATAGAATCGTATCTACTGCATTTAATGACTTTGTAGGTAGACACCACAGTCCAGGTACGATGTCATATTTAGACCTAGATATTTCTATTTTTTTTTGTTTTCATTTTAAATGAAACAGCAGAAGTGGTTTTTCATAACCTCAACACTAATATTAAGTTTCATTGCTTATTTCTCCAGGCTTCTTCTCTCGCGGTTTTATGTGTACTTTCTGCCTTGTTGTACAACTTCCGAGAGTCGTTCCTAGACTCGCACCTCTACATTACGTAGATCGAACGTTCCTCATTCTCTTTTTTTCATCCGGAGAAACCAATGTTCTGCCCTCCTCTTTAGATCATATCTATGGCATTCCTTAGTAGCACCTCCTATTTGTTGTATGGTATAGCAGGCAATAGAATGCATTTTTACTTGATACCAATTGTTACGCGTTTGGCCACGGGGCAAAAGCTCCATACTTTCTGCCTCAGATCTGCGCAATATATGCCACAGTTTTTCATTCTCGTTTTGTTCGCTATTCCTGGATTGCAGTGTTCCTTTATAGCAGTCAGTCAGTTAGCTTCGGCACCCTAAACTGTTTTAACATGTTCATATTGCCATCAGCTGTTCGAGCAATTCATAACAGAAATCTGTCATGCTGATCTTTGACGCCACTGCTGATTCTGTCAGGCGAATCGCCACTTACGACCTTCTCAGAGGCTAAGCCAATTTTGTATACAATGCTTTTATAGTAGTTCTTGTAGACCACAAGAGGATGAGGACAAGGGCGCGAATATTTCGACATAAGGTCTACAAAGACTACGTTTAGCTTAATTTTGCTGGAACAATAATGCAGTAATCCAGCGGCTAAAGGGTCTGTCGGGCTGCGCCAGCGATAATTACATTCTGTCAAAATATAAGTGGTATTGAGTCATTCAAACTTTAATAGCTTTTTGAAAAAAAAAATTTATGTTGGTACAGCTGTCATCTTTGACGCTAAATTTGGACTCCATCTGTCAACTAGTTTGTTGTCAGTTACCAAAGACATAAGTTGACTTCAAATGCTATCGGCGATTTTTATTATGGAAAGAATAGTTTCTTTGGAAATAGAGTTCATTGGAAATTGTGTGTTCCGAGCGCAATTCCTTATTCGGACGCGTTGAAAATGTTTGACAAAGCCTTCGGACACTCTGTAATATAGAGTCTTCCAGTGGGTCAAACAGTTTGAGGGAGATTATCGCCGGAAAGACTGGAATTGCACCAGAACAGCTCTTAGATTTTGTACCACAATGAAGCACCATCTCACAAATCCATTCTTGTGAGCAACTTTTTGACTTAAATTGCCACCAAGTTTCCTTTTTGACAGGAGATTAGAATCCCTGACAGGAATGAGTGGATAAATATGAATTGGTCTTTCAAATGGTTTCTAAGCTGGACATAGAGATGAGGGGTTGAACGCCCACATGGTCTTCAAAGGCGAAGTAATTGCAATAGGAAACGAGGACATTTTTGGTAGAGCTGCCGAAAAGCATATCTTTACACAGTATCTCGTTTGAAAACGGGCTCGGTGCCGTGGAAATTTCACAATAGCTAACGCAGATTTGGTGGAGAGCGTACTCCAGTTCAAGGTTTGGTCAAGAGAAGGTATTGCTAATGAATAGAATGGAAGCTAAAAATGGTTTGCCCTAACCACAAGTAAGGAGATCCTCTACACGTTATACTTTTAGGCCGTAAAAGTTGATTACCTTTTCAAAGTACGCCTGATCCTAGATACAACCTGAGAAGTACGTAGGTTACTAGTTGAGGGTGGGATGTGGCAGCACAGTTGTAGATACACCAAATTAGACATCAGTATCTTAAAGTTTGATATTTTGAATGGTACCTACGCTTGTTTACACAATGGTTTTGCCATACCAATGTGCTATTTGCATTTTTGACAAAACTGACTTGAAAAACCCATCGCAGTTGGAAAGCATATGAGCCCGAAACGAAACAGTAATGACACTTTCTGAAGATGCGGTTGATGTGTTTAAATCGCAAGTTTTTGGATCATCTCATCATTCAATAGGGTGTCGATCTTCCCAGAGAGTATTTTCAAAAACAACAAAACCAATTTTTGTCTACTACTTTTTCTTAAAGCTTAAGAAGCCACCTACGAACACCACCTCGCTGTAAGAACGCAGACGCACACTCTCGACGAATTGAAGAAAATGTACAAGAATTTCGACACCACATCAGAAATCAAATGAAGAAAGTTACATTTGTCGATCGTTGCTTCTGTCGTTTAAGAGCACAAAGGCATCATTCAAAGATATTTTGTAGACCCCTTGTTCAATTCTTATCATCCCGGTCCTCTTTGTTGTCGCAGTGTGCACTTTAGCGAAGATAGATTAGGATATGCTATCCGCAGTTATTTTGAACTCAAAAACCTTTGGAGGAGGAATTCTACAAGCTATACATCAACTTGGTAAGAAAGGTGAGCATTATTAGTGAGATGACTAGGACAAATAGAGCGTTACGGTCGGAAGAAGATTCTATTCCTCTGTAAAGGGACAATGCAATAGAAGAAGACCTCTACCTAGATAGGGCACGCAAGTGGAATGGGACTTCAAGAAACTTAGACTGCGCACCTAAAATGCGCGAACTGAAGAGGCCCATTGGTTGAGTCCCAATTTCACACCAGAAATACTCAGTAAGTAAGCTTACGTTGTACTCGTAAGATAATTGGCAACACTGTAGGGTTCTCCTACATGCAAAAGAAAAATAGGTTAAATACATGAGGTTTTGTGCCCATAGGTTTACAGCTCTTATCCTCGTTAGACCCATTCGTTCCCAACTCCTTGTATAATTAAGTTTCGGACTTACGACAATCACACGTAATTATCTAGTAATTCTAGGGGTAACCCTTGCGAATTTTAAAGAGCTAACTTCTTGATGAAAACCATAAAAGCTATCAATGACAGACACGTCTTGTATTATCCCTTTATTTAACGCTTTGTTCTTAATCATTTCTTGAAAACTTGTATCCGATGTCATAAACTAAAAATCACCTGTGATGTGGATGCCCAATAGTTGTATATTTGAGTGCTCCAGAATAGATATAAGGACCGTATCTAACACGTAAATTAATTTTCTTACCCATTTCACCATTCCATGACTCCAATTTTGGTAGGCAACATTGAGATCCTTCACAATAACAAATGGGGGAACGTTTGCGATGATGAATGGGACAAAATCGAAGCTGAAGTAGTTTGTCGGCAGTTAGGATTTCCTGGTGTCAAGAAGTTTACCCACAGTGGAACCTATGGACCGGCAAGACGTAAGTATATACTCGTACCACTTCTTAAGAAATCCATTTCGACCCAAATCTATTGTATCCTTGTCAACAGGACGCTTCTGGATGGACAATGTTATCTGTAGTGGTCATGAGAAAGAGTTGACCGAATGTCGTTTCGATGATTGGGGTGTTAGCGACTGTGAGTCATCCGAAGCAGCAGGTGTTGTTTGCAAAGCGCCCACTTCAGCTAAATTTGCTGCCATCAAACAACCACCAAAGGAACGTATTCCCAAACAGAGAATCCATCATTCACACAGAATCGATTTGAGATTACGAGGCGGACGGGAAAAGTCGGAGGGAAGAGTTGAAATTAGAATAAACAACGGAGAATGGGGAACAATCTGCTCTGATGGATGGTCTCTGTTGGAAGCAAATGTTGTATGCAGACAACTGAATTTGGGCTATGCTGGTGGTGCCTTTCAGACGGACTATTTTGGTGGAGCAAATGTCTCCAAAACCATTCTAAGTGGAACTGAGTGTTATGGTAATGAGACTTCTTTGGGTCAGTGCCTGCATCATGATCACTTAAAGGGATACAATCACTGCCATGGAACCTGGAATCATGTAGCAGCTGTTACATGCAGTAAATTTGCTCCCGATTTAGTGTTCAACTATTTGGAATTGGAACAAACTGCCCATTTGGAAGATCGTCCAATGTTTTTCCTGCAATGTGCAATGGAAGAGAACTGTGTAGCTGCGGAAGCATATGACATTCAGAAGGAGAACCCTGACTGGCATTTGATTTCTCGAAGGCTGCTGAAATTCACTGCCAGTGTCCTGAATGCTGGAAATGAGGACTTTAGACCATCGATTCCGAAACACCTATGGGAGTGGCACATGTGTCACATGTAAGTTGAATGGTTGAACATTATTTTTTAGGTCGGCCGAGTTCATGTAAGTTCTATGTTTTCATCTTCTAGGCACTATCACAGCATGGAAGTGTTCGCTGTTTTCGATATTTACGATCTAAATGGGAATAAAGTTGCTCAAGGCCATAAGGCGTCCTTCTGTTTGGAAGATAATCAATGTTTGCCAGGCGTAGAACCGAAATATGCTTGCGCTAACTTCGGAGATCAAGGTAAGGTCGATATCCCCAAGCTAACACTCATCAGATCTTTCTTTCCTTATTCTCTGTAGGAATCTCTGTAAATTGTTCGGACATCTACCGCTACAACATCGACTGCCAATGGGTTGATATAACCGAAATGGATGTTGGTGAATACGTCATGAAGGTTGCTGTTAATCCAGAGTTCAAGGTACCAGAGATGTCTTTCGATAACAATGCTGCCATATGCAAGCTTATGTATACGGAATCACTTGTCAGGGTTTATGACTGCCACATGGCTCGCCCTTAACATGTTTCTACTCACTTGTTTGCGATTTTTTGTTTTTTAATATATGAACACAAGCGATTGGTATTGCGTTGTTTATTTTCAAATAGCATTTGGTCATCAAGGGATGAGTGTGCACCCGACAAAAGCAAACAATAGTAACACACAATATCCAAAGAGTAGCAACAAATCAAATGAAGACAAGGTTGGAGAATATCGCACCTTTGCAACTAGATTGTTTAACCGAATCCTTTGTTCAAGCATATATTAAGGACCTCACCCTCTTCGTCGAGGCTTGGTTGCGCAAGCAGCTGATATGGATGGAAATAATGTTAACGACTTTAACAAACGTTTTACTCGTAACCGTGATGAATTTCGTACTCACATAGGGAATGTTAGGTCCCGCGGATATTCTAGCCTGCTATAAACTAGATATTACTTACTTACTTACTTTAAGTGGCGCTACAGTCCGGGGTGGACCTGGGCCTCAGTCAATAAGCGTCTCCAGCCAGGTTGATCCCTAGATAGATGCTTCTAGCGGTTGGCAAGAGTTATTCTTCGCTTGATCTCAGCGCTGATGTCGTTGTCTGTATTTATAGCGGTGCCTAGGTAGACAAAGTCCTTAACTACCTCAAAGTCATATCTGTCGACCTTCTCCCCGAGACGTCGGTGTTGGTTGTTCTTTTTGCTTGACAGCATATACTTGGCCTTGCCCTCGTTGACCGCTAAACCCATTTTCGCCGCGTCCGTCTCATTACTCGCGAAAGCGCCACTGACATCACGCTGCTTATGTTACTATTGTCGGCGTATGCGAGTAGTTGGGCGGACTTTTGAAAGATAGTGAGTTTTGCACTATTCTTTCAAGTACGATGTTGAAAAAATCAAATCAAAAATGACAGCGCATCGCCTTGTCTAAATCCTTTCTGAACATCAAAGGTCTCGGTGAGATCTTTTCCGACCTTGTTGGAGCAGCGTCATCCAGCACAGGCGGACGAGTTTGGCAAGGATGCCGAAACTAGACATTGCTCTGTATAGCTCGTCTCTATAGATGCTGTCATACGCGGACTTAAAATCGATGAATAGGATCTGAAGCTAATGGGTCTTGTTTCCGTAGCATGTTATTTTTACCTTTTGATAAAACTTCCGAACCTCATTCCTGGAGTAGCATCTCTCAATTTTCTCGATCGCGCGCTTCTCATACTCTTACTTCTTCCTCCTGAGAAGCCGGTGTTCGTCTCTCCGCTTCCGCTCGTAGAGCTCATGAGCAGCTCTAGTCTTTCTAAGCAGCGCCGCTTTATATGCATATTGCTTAGCTGCATGTGCTTGCCGGCATTCATCATCGAACCAGGGGTTTCGTTTGCGGACGAGTGAAACCCAGCACATCAGAAGCGGCATCTCTGATGGCATTTTGGCGGTGTTTCTCATGGTCTTCGATGCTTGATGCAGACGGCATTGGACCTCTTAAGAGATTAAGAGACACTCGATCGGAAAAGGACTTGGCGATCTCTTGCGATTGTAGCCGTCTGATGTCGAATTTTCTCACAGCATTAGTTTGTCTTGGCGTAGTTAGGGATTTTCGCAACCGTACCTTGACTACAACAAGGTAATGGTACGAGTCGATGTTGGCTCCTCGAAACATACGGACATCCATAGTACTGGAGGAGTGTCTTGCTGGTTAACTGTTGATTGATGAGGAGTTCTCTAAGTCCCCTTGTCTATCGAGATGTGGGAACCGCGTGCTAGCTACGACAATGTTTCGCCCCGCCGCAAAGTCGATTAGCCTGAATCGGTTGTCGGAGGTGGTGCTGTGCAGGCTATATTTTCTGATGGTTCCACCAATTTCCAATTTTAATGTCATAGCTAGGGCATTGCTCGTAGGTCTTGTTAAGGAGCTCATAGAAGGCATCCTTGGTGTCGTCGTCTTTCTGCTCTGTGGGGGCATGTGCGCATATAAGGCTGATGTTGGCGAATTTAACCTTGATGTGGATTGCTAGGAAGCGCTCGCTCACATGCCGGAGGCTCAGGACTTCTTTTCTTAGTCTGCCTCCGACAACAAATCCGCATCCAAATAAGCGCTGCTTTTGCCGTCGATAGCAATTGCCGTAAAAGATGTCGCAGTTTTTCATCTTCTTTTTGTCCGACCCATCCCATCGCATTTCTTGAATGTCTGTTTTGCAGCAGTCTAGGGCTAGTTGTTCGGCTACACGTGGTTTATTAAGGGACCTAACATTCCACGTGCATATCCGAAGCTCATTGTCCTTAAATCGTTTGCGTGGGTTGTCAACGGTAGATCCGTCCATATCCGAGGCTTGTTGTAAATTAATTTTTTTTAAATGGCCGAGCAGTTACCCCGGAAGCACAACCCACAACCTGGTGGACCAGTTCCATTTTTAAAGCCAGTTACCCATTCCGGGATGTGAGTACTGTACTGCCGTCGGCCCATATAGGGCACGTCCGCCACCTTATCTTTTCCAAGACCCTGACTAAGTCTTGGAAATCCTTACCGGCCTGAGCTTCAAATATGTCGGAGTAGCCCAGATAAGGTCTTCTTTTGTTTTGCCGACACTAATCCTGAATTATGGCGCAGGATCAGTAGATATTACCGCAACTGAAAAACTGCAATGCGACGAATGGGACGAATATAGAGCAGTTGAACAACTACGACAGCGACTGCTACGAAGAAAAACGACAATACTTATTCGGATATGGATTTGTGGTTAGAGCCTCTGGAAAAAAATCCTAGGCAACATGTAGGTGAACGTTTTATAGAAAACATTTAGAGTCACCCGTTGCAGAGTAAAATTATAACATCATCACAGAGGAGTCTATGAACTCCTAGGCCGAATACATGTTGTATGCTCTATGAGCTATGAAACCAACATTTTGTTAAGCGGCTTTGACGTGAAATTGGGTGAGAAAACAGTCTTTAAGCCGGTCGCGGTAAAACAACGTCCGACAATAGACTCAGGTTTTCACAATTGGTAACGATCTATTCCCTGATCAGTCAATCGTCAACCAGATTGATTCCGTTTGAAAGTCTTTTTAAAGAAGATTTTCGAAGGCTATAAAGCCAAAATGAAAGGGCGAAAATATGAACATAGATAACTTGTAGTAGAGTCGCTGTCAATAAAGAGTAAATGGAGACTTTATCTGCAGTATGACAGATGATAGCGAAGATGCTAAGAAAATCAGTCCCGATTAATGAAAATAATTTGACCAATGCACATGAAAGGACAAACCATTAAATGGTAAGCTGACGAACACTACGGAAGGTTAGGCCAAAACGTCACCATTGTCAATTCGAGGTACATAGTTAAGGACTCCGTCTATCTTAGCCCAGTTGCAAGCATCGCCGATAGCATCGTAGAAATCAGACGCAGAAGACCTCTTCCTGTTTCGCTAGGTTAAACACGTTTAAACGAAAGCGGATTAAGAAGCACTTGGTGCTTGACTGTGATTTTCAGTCTCATTTGCAAAGATAGAGAATGCATAAGATTCAATCGCAAATTGCACGGTCTTAGAACGTGTTAGGGCTCCACAAATTCATACACATACAAGTGGATGGAGAGGAGAGCGCTATTGGCGGAAGATCATGCTACCTGGAGACTTTTTAGTTGAGGCCAGATTCACGATGGCGGCAAATATATTATATTTTTGCGACTGAAACCTTAAGTAATTTTGTTGAAATATATTTATTTGTATGTTTTTCGTGGAAAAACGAACTTTTCGAAAGTCAATACGATTCGTTAAACTATCTGCCGACATTGGCGTCATCTAGGGACTAGATGCCGAAATTCAGCTGAGGCTCAATAGCAAATATTACCCCCCGGTAACTGTTATAAGGGAGAAATACATTTTTAAGATATTTAACATAACCCCAAATGTAATTTCACTCTGAAATATCCAATTAATACTGCAAATATCGCATGAAATTCAAATAAAATGCATTCCCATCAAAATACTTAAAAATCTTGGCAAAATCCGACAAATATACCAATTTCAACTGTTATACGATAACGAAATGTACTCGACAAACGTCAAACCACTCCATTGCACCGAGAAGTTATTCGTGAAATGGTCAAGCAAACGAAGAGTTGTCGTTTGCCTTTGCCTACGTCTTCATCCACCGAATAGTCTAAAGTTAGTTAATCCGACAAATTTTCCACCCGCTGTAATGTCTTACCGTGAGTAAATTGTTTCGTAAATACAAAAAAAAAATAATACGTAACCTAATTTGTTCATAACCTCAACTTCGGAATAACCAAGCTAAAAAATATTCGAATTAAAGAATTCTCAACCTCCAGCGCTGAGACGAGAAAATTTTTCTTTCCTCCCAAAATGGCGATTTTCTATCAAAAACTTGTGATGTAATCGCGTGTTCAACGGTGGCACTTGATAAGTTGTCAAATTTTTGTGACTTCCTTGTGAGTTTAAGTAAGAAAAACGATAAAATTCGTTTGTTTTGGTGCGTGGAGATTTTCGCTTATTTATAATAATAAACACCTTAACCTCATTTGGCCATAACCTTGCCTGATGGTGGGAAAATTTTCAATTTAGTAAAGAATTTTCGTCGTAGATTTTTAGTCCGTCGTTGAATTTTCTAAGGGGGGAGCCATTTGTGGGAATGTCTGAAGTGTGAGAGCGAGATGAATAGTGTATTGTTGTCAGAATTGACAGGTGACAGTTGGTAGCTGTCAGTTTGAACGTTGCACATGGAACGCAGTGATGTGATAGGAGTTTTGTACATTCTTTTGTGAAACGGGAGGTTTTTGTTTATTTACTGATGCCATGCTGCCTTGTTTGGGTTTGAAGTTCATTTTAAAGCCTGTGGTATGGTTTTGGTACTCACGTGGTGTGTAGATGTAGATAAGTTCTAGTTCTTAATGCGTCCAGAATCGTAGCTTACCCTTAAGGCTATCACCCGTTTTAGCAAACTACTAAGAAATCGTTTAGGCAGTCTACACTTGATGAAGATTACTTTTATCGAATCTAAGGCTTTCTTCTGTCGCTCTTCAAAAACAACCGACAATTTGCCAATTCTATGCTTAACGAATTGATATACAAATGAACTTGGTGCTGGTATCTGGCCCCAACTTTATTATTTCGAAAGTGCGTTTCTTACTTTATTTCAATTAGTTTCCCCTGAAAAGGTTCTCTTCCTCGTAGGCAAGTGAACTACTTTTTACTACGGACATTCCGAGCTGGCTAAGTTGATAATACTTGTAAGCTGAATCAAAGATCTGCTCTGTGCTGTGCTTTGTGGTGCACTTTGATTCGATCGTGTTAGAATTGAATACTGCAAGCCAGAGCAATGGTTTTAAATAGCTTAGACATTGCCTTTTTCTGCATTTAAAAAAAAAGAGGTTGAATTAATGTAACTGTCCATGAAACGTCAGTTTACGTACGCTGCCTATGGATCTGGTGCGTTAGGATCATACAGTACTAATGAGATAAGGGAACAGCTTCTCATCGTGTCTGTATTTCTCTGAGGTATCAAACCTCGTAGAATGTTCACATAGCTTTTTTCATGATCACTTCCCCATCATTTAATTCGTTAAAACTGCACATGATTTTGCACCAATTCTCGTCGATATGGCCAGGTGTGGCCTTACAGTGAGGAGGCAGTGGCTGGGTGTCGATTTGGATTTCCTGGATCTGCGAAAGTGAACGATTGCTAGTGTTTGTTTTTTTGGGTATTGTATGGTGCCAGTGAAGTGATTAGATTGCTGTGAGAGATGGTATAGGGAATCGCAGATCACTGCGGCCACAGATGGGACTATTGTTGATGTGCTCCATTTAAAGCTCATCTATGATGCCGCAATTTGTGGGAAATGCGGATGTCTTTAGGTGAGCTGTCAGCTTTGTAACGCTGACGTGTTTTGATTAAACTATTGCAGTCACATGCATTCTGGTGTTTTTACATCTTCGTTGCACAAACTGCATGTATTGCCTTGTTGTATGCCCATGGTCATCAGGTATATGTGACAAAACCTGTGATCAGTCGAATCTGACTTCTACTTGATGTAGTACCTAGTAGTTTCGTTTTTTTTTTTGTGGCAACTGTTTGGTACAAAGTTCTTAGCTTGTCTGGTTCTTTCGGTTGCCCTCCACTAATGTAGTTTCTTTTCCTCTAGCCAGATTTTAATACTTCTTTTTATGGTGTTTATTCATAGCCCATAGAATGGTCTTGGCATCATGAATTGGGATGCGGACCCTTTTCTGGCTAGTTTGTCTGCTTTTTCATTGCCTTCATATCCACTATTTCATGGCACCCCAATCAGATGGACTTTGTTTTTGGTGGCCAGTAGTTGTAGGATTTGAAGGCAATTCTAGACCAGTTTTGATTTTATTTCAAAGGCATTAATTGCAAGAAAAGCTGCTTTTCTAACGTAGAGAATGTAAATCTTTTTGTTCGTTATATATCCAATTAGATTCTCTCGAAAGCAGATTTCTATTGCGTGGATTTCTACCCGAAATACGGAGCTGTTTGTTGCCATACTAATTTGTAAGGATGTTTGAATGCGAGGACCGGAAACCCCAACTCCAACACCTTTATTTGTTTTGGAACCGTCTGTCTACCATGTGACCCCTTGGCAAATGTTCATTGTTTCTGTTCCCACTTATGATGGTCTGGAAATGTAATCTTAAAGTTATGCCGAAAGTTATATCGTGGTATGTATTTGTCTATTAAATGTATTCCAAGTAGTTCATATTTTCCTGAATTCATGTAGGATTGCGGTGTGACCTAGTTTGGAATTTGATTAATCTTCTGTGATGGGCATGTTGACATTTACCATTGCTTCTTTCATGAGTTCTAAATGAAATGGTGGGATGTTTAGGATAACTTCAAATGCAGCTGTTGGTGCGGTTTACATGGCACCAGTTGCACAGACACCAATTTTCCCACGGCCACGTTTTCATATTTGATATATTTCCTACGTAGTGTCACTATCCTGCACATAACAGCGATCTCCTTGCAACGTGAAAATTCGACTACTTTTTTTTTATAAAGCTTCTGAGGTACTTGATTTATTTTGGGATCTTAAAGTGAAATAGTAGTGGGTTACAAAATATAATTGTTGGTCTTTCCTACGAACTGAAACGTAAGCTAAATGAGAATGCAACCTGTTCCTGCTTTAAGGTCGATTGCAGCTGTTGTTGCGGTTGTTTTAATACTACTTCATAAGAACTATGTAAATGTTATTAATCAAATCATGATGCACAATTTTTAAGAAGCAACCACTTGCGTACACTGTCGGTATAGATAAGGCTGTATGTGGTGCTTTTGTGAGTCAATAAGGACGTTGGACAGATACATATGTCCTATTCCGAAACATTTTTAAATGAGCCCCTGAAGCAGAATTTAGGAAAGGAAATCTCATCTTAGTTTTTGCAGACATATCAGAGAATCTCAACGAACTTTCTGTGTGTAATGCAATATACAATAGATAGTAACCGATCAAGCTATATAGAGAGGTGTCTTAATTGAAGTTTTTTGCCCACCAAAGGTTAAAACCAGTAGCCAGTGGCTTATTTTTCTTTAAAAATTCTTGACTTCTGATTTAGTACTCCTATTTCGCTTTACGAAAAGTGTTTATGTGTCTTTACTTGAGTTTTTTTTCTTAGAATAGAGGGTAGCCCAAGGATGTTAGAGTCACGTTCTTTATGAATTTAAAGTATCGGACATTTGAGAAAAACGATGCCATATGAATTGATGACGTTAATCTTACATCCGCTGTCAGTTTGCGTTTGTTTTACTTATTTGTGAAGAGATAAAAAGAAACCTGTCTGGTTGCAGACTATCCTATATATCATACAATAATTCAGCGGATCTCTATTCTTGCGGAGAAGAAAAACGATGGTAAAATTGCATTCGTCGGGCAAGTGTTGAAGATGAGCTGTTGCGTTTGCTTTACTTGTTTATGAGCTGTAGTCGTTTGGTAATCTTCATTGCCCTAATCGGCGATGTGCTGCCTTTGATATCCGCATTTGTACCTTGGTTACTACTATGTGGTGGCAGAAGTCAATCTAAATGTGCCTGCATCTGGAATTCAATATGTATAGTCTGTCACAACGGTGTATATCAAGGTTGTCTTGCTACAACCATGTTCCGTCAACTTGCGAACTCAATTCGCTCTATTCAAAGTTAATCTCCTGAAGATAGTGCATGCTAATAGGAATATGAGCATCGTCCGTCTTTTCTCTGAGACTAAACCATTCACATTTGTTCCGGGTTCTGATTGTAAAGCGAGTTGCTAAATGCCTTGTCACGCGCACAGTATTACTCCGACCCTTTTTTTTTTTAAATAAGAATTGCTCTATCTGTTGCTCCAAAAGCTCTTTTAAAATTGAGGAAAACACATTATAGATCTATACCAGATTTTGATCAACATATTAATTGCACCTTCACAAGAATATTGTTTTCTAAAGCCTTTCTGCCTGGTTGTCATTTATTATTCTGTGATCGTTAAAATATGTTTTCAGTTGGAGTTGTCTCAACTTTTTCAAAACCTCCTCGGAGGGAGGAAAAGCATTTAACAAATCGAAAACATTTATTTGAATTCTAACAGATGATAGATTTCAGCAAAATACTTATTAAATTTGTCCGCTATGAATTTGTTGGTATTTACTGTGCAGATTTTGATTGTCTTCTTGTTCATTGAACAAGTCTACTGCATAGTTGATCTACAATGTCTTCATGTATTCGGAGAAAACTAGGCCTGGCCAGAAAAGTTTATCAAGCTATGTGACCACCTGTGATCTCTTGATAATGGTGACAATTGGAAGCACATTTAAACACTTCGCAACATTGGGGTTTACGCAGACTAGCATGTGCAATTGCTACTGTTCAATAGTTCAATTTAAGCAACCCAAACCAATTAATTGAAGCTTGAATTAAACGCTGTAAACATTGATACGCGGGCGGGTCAATAAGTCCGTGACTTTTGGATTAAAACACAGATTTTTTGATAAAAAAATAATTTTATTTTTCAACGTAGTCTCCCTTGAGCTCTATAAACTTTGTCCAACGCTTCTCCAATTTTTTTTATCCCTTCCAAAAAAAATGATTTGTCGAGGTCCTCAAAATAGGCCTTTGTTTGCGAGATGACTTCATCATTGGAGTCAAATCTTTTTCCACCAAGCCATTTCTTCAGTCACTCGGAGCCAAATCTGGAGAATAGGGTGGATGAGGGAGCAATTCATAGCCCAATTCATGGATTTTTGCCATGGCAACTGCACATGTGTGCACCCTTGCATTGTCTTGGTGGAAAATAACTTTTTTCTTGGCCAAATGAGGTCGTTTTTTTTTCAAATCGTCATTGAATCGGTCCAATAAGTTGGCATAATATTCCCCATTGATTGTTCTTCCCTTTTGAAGGTAGTCAATGTGGATTATCCCGCGTGCATCCCAAAAAACAGTCGCCATAACTTTATTGGCTGACAAACCCACCTTGGCCTTCTTTGGCGCCGATTCACCCTTAGAAACCCACTGTTTTGACTGTTGTTTGTTCTCTGGTGTGTTGTGATGGATCCATGTTTCGTCCACGGTTACAAAAACTCCTCCATATTGCGATTAAACAACGCCAAACCTTCCTGTGAAGTTGTTACACAATTGCGTTTGTGGTCGACTGTGAGCAAACGCGGCACCCATCTTGCGGAAAGCTTTCTCATGCCCAAGTGATCATTCAAAATTGAAACCACTGAGCCATGCGAGATCCCTACGGCTTCCACAATCTCTCGCACTTTCAATCTTCGGTCGGCCAACACCATATCGTGAATTTTTTCGATTGTTTCGGGTGTAGAGACCTCAACTGGGCGTCCAGGACGTTCGGCATCTTCAGTGCTTGTACGGCCACAACGAAATTCAGTAAACCACTTTTTACCATTGAAATCGATGGTGCAGAGTCCCCATAGTATTTATCAAGCTTAGCCTTGGTCTCGGTAATGGTTTTTTTTCGCAAGAAATAATGCTTAATAAGCACACGAAATTCACTTTTTTCCATTTTCTCCTCAAATTAGTGAGTAGTCTGATAAAAATAGCTGTCAAACACAAACTAACTGACGCAGCAAGTTTAAATTTTGACAGGAGTCAACTGACAGATGCCTGTTGACAGGAGCAGTGTTGCTGTTTCAGTAAAGAGGTCAGAAATTCAAAAAGTCACGGACTTATTGACCCGCCCTCGTATTTTAAATTCGCCTGTTCACATCCAGTTCGTTGTAACATAAGTGAAGTCAAGAACTTTCAGGATTTGCTGTGCGTTGATGCTAACATGTGCGATGTAGCTAACAAGTTGTTATGTCTATCTTTGACTACGACTATTAGCCATTCGATGAAAGTTAATTATCTCACGTAAAATCGGTCAAACGCCGGCAAAAGTGACCTTATCCAACACTGCTCCTTACTTTCATGCCCTCAAATATTATTTACCTCTTCCAACAATGTGTTCCTCTCGAATAGCCCTTTTAATATTTTTCTTGTTCTTCCAGAAGCTTATGTCTGTTCCAATTTCTTTGCTCGTCTTGAAACTGGTTTTTAGACGAATCATCAAAGGATAATGAATCTTAAAATGATCTGAAATGCGAATATGTGGAATTGTAAGATTTTCATTGACGTTCATCACCACAAACCTCTTATATGGAATTCCTGCATCAAAACGTCCGTATTGTGCTTTGTGTGAACCGAGTATATACTATACACTGAAGATAACTGAAGCATGTCTTGGAAAAGGGTTCATTCATCATTTGTGTACTTAACCGATGGTTGAATCTATTGGCAAGAATTGGTCTTCTCAACTGTTATTGTAGTCTTTGAAATTTTTTTCATGCACAAAACTTCTTTTGTCTTTTTAACTTCACGTACGAATTTTATGCTAGTATATCCTGGAACGCTACATTTTTCCTCCAACTTCTAGCCTTTTTGAGAAATTAAATTCAGATATTACCCCACATAAGTTGATGTAAAACTTCCAAGTCTTTCTTTCAATCCTCCTTAATTTGTTCATCTATTGTAGGTTCGATGAAATAAATTGACAAATTGAAAACAAAACAAGGAGTTAAGTAATAAATTCAAAAATGGACACCCAGACGTACGGAATTACATCGTGGGTTCCACAAATGGATCGCACTCATGCTGGCGATGACAATCAAAGCATCATTATCGGCGACTCGGAAGGTGATAGCGGTAATCACACCGACTATTTGGTGCACGAAGTGCCAACAAATCTTGACCAAATCGCAGCGGAGAATTTAATTTTTATGGCTCGAGACGGTCAGATGGAAATCATCGATGGCAGCAGTGAAGTAGAAGATGGAAACGATGATAGTGGCATTGTGAATTTCCATGAGGATTACGCCGAAACTCAAATGGTTACCGAGGAGGTAATAACTGATGATTGGGTGCAACATCAAGGTGAAGAAAGGTTTGGAAATTGCAATTCAAAAAATATCAAAAATGCGAGTGTGACGATTTTATGTTTTTTTTTTGTTGTAGGGTTGAAATACCAGCAGATCAGATCTGTGGGTCTCTATCACATTTATCAGCTCAGGAAATAGAAGTGCCTTTGCCAACTGTGCAGGATGAGTACACAGCTTTACGACCGTATCCTTGTGATTTTTGCAGTCGGCGGTTTCGCAAAAAAGTTAGTCTAATGAATCATATGGTGGCGCATCAAAACGATCGACCGCATGTATGTAAACTATGTGGATCGCGTTTTTTTCGTCGGGGAGATCTTATCAATCATCTGAAGGCTCACGCCGAGGCATCAGAACTTGAGGAGAATGATTGTAAGTTCTATAATATTTTACTCTCAATTAATTAAACTAAAATCAATTGTTTCGTCCAAGATTTCCAACAGCCAAGAGAGTCACCAAAGAATGATCACTATTACGATCAAGATTGGGTCACTGAAGTGAAAACAGTAAAGAAATCTCGTACCAAACGTACACAGAAGGTACCTAAAGAGGAGAATTATACAATTGACGAAACACTTCGTCAAAAACAGGGACAAGAGCATCAAGAATATTATAATCAGCAGCATCAGCAACACTATCAAGAAGAGATCGTGGAGGAACATGAAACAAACACTACTCAACGATATCCCATCATTGATGAAAATAAGCCGTTCGTCTGCCAGCAATGTGGATTGTCTTTTGCTAGAGAGAAGGCAATGCTTTCACATGTTAAGGTAAGCAAACAAATTTTACATCAAATGTGAATTTAAAGCAAACTACTCCCTAGACCCATCGTCTTGACTCAGCACATGAATGTACAACGTGCAACGAGATGTTTTGGGATGCTAATTCCCTACAGGAGCATCAAAAGATGCATCAGTTTGAGGCTAGTAATTCAGAATACGAGCCAGACATTGACAATGAAAGTGATTCGGAATCAGAGTACAAATACGGTGAATTCTATTGTCATCAGTGTGGCATGTCTTTTCACCGACAAGACTTGTTGCGGCGACACACAAAATCGCATATTAAGAAAGAGGTCTTTGACAAAGATCAACATTGTTGCAATACTTGCGGAGAGAGCTTCGCCGAGGCTTTAGATCTACTGGCGCATGCTGAAATCCATGCGAGATATCCACCTTTTAAGTAAATTTTATGAGTTTTCTTGTATTTTGGACAGAATGTCAATCTGTTTACTATCTTGTAGGTGCATTCTATGTGGTGAATCATTCTTTGAAGAATCCGCCATTAAGCGTCATCTTACCAATCTACACTCTACCGAAATGACTCCCAATTCGTGCATTCTTTGTGGGAAGGAATGCCGAGATCGAAAGGCTTTGATGAAACATGCCTGGGATCATTCGAGAGAAAAATGCCACTCGTGTTCAAAGTGTGGTAAAAGTTTTCACAACAAAGCCCGTTTAAAGCGACACATGGCTTCACACCGAGACAAATCAGTGGTCTGCAATGTGTGCAATGAGGAATTCCCCGATGGAAGGTCGTTATCAAATCACAGGCACTCACATAGTGCTAATGCTTCTGGAAAGCTTTTTCCTTGTCAGGATTGTGGAAAAACCTTTGGCTCAAGAAGTTCACAACAGATTCATGTGCGTATTCATACGGGAGAGCGTCCATATGGTTGCCGTTATTGTTGGAAAGCTTTTGCTGATGGTGGTACTTTGAGAAAACATGAACGCATTCACACTGGTAAGATGCCTACCCTCCATTTGTAACGTGTAGAGTTTGATAATTTTTCTTTTGTAGGCGAAAAACCTTACGCTTGTTCAGTGTGTCCACGTGCCTTTAATCAAAGAGTTGTTCTCAGAGAACACATAAGATCACATCATTCTGGACTAGATACCAAGCGAGGAACATATTACTGTACCGTATGCTCTATTGAGCAGCCTTCCTCCTCGGAACTGATTCAACATTTGATACAGCATAGTGACACGAATACAGCTATGCAGCGGCAACCTGTTGTAAGTATTTAACAAAATCCTTATACTCGTACTTTTATTTAACATATAAGTTCTATCTTACAGACTGGCCCTCGAAAGTACAAGCGTCGTCGGAAGTTGAAACCACATGAAATCGATCGTCTTCGTGCAGAGAATAAGACCAATAGTAGTGACATCGACATATCAGACTTTGACATGGACAACGTCGATGATCTTCTTGGCATTCCTACTTCTACAACAAGCGCTACGAACAAAAACAACAGAGATGCTGCTGACCAGGGATCACAATTATCGGCAAATACTTCGTTGGAATCTCCAAGTGGTAGTGGTTCTAAGAAACGCTATAGTTCCACTGGAAGCTCTGAGAAAATTTCTAATAATTGGCATACCAAACTGATCAACTCCACCACTGATGACACGTACAAATCACTTCTCTCCAATCTTGAGAATACACTTCAGAGTATTGACACTCTTGTTGTTAGTGTTCCATCATCGTATGGAACTGCTTCCTCCAATGTGTGCAATGAACCACCTCCAAATTCTGCGCCCGTGGTGCAACAAAAAACGCCAAAGACCCCACGAAGAAAAACTCAAGCACTGCCGAAAGCAAACAATCGCCCCAAAATGATTCACACTGAGAAAGCCCGTGTACCAAACGAAAATGGTAAAAAGAAATCAAAAACTTTAGTCACACGCACTGAAACAAGTGATTTGGATATGCTAACCCAGCGCTCAAAGCACTCCAATCATCCGAATGATTATGAAATCATTTTGCCGGATAAGTACCCTCCAAATCAAATTCAATCTAGTCCAGTTCATATAAAACAGGAAGTCGTGTGCACGCGCAGTGAATTATACGACGCTCAACTGCTACTGGAAGCAACATCTGCTCGAAGGGAGCTGGATAAATATAACCCCGCTATCGTCCATGATCTGGAGGAGATTCTGCGCTCGCCGGAAAAATTAAAATCGCCACGTCGTCGGACCACAAGTGAGCGAACAGATGATGAAGTCAAAGTCGAACCTTTTTCGCCAATTCAACCGAATTTCGATTTTGTCCGGAGATCAACTAGGCCCCGGCGGCCTGTAGTCAATCGAAAATATCTTGGCTTTGAAACCGATTTACCTACGTCGAAATCAAAACCACGAGTTGAAAAGAGGACAATAGAAACCAAACCAGTCACAGTTGATCCCGTACCGGTTTCTAAATCTCCACCAGTACCCTCACCACCTCCAACACCTCCAGTACGTAAGCAACACTATTTCGAATGTGAAATGTGTTCGGCTGTCTTCCCCGATCGAGCTCAACTGCTGGATCATGTACCGATTCATATATGAAATAGTAAAACGGGATAATCTCCAAGATCTCCCGCCAACCAAACTAACTTCCTAGAAAATAAACTACGAAATAGTCATGTATTATAATTTAGAAAACCTTTTGTTGTTTGAGTTTGATGTTGACAAGCAATAAAACATACACGGTCGTGAGTTACTAACACGGAATTATCATATTGTGCGATTACTGTTTCTATGGTTTGGCATTTTTATGTATCTTTTAGGTGAGTGTGAACACACAAGTTCTTTTATGTGACTATGTGAATTTCCTATGAACCTTGGTATCACCCAACAACCCTGTCTATCTATTTTGGTTGGTAGTCATTTATTTTAAGTCGGTTAAGTCTTAACTCTCTCTAATCAAATCGAGTCCAAACTAATCGATCACGTATGTAAGCTTAATCTTTGCTCATTTAGAGTAGCAAATCATGAATCTCTAATGGGAAGAAGCTGCAATTCGAAAAGGAAATCAAAACCAAACATTGGCCCATCTAAATTTGGGCAAAGATTTAGGTGCTGCAGACAAAAGCTACCAAGCGAGAGGAGGATGGCACAATTTCGTCGTTGGATCATTTGATTTTCAATACTATAGTATGATTCGGTACTACTACCACCATCGGAGGCAGTAGACTATCTCATTGAACACTGTGATTCCTGGAAGAAAGAACTTTTCATATGCTGCGAGTTTGATGTTCATTGTACTGTTTGGGGCACGCCAGCTCTCACCAACAATTTTAGTCTCCCCATTAAATGTTCGATGTCAATAAACACTCAGCCCAAAAATCTTTCTTCTCTGTCTATCCAATTTTTCAAAATAAAAAAACCTAACACACGCTGAGGCATTCTAAGTGTATTCATATCCACTTGAGTGTTAAGTTCTTTTTTTCTAAAAAATGATCCCTCCGATTTCATACTGTCTAGGAAACAATCGTGTCGCTTAACGATTTAAATAGCTCTGACGCTAATGTATACCGATGACTTCGAAACTGATTCTGGAAGACGACAACATTTGGGTCTGATTTTGGAGCTGAATTATTCGCGAACCTGATGGCACCGAAGCGGAGAAAAATTTGAATCTGTAGCATGCAAGCAAATTTAAAATGCATTCACTAACAGCAGCTGGAGGCCTGAATTCCCTGAGTCGTGTTTGGGTCCCAGGTCACAATTTGACCACCGGAAGAGAAATCGCTGATAAAATTCCCCAGCAAGACTCCGAGAAAAGTTTTCAGGAACCGAATTAACATTAGTGCGGCCTGTGTTCTCAGTTTGGGAGCATATCTGCAGATGTCATGACTGTATAAGATGTCACCAGACAAAAGACGATCACCTGGAGAATTGCTGGGAAGTTCGATTGCAAAATATTGCGTCGTAGACTGCAAAGCAATTGTCTGTTACTGCGCAAGTTTGTTGGTACCTTTTGTCCCATTGAGGATAAAAAAGAAAAGAAAAATCAATTGATCTATGACTATGAAGTTGTATAGATTTCGTAGATAAAACTATAATGTGAATATGGTGAATTAAGCAATGCCCTAAACTACGCTATTTGGTATCCCTGCCAAGCTCGTCCGTCTGTGTAGAATGATGATTTAGAACTTTAGCCGCTCCACCAAGGGCGGTAAGGACTTATTAGCGACTTAGAGACTATTGCTGTAAAAAAAGCCTAAGGAGACTTTTTTAGGACATTGATCCTTCCAGTCCTACTTTATGGAGCTGGAGCGGATGAAGATATCCTCAGTCGTCTCGATTGAAAAATCCTTTGAAAATATTTGGTCTCGTTTGTGTTGACGTGCTATAAGAGCTGTACAGCGACATCGACCTAGTTAGAAAACTGCGTATCAGTGCTTGAGATGATTACGAGTAGATAGAGCTAATTGGCATTAATGCTTCGGACCGTCGAGTTTTCAAACATAACCCGGAATAAGAACGCAGTAAAGGAAGACCTCAACTCAGGTGGCGCGCAAAAATAAAAGGTTGGCTGAACCGACTTGGAGTGCGCAACTTAGCTCGAAACCCTTTTAAGTTTAGACCCAGACTTAAGTAACTGCCAGGGCGGTTTAGCTTTTCAACGTGTACTATAAATATTAAAAATAGTCGCACGACAATGAGTCGCCTTATTTGAAGCCTCGTTTAGTATCAGCAGATTTGAAAATTTTGTCGTTCGTAAGGTTAGCTGGGCTAAGCCCACTGATAAGACACAGTTATCATTAGCGACGGGCTTCAGCCTTTCACCCAACTTCTTTAGAGTGACTTTATGGTATATCCTAATATTCATTAGGCCCATTCCATGGTAGTTGGCGGAAATCAAAGGCACGCATCTTATGGTGTGGGTGCAGCACTATTAGGCCTTGTAAGACAACTAACGAGAGCAACATAAAATAACAGTTCTCCGCCTTCTGTTTAAAATATATCAGCTAATAAACCATTTGTCATTGGAGTTATTTTTATTTTACCTACTTTTCGTACTTCATGGTTGTCGGGTAGTGGAACAGGAATTCTAATATTAGGCATCGTTTACAGAGAATGGGTATCTCTACAGAGCGAGTGTACCTATCAAGGGATTTCCGTTTTTCTCTTCAGAAAAACTGATCTCGCCCCTTCAATCATTATTGAGACAATTTACTTACTTAAGGTGGCGCTACAGTCCGGGTTCGACCTGGGTCTCATTCAATAAGGGTCTCCAGCCAACACGATCTATTGCTGGCTGCATGCCCTTCCACTTGCGGGGGCGAATTCGAAAACTTTTCGCACCGGAGCGTTGGTGTCAGTCGTTGAATCTTCACTCTTCTTGCTAGGTCGATGGCGGCCTCCGTACAGTTCGTCAATGCAGACGGGACCGAAAATCACTCGGAGAATTTTCTTTTAAAGTAGCCAAGAGCACTCTCATTTATTTTTGATAATGCGCCACAGAGCCGGACTGAGATTATTAAGGTCTTACAAAGGGTAACTTTTGTTGTTCGAGAGAGGGCTTTGTTAATCAATTACATACCTTCTTAGTCCAAAGAAGAAGCGATTGGCAAGAGTTTAAGGTCTTAACTGGTCGAAGGTGACGTTCTGTCCGAGACGTCGGTAATGAGTGTCCTCTTTGATTGACCGCATCAAAACGAGGTTTTGTCATCGTTGACCGCTAAACCCATCTTCGCCGTTTCCGTCTCAATACTTGCAAAAGCGACATTGACATCACGCTGCTTTTGTTCGATTATGTCAGTAACATCGGCGTATGAGAGTAATACTTTTGAAAGTCCAGAACTTTGTTTTGAATGTTGTATCCATTAAATTTTTTTAACTTCGTGTCTTGCTAGGGACAACACTTGCAAAGACTATGGTGCAACGTACGTAGATCTGCATTGACTGGGAGGTGTTATTCCACTGTTTAGTTAAACTGAGGGATGATTTGGATAATTTGAAGACGTAATTGAGTAGCGCAGTTTGGTACGTTTTCGACGTGTGTGTTCACGAACGTTTAGTTTTGCATCTACGCAAGTATGGGACTTGGCTGCGATAAGGTTGTAGTACGAAATAATATACGAGTAATAATCACGGATCATGTAAACATGCACCCAGAATTGTAAAGTACTTAAGTACATTTGTACTGCAGTACTAAATAAAGTACGCAGTACCTTGTACTTGTACTTGTACTTCAAAAAGAAAGTACGATGTACTTGGTACTTGAATATCGCTAAATACAAGTACTTATCCAAGTACATTTACTGGGTATTGTAATGTTGACCAACATTTTCAAGTACTTTTCAAGTACAATTTCTTCAGTGAAATTTTGTGTGACATGTCAACACTAACATAACGATAACACATACATTGCCTATGACAGATTGAATTAGACTAATACTAATACTGTATCAAGCTGCTAAATACAGCTAACTAAACACTGAAAATGGAAACATTGTTGTTGTTTTGCGTACATTAAGATCACTTTTATAACCGTCCATCGGCTTTATCTAAGCTTAAAATAAGAAAGTAGTACCAGTTGCAATTTCGTTTCTTTTATTAAATTAAAACATCTGTCTCAACAGATTGGTAACAAAATTCAGTAACCAAGTATATTATGATCATAATACCACTTCTTTTTATTAGACCTGTGCGAGTTTCAGAGAAATACCTTTGAAGATAGATCTTGATTCTGTAATCAATATGGATTCTGATTTCGATTCTATTGATCCTACCTAATCTTCTTCTACACCATTGACTGTTTCAAGAAAAAGAAACATTTCAAGTGATACTGATGACAGTGATACTCGTAATTCGATTTCCCCGACACATAAGCGTGTTCGATATACGTCAGAGATCAAAAGTTTTATATCAAACGGAAAATTCTTCGGTGAAGTACAGAAGGTACTCGAATTTACTTATTTATTTCTTATTCTTTGTTTGTTGTAGGCATTTTTTAAACAACGTTTGCTTATTTCATGCTTGTGTAAGTAGCTCGGGAAAAAAACGGATATAACAGCAGTTTGTCAGGTGTGCAAAAAGAAAATCAAGGGATCAAGTGGGGTCACATCGAATTTCATTAAACATCTGAAAAGAGTCCACCCCGACAGCTTTAAAGAATATTTGCCTTGGAAAGAAAATAGGAGCTCCGAAAAAAGAGCTGTGAGCGCAACTCGAAGCCGACAAGCGCAATTTGATCAAAGATTAATCGACTTTATCGTTGATTAAATTTCACCATTATCTATTGTGGAGTGAAAATCGTTCGTCAACTTGTTTATAGGAACGGATTTTGAAGTGCGAAGCAGACCTAAAGTAATGCGTCTGTTAAATGAACATTATGAAAATATGATACGAGGGCGGGTCAATAAGTCCGTGACTTTTTGAATTTCTGACCTCTTTACTGAAACAGCAACACTGCTCCTGTCAACAGGCATCTGTCAGTTGACTCCTGTCAAAATTTAAACTTGCTGCGTCAGTTAGTTTGTGTTTGACAGCTATTTTTATCAGACTACTCACTAATTTGAGGAGAAAATGGAAAAAAGTGAATTTCGTGTGCTTATTAAGCATTATTTCTTGCGAAAAAAAAACCATTACCGAGACCAAGGCTAAGCTTGATAAATACTATGGGGACTCTGCACCATCGATTACAATGGTAAAAAAGTGGTTTACTGAATTTCGTTGTGGCCGTACAAGCACTGAAGATGCCGAACGTCCTGGACGCCCAGTTGAGGTCTCTACACCCGAAACAATCGAAAAAATTCACGATATGGTGTTGGCCGACCGAAGATTGAAAGTGCGAGAGATTGTGGAAGCTGTAGGGATCTCGCATGGCTCAGTGGTTTCAATTTTGAATGATCACTTGGGCATGAGAAAGCTTTCCGCAAGATGGGTGCCGCGTTTGCTCACAGTCGACCACAAACGCAATCGTGTAACAACTTCACAGGAAGGTGAATTGGGCTATGAATTGCTCCCTCATCCACCCTATTCTCCAGATTTGGCTCCGAGCGACTACTTCTTGTTCCCAAACCTGAAAAAATGGCTTGGTGGAAAAAGATTTGACTCCAATGATGAAGTCATCTCGCAAACAAAGGCCTATTTTGAGGACCTCGACAAATCATTTTTTTTTGAAGGGATAAAAAAATTGGAGAAGCGTTGGACAAAGTGTATAGAGCTCAAGGGAGACTACGTTGAAAAATAAAATTATTTTTTTATCAAAAAATCTGTGTTTTAATCCAAAAGTCACGGACTTATTGACCCGCCCTCGTAGATACCACAAAAATTGCAATGAAATCTGCTAATTATTTTTGCACTACTGCGGATATTTGGTCTGCTACCCGTCAAAGTTTGTTTTGGCTATATTTGCCACTGGATTGACCAGAATTTTACAAGACATTCGTTGGCACTAGCGTGTAGAAGATTTCAGAGGTTCATTCTGCAGAAAAAAATTGCGGACCTCATTTCCGAAATCAATGGAGAGTTCGGTCTTAACCATTTGAATGTTGTAGCTACAATAACAGACAATGGTTCAAACTTCGTTAAAGCATTTAAGGAATTTGGGGTTTCCAATTTCAACTGCGATGATGATGATTTACCAGAGTTTTGCGACGAGGATTTCTGCTACGCTTTACCAAAACAAGTGCGGTGTGCATGTCAGACCATGAAACTGATTGCGGTTACAGATTTTATAAATACTTAAAAGCAGACGTAAAGTTATACAAAAGGCATTTAAAGGTAATTTGTATGACAATGCAACTAAATCATTTTTTTTTTAATTACTCGATCTCTCCGAATTTAACAGGCTTTTAAAATTTGTAATACAATCTGGAACAAAAGTAATTACCACAAGTCTGCAGAATAAATTCTTTCTATTCTTAATGGGTCACTTATAGTTCCTGTAATAACACGCTGGAGTTCCACATATGATCCGAAGAAATTACATTCTTGAAAGACTCAATTGGAATGTTGGAGAATAGTCATTTAAACAGAGTTCGAGCCAGGACTTTCTTTGCGATCTTTTTAAGACGCTCGTATTCAAGAGCCAGTCGAGCTTTTTCGATATCGTCGCTCCGATCGCATTTTGTCCACGCTTGGAATGCACTCTTCCTGTCGGCCACGGCTCGTTTAGTTTCGTCATTCCACCACCATGTTTCTTTGCCGACGTGATGGTATTTCGATATAGTCCCCAGATGGGACTTTGCGAGTGTTATGCATTCCTCGTGCATGCTGTTCCACATTTCTTGCGGGCTAAGTGAGTCTGCTATACCATTTATATTGTGAAGTACTTTTTTAGCCAGTGCGATAAATCTTGCGCTTCGTTCCTTCGATAGATTATACCACCGGATTTTTGGCTTTCCAAACGATGCCCATGTTTTCGGTGGTTCCGCTGTGAAAAATTCTATAATGAGCAGACGGTGTTGGCTTACTAGCGATTCTCCAAGTATTACTTTACAGTCCTTAACACGGTTTCTCGTCGACATTTTGCAGAGGTGATAATCTATTTGCGTTTCGTGGCCTCCGCTGCTATAGGTGATAAGATGTCGTGGATGTTTAATAAACATTGTATTTAAGATGGTTAAGCCGTAAGCCCTACGCGCTAGAAGGATGTCTTCGCCAGATGAATTTCTGGTTCCAAAGCCTTTACCGCCATGGCAGTCCTCATAATCAACATTTGTTTCTCCGACGTGGCCATTTAAATCTCCGCCTACGAAGAGCATCTCATCGATAGGTATATTTCTAAGCAAATTACCGAACTCTGACCAAAATGTGTCTTTTCCGATTGGTCGCATCCATTTTGTGGAGCGTACGCGCTAACAATGTTCCACGTTTCATTGTGTATGACGAGTTTAACACTCATCAAGCGGTCGCTTATTTTCAAGATACCAACGATGTTGTTTTGAAGATGCTATTAATTGCGATCATTTCCATGAAGTGTATCTAAAGTTTGAGTGGTTTGACACTTGTATGCTCATTTCGAATTGATTGACTGTTCTTTTACCCCACCGGTAGTCTCCAGACGCGGGAACCTACTGATTGCATACAAACTTGTGGGAAAGTTTTAAGGTGTTAAAGTGTCACAGGCTCATTTTTGGTGTCATAGTTGCCTGTATTTGATTGGTGTCCCATTTAGTCGCCTCTTACGACAAGCTGGGACGCACTGCGGCACTATTCTTTATCCGATGCCGCACGGATTGACAATGTTAGACAAGTATTCTCTCCTTAAGAAATTGTCGTTGAAACTCAACACTGCTTAAGTATCATCAGGACCCGTAGAACGGTTGTTCTCCTTTGCAGGTCTTGTTAACACCCCAAAACGTGGGGCTCTTTCGGACCAACATATTGAACAACTGGTGTTATTAAAAGCGAATTCCACTTTTCTCAAATCGAATTAAATAAAATAAAAACAAAGAACTGGTTACAATTTAATTAAAAGTATGCCTTGGTAATAAATGAAAAACAGGTAAACATTTGATTCGCAACAGTCAACACTAATGCTTAAAATTTATTTTGACTTGAAAAGTACTTGAAAATGTACTGGTCAACATTACAATACCCAGTAAATGTACTTGATAGAGAGTACTTGGATAAGTACTTGTATTTAGCGATATTCGAGTACCAAGTACATTGTACTATTTTTTTCAAATACAAGTACAGGGTACTGGGTACATTTGAAATATGCCTTTTGTTAGCGACAACTTGATCAATTTGAGAGTATTTTAGTTAATCAGAGGACGGCTTTTCTGTGTGTAACTCGCTACTGGGACTTGCTGCTAAAAATCACGATGTAACCTTCGTCAGAGCAGAATTGTTCTATGGTCGGTACCATCATGGTCCAAAGAATTATATGATTCTTTCACTCTTATTCTTTGATATCGTTTGGTTGAAATTTGGCATTTCTAGGAAAAATTAAAATAAGATCTTAAGAGGGAGTAACGAAACAACGGGGTAGGTTAAGGGTGCTATGGTCACGATCTTGTAGATACGCCCCGTGCCGGATATGAAAACACTTTTTACAATATTTAGCTCTATGATGTTTTTCAGACTGAAACCATGTGTTAATCCTTTGACGATATTGTAAATGTTTCGCCAAAGCCTTGGACAAATACCTTCACGTGAATATATAAGCAGCTTTTTCTTACTCCTTGAAGTATTTGAAGTTTTGAAAAACGTGTCATGCCGTCTGTTGAATGATATCAAACACTAACAGCGCTTCATGTTCAACTTAGTTCAAATACGAGAATATTTAACCGCAAGACATGTTAAACCCCTGTCTATTTTATATTTATTCTGACGATTACTTCGAACTTTTACATGCATTCTCCTTGTCGACATTATATCCCCCGTTTGTCCTCATTCTTGACTTAACTCAGTTTTGCTGATTGACTCGTTGGATTCTTCTAATGATATCACTCTCATCAGGGTATGGAAGTAATTGCATAGACTTCTAAAAAATTTATCCTTGATGCAGATTGAAATTAGTAAATCGCTTTGATGCCTTAATGGCAAGATTTATTGTTTAAGTCTTGTTCAGATGACATATTCATGAGTCTTGTCAGATACAGATTAGGGTTGCCTCGAGACAACCCTAAGACATCGATTAGTGGTGTGTAGATTTGGAACGCTTACGTTAAAATGCCCGAACATAAATAAAGGCGAAAAGAATATATATATTTATATTCAGAAAGTGCAAATCAGTCAGACTGCATATGAGGACGTATATACTGAATGGAGAGAAGAAACTTTCTATTTTTTTTTAAATAAAACTCAATTTCAACGAGCTTGGAAAGAATCGGATTACAAAAATCTCCTTTTCCTGCATATTCATATTATGGGCTGCACTCTCAAAGCCATCTTCCTTAAGTGATAAGTGAAGTTAGGCACCCCGGATGACTTGGATAGCTGCGCTAAAGGCCTAACTTTTATACAACTTCAAGGCTAGTTTGAGAAATCAAGCTTTCGCCAAATGCAGTTGGTAGACTGAAATTTCTAAATCTTGTCTGGGTTCCAGGTCATAAATGCTATCATGGCAAAGCCTAGACCGAAGTGTACTATACTTGGTGTGATAGTGATGACGGCAATGCAGAACACAACCTATGTGAGACTTCATCCTAAGCTCGCATCAGACTGTAGGTCCTAAACACTGATGTGTTCGATTAGGTGCCGGTGCTGCAGGTACGATATCCCTAAAGCACTATTTCACTTATCTATGTATTCTTAAAAAGACTGAGAAATATCAATAAAATGGACATATAAGGACTACTAGGACTTGTTTTCTGTCTCTGCTCAAAAAAAAAAAAAACCTAATACAAAACGTTTTTTTGGTTTGTACGCTTACAATGTCGAATTTACTCAGAAATTGAAGCAAAATGTCCAACCGCTTCGTTATTACTTCTCAAATATCTAGCAGCTCAAAAATCAGATGAGGCGCATTTCTATCTCGACGGCTACGTATTGCAAAAAGCAAAATTTACGTATTTGAAGTTCGAAAAATTGACACGCAGTAATAGAGACGCCGATGCCTCTTGAACGTGTTACTGGTGTGGTTTTTGGAGTGGGGGCATTATTGACCTACTTTTCTTCCAAGAGGATGTTACAAAAAATGTTACACTCAATGTAGAGCGCTACGGGGCATGATAATAAATTGTTTTTGGCCAGAAATTGAGGGTTTGGATCTAGGTACATAAGTTATGGTTTCAGTAAGATGGAGTTATATACGTGCAATACAAGCCGTCCAACAATTGATTTATTGCACACTAAGTTCAATATTCATGTAATCAGTCGATTTGGTGATGTTTCATGGTCGCCACGGAGCTGCTATCTGACGCCGTTGGACGTTTTTTTTTTATGTGGTGCTAATTAAATCGATGCTACGCGAACAATCTCGAGATGATTTAGGCACAAAAATCATTTGGTTCAACTATTCGTGGAATAGGGGCTGAAACTATCGAAAATGTTTTGACTAATTGGGTTGGCTGGATGGTCTACAGAACGTTTTGTGATTTACGTGAACACCTGTCATGAAGACTTAAATTCACGGGGTACCCATACATCCAAGGGAGCTCTCCCTAAATTCCTGTGATACCAATTCAGAACACTTTTTAAGGGCTCAGCTTCCACCCTTGGTATGAGTCGGGGACCATCTAAAACCTCTTACTGATCTTAGGGTCACAGTACTTATTATTGGGTGAGACCAGCAGCTGCGTCGTCCCTGCGTTTCAGGTTTAAACCACAATCACCGTGTCGCTCCCACAAGGGGCCCTATCTTAACAAGCTAAGCCCGGACCGAAATCCGGGGGGCTCCTTACTCCTACAATACTGTATTCTAAGTACGGACTACCGGTGGTTTTGCCACTCAACAAGACCTATGATCTATGACATAACAACCTTCAGTGGCGTAAAGATGTGAAGATGTTATGGATAAGTCTAGTTTTGCTCTACGCCCGCTTTTTATTAGACAACGTCACTGATGAAAGAA
Source organism: Volucella inflata (assembly GCA_928272305.1). NCBI lineage: Eukaryota > Metazoa > Arthropoda > Insecta > Diptera > Syrphidae > Volucella > Volucella inflata. Next base: position 186,340,750 of record OV743716.1, read on the forward strand.
GCCTTGATAATTGGGCGGGGGCCTTGGATGGTCACCATATCGTGAATTTTTTCGATTGTTTCGGGTGTAGAGACCTCAACTGGGCGTCCAGGACGTTCGGCATCTTCAGTGCTTGTACGGCCACAACGAAATTCAGTAAACCACTTTTTTACCATTGAAATCGATGGTGCAGAGTCCCCATAGTATTTATCAAGCTTAGCCTTGGTCTCGGTAATGGTTTTTTTTCGCAAGAAATAATGCTTAATAAGCACACGAAATTCACTTTTTTCCATTTTCTCCTCAAATTAGTGAGTAGTCTGATAAAAATAGCTGTCAAACACAAACTAACTGACGCAGCAAGTTTAAATTTTGACAGGAGTCAACTGACAGATGCCTGTTGACAGGAGCAGTGTTGCTGTTTCAGTAAAGAGGTCAGAAATTCAAAAAGTCACGGACTTATTGACCCGCCCTCGTATATTCAACCAGGGGCACATGGATAAGAATCCATCGGTTTTTTCAAAATTCACAATTAATCCTTTTAATACTAATACTATATATACTTATGTATCAATCAGAGCTTATTCAGGCCAATTCATTCGACCGGCAGTCGACCAAGAGCTTTTTTTCAAACAGCACCTTGACTAAAATTCACCACTCAACTATCAGACACCAGAGCATATCTAGGTTGTTTAATACGAGTGTGACCTTACCCTACAAACAATACAATCGTAAACAAACCGTGGGTGGCTTGTGGAGCAAAAAAGCGAAAAAAAAAGAAGAAAAAACAGACAACGAAACGACCTGCCACAAAGCATGGCGATGTCCTCGTTCTTTTACTACATTAGCCCCGTTGTTCTCCGTTTTTCATTTCTCTTTGCCAGAAACTCTCTTAAGAAGTTGTTTTTTGTTTTTAATATTTTTTGCTTTCCATCCAAATCCTCCAAATGCTCCATAACATGAGTCTACCAGTCCACCATCCCCAGCAAATGTGCTTCCAACGCACTAGCGCCACAACCGAAAAGCTTTAGAGCGCCAACAACGCAAAGTCTATCGAAAAAAAAAACAAAAAAAAAATAATTATTTTGAGAAAAACCTTTTGGAAAATTTTCCTCTCAATTCAGTCTGAAAGCTGCTCTCGTCGGATCCGGTGAACACGTCTCCAAATAGAGCAGCTCCATACCGGTTCGTTACTATACCTTTGCATAATCACTTAACGCCACTGTAAACAGGGTTAATTTTGGTAAAAAAAAAAAATTTCAAAATTTAGAAAACAACAAATAAAGTGAACGAAACTGTGTCACTGCGGTTTACCGCAGCGGTAACAAGTGAGATTGTCTAGAGATTTAAGAAGGAAAATAAAACAAATTCAAAACTTGTTATTCCCATCCGAATCGATTTTGTAATCGGTGCTCTCCTTGTTGTTGTTTTGATTCATTATCTCACAATCAGCACGACACGTCCGACTTTAAAGTTAATGTTAACGTTAACGTTGACGTCTACCACCTACCTACTCGCAAAGTCTCGTTTATCAACTTTTTCTGTTCATTTCGTGAGATTTTCTTAATTTTTTTATTTTTTTTGAATTTATTTTCTCCCCCAGTGTATGCCCCCTTGTTTGGATTCGGAGAACCTACTACTAGTGTGTGCCCCCACTGCCGAAGGAAAACGTGTTTTCATTGCATTTTTCTTAAATGCAAGAAAATAAAACCGAAAATCGGCAAATCGATGTGTACATAGTGAGTTAGTGAATGAGAAAAACAAAACCAACAAGAAAAGAGGAAGAAAATAAAAGAAGAATTCTGAAAAACCCTTGTGTTATACAATTCTGATGCGTGGGGGGTGAATTGATAGCGCGCCCAACAGTCATCATCACGATTTCGATATTCCCATCTCCAATAGACGCAATTTTAAGTTAAATAGTAAAGGTTCTCCCTGTCAAAGAGCCTTCTTGAAGGGAAAACGCCGAGAGAGAGAGCGACGAAATAAAAAAGGAAATTTACATTCATTCGAGCCACAAAACGGAACCACCGTCAACCCCATACCACACAACCCTCGTGGGATATGTAACGTTTATTAGCCAAGCCTGTAAAAGCTGTGCACTTGTGTTAGTCATACTCCAAGAGCGCATTCTCTCACCCACAACTAGATACTTGATATTTTTTGATAAATCTCCCACTACCTACTTGAATACTCTCTCTCGCTCTCATATTTAATCTCTTACTTATTCTACTTTTACTCTCTATCTCTCTCGTCGATTTATCCTTAGCAATTAAAGTCCTTGGCGGTGGATATCCTGCTCGAAATGTTTTATTTATCTCTGTGCAGTCGATGATGTTATCGTACAAAGCTGATTGCTGTGTGAATTAAGTGATTCCAGGTGATAGTGTGTTTTAATTGAAAATGTGCTACTAGGGTGGTTAATTTTACTACCGATCATTAAAGTGCTAAAGTGGTTTTATGTACTAAATTAGCCACAATCCCAAGCTAAATCGGCCACCAAATGACCGACCAAAGTGCCAAACATTAAGGATCATCGTGTGTAATTAAAAATTATATGACACAAGGATTCGTTTTACATTTACTCAACAGTGGCAACTCTGATTCACTGCAGTTGATATAATTTAACGGTAAGTAGTTTTCTTTTAAAGTGTTTTTGTTTTGTGTTTGTGCTACAGGTAATCATTTTGTTGATTTTTCACTGGGATCGTCTGTGATATGTATGTTACTTCGATCTTTAATCCTTTTTTGATATGAGCAGCCCCTTTCGAGACACTTATGGTCAGTCAGCTGTTGCGAGCGCCAAATTTTTGTCGCCTTTCACTTTTAAACAGAAGAATTTTTGATCTGATAGAACTGCCAACAAAAACTGAGTTCTTTGTAATACCACAGGATCTCAAATTGGGTTGGGCTTGGGCTTCAACAAACAGGTCGTTCCAGTTAGCGTGGTCTCTGGCTAACTGCCTTCAATTGCGAACTCCAAGTTTAAAGAGGGCCAGTTGAGGGTGTCTATCTTCTCCTACTACGTTGCCTATCCGGGTGGAAGTAGAAGACACTTCGGTTTAGTGTTGCTTGTGTTGCTTGAGAAGGCTTTATTACTCATTTAACTTCTTACTTATAGGCCGAAGGAAGAGCGATTGTATGAGTTAATATCTCACATGCGTATTATCTTGCCTATTAGATAGCATTCTCTATGATCATTGTGCACAATTTACCGAGTTTGGGAGGGATATCAATGCGAGTCAAGGCACTGTATGGCCCGCCTCTGTAGACCGTGTCGTCGAGCGGCCTTCAAATGAATAAAAAGGTGATGCTGATCGATTTGGAGTTCCTTTGTCGATTGCGACGGTTCCACATTGTCATGGTAGGCACCCTTCTGATTGTTAATAAATAGTTTTAAACTTGCACACTACACTGCAAACACGTAATGTCTTATTAAGTGATTTTAACGAGACTGATGGCTCACGCTGCGGTTCCATTTTTCAGTCATACTTTTTGCCGGCTAAGCCTTGGACATGAAATGGTTCATGATCTCTATTAAGTCAACTCCCTCTACCTTTAATACCTCGGCAGGTATGCCGTTTGGTCCACAGATTTCTTGAAATTACTATCCTTACTCCATTTGCACGAATTTCTTGACTTTCGTCGTCCAGGTTAAATGGTTTCTCTTTTCTTAGGAACCGACTGTGATTATTACTCGTATGTTTCCTATTCAGGCATCAGGTCTGGTCTTGTTGCATTGACATGATCTTTTTATTTTTTATTGCAACTTCAAAACATTGTTTTCTATTTTCTGATCCCACTTCTTGTCCACATTCATTTTTCTATACAGGGCCTCTTCCCAGGCGACTCGTTGCTCGGAATATTGAAATATCCTTCATCGGCCGCAACATGATCAATTTGAATTCATGATCTTGCAACCGTCGTCTCTTGGGGTTATTATCTATATAAGGTACTTGCTCTGGTGCTGTTTTACCCCGCAGTAAAGTCAATCAGCTTGATTTTCAGATGTGTGGTCGTACTTCCAAACATTTAGCATTTTTTGGTCTACTTTTTTGTCTGTGGGGGCCTGAAATTTAATCAGGCTGATGTTGCCAAAAAGGGCCTCGGTGCGTATTGTTATAAAGTGGTTGTTTAAGTAGGTAGGTCATCTTGCCATTATGAAAGGAATATAACATCATTCAAATGTCCTCCGCGGGAGTTCTTGCAGGACTTGATTCCAACAACAAATATCGGGAAATAACTCGGGCATATGTAAGTTGACGAATATTCGTTTTCAGAGCTTCAATAGTTTCCGGGTTGTGTGCATGCTCTACGAGAGAAATCCAACGGTAGGAAATCACGATTTTGGCAGTCAGTTCCCATCATCAAAAAGGGAAACAACACGTCCCGGAAATTTTTCTTGTAATAAAGCTAAAACGGACCAACTCACACAACTTTGTGACATCGTCTTCAGTAAGCATTTGGCTATAATGATGAGAATTGATGATGAAGGTTACATTTACCTCATTTTCGAAGAAGTATGGTCCAACGACACCACTAGACCAAACTGTATCCACAGTGACTTTTTGTGGATAAAATGGTCTTTTGACGGTTACATACATGTAACAATTTAGCTTAATCGCTGATTAAAATTAACCAATAGGCGTATCTTACACGCACTCTGTGATCAGCTGACTTTTATTCTTGAGTAAATTGAACTCTATAAGGGTGTAGATGGAAATCCAAATGCAAAATACGCCATAATGTGCCGTTGGACATACCAAAATGCATATTTTATAGCATTCGAGGGCTTGACCTAGTTGTCTGGTTGCACGTAGTCTGTTTTAAGCTCAAATACTCCGGATAAGAGTTCCCTTTTCAAATAGGATCCTATTCACCAAATCTGCCCTTATACAGAAAGATTATTCTTGCTCGCAATGTTGTTTGACGATTTACACATGCCGGCAAGAGTCCTGTTGTCGCAAGCACTCTTAATGTCGATGAAAATGTTTAGCGCGCGCTATTTCTTGTAGAGTGCGCCTTCAATTCTGCTAACAAGGTTTTAAAGAGCACACGCACAGTATCTTCCGCGTTCGATCGACTCCGAAATTTTAACTTATTGTCGCTAAGGTATAGCACATTGCATTGACGCACTGTTATGATTGCATCACAAAGTCACAAAATTTATATACGTTGTTAGGTTGTGCATTTAACACCATTTATTCAAGCATGAAGTTAAGGAAGATACATAATCGGGCTTGAAATCGATGTGGATTTTTTGTGTTTTCATTAGAGTCCGTAAACCTTTAAATATTTGGTCAATAGTGGACTTGGCACTCCCAAAAACGTACTTTTTGTTAACAAATAATTTAAGCAGTTTTTACTGGGAGTCTGTGAGTCTACTATAATAATATCCTTGGCCACCTCTATTCATAGAAGATTTAGGCTGTAAAGGTTTCTTGCTATTTCAGCCATTCATCGTTACATCTCTTAAGAGTATTGAATCGCTGTTGTGGACTCTAGATATAATCGCCAGAAACCTAAAAAAAGTGAGGCAAGTTCTATTGTCTTGTCTGCCATTTAAGCATGATAATGCCCATTTGTATGCCGATTTGTGATTCTTTCACGGATAAAAGACTTTTCTCAAATTACACTTAGATATGTCTTTTATCTGACGTATGTGAGACCTATCTTTTTGTAGCTGGTATACTTCGGAATCCCTTTCGGATGCCATTTGGACAATATCACACAACAGAAATCCTCGACAGACTCGGTCGGAAAATTCTGTAATTCAACAGAATACAAGACTTGGGTCGTTTAGAAGGTGCTCGTACATATGTCTGATCGAGGAGTTCGTTAACACACCCGTCGTATTTTTCTTTTGTGCTAGCATGTCAGCAATTATTTTTGATTGTGATCTGACGTTGGATAACATACCGAAAGCTACGTCAACCATGCCTAAGTCTCCTCTGATAATCAATCTTTATCCAAAATGGGATCTCGTAATAATTATATGGAGATACTCGTACTAGTGATGTTCATTCGATAGCATCTAAGGGCTTCCGCTGATTGTTTTGTTGCATGTAGTCTGTAATAGGTTCAAACTTTCCAACTATAATCCGAAAGTTGTTGTCAGTTTATCGCATTCTGAAGTCTTAAACGTCAATTGAAACCTGTTTGTAGCTACACGTTATACATCTAAAGCATTTTATGCGTTGGGGTATTTGATACAGTAAAACAAAAACCCAAATTAAAAGGCTAGATCCTTCAAAGGACAGTGCCAGTGGCGCTCTATTGTGGTACGTATAATGCCTTTGGAACACTAAATGCTACTTTCATCTCTATTTGGATATCCTGCTGAAAAAAGCTCAAAAGTAAAACAAAAGAAGAAAATGTGGACATTTGATCGTTGGTGAACCTTTTTTAGGCACTGAACTGCTGTTGTATGTTAAATGTAAATGCCAAGGCTGAAAGTAGTTGAGAGGTGTTACACCGAATGATCTTGTGGGTCAGTTGATAGATTTATTTTAAGTAGCCCATACGTGGACGTAAATGTAACGATGCTTCGATGAATATCGCGCTCAAATGCTTTATAAAATGAACTAAAAGTGCACTGATTATGGAACCGCATTTTTATTGAATGTAAGTGAAGTTGAGGAATGTGTCTTCCCATTATGGTTTTCCAGAGTATATTGAACAAATATGCCAAATTTGGCAGATGGTATTGATACGTGTAGTATACAAGATATTATGGATTATGTTGATCTGATATTCGTTCGAAAGAAATGTACTTGTGTACCTATGTCATAATTTTGCGGGTCGTCTACATAAGTCCCTCAAGATGAAGCTTTTCCATGAATAAACTGCGATTTTCTGCAGAGTTGGAGATGACTCACTTAGGGAGTTGATCAGTTTTATGGTAAAGAGCAGGATAATCATCTCCAAACTAGGCAAATCTTCTGTTGAAAGGTGTTTAAGAAGAGGTACGTCGTAAGGCGGTGTCCTTTCATCCCTTCTCTGGAACTTAATGGTCAATGAATTGCCGATATACCTGGAAGCGTAAGGTAGCAAGGTGGTTCCGTATGCGGATGACTTTGTTATAGTCATCTCGGGAATCTCAACATATTAACACGTTGGGGGGATCGCTGATGATTTGAAATAAGCCCTCATAAAACTGATCTTGTCCTCTTTCCTAGGAAATAAAAAAATCCTATCATAGACCCTCCCTTTATCAACGGTACCAGCTTGGTCTTCTCTGACACAACAAAATATCTTGGTCTAATTTTCGACAGGAAACTAAGCTGGGAACCTTTCAAGAAAGACTAAGAAAGCCTCGTTAGCTTCTTTCTCTTGCAAAAAAGCCATCGAAAATGAATGGGGCCTCTAATTTCGTGTTGCCTATTGGCTATACTTATCGGTTAAAATCCCGAAGCTTACCTTTGGGGTGATTGTATGGTGAACGGCCTTAGAAACAACAGTCAACTGCATGAAGCTAAGAAAAGGCTCTCCGCTGCACTGGATGTTCTATTTCATTTGACACCGATATTTTCAGCATTTAGCCTCAAAGCAACCTTGCAATGGGAATATAAACTTTTTGGACACTCTAATTTTCTTAACACCAGAAAACATTGACTACACCATGATTCAACATTGATTTGACAAAAACTTTCATGTAAGCATCACTTTTAGATCTTTCTGGGAGGAAGATGCCTTCATGGACGACGAATCAATCCATTTTTATACTGATGGTTCGCTCATAAGCTTAACCTAAATCCTAACCTTAACTTTAAGTAGCGTGTTTCAGGCGAAAATTCTGGCAATTGAGGTAGCCCTGTCCAGGCTGGAAAAAAATGGAATTTCTGCAATGGATATCATCTTTTCTGACAATCAGGCCTCTATCAGATCCATGTTCATTTAACTCAAAAATCGCCATAGACGGAGACGGCAGAGCATTTCAGCATTCACCTTTGCTAGGTGCCGGGGCATAGAGATATTCCAGGCAACTCTAGGACCGACGATACACCCATTCTAAGTGAAAATGTATCATCGGTATACCTATCACTACGCGCAAAAAAGAACTAAGGCTGCATGCTAATAGAAGAACAAACCTAAGGGTCAACATGTGTAGCGACCAAACAAATCTGGGAAGAAATGGATCTGAATCGCTCCAAGAGTTTGAGCATTCAAAACAGAAAATATCTCAGCGCTATCATAGGTACCTTCACTGGACACTGTCTTTTAGGACAACATACAAAAAGCCTTGGCTTGTTTGCAAACGACTTCTGCAGAAGCTGTATTGACAAGTGGGAGGTAGAAAAAGGAGGCTTCTTCTAAAATGGATTAAGCGATTTAAACAATACGGACATTAAAAGTCTCCTATGCTTCGTTAAGAGCTCGAATTGGTTGCTAGAATAGAGAGATTTACCATGGCTAAGTGAGTTTGTCTTTCTCCACCAGTCTCTCTAACCCAACCTTCCATAGTGATAGAGTGCAAATGTTCTGAAAATGTGAATGCGTTTTTCACGTTTTAAATTCAATTTCATTTAAATAGTTAAAAAACAAAAACCACCATCAAAACCATTATGATTTAATGTATTTTCCTATAACACAATTACTCATGCCATGAATGTTTGAAATTGATTTAATCCAAATTGATACTGGAGCACAATAATGGGGTTATGTTTATTTTCCTCCAGAATGTGGCTTTTATTTTCAATATTGATAAACGAAATACGAGTATCATTATCGCAAAAATTGAATACACCGATTTCAATTTATGCATCTGCATGGCTATACTCATAACATCCAATTTGCAATCTCCCGGAATACGGATAAAAATTTGGCATGTTCAGCTATTGATATTGATAGTACTGCATTTAAATGTAAAAAAATAATGAAGAGTTCGGTGAATAGCATTGATATATTTCTCAGAGTGCTACGTTTTGTATCTCAATCTGGGATTGATCAGCATCCCAACCAGTAAATTAATAAAGTCAGTGTTGTCCTTGATTATATGCTTCTAGTTCCTTACCCGAATATGATTTGGGGCCATCCTTTGCTAGTGCACACCAAATAAAGCGAAGTCTTTCTTTAGGTATAGTGCCCTATTCTTCAGAGCAAGAATCAAAGAAATATTACCATATATTCCCTAGCGAATTCCACCTCCTCTGACGCAAGTGGTACCGACTCGTAGGCTGTTGCGTTCAAAACAATGGAAGGATGACTATCGTTTTCAACCCATTCAACGAACGTAATACGCACATCGTGGATTACTTGCTTAAATGGACGTGACGCACGCTAAGTTTTCCAAACTAAACTGTGATTTGAGAGGAATGTTGAAACCAGATATCGCTTTGTATGTCTCGTTTCTGTAGATGCTGTCTTAAGTGGCCTTGAAATCGATGCAGACTTGCTTACGTACTATTTTCTCCCGTGGGTACTAGGTGCCTACGCAGCACCGTCTACCGTTCCTGGCAATGAGCTTTAGCTTTATCTCTACATTCCAGTTGTGTGGTTATGAAGTAAGCATACCTTTTTGAGTAGCCATATCAAATGTCACTTCACATTTCACAGTGAGAGAAAGTAACAAAAAAATGGAATTTGGCAAATCCACCATACAAAAATGTGAGCTAGAAGTACTTTCAAAATAACCACGTTGATATCTTCGATGATAAAAGGACCTCACCCACCAGTTGCGTCTGTTTTTTTTAAGCAATTTTTTTGCTAAACAGCAAAACTTCATAACACCAAGCACAAAATATAACTTTTTCAGTAACCATGGTGGCGGTGTAAATTTGCAAATTTATTCCCCATCCGGTGTTTGATAATCGATCGTATTGTGTTTGCTAGAGCAGCATGAGTCGCTTCAAAATCGATGACAGCAGTAGCAGACGCAGACGCAGACGCAGATTCACGTTGCAAATGGCGTCGTACGTCAATCATATTTGACATTTGTGAACTTGACAGTTGCAGAATATAAACAGATAAACAATGGAGCGCTATACTCCTTTGTCAATCTCAACAACGAAGAGGACGATTTTGTGTCAAAAATCATCATGAGCGACGAGGTGCATTTCCACTTAAGCGGTTACGTCAATAATCAAAATCTTCGTTTCAAAACCACTGTGTGGTACGGCGTTCATGCGGGAGGAGTGATTGGGCCGTGTTTTTTTGAGAACGCCATCGGCAATACGGTCACTGTTACTGGCGAACGCTACAGGGCTATGATAAACGACTTCTTTCTGCCGGAATTGGATGAGCGGGCCTTGGTGAACATGTGGTTTCAACAAGGTGGTGCAACCGTACACACAGCACGAGCCATAATGGATATTGCTTTTCCTGGTCACGTAATCTCCCGTTTTGGCGATTTAGCATGTTCAGCAAGATCGCCCGATTTAACCATCCCAGACTTCTTTATTTTAGGCTACTTGAAGTCGCGGGTTTATGCCAATAAGCCACAGACAATCGCAGCCTTTAAGGAGAATATTCGACAGGAATGCGAACAGTTATCACCGAAAATTTTGCAAAAAGTCATAGAAAATGCGATAAAACGGGCACAAATGTGTATCAACACTGGCGGCAGCCACTTGGCGGATATCGTCTTTTCCATCCAACAGAAAAAATTGTTAAGGTCCAAATAAAGATTTCCATCACTCAAAATCATTTTTTTTTATTTAGTAAGAAAGTAATTCGAAAACAAAATTGGATGATTAATTTTGGGCCACCTTGCATTTAGCGCGTTAAGCATACCATAGGCCTTGTGAACGTTTGTCCGTTACAAAAGTGGTGATTTTGGAGTCGACAACAAAGAACGTGGGAGACCGCAGAAAAAACTTGAAGATGCGAAATTGCGAACATTTTTCGATGAAGACTCGATTCAAACACAAGAACGGTTCGCAGAAACATCTGGGAATATTTCAAAAATAAGTAAAACGGGCTCGATATCAATTGGCGAAAGTCGCAAAAAAAAAGTTTTTTCTGCATCGAAATGTTACTGGCTATGAAAAGTGAATCTACGAGTATTGTATTTCAACAATCTTAAGCGCTAGAACTCATGGGTAGAGTTCTAGGCTAACAATCAACCTCGCAACCAGTAGATATCCAGTGTCCACGGAAAGAAGGTTATGCTTAGTAATTGTTATATGCTAAAACATGGTGGAAGGATTATTGGGTATCGCTACCAAAAGACACGCATCAATTATTTTCCGTCATAACAATGGTCGTCCACTTTTTGCTGTTTGCGGCAGTGTAAATTCTTGTTACCTAAAGTCCGAATGGTCTAACTCTGTTTTTTTTTAAAAAAAAGACAGATGGAGAAAATTCATAACGCTATTAACTTTAACAATGCTGCATTTTCAGAGCCAATCATATGTGAAATATAATTTTTAAAGGCCTCGAGTTTTGCTGTTTTGGGACGACGTTGCTTTAAACGTAGTTGGTTGCGTTTACGGTATGCCTCCATTTGCGCAATTGCGTTCGAAATACGAGGGTTGTCTGAAAAGTTTCGCACCGAACAGTGACACAAGACATTTTTTCTCAAAATTTTTTTTATTTTTCTACATAGTCTCCTTGTAACTCTACACATTTCTCCCAGCAATGCTCCCATCTGTCTAACTCGGCAAAATAGTACTTGGCGTTTTTCTCTGCAAAATAATTGTTCACGAAGGTGATTGCCTCCTTATTTGATGAAAAACTCTGTCCTCCGAGCGCAGTTTTTAGATGAGAGAACAAAAAGAAGTCGCTTGGGGGTAGATCTGGTGAATAAGGCGGATAGTCAAGCAGTTCAAACCGTAATTCATGGATTTTCGCAATTGCAACCGCTGAGGTGTGAGACGGCGCGTTGTCTTGATGAAACAGGATTTTCTTTTTCTACAAATGTGGCCATTTTTCCGCAATTTCTGCTTTCAGCTGGGCAAGTCATGATGCGTGGTATGCTCCTGTAATGGTTTTTCCTTTTTGAAGATAATCGATTAAGATAACTCCTTTACTATCCCAAATAACAGTCGTTATCACTTTCCCAGACGAAAAAACAGTTTTTGCTTTTTTTTTTTGGAGCCGGCTCGCCCTTTGCAGTCCACTGTTTTGACTGAATTTTTGTTTCGGGCGTATAATGGTGTATCCAAGTTTCATGTACAGTAATTAATCGGCGCCAAAACTAGGATTTATTGCGCCTAAACTGCGCCCACAGAGCGTTGGAAATGTTCATTCGAACACGTTTTTGGTCCAACGTAAGCAAACGCGGCACCCAACTGGCGGACAGCTTTGTCATGCCTAAATCCTGATGTAATATGTTACAAACACGTTCTTTGGACATTTTCATAACCTCTACTATCTCTCTCACTTTAATTCGGCGGTCATCTAACACCATTTGGTGAACTTAAGCAATGTTATCGTCAGTGGTTGCAGTTTCTGGACGTCCCGAACGTTCATCATCTCCCAAGCTCTTACGGACACGTTTAAATTTAGCTGCCCGAAATTTCACTGTGGTAAATGATCGTGCAGAGTCCCCATACACAAAAACAAGAATTTAATAACACTCACATCGACTCACTCAAACGACTGTCAATTAAAAACTGCGCGTCCAAAATGACTGAACCTTTGGTAAGTAACTGTCAAAAGATGCAGAACTAGCGTTCACTAGTTTTTATCGACGAGTGTCGCTATCTTTACGTTGCGGTCGGAAACTTTTCAGATAACCCTCGTAAATCAGCTTTCTTTGTGTATGATAAATTGTGCATTTTTTATTTGCTTGTCTGTTCGAACAGAGCACTTAGACAAAGAACTAGTCCAATCGGAACACACTTATATATGTGCTTCGCAAAAGCGCAGTGCCCTATCACGAGCCCAATTAGCAATTCATAGTCCTTCCAACTGAGAGCCAACAGGAAAGTCGCTGACCTTTTAGACGTGTTTGGTCTGCAAGTAACGTGAAGAGTCATGGAACGCTTCGGGTCCTCAAAATTATCCTCAAAAATATTTTTATTATGTTGTTAGCCAATTTAATTTTCCGTGATCTCCATGGGATTTGGGACAATGAGACATGCGTTAAGTAAAGTTTTGCATTCTCAATTAAATTGGAAGTCAAGTCAACGGTATTGTCAATATCTCAGATCCTACAGAAGTAGCAAACGAATTCAATGAGTTCTTTGCTTCAGTAGGGCAAATGTTATTTCCGAGCGATTCACCAAACTTTTATTATCCTGAGCCTAGAAATGGTACTACATATAGTGTTCTATACGGAAATAGCTTTTATTTTGAGCCTATCTCGGGTCTCGAGTTATGGAAAACTTTAAATTCCCCTAATAATGCGAATTCATGCGGTAGTGATGATATTTCTTACCTTGTCTTGAAAAAAATTGCCCATGACTTAGTTGATATTTTAGTTCATCTTTTTAATTTGAGTGTTATAACTGGAATTTTTCCTGAAGAATTGAAATGTGCCTATGTCTTTGTAAAAAGGGAAGTAAAAAGCAAAAAAGTAACTACAGACCGATCTCGTTGTTGCCTTCTATTTCAAAAGTACTATATTGACAAAATATTCAAATGTAGGATGTTGAAATATCTTAAGTATAAAAAGTTTTTTAGTTCGAGCCAATTTGGATTTAGATCAGCCCTTTCCACTGAGGATGCTCTTCTGGAATTTTGTACCTTTATACACAAAGGATTCAATTCATTTTTTTTTTCATTTTGTATGCATTTTTATTTCGTAATTCATTAATTCTTATAAGCTAGACAAAAAAACGCTTAAAAATTAGCTTAAATAACTTAGAAAACTATCTTATTATAACTTACTGGCCCCATGCGGACACTCTAAGTTAAACATAATTCTTAAACTACATGTCTTTCGACGTTCCTTACAGTGTATGTGTATTTAATTTTATTCACTTAAACTAGAACTAAGAAAATACATTTTGCTAACAAAAACTTAATAAATGGACAATTTTTATTTTTTATTATAAAACATATAACAAAAACTTACAGACTACTTAAAAAATAAATCCAAAGCCTACTTAACCTACTTAAATTAACTTATTGTATACATAGGTACGTATTATTTCTTATTTTTTTTGTGTGGATGACCACTTTTTCCAGAATTTATTATTATTTATTTATTTTTTAATAAATTTTGCTCTTAAAAGTAACTTAACTCTACCTAAACCTATGTAAGCCGGCCATATCTAAAAAATAGGCAGACCCACTCTGCTCCCTAACGAACCTATCAAGTATTGGAGGAATTCGACAATGGAGCTTCCCCTTCTTCTGCAAGCCACCAAAATTGTTGATGCTGCCGAGCAACATCCCTCATGTCGCGACTCCCTACCGCCCTACTAAACCGGAGACGCTCCGCACTGCCGTGTGCGACGTCTCTGTCGTAGTTGAGTCACCTGTCCGCAGCTGTTCGAGCGACGTGGAAAATTAACGGCACCGCTAATCTATCCTGGATCAGACCTTTTTTGTCGAGGTAGAGGAACGTTTCTGGAGGAATAAGGCCGTCAAAGCGAACTCTGTCATGATACATATAATTGGGGTTGTAAGCCCCAGAGATCAGGTTGTTCGACGAGGTCATTGCTTTTGCAGTGTGCCTTCGAATCAACTTAATAACAAAACTGTCCACTCGCATTAGGTTCGCCCTATTGTACAAGACCTCATTAGGTTAGGATTTTATGTACTCAGACTCTGGTGTTCTGTATAAGCAAAGACAAGCCCTAAGGCAAGCCCTCTCAAACACTCGAATCTTTTCCAAAAGACTTGCTCTCACGTTGAACCACACGGGACAACCAAATGTAAGCATAGGCCGGATAAGGGCCATGTAGCAGATCACCTTTACCCTCGCATCGAGTTGACTGCTATAAAACAGTCTCTTTGTAAGGGCAAAAGCACCTTTGGCTCTGGCCAGAGCAACATCTGTATGTTTGCTAAAATATAGATATTGATCTAGCCAGATTCCAAGGTATCTGACTACATTTCGACAAACAAGAGGCTGCCCGTGTTGTCCCACGATCTGAAACTTTCACCAATTCTTTCTGGTATCCGCAGAGGCCACAAAGGGGTCCTAAACCGAATGATTTCCGACTCCTGAAAGTTGATTTTCAACTTCCAGTCGTCGCAATACTGCTTAATTTTATCGAAGTCACATTGCAAAAGAATGTTTATAACCTCAATCTTTGGACCTGAACTGTACGCGATTAAGTCGTCTGCGTACGCTATGGCATGGTGAAGTGAACCTATCAGATCACTTGTGTAAATGTTCAAAAGGATTGCTGAATTGACCGCACCTTGTTGCAGGCCGTTTTTAATGTTGAATGTACCAGTAAAAGTCACATCGCCATTCATCACGATGAACTGTGTATCGGTGAGCATATTGAAAAGAATATACAGCAGTGGTTTACTAATACCCAGTCTGTTCAACTTGTAGAAGAGTCCCTCTAACCATACGGTATCGAAAGCCTTCTCCAAATCAATCACGCAGGCACATGTGCACTGTTTTTTGGCTTTGTTCCATTGGATATCAGAAATCAGCTTAGAAGCGGCATGAATGACATCATGCCTCGCCTTGAAACCGAATTGATTATCCGGAACTATATTCCTGTCCTCAACCCACTTAGTCAGGACTCTATTGATAACTTTTTCGAAAATCTTACTGATGTTTAGAAGGAGACTGATCGACCGGAGATTCGCCGGATTGGAGGTGTCTTTATCTCTTTTGGGGATGGGATGTACCACCGCAGTTTTCCAATGCGCTGGATAATTTGCATTATTCATTGCATTGTTAAACAGGGTGGTATAAATGTCCACCGTTTCTAGTGGGAGATGTGTGAACACAATGTTCGGTATTCCATCGATTCCCACTGATTTCTTACTTCTTATTGATACACAAAGGATTAGATGTCAAAAGATTCTGCAGTGGGCTTTTTGTAGATATAACCAAAGCCTTTGACATGGTTGATCACAGAATGCTTTCAAACAAAATGTATAAAGCAGGCTTCCGTGACTGTATCTATGATTGGTTCGCTTCCTATCTGAAAGACAGAAAACAAAAGGTAATAATAGGAATATAAAATGATTGATATTGGCGTTCCCCAAGGATCTGTTCTTGGGCCTATTCTATTTTTAATTTACATTAATTCCATTTTTGAATAACCGTTTGCTGGAAAAGCTCAGGCCTTTGCAGATGATTTGGGTATCGCCTATAGATCAGCTAGCCCCCTGGACCTAGTATCTGATATAAATCATGATATTCACCTGCTGAGAATTTGGTTTACTGCACAAAAACTATTAGTTAGTAAAAAAACTAAAGTCATGTTTTTCACCCTTAATACGGAAGTGGCCTCGGATATTGACATTACGTTCCATGCATCAAACTGTCCAAGATATAACCTGTCTAGTAATACGTGTTCTGTCTTATTGCTAAGCACTCCTTTGATGTGATGGCCGATTGTAGCGTCAATTGTTTTAAAATTCAAAATGTTGATTGCTTTAAATACTTAGGCGTTACAATCGACAGATTAGAGATTAGCTGGTCTGAGCATATCCTAAGTTTGAAGCAATATCTTCTTTCAACTATTCGCTGCTTTTATCGTCTTAGAACTTTGTGATTGGATGGGATTTTTCATTCTTAATTGCAGTATGGAATAAGCTGTTGGGGGGGGGAGCATACCTGAACAAACTTCAGCAACTATCTGTCCTGCAAAAATATGCAATAAGGAAAATTTGTAATTCTCCCCGGCTAGCTCATTCTATGGAGCTATTTAGGCTCACGAGAGTTCTCCCATTGAGACATTTATTTTATTTTAAGTTACTAAGGTCCAATATCTGATGTCCCAGTTCCTCCTTTTCGCACCACAAGCTTTTGAAACTCTTATTCTATTGCAATGACATATTTGCATGAAAATTTGTTCCATCAGATAATCTTACCATAATTATAGATTCCAGGGATCCTGCTCTTTGACAAGTCGGATGTTATACTCGTTTTTACTCGGGATGACATACTATATTCAGTCCAAAGTCATTCAGAATGAAATCCAAATACTCGTACTAAGAGAGAGACAGAAAGACAGGCAATCCCTGTTTAATTCTGTCAACACAAATAGCCAGTCAGCATCCGTAATGAGGATGCTGTTACCCAGTATTTCCATAATCCACAAGACAAGTGCTTTGTAGTGTCTGGTCGTCGGAAGTTGCGTTGTCAAAAGCACCATCAATGTTGATGAAAATGCCCAGCGTATATTCCATTTGTGGAGGTGCCTTCATTTATGCCAACCAGATCTCACAGGATTTTCATTGTTGATAGGCCTGGTGTGTCTGACATAGAGAACGTATTCGCAAAGCATGTTCAGTGGCCTTATTCGTCGACACAACAGATACCAGCTTTACCCCCTATGAGAATACATTTTCCACTTTTCAGTGTTGAGTCCAGCTTCTACATAGATACTAGGACGCATTGTTATGCCCTTTATAAGGTATTAACTCATAGCGAGTACTCACATTTCAAAGTTCAAAAGTTTAATAGGTGGGGCTATGGAATGTTATCTACGATATTTTGGCAGCAATGGATTGATTTGTTAAAGAATATTTTTGTCAATAGGTATTCACCAGATTTATAGATTTTATACAATCTCACATATGTTTTTCCAATTAGCCAAAAAGGAGTGTTTTAGCAAATAGGACGGTTGAAAAATTTCGGTATTTCCACGGAAAATCCTCAGAGAATAAAGTGAGTGACCACCATTGTGGAAACTTCTCCGAGCAAAAATTCAACCGTTAAGATATTAAAAATTGTAATCGTAGGCTCCTGTAAGGCTCCAGATCTTGAGATCTATATAAGAGCTGCAATTGTTCCTGAATGTCAGTCCCATTGGGTATAAAGATACGAGTATCAGTACACGCAGTACACCAGTGTACCATTTCAATGAATCCTTAGGGAATTAAGATTTTAAAATTCCTTTCTAACTGGCGTGGGAGTAGACCAGCCGTCACTTTAACTCACCAACCCGAGTCCCCTATCCATCGTTTATGTTGCTATCTTACATCTTTCTTCCAAGATGATGCCCACTACAAGCAGAATTTATCCTTCTATGATACGTTAAAACCTTTTTTATGTTGCAATGACACTTAACCCTCTTCAACACAAATACATGAATACCTATATTTCCATATACAAATATCATTTGGGCCGGAGGACAATGGACGATAGTAGTTGGGAATTTTTAAAACTTCAACCCTTTTGTTGCCATTTATCCGTAGTGAGAAGTGAAACTAACTTTTATCTTGAAATATTTAGCAAGTTTAACAGGGAAACTTTTTAAATCTCCTTTCAAAAATTTTTCCGAGTTCTCATTAGCAGGACAATTTAAAAGCATCTTCTTCCAGATTTGCCATTTAATTTTTAATGGACAATTGTTACTGTCTTACTTTTTTTTTGAGGGAGGCGTATGAGTGACAAAACGTTGAAGGAGACATCAACTCCTTCTACCTATATAACAAAGAAATTACGTTAAACTCTAGGGAGGTGTGAGAGAAAAGAACCTAAGAATCTCTATTGAAGGGTGCCATATTTGCGGCTTCCACCCACACTAAGAGGGGTATTTACGTTGAATAGGGGGCCCGGGGGCGCAGTATTACCATACTGAAGAGTAAACGACCGACTAAGGAATATCAAACTATAAGTGTATCAAATGGTTTTCTTCCTATTTCATGGCAATTGTTGTTGTTTTCGAAACTATAAATGCGAGTAGGTATATAGAGACAGTAGGTCATCAGGAAAGCTTGAGAGGAGGATATCAGTACACCATGTGCCCATGTCCTTGAAGTTTATCTGACGCTAAACGACGGGGGGGACTTTGTTCAGTTTGCTGCTCCTCGTTCGTTATTCGGGTTTCGGTTTTCGGTTTTCGGTTTCCTGTTTTCGTTGTTAGTTTGAATTTTAGCTTTTATCGTACGTCGTCGGTCGGATGTCTTGGGTTGGTTTGCTTCATCTATTTATCCGTCGCTGTCCTTGTTCTCGTACCTACCTACCACTGGTGGTTGTATTCATACATACTCGTATATCTCTTGGATACCATCAGGGTAATTTTTTTCCCTCAAGTTTTTGTTGCTTGTGCGGCATCAGGACTCCGAACTAATTTGCTGTGTGTGTTGGTTTTATTGTGCGGACTCTATTTTTAGACTCCATGCTGATTTAAGTTTATTTTTTACGCTCTTCTATTTTTTCCATTTTTGTTTTTTTTTGTTTTCAAATCCGTTGTACTCTCGACGATAGTGGTACACGTAGTACCTTCTCATATGTACTATATATCGGTATGTATCCATGGGGATGGTTTAGAAGGACATTTTCTGGGTGGAAGAAGCTGTGTTTTTTTTTTTTATTAGGAATTTTGTCCACTTGTCAAGTGAGTCCGGGACTGTGAGAATGAATTACATAATCCAGGATGATGATGATGTGGATGATGATTAATTCAGAAGGTGATATAATAGAGAGAAGCGCAAGATAAAAAAAACATGGAATATTGAAATTTTATTTGCATGTGTCCCTTTTTTTTACTTCGAATTTTGTTGGAGGTCCCTTACAAAAAGGTAAAAGGAAACAGAAATTCCAGGCACATTTCTAGAAAATGGCATTAACGTGTTGATAACAAATGCATGAGCATTTTTTTATTTTTTTGAGAAACATTTATTTTTTGAAGTGGAGCTGTTAAAATAGGAACCGTGAGGACATTTTTGTGTCTTTTAAATGGGAGAACCTACTCGTACATAAGTAGGATATGAATTCGTTCCGGATAAAGTGTGGTTGGATGGAGGGATGGTTGTGACTTAGGCAAATTGGTTTGGATGGAGGAACAGAGCTGTTTTAGAGTGATAAGCGTAAGTTTACACACCGAATGGACACAATTTTTTACTTTGTCGAGTCCCATTCAAATTGATGTGTATATGTATATACATCTTGTTCATTATAACACGTTGAATTATATGCTTTGAAGATTTTGAAAAATTTAAGAGGAAATGGAATAGGTGGACCAAATTTCTTTATATCTTTGGAAAGAGGTTAAGGCATCTATCTGTGAGCAAAACGATAAGCTCGTGAAAAATCGATCGAAATAGTTTCGTTGTGTGCGAGCATTTTAAAAGTACTTATAACGGGGGTCCGGGTCTTGACCAGTTAGCGTTGTCCTTGGCCAATTGCTTCTAATTGGAGACACTAAGATGTTTGAGGTCCACTTATATTTGTGTTCACTAATTGGTGAGAATAGAAAACTCTTAGTGCCAGAACGTTTAGAAACATTCGATCAGCGTTTGCTAGCATCCTCAGGTTGCTGACACACATGTCGCTGTTGCGGCACAGGTCGTAAAATTCGCTTTAATATTTCATACTTCAAATTCCATTATCGTAACCGTGGCAAAGGTTCTCCCACAACGACCAAGATTGTGTTCATCTGCCTCGCTTGCGTCCATGCTTTTAGGCCAATAGAGTATGACTAGGTATGATAAGGGCCTCATGCGGAGCTTTCTTAGTATTTCTTGAAAAGATTATATTACTCAGTTTCCTTGTCAGATCAAGAAATAGTAAGGTATAATAAACCGGAGTCCGTGACTCCTTAAAGGTGTATCTGTCTGTTATGACTTCGTGGAATTTGTGCATCGTATTGATGGAATTTAAGTGGCTCTTGCCGCTTCACTTTGAGCTCGCAGACTGCCAATGATCTCAATCTCCTTGCGGTATGCAAGCCGTTGCATCTCTGGCGTTGTATTGTGAGTTTTTTATGCATCAATTGAAAAGTCTATGTGGTACCGCAAAATTGTGTCGAAACCCCTTTTCACGATGAAGGATAAATTCACGGAAAAGCAAGTGTTTTTCATGGCCATTCTGCACTGCGATGAGTTTGTCAGAAACGCCAAAACTAGTTTTATCTGAAAGAGGGGGTAAAAATCGATCTGGACTACTAAGATCTAAGATCTATGTGAAAAGATGAAGTGAAAAGACCTGGTCAGTTGTAGACTAAGGCGGCCCAAAGCTGCACTGATAGGATCCTATCGGGTCGCCTTCTGAGTAACAATAAGAAAGTCGCTGGCTAATAAGAGTACCCTGTAGTGATGCTTATATAAAACTATCAGTGGCAGTCCGAACGATGTTTCGGGTTCTCTAAGCTTTGTCTAGCAGTTTGACAAAGATCTGGTTTCTCGTGATTCCATTGCGCCATCAAGACTTAGAAGATTCGTAGCATTACATTATTCGTAGGCTTAATCGTAGCATTACATTACAGGTTAGCTGGTGCATCCTTAGAACCAGGTAAGGAGAATGGAATTCTTTGTCATCCTCGACATCTTTGTCATGTCCATGTCGCCAAAACACCCGATCTGATAGACTTCCTTATCGGAAAAGGAGTAAATGCTAGTTACGTCAAAGTTAAAGAAACCTTCGATCTCTCCTCCGATCATTTTCCAATTATCCTTTCATTGTGCGAATTCTTGGTTAAGAAACAAAGACCAGCCATATTATCCAACAAAAAACTGACTGGGAAGATTTCCGAATAGAGGTTGTTGAAAATACTGAGTTAAAAGTATAGCTTAGAACGCCGTATCAACTTGAAAAAGAAGTTAAACGGTTTGTTGAAGTCACACAGCAGGAGGCCTGGAATAACACTCCACGCGAATCGAACAAAGTTGCCAGAATCGGCACAAGATACCCGCCGGACATCAGGGAAATGATAAGGAAGAAACGAAGTGCGCGGAAAAAGTGACATGAAACTCGTGATGAACAGAGTAAAACGTCCTTTCATAGGCTCTGCAACTTGTTGAAAAAATCAATCAAGGACTTCAATAACCAAGGTTTTAATAACTACCTAGAAAGCCTCACAGCGACAAAAGATACCAGTTACTCCAAAAGCCACGAATGCATGTGGCGCCAATAAAAAGAAACCAGGATGACTGGGCGAAAGAAGATAAACCATTCGACGTGGAAGTGCTTCCAGAGAATGTCAATACGCTAGACGTGACGACGAACCTTCCAATGGACAAGGCTACACTCAGGGAACTTAGACAAGTTATAAACACGCTTAAGCCCCCAAAAACCCCCGGATATGACTTAATTACGGGAGAGATACTTAAAGCGCTACCAAAAAAAGGCTGGCTAAAGCTGCTCTATCTTATAAATGCTACCATAAGACTAGAGCATGTGACGCATCAGTGAAAAGTTGCCGAATTTATTATGGTTCCGAAACCCGGTAAACCGCTGACTTAAGTCAAGCCATACAGAACTATATCGCTCCACCCGATTAAATCGAAGGTCTTCGACCGAATATTACTTAATCGTCCTTAGCCGAATATTGACTCAAATCACCTATTGCCCGATCGTCTACTATTGGCCAAGTGCATCGAATAACTGATGTAATTGAACGAACAATCGAGTGTAAGCTAGTCGTTCAAGCATATTCCTTGACGTTTCGCAAGCCTTTGATAAGGTATGGCACGAGGGCCTGAAATATAAACTTCGACAAGTCCTACCCGAGCAATTGTCTCATATTTTAAGTTCATTTCTACATGAGCGACTCTTCCGTGTCAGAAACGGAAACGAATATTCCAATTTTAAGACAATAGAGGCGGGGGTGCCGTAAGGAAGTGTACATGGCCCTCTGCTGTATTTGCTTCTTACCCGCGACATACCACAGACGGACGATACTATGCTAGCCACATTTGCTGGTGACACTGTCATTTTGGAAACCGTCGAAGAAGCAACTGCTAAGTTACAACGCGTCCTTACACAGATTAACAGCTGGACAAAGACTTGACGAACGCGCGGTTGGTGTTTGTAAAAACCATGTTGTAGACTTTTTACCTGTTCTTGATGATCTTAATGATGCTTTCCTACCCACCTAGTTGGAAGCTAGCTAAAGTAATTCCTGTCCCGGAAAAACCTCAACCGTCCTTGGCCGCAGACTTTCGAACCATCTGTTAATTACCTTGCCTTTCAAAAGTTTTAGAAAAAGTCCTTGCCAAGCACATCTCAAGTCACCTAGATCATCATAAGCTAATTGCTTCGGTCCAGTCTGGTTTTCGAGCCAACCATAGTTGTTCTACTGCTATGGTTGAAATTCTCGATGACATAAGGATCAGCTATGACTCCGACTTCCTCACTTTACTTTGCCTCCTTGACTTCTCAAAAGCTCTTGACACAGTCAACCACTCAATCCTTTCTGAGAAAATAACAAGGTATTTTGGTTTAAGTGAAAGTTCGGCGAGTCAATACTGGGTCCGATATTGTTTTGCATATTTATAAATGACCTCCTACTTTGCTCTAACGCTAGTCTTCACTTCGATGTGGATGATGCGCAAATATACCGATTGGTCTAGTCGAGGATCTTGTTTGCAGGTAGAATGAGGATTTATCCGCAATTTGGCCCTCAACCCAGCAAAGTCTCAGCTGAGGCATTCGATTACATGCTTTAAGCTTGATATATTTTTTTGAGCCTCTCTCCAATAGCAAACTCACATTCAAGTGACCGTTGTCTTCCTTCTTTAAAGCGGTTGCTGTCGCAGGTGTTAAAGTTCTTATTCCGCTTTTGCTCACTGCTTCCTAGATTGCAGTAGACGAAGCTTGCAACAGGTCGATGTCAGTAGTCTTGTTGAAGTTATGGGAGCCGACATCTCCACTCCAGAATCCAGACACGACTAAGGAGCTCTCTTTAAACCTGGGGAATCCACCCTCAGTCGGAAATATTAAGCCACAAGTCTTCACCACGTAGATTAGAAGTCGATGGGCCGTGGGTTAAGCCTCGACTACCATTCAAAACAAAACCTGTGCGAGTACAAGAAAAATATTTTGCACCGAGCTCCGTGTTTGTAGAATTCATCTCCTGATTAAAAATCTTCACCTCTTGCTTAATGTGGAGGAGTTACTTGCTGTCTTAGTTATCTCAAGAACTGAATTTCAATGAAAAAAATGTATTTTTCAAATTACAGTTTTATCAAACTGACATCGAAAATACAAATTTGACATCGAAATACCAGGTGTACCGGTATGAAGTGAGCGTTTTTTTGTGAGTATAAAACACTAATTTTTAATGGGAAAGTAAAAAACATTTTATTCAAAGTATTGGCTATTGCTAGCTTGACATTTTTCCCATCTTTCAGGCAATTTATGGATTCCACGCCAATAAAACTATTCGTCTTTTGAAGCAACCCACAAAGCCACCCAATTTTCGACTTCCTCGTAGGATTCAGCTAATGCGTGTCCCATCGATGAAAGCAAATGGTAGTCGGAAGGAGCCAAGTCTGGTGAATACGGCAGGTGGAGTAGCAGCTCCCAGCCAAGTGCTTTGGTTATATCATGAACCAGTTTTGCTTTGTGTGCAGGTGCATTGTCATGCAGCCAAATTACCTTGCCGTGTCTTCTGGCCCATTCTGGTCGTTTTTCGATCAATGCATGGTTCAAATTGATCATTTGTTGTTGGTAGCGATCTGTATTAACGGTTTCACCAGGTTTTAGGAGCTGGTGGACTGCCTTACAAACTTAAGTCTATTTCAGATTAGTGGAATACCTAATATAATGAACAGACACCTCGACCTGTGTCGTTAATAGGAGTGATCATCTTCTTTCCACCCTAGACCGCCTTCATCCGCCCTTGTCAATTATATACTTTTACGAAAACGGCAATACATGTGTCGATTCGAAAAATTCATTTTTCATTTAATTTTAGAAGAGCCGACTGTAACAAACTTAAAAGCCTTATCAGCAACATTAACTTTGATTTTATTGCTGAAACAACAAACATTGATCTTGCCCTATAAACTTTCTTTTCGTTAATTTTCTCTTGCTTTGCCCAATCGGTTCCATATTCCTTCC
The DNA here is from genome assembly GCA_928272305.1 of Volucella inflata. NCBI lineage: Eukaryota > Metazoa > Arthropoda > Insecta > Diptera > Syrphidae > Volucella > Volucella inflata. Next base: position 186,365,543 of record OV743716.1, read on the forward strand.
GAAAAGACTGCATGTCTGCTCCTCCTTGGTATACAAGGAGTTGCGCTCTCTCCGCAATAACAGAAACAAGCTGTGGCAAAAATTCTTAATATCTCGAACTGATTCCGACTTCACTAACTATCGTTTTGTATACAATCGTTTTTCTGGACTTTGTGAGTCCCTTGAGTACCTTTACCGCATGCAATTTAGCTTAGTCTCGGACCCCAAACGTTTCTACCAGTTTGTTAATACCTAAAGAAAGTCAGATGACTACCCATCTATTCCCAAATTTCTTAGTGAATCTCCTGCCGACCCAAAGGCCATTGCTAATTTCTTTGCCTGTTATTTTAACAAATCCTTTTGCAAGCAAACACCCGAACCCGATCTTAGTTACTTTAGCTATATGAGAAACTGTCCAGAGACGTCATCCATTTCGCTAAATATAACAACATCTTTTGGTTTCTGAAAACATAACCAAACTTAAAGATGATTTTTCGTCCGGCCCTGATGGGATTCCGGCTATTGTAATAAAAAAGTTTCTAAGCCATCGTATCTTATATCATCCCTGTTCGTAAAGAAGGAAGAAATGCCGAAGTCAATAATTTTAGGCCAATAGCAAAACTCTCTCCCATATCCAAACTGTTCGAAAGCATAATCTATCAACAATTGCTCTCGTACAGGGGCCATCTATCTGCACAAACCAGCACTGTTTCATGAAAAGTAAATCCACTACCACTTACTTAACAGAGTTCGTATTCAGGACGCTTTGTGCTTGAGAAGATAGTGATGAAGTCGATTCAATTTCCACAGATTTCAGCAAGGCTGTCGATAAAATTTCCCATCAACTTATCATTTTCAAACTAAAATACTTGGGTTTTCCCCTCCGTTTGTGGCATGGATCAAATCCTATTTAGAAGACCGAGAATACAGGGTCATCTTTAGATCCTCAATATCCGACCCCATCAAAACAACATCTGGTGTGCCTCAGGGTAGTCACCTTGGACCAATCATCTTTATCCTAACGATAAAAGACATAAATCATGTTTTAACGAATTCTGATCTTTCTATTTTCGCAGACGACATGAGAATTTCCAAAGTCATTTCAATGACTTAAAGAAGTTTCGGTATGGTGCAAGCAAAATGCCAAGCGATCACGTATTCCCGCAAATGTCTTCCTCCGCCGCCAAGAAACAACTTTATCTGCGATGAGCCTATTCCCTCCACTACCGAAGTAAGGGATCTAGGAATTATATGTGACAGGGAATTGAATTTCGACTCACATATTGACAGCATTATAAATAAAGCTAATTCTGCACTTGGCTTTATCAAACACTGGTCAAAAGAGCTTTCCAACCCCCACGTTGCAAGGTCTCTGTACATTACTTTTGTAAGGCCTCTTCTAGAATATTGCAGCCAAGTTTGGTCACCCTATAAACAAATCAACATTCAAAGAATCGACGCAGTCCAACGCAGGTTTTTCCGATTTGCACTTCGTGGTCTAGCTTGGGCCGATCCATATGGATTACCTCCCTATGAAAACAGGTTAAAACTAATTGGCATACATACCCTAAAAGACGTCGTGAAGTCGCTTATGTACTTTTTATACACCAGCTATTGACTGGAAACATCAACTGCCCCGGGATAACACAAAATATTTTTTTTTCACTCCCAATCTAAGAACTGTCCCACTTCTCCTTATCGAAACTCATCGCACCAATTACGGCCACTTCGAACCATTATCAAGAATGTTGCGTATAACAAATAACTACGCCGAAGTTTTCGACCTATATGTCACGCCCATAACATCACCCCCGACGAATATTTTCCCTCGCCCCATTAGGTTAAGAATGTTTTTGTAAGTTTTTAAGCCTAGGTTTAGCCTTAAGTTTTTGCTAGTTAATAAGCTAAATTAAGTTGTCCGGAGTAGACCCGGGCCAATGATAATACACCACACCTTTTTGGTCCCACCAGACACACAGCAATTGTCTTTCTGCCGAATCGATCTGGTTTTGCTGTCGAAGTTGATGGTTGTCCCGGATTAACCCATGATTTTTTCCGTTTAGTAAGTTTGATACCCCAAAAGGTTCTATTCGCTGAAGACTCCAAGCCCGCTTCACGTCGTTTAAAAACAACTTTTAAAGATAATGATTTACAAAAAAGGCGATGGCGATGGCGCGATAGTTAGCTCATTGGGCTATCACGCAGACAGTCTGGGTTCGATTCCAGGCTGGGTCACCAACAGTTTTTCAAATCGCCATCACCCTTTCGGCGGGCAATGACAAACTCCCGAAAGTAAAATTTGCCTACGAAAAAGCTTCTAAGGAGTGCCGTTCGGAATCGGCGATAAACCGTAGGCCCCGCTCAGATGTGACTAAAAATAACAACATGAGCAACACAAATGAGTGTCAAGAAGCTAGGCCATGGCCCATACCGGGCTGCCAGCGCCACAGTGTTTTTTTTTTTGATTTACAACAAAAGGTGTCTTAAAGAACTTTTATGGACACTTTTGGCCTACAATGGCAACCTTGCTTTATACATCCTTCTCAATCCGAAAACTCCTACAAAAAGGTTTAGAAGAAAGTATGTGTCGTATGTAGTTTCTAATTTGTTGGCTCCCCACCAACAATGGTCCCCAAGCAAACAATGTCAAGTAGGGGGTGCCATACTCGGTTTCCTGTTTTTATACTTTTTTTTTTCTTTTTATATCCTGGGGCGATGGACAAACGATGCGAACTACTCGTACTTTCCTTCCTCTAGGACGAACAATTCACACTGAGTGCTATGTAATCATAAATATTTAATAAAAACTTATCATGTTTAGCTTAGACCTTGGACGTCGTTCAATCTTGAGGAATTATGTAATTAAGTGGGTTGAGATAGACGGATGTTGGGATGGTAGTAGAATTATAATACAATTGGCAGTGGTTGCATACTTGCACTTATACATGTACATATTTGTGTTTCTGCCTGTCATCGACATTGACCAGAAAATCAATAGATTTCCTATCTCTGGAGAGCATCGACATTGTACTGTCATACGTTATCTTATCATTAGTTAGTTTCTGCACTCGTATTATCTAAATTAATCGTCCGTCGTTGGCTAAAATTGGATTACCGATACGATAATTGTATAACTATTGAACTACCACCACCCACTCCAAAAAAAGCTTTAAGTGTATAGGTACTGATGTCCTCGAACCTTCCTATCTAGTGCAAATAGTCTCGTACAAATCGATGAGGGTCGGCTTGTTTGATTATTCGTATCTCATGGATTACAATTAACAGAGGGATACTCTGTCCTATTGAAACGTATTAATGGATTTTCCATGTAGAAGGAGCCTTATGCTCAAATAAGATAATAAATTTCCTCCATTACCGTCTCCTCCATCGCCTTACCATTATTTAAAAGCTCAGATGGAGATGGTTTTTATCCTGTAATACTCGTAGAACACAACTACATTATAATTGTTTGAATGCTATTACATTACAGAGATGATAAAGTGGACTCTGATTGAGCCAAAAAGAAGAGAAAAATTAAATCAAATTCCCCTATCATCGTTTTCCTTGTGCTGCCTTTGTTGTGAGATGGAAGAGTTGTACTTTCAGTTTCAATGTAAGGACTTTCTCCTTTTTTTTTTTTTTTGTGGACAGAAAAATTTATGTCAACATCATTCTATTTCAAGGATGTCGGTTTTTGCTGTGAAAGCAGTACCTAGTACATAAATGGAAGTTCAGAGATATCTACACTTAAGTGAAACAGATGGCGTAAAGGAGATTTCCCTTGCTCTTTAGGATACCAAAAGCAAAGCAAGGGTACTTCTATATGCTTATGAAAGATTTTTATAGCTTTGTGCGTTCAAAATTAGAAAGATAGATAGGAATTGTTGACAGTATGACCTGTTTTGGTATGAGGGCACAATAAATAAACAAACTTTTCTGCTGAGGGTTGAGGTTAAGTTAATGTTTGATGAATTTCAATGTCACAGTAACATACATACGAGTATGTATGTACTCGTACTTCATCATTACCCGAGGTGAGGTTTTTGTCCAGATTTGTCTGACTTTAGTCCTCTTCACAATGTTAAATCTTAGCAACATGTGACCACTAAGAACGCCGATGTGAGATGGGCAAAGAGTTGCAGCTATCAAAGTCTTTAAAAAATTCAAAGAATTGCTTAGCGTAGGTGTCAAGGTGGGAAGCATTGCCTCGAACAAATCTTTTTATCTTTAGAATGATTTAATCGATATCGGTGTTAAGGTGTGGTCGTAAAACTTAACAACCTGTGCTTTCACGTGGATTAAAAAACGAGTAGGTTTAACCCACGTGTGTAGGTAGAGTTGGTGATGTAATGCATTCGTACCTGTCTTTTTCTGGGAACTCGGAATTCCTAGATGTCTATAAGAAATTCGTTATTTTGCTGATTTGTCCTTTTTCAATTATGCTTCAGGGAGTTTGAATACACGAGTATTGGTTGTGGAGCTGTTTGTTTGTCAGAAAATGATCTGAATGTATTCAACCTGGCTATCTCTACAGATACAAGTCCTTTTCCTTCAAAATATATTTCTTTGCTATTAAGGGGCTTATAACTTTGCTTGGATGGCAGACACAAGTAATGAAGATTGTCGTCTCCGCAACAACATCAGCGTCACAACCTTCTTCCGCTCTGGTGAAAAACTTTTGGCAAATGATCCACTTCTTGCTCATATTCTGACCAAACTCTGTCCTCAGTACAGTGAAAGCCGACCTTGTCTGTCTTCAGGCGACGAAATTTCGGATGTCCATATAGTATGATCGAAGTCAAATATGGAATGCATAGAAAATTTTCTTTTTAAATAAGAAATTACCCAAAAATGCGGCTCATTTTATAAATATTAGGCTGAGGTTTTTTCCTTAAAACCCCTCTTCATGGATCCAACCAGTCAAGGCGTTGGCATTACCTCAGGGTGGCATTACGTCGGGTTCTCAGAACTTTAAGACAATGACGAGCAAGATTGTCTGAGAGACAATCTAAACGAACACTGTAAGTACCAAGAAGGGGACAACGGTGTCATATCAGTGGTGAACTTCCGTGGTGACTGTTTACTCTGTGACATCCTGTCACTCTGACTCTGGTTTCATCCTGTTGATACATTGCTTTGCTGGTGGCTAAAGTGAGTCAGCGCAGCTTGGCTTAGAACCAATCCATACGAAAGCGTGAAGAGCCGAGTCACGCTGGCCCACTTACACCATAGTCCTGCGTTTACTTTTCTTTATTATCGATTCAGCGAAGGCACCTATTGTCCACAATGCGCCTATGGAGCTCAACATCTCGATGACGAAATTCTTCAGACTAGCGTATTAGGCCAGACTCATTCCCTAATAGCTGTAGCCTCTTTTCAATCTCAGAACTTATGGTCGGTGGTATTATCCACTACTTTGTAATGTAGATCTGTACTGAGACCCCGTCTCGACAGTGCATTTTACCAAAGCCTCGGATCTGTACAGCAATATATAGCTGGCAACCCATGTGTGTAACCTAGGCATCAGTAATGACAGCGCAACCGCCATCTTTATGGGTCTATCAGCTGCCTTGCTAATGTGCTTCGCAAAGGTAGGTCCTGAGTCTACTTTAACTCTAAGGTATTCAACATGGTCGTTTCTTTCGGTCGCCAGCTCAAATCGGTGACCCCGCAGTAAGTCCACTCGTCTTTCATTCTGTGTTCGAATTCTTCTCTCTCCTCTTACAGACCCATTGTACTTACGTCCCCTCTTTCCAAGGTCATTAAAACGCTGATACATCATCAGCTCATGAAATATCTAGAAACAGGGAAACTCCGGCAGTACGATATCGTAGCAACAGGTTCACTGGTGATTTGATGACATGTCTCACCCGAAAGCGGGGAAAGCAAGATAGTTGCACTTGATATTTCTAAGACATTTGACAGAGTTTGGCATCAGGCTCTTTTGTCGAAAATGCGTGCATTTGGGATCGATGACTCTCCTCTTCAAGGGATTAGAAATTACTCTCACCTTTCAGAACGTTCAATCCAAGTTTTCTTGGATGGTTTAAAGTCTGATATTCACAAAACAATGGTGTGCTCCAGGGCTACGTTCTGTCTCCGACACTCTTCTAAATCCTCATCTCTTGTCTGTTACTTTTAATCCAATTTATTCCTTTCCTGACGACAATACTCTCTGCTCGGTATGGGTGTTAATGACAACTTTTGTTGGAATGACCACATATTCGAAGTTGCCAGAAATGCCACGAAATGTCTAGGTTTCCTTAAGCGATGTAAGAAATATTTCACCCCTCACATCTGTTCAGGTGCCCTCAAGACATCTTTGCGCCTACTATATAGGATTCAAAACCGTGCGGTAAAACTTATAATTGTTGTAAAAACTCTCGAACACCGGTGTAATGTCTCCTGCCTCACCTTGTTCTAACGCTATTTTCACCACCAGTGCTCCGCTGAAAATGCCAGTAGCATTCCGTCCCTTCAAGCCTGTTACCGTAACACCCACCTTGCTATGAATGCTTATCAGTACACCCACTTTCGGACGTACCCTGAAAAAGCGTGATTCTTTCCTAAGCCGAACAAATCGCGCATAGAATGCCCTGCCGAGCCTAGTCATTGTTATAATGACTCCAAACATTCAAGACCAACGTACATTGGTACCGCCCTTTCTACCTCATTGTGCAGTCGTTTTGAGGGTGCTAATAACCTCTTGAGCTCGCCCCAATTATATTAAAAAATCTTTCTTGGTGCGTAGGGTATGAATTGTGGAACTTTATGCGTCATAACTTCTTTCCGCAGAGTTGCCGGGGAACTGGGTGTCTAGATTAGCGCCAGTTGTATCCGCGGTAGATTCCAGACAACCGAATCAGGCTATCCTTTGGAGTCTTTGGAGGCCATTAATCAGCCAGTACATAGATTAGACCTGGTCTTATAATATGTAATAAGCCCTATTTCTTGCTAAACGTTTTCAGACAGTGCCAGAAAATTAGAGGCTTTTAAAGCGATATGTTTAGTTTAAGGATGATGATGCCTAGTCGCCAAGTTTTGACACACTAAGGACCTTTCTAGGAGTTAAGCTGGCAAGATGATAACAGCTTTTGTAGCACTTGTATACCTTATTGTATTTATTGTTTGTTGATCGTGGACTTTAAATTGTCGTAACATGCTTTCCATGTCAAAATGTTTGCCAGTAATAATGCTGTACTTGAACCACGTAATTAATTTTCTGAAAGCATCGAAATGATAACCCAAGCTCTGATATAAATATTTTTATGGTTGTGGTTGAGGGTTGTCCGGGGTTCTAGACAGTAAAACTTCTTGAGATGACCTTGCAATTATACGCTGCATAATCGCTTGCCAATAATGCCTGTTACACCTGCATAGGCAGTAGTTTTAGAGGATGGTGACTGTGGTGATTTTGACTAGCAAGTCTTTCACAATACTAAATTCGTACTCCACCTGAGCAGCGATCTCCTTTTACTGCGCTGTCTCTATGGGGCGGATTCGAAGATCTTCTGGACCGCAGCGTTGGTGTCTATACGCTTTTATGTTAACACGTGAGCATAAAGAATCTAATATGCCGTGTTGAGAAGACGGATGTGTCTATATTTAACATCGACTAAAGTCTTCTTTCTTGAGCGTCGGGCATATATTGTTGAGGTCCTTTTCGTGTAGCATGCTTAAGTTCGAAAATATTTCAGAAATAGTTAGGCGCATGCTCTTTACAAAGTAATATTGCGCCGTCTTGGACTGGTTGGAATGTTGAACTCCACTTGGTTAAGGTCATGTAGATATTCTGGCACATTTTCTTGCCATTGAAGCCTTTCAACGTCCAGAGGGATAAAAAAAGTTGTCGGCCAGAGTTTATGTTGATCCCTCGGATTGTCCGGATATTCAGCTTAATGGAGGCCCGCCTTGCGCCGATTGTAATGCGATCAATTGATATGAGGTAATTTTAATGCGCGAACTGCGTTGTATACTGCTATGAAATTTCGCTCCAAAGTAGCGAAGTACAATAGATTTTCTCGTGTTGGTTTTATTTATCGACTATGCCACAAAAAATATCTTCCCTTCCATAAGTAATTCATTCCACAGACCCATTTCAAAACAGTCTTCAAGATCTTTTTCAAAGTATTTCAACAATAAACTGCCGCATTTTTCCGCTAAATAAGAATTCTTAACCTCTGCACATATACTTCGGTGGTCTAAAACAAGAAACCTATTCAAAAGGACTTGACGGTGAACGTTTTGGTTAAAGAAGAAAGTTTTCGCATTGCTAACTTTCGTAACTCGAAGAGGTTTACAAGAACTGTAATCACGGTTCTCCATTCGTAGTCCCAGTAAGTTCTTCAGGAAAACTTTCGCAATTATGCAATCTCATTCAAAAGAACTGGTGTATCCAACTCTTTTGAATGCAGCAAACTTACTTTGAGCAGCTCACTGAAATGCTGGTTCAGGCAATTGGCAATATCTTTGCTTGAATCCCTCGTTCAAGGCTTTCAATTATTAACGTCTGCCAGAAGTCCAATTTTCCTTAATTTGCATTTGTATTCGAAGTCGTTGTAGCAAATTCCTGCAGAACTCTTTAGTCTATTCGAAATTCAAAATTAGTCCCTCCACTGTGTTCAGTGAAGCTCAGTTGGTTATTAAGGACAACGAATGCAACGCATAATTCATGAGTTAATCTCAATGTGCAACAACTTTCCAGACACAACTAGCAACATATCTACCACTAACCCCAACGAATAATGGAGAACCAAAAAAGAAACAAAAAACAAAAACACAAAATCTGGAAAAAGCGAATTTCCCAGGATTTTTTGTGTTTTTGTTTTGAGCGACCAACTTGCAGCAAAGTTAAACTCTAAGATGGAAAAAGTTTTCATTTGCTGTGGCATTAGCTATTCCACACCTAAACGAAGGCAAACGAAGTGACAATAACCGAGAGTTGCCGTGTGCACGGAAAATACCGTCAGATTTGTGCAAACAACTTTGAATTTGCAAGACCAAATGGGCGGTGTAGACAGACGACACAGAACGTGTCTTTCGCCAGATTCAAAGACAAATTTTTAAAAAAGTTTTTTTTTTTTTAATTTTATTTTTGGGCTTGTTTTCTTTTACGTTTTTGGGTTCCGTAAATAGGGTTATGGTAGCCAAACAAAGTGTTCGTTGAATGTAATCCTTTTTAAGGGCTGCTTCGAGATAATTCCATTTTGGGATGAAGAGTCGGTGGTTAATGTTTGAAATTGAATCGAGCCGGACCGTAATGGAACATTAAAGCGTTCTGGTTAATTTTTCAATCACAAGTTTCATGGATGAGGTGCTTTGTGAAATGTCTAATTTTGATGTTACCTTCATAGTTGGTTTAATCCTTGAGAGTTTCAACTTTTTGCTGCTTAAACCTTTTGGGGGCGACAAGGTTTTTAAGTGAAAATACCACTTAGAGTCAGAAGTCTGTGGTTTGGATTTAATGTATTTATACGTTGAACCGTCGGGGAGGTGATTGCGGCAGACTGTAAGTGGGGAAGCGACAGAGAAAATTAAATCGCAAGAGTAGTTCATTGCATTATTAATTGTAATGTGAGAAGTTCGCCTGATGTTGTGAAAGTGTTTGCCTCGTTAGGAATGACTGAATGTGACTGAAGCATTTTTGTGCCATGTGTACTATTTTGGAATTGTCCTTTACTGAACAGAGGCCTGCACCAGTTTGCTGATATATATCAACGACAGTATGAGATTTGTGGGGAATAACAGCAAAACCAAGTATATCCTTTCAATGAGAAGGGACCTACTAGTACAATATGAATGAATAGAGTGACACAATAAGCCAGCTATGACTTTGAAGTATTTTGGAATTTTGTCTACTTCTGCTCCTCTTTTTACTTTGTTAATGAGACATCTGAAATATGAACGTATGATGAGATATGATGTCCTTTCCCGTCTTGAGCATAAAATCCGTGGAGTGAGAAAAGTGATTAATATAATACACCATAGCAACAAACTTCCTGAGCTAAATATGTACACTTGATCAGAAGAATGCCTATCAGTCGCTTTAGATGACTTTCATATGAACGGCGAGTGGATGCCAAATTTACTGCGCGAAAAGTCGATTTATTTTCAATCCGGAGGCCTAGACACCTCATTTTATGTGGCGCGCATAGACGCAGAAAACCTAAACTAGACCCCACAAGAGATAGTTCACCAGATCGGCCTAGGTTAAGGTTATTTTTAATATTTTATTTAATGGCGTACGCGTAAGCGGAATTTGCGTTGATCTTGAATGTTTGCAGTTTATAATGAATAGGAAACATAGACCCATTAGAGCATTCCCTCATTACATACATGTCAGAGGACGTCTGAATGTGAGCTTTAGATTAAAGTGGCTTGGCTTTGAGTGAGTTGTTTTTGGTGAAAAATAGATAAAATAGGGAAAGCCAGTAGACAGGCAATAGATGTTGGTGTTCGAGGGTGACAATTGGGGGCGACAATTGGGTATGGACATTGCACTCCAATTTTTGGCGGCTAAATGCAACCAGATCTAAGCGATTAGAGTATTTTATACACCGGTCGAAGAAATCTAGGTAATTTACAGTATTTTTGGCAGCATCGAATATGTTATCATTTCAACGTAAGCTGTCATTGACATACACAGGTATATATTGACATTGGAATGTATTTTGGACTGAACGGGGGAAATGCTATTAATGGACATTGCATGGTTATTTGAATTTCGCCTGAACAATGAGTTTTGCTCTTTGTATCGAACTTATTATGTAAGTTTAACATATGGTGCTGCTCCTGTTCGACAGCCGAAAAGCTAGGACGTGAGTCTGGGAATGAATATGAAAAGCACAAAAGCATAATGAATTAGAAGTGGCAAAGATCATTAACAAAGATTTAAAAAAGTGTCGTAGACACAACGGAGCCCTGCGGCACACCAATATTTATTTTTTGGATCACGGACTTGAAACCGTCAATGACAACTTAAATTTATCGCTTTAAAAGTTAGTGTCTTTCGCATTTAAGCAGAGAGAGAAAGCCTGATGCCAAACTCTACTGAATGCTTTTTATGAATTTTAAATGCAATTATCTTCCTTATAACAGATTGATGCAAGACTTATGTTTCGTTTTTGATGAGACAAGCCACTAAATCAACAATGGACCTGCAGATAGGAAAACTGTTGCTACCTTTTGAACATTGTGGTTTTGCCTGAATTTATAGTCGTAATTGAGTTTTACATGTTTAAAGCAAGCGCTGAACTTGTAATTTTATCTCGCTTCGAGTAGTTATTACCTTAATAGACACTTTAAAGCTTGAATTGATCGAACCAACACGGGGTGATATATTGGATTTCATTCCAAGGAAAATTGTGTTTGTTACCAGCGTGTGTATATCTTGACGCAGTTATCGACAAAAAAAAAAACATCATAATGAAGCTGTTAAGTCCATTTCGATTAATTTTTTCCAATGGCCATACTTTTAGGAGTTTTTCCTTCCTGAAGTAATTCAGTGGTAGAGTGCCTAGGATACTGGGACAGAGTTCTACGGGGTGTCGCCATCCCCTTCATAATAATCTTCAGAGGATCTTGTGCCGCTTATGCCCAGCGCCCAGCACACTTAAGGGCTTAGCAAAAGCATTGTGCCCTGTCATAACACCTGAAGGACCTTAGAAGAAAAAGACCTACTCTTGTAGGCAATTCTATTGTTAGTTCGGGTCTTGAAGAAGTGTGATCTGGGATCCAAACAAGATTTTGTTAATTCAGTATAGCGTTGTCGTATTTTACGAAAAAAGCCAGTTCCGCGTCTTTAATCGATTGGAGCCATCCTGATCGTACAAGGAAAGTCGATTTCCGCAATAGAAGTTCTTCAGATGTCATTGCATCAGATAGTACTCGTATGTCCGTAGGACCAGAGTCCAAAGATAGTCGGTACGCAAGGTCATCATATGCAGTGCGCGATTCATTGGGTTCAGGGGTTCTGGTAAAAGATGGCATGGAGCCGATACAGACTACTATTACCATAAGATGAGTCACGTAAAGAGAATAGCCTTTGTCTTAATAAGATTGGCTGCAAGCTTATTTTCATGGCAAATAGTCGCTACAGTCTCTACCCGTGTCTGGCCTAGTGAAAACGAACATGCATAGTTCTTTTTATTAAATGAGCTTTCAATTTTGAACATGGACAGAGGATGCAAATCAGTTTTATTACGCACATGAAGCTCAAGAGTCCTCTGAAGATCTCTTTTCGATTTGGTTAAATATGCTTAATATTTTTTAGGAGTCTATGCCAACTTTTTCGTAATCTTTCTCTTAGGGGCTTCCCAAAATTAACATACTTCCATATCTCATCGATGTACCAATAAACGAAATGTTGGACAACATGCCACGCTATGCACATGGACCATGGCTAAATCACTTCTAGGTACAGCAATTGAGGGCTAGTGGCTGACCATTGTGAACTATTGACGATTTTGGCAGCTTATAACTGCTTTTGGTATGGCAGAAAGGTTCGTGGGTACTAAGTTAGTTAAAAATTCAGTCAAGTCAACATTCAAGGCACCATTGAAATTCAGCGAACATTGATGCTTGATGCAATTTAGGCCATACAACGATTCAAATTGGTGTGAGTGTGATTTAATCGTTTGATGTCAAAGTTCATTCGGAATGCTTAAATTTTGCGTGGGCTGTCAAGATAGAGTTTTAGGGTTCAACACAAGCACGCGTCTTGACAGATTGCTAGTTGCAATTGCAGAGAAGGATTCAGAATCAATTTACAGATCCCGTTCATAACAAGGTCGACGATTTTCATGGCATTTGACCACGACCGAAGTCTTTGGCAGCGTCTCCTTTGCTGGTTATCAATTCTTCTGCATGTTCTGATACGAATTTGATCCAAATCAATGAAAACGGTATTGGCATATGCTTCCCAACTCCAATGTTGCTGAGGAAAGTGTTGAATCAATTTCATGCTCCGGCAGTCTTTTCCTACGGCATCTGATAATTGAGTTGTATTCTGGACACCAGCGTGACCAACATGGATAACGATTTCTTTGGGCATAAACGATTTGACTAATGTTCGACAGTGCATCTGACACTACAGAGAACTAGTTCGCAGTCAATGCAGTTGCTCTGCATGTTGCGTTATTAATTCATTTCCGAAACAGATTTTTATGACTCAATTACGACTTGTATCTTACGGGCACCAATGTTACGACTTTGTTTGTTGTTTTACTCCCTCCTCTTCGAAATATCTACCACCATGTCGTCGAACATATAAGTTCCTTCTGATCACAAAGTACTCGAAATTTTCCATTCAAACAAACCCCGCTTGAGATATTGTCAAAGCTTTTATTTGTAGGTTAGTACTACTGTCATCTGTCATCTGGCGCTCAAATGTCTGTTTGAGCGCAATTTGTCGGGAGTTTTTCTGTGAGAGCTTTGTAAAAAAGTTAGTGGTTGTTGTGTTCTGCAAATTTCGGAAATTCACAGTTAGTTGAGCAAACAGTTTGTGTTTTAACAACATATCAAGTGCGGAAGCATAGAAAATGTTAACACAAGCCTACGAGTAGTACAACGAGTTTAAAGCCGGCCGTTTTGTTGGTGATGATTTGCCTCGTTCCGGTCGTCAATCTACCAGTATGACTGACGTAAACATCGGAAAAGTTAAGAAAACTGTCTCCTCAGATCGTCGTGTGAGCATCAGGGAGATAACAGCCAATCTTGGTGCCTCGTTTAGATCAGTACAGAGCGCTATGCATGATGTTTTGGGCATGAGACAAGTTGAAGCGCGGGTTGTGCCGAAAGTGCTGAATTTGTTACAGAAACAGCATCCCATTGCTGTTGCTAGAGGAATGTTTTCTTCAGGTCAAAATCGTATAGATGGAATGATCACTGGTGACGAGATATGGGTCTATGAATATGACATTGAAACTAACCAACGATCGTCGGCTCAAAGCCCAAAAATCCACAACAGATTTGATCCAAAATTAAGGCTTTGTTGATCGTTTTCTTTGACTGCCATGGTATGATCCACTACGAATTTCTTCCGTCAGGCCAGACAGTAGATAAGAAGTAATACGTGAGCATATTAAAGGGTTTGAGGGAAAATGTTGGTCGTAGTTTCTTCACCACGACAAGGCATCAGCTTACATCTCATCTCGCACAGGACTATCTGATTAAAAACAACGTTCATACTGTTCCGCAAGCTCCGTATTCACCTGACATGGCTCCTTGTGACTTTTACCTTTTCCCACTTTTGAGACAATTGAGGCAATAAAGGAGCATTCCCAGAAGAAGTTGAAAAGTGTTCTAAAAATTGGAGGAAGCGTTGAAATAACATATATGTATTGCTTCGAATGGAGATCACTTTGACGGGAATAAAATGAATATCGATGAATAATTAAACTGTTTGTATTTTATTAAGGAATTCTGGGTACTTTTAGATCACAAAGTAGTCCCTGTCACTTCTTGTATTTCCCCACAGAATTTCAATACAAGAAAAGAACAACCTCTATTCCAATCTACTACTCAATTGTGTTCATTTTTCAATTTTCTAAAAAAAAATGACTTCACAGCAATTCAGCATGGCATCCTCTTTCAAATGACATTTCACTTTAAAACTTCCACTCATCGTGCTTCAGTTTCCACTATGAGGAGGGTTCTATTGAAAGCAAATACGAATTCCATTGTCTTACCCTAACATGACACAATCATCATGATCAGGCAAAACAGAATGGCTTAGCACTTACTGATACCGAATCAGTCCATTATGTTCTGGTGTATGCGTAGTATAAGTACGAGTATCTGGCAAATTCCGGAAAAAGCACATCCCAGACATACATACATATGTACATACATCGAATGTCAATTGTTTTAACTCAAACCAACCAATAATGACTTAGAAATAGGACGAAAGTACAATCTCTCACATAATAACGTTTTGTTTTGTTAACTTCTGTCATAGCAAACATCTACGAGAACTCGTTCTCGTGTACGTACGACTACCCCAATGTTGCTGTCACTGTTACCACCGTAACCATCGTAACCGTCATTGTCACCGTCACTGTCACTGTCACTTTCTTGGCCCACTTAACCAAACCAACACCATCGTGTTGATGACATCGACATCGACAACGACGAAGACGAAGACAACAATCCAGCAGAGAAGCATCCTAATAATGTTCTAGACAATTGAGGTGCTACATGAAGCTACGATGTGTCCTACAAAGGAACGCCAACGATGACACAGAGGAAGGATGGCTGGAAGGGACATCCGAGTGTGTCTATGAATTTCAATTATGATCATTGCTTTCGTGGTAGCGTAGAATTGCTGTAACCTAATAATGATTTTGCTGGCCTTATTCCTGGTTTCCCTTGTCTGTGGTCTTCGGCTGTAAGCGAATGTAGCTAGATGATGATGTATGCGATTTTTCAAATTAAAGGATTGGCCGGAAATTCCATACTATTTCTAGTATCCAGACCAGACGGTGTATAGTTGAATATTCAATAAAACTAAAAGATGCTTGTATACACTTTCAATCTCGCTATTATGTAAGTCCTTCTTCTTTAAATGTACACACTCGTATCTATAAGGACATGTAGCTTTGCTGGTTGCGGCTCAAGGACTCGCATGAATACTACAGTGAGAGTATTAATTGAACTTAATTATTCAATAGCAACAACTGTAGAGTTCTAGCTGTAGCAGGGATGGCAATTCGTTCTGAATAATATTCGAATACAGTCGAAAGTTGGATGATGATTAAATGATGACACCACCAACGTGACATGACGTGACGATGGAAGAGTTATCCCTTTATTTACTGTCGCATCTCTTCATCCACTTTGCATTATATTTAGGAGAATGTATGTATGTAAGTGAGACGTGAGTGCATGCAGTTGATGTCAATTGTTCCTCTTGAGAGTTATGTTCTCAATTTATTTGAAATGCACATGCAGTTCGACACGAATGGATGCATAGTAAGAATGCACTTTTCGACATAAATTCAGATTCAGATTGGTTGCAAGTTAACTTGAAATGGGAGAATCTAGAACAAATCCATTGAAACCGAACGTAGATTGCTCAGGGACTCCCCCTGTCTCTATGTTGAAATTTGATTGAGAATGTCCAAACGTGTATATGGAAGCGAAGCTAACATCTATGCAGGTGTCAAGATGTTATTTGCTCCTGTCACGTCTTGAAGCCTGCAACAATCATCGAGTTTTGGTAGTTGCGAAGAGTGAAGATGGTGTGACAAATTTTCGAACTCGAATTTATATATTCTTGCCTTGCTATCACTTCTATTTTGTCTCTTGAGACGATTGGTTTCTGGATTTACCTGAGACAAGTTTTGTTTAAAGGATTTGGTTAGAAACCTCTGGAAATTTAGTCAGTGGAATTCAAGAATTTATGATCTTGTATTAAGATCGACCCTCTTTCTCTATGCATAGTTTAGATACCAGCGTTCATTGCTTCATCAGGAAAAGCGTTCCAACCTAAATTGCAAGAGCCAGATGTATTATAGATTGAACACTCTATCTAGCCACCTTCGTGTGGTGGGGATATGGTGCCGGAGAAAATAAAAAATAAAAAAATTCGGAATACCTTACAAACATACAAACTCTGTCCTAAACAATGCTTAAGAGTCTTAGAATCTCAGCTTCTTATTCAAATCTTTTAAATTAGTGGAAGCAACGCTGCTGAATATGGTGGAGATCTTAGAAATTGTGATCAAAGAGCACAGAGAAATGAAGCTTTCGAATTTTGGGACCCACATCCAATCTTAAAATGCATTACATAGTGTACATACAGTCGTTATAGTTGCAGTGGCATGATGATTGTGATATTAATACCGACAAGGAAATTGTTATCTACATATCTACATACGTCGAGATTTACAGCACTTTAAATGCGTCGGAGTTAGCCATTAGTTGACTACAGCTCTCAACACTGCTTTACAGCTACTGCATAGATCCCGATCAGGGGTGACTTGAGAACTATGCAGAAAGCCAACACTTCAGATCAAGCTATCGTTGAGTGTAGCTACGGATACAATCTTGGACTTAGATATACGAGTATGTATTGGGTATATAACTTAATTCGTGCGGTTTTTTTTTCCAAAATTTGAACGTTTATTTAAGAAAAACATGTACAATAGTATTATTCAAAGTATTGCCCATCTGAAGCTATGACTTTTTCCCATCTTTCTTGCAATTTGTGGATCCCATCCCAAAAGAACTGCGCCGGCTTGGCAGCCTAGAATGAATCAAGCCAATTTTTGATATTCTGCTCTAATGTGAACCGTATTTCAGTGAGGGCGTTCTGCATCGACCGGAACAAATGGTAGTCAGAAGGGGCAAGGTCTGGGCTATAAGGTGGGTGGGGTAGGACTTCCCATCCACTGTTTTCCAAATAGTTCTTAACCGGAATAGCAACGTGGGGCCGAACGTTGTCATGATGGAAAATTATTGCCTCGTGTCTGGTCGCATATTCCGGGCATTTTTCGGCTATTGCTCTCTTCAAACGGATTAATTGGGTTCGGTAGCGTTGTCCATTGATGGTTTCACCCGGTTTTAGCAGCTCATAATACAGCACACCCATCTGATCCCACCAAATACAGAGCATTACCTTCGCGCCATGGATATTCGGCTTTGCCGTTGATTTGGCTGTTTGGCCGGGTTTCACATATGATTTTTTGCGCTTGGGGTTGTCGTAATGGATCCATTTTTCATCACCAGTAACAATCCGATGCTAAAATGACTTCCTTTTGTGGCGTTCCAGCAGCATTTCAGACATGCAAAACCGCCTTTCGACGTCTCTGGGCTTGAGTTCATGTGGAACCCAATTTCATTGCTTTTGAATATATCCAGTTGCTTTTAAACATTTTGAAATGGCTGCTTGAGTGACACCCAAAGATTCTGCGAGCTCTTCTTGTGTTTGGCAACAATCTTGATAGAGTAACGCTTCCAGTTCTTCATCTTCCAACTTTTTTGGCTGCCCAGGACGTTCATCGTCTTCCAAGCCAAAATCACCACTTTTAAATCGTGCAAACCACTTTTGGCATGTTCGCTCAGCTAGCGCATGTTCACCATAAACTTCCACCAAAATACGATGACTTTCGGCAGCAGTTTTCTTTATATTAAAGTAATGAAGAAGAACTCCCCGCAAAACACTTTTCAGGCACAAAGTTCGACATATTTGAGTGAAAAAAAATTATTGTTGTTTACGCTTCAAATGAATGACATATGCTGAAATGACGTAGGCTTTCAACGCATGTTCTAATGGTATAATACAAGTTACGCCATCTTTTAGCAAACCGCACGAATTAAGTTATAGACCCAATATATATCGGACTATGAGTTCTCCAAGCAGTAATACAAGCAGTTTTTATCTGAAAACTAGGGAAACTACAAAGCTTAGTGGTAGGAATGCTAGCATAGAAAAATGGAAATCAGATTCCTGTCCGGGAGTTGTTTTTTGACAAAAGATACTTTAAGATTAGATATAACTTGGACGCCTGCAGATATCGTAACCAAGTTTAATTAAAAGATGATTCTAAAGAGATCATAATGAGCTTAAATTGTCTCTAGTGTTTTGTGAAGGTGACTAGCAGGTTTACACACCAAACAGCTATGCATTTTTGTTGTGGAGTCAAGCCTTAGTACCACTGTGCTTATTCCTGTCAAAGAACCTGTGGTCATTCGGCGTGATTTTGTGTCATACCATACAAGTGTTGTCGATATTGTCGATGTGTTAAAGTGTTTTTTGAGGCTCTACTGGATTCCTTCACTATCTTCAACGAATCATTTCCTAAAGTAGCTTGGAAAATAATCCCCCGATGACCGCCGATTAGTTGGCTTTGAGCTTGGGTTTGCCATCTTTCAGTTTTATTACTTAGACAGTTTAGCCTCAAGGCGGTAGGTCTTGTTGAAACATATTCTAACTAAATTTCTACATAAGAAGTTTGTAGCATAGCACGATATATATTAGAAAAAATGGAATCTGCACATTGGTTTTGCCTTCTGCTATCACTGACTCTGTTTAAAGTACTTTGTGGACCATTCCTTTTAGAGCTGTTCTGATGTATTCAGGGCGCCAGTCTGGAGGGAGCTCAAAGGCTCCATAAGTTTGTTCATAGAATTTATTCAGGACCTCACCAGGTTGGCGGTTGCAAATGTGGGGTTCAGAAATAACAACTAGCCTCGAAAACGGACGCATATATAGGTTATGTTGACGACAGCAGAGAATGCTTCAAGAACAACGAATTTCGAACAACAAACGAATATTACGAGGACCAAGCAAAAAGTCTTTAGCTCTCGGCATGAAAGCGCACATTTCATAATAATCTACATGAAACTCTGTAGTAAATGTTAAGATTTATGTGTATGCTTCTGCAGAGGATATAAATGACAACATCAAAGTCGAATTTTATGAGCTTCTATAGGAAATATATGCTTTGTGTCTCAGTTATGATACGAGTACCAAAACTGTGCTAACGATCGTTACGCAAGACCGATTTAGGACACTGTCTTTCATCGGAAAACATAGTCTGCATAGAACCATGTCCAAAAATTGATTCAGATTTGCAAACTTTGTAACGAGGCGTAAGCTTTCAATAGCATGCAGCTATCACATCTCAAGAGGAACTTGGTTATCCCCTGATCAATCAACCGTCAACCAGATTGACCAGCGATTGACCGCAGGCATTTTCAAAGTATATTGGATGTCGGAACTTCCTGAGAAACCAACAACTTTTATAATCATTTCCTTGTTGCAGCCACGTCGAATGCAATTGCAAGAAACTGTCGACATATTTGATGATTTCACAATCGGGATTGCCATCGACGAGGCATTAGAGGATCTGTCGCTACAAAGAAAGCTCTGGTTTGATGATGAATCGAATGATGAAACCCGTTCGTAGGCCCTTCTTGCAGAAAATAAGGGAAGGGCACAATTAGACCAGTAGAAGTGTGGGATCGAGGAAAGGGAAAAACTTTATCGCAGGATTTTTGAAACCAGGAAACAAAGCCAGAATGGAAGACTGCAACAATACAACTAATAGTGAAGTTGCACTGTGAACTGGGAACTGGGAACTTTTACAGTCTGTATAACTCGATCGTCAATATCTCGCCGTCATGGGGGACGAAGACGACATGCGTAGATGAGTTGAAGTAGCAATATCGCAGCAAAAAATTAATAAAACTGCTGTGTAGACAGAATACCTAGTAGTAGCTGGAGGTGATTGGGAACATGCACCAACTTTTCTTTTTTTCCATTCCCGATGCATAGACTCTTAGCACCCTTGTCCGCTCTACGATAAAGAGAAGCCCTTTGACTAGGTTTACTGTAAAAGAAGAAGCACTCTAAACATCGCCATTTAAATATTTGCTTCCGTGCTATATGAGCGTCTGAAACCATTCATGAAGAATTTAATTGATGCAGACCAGTGCACTTTCAGGTCAGGCTGTCCATCATCGATCAAATATTTACACTACGGCAGTAGTCATAGTAGTAGTTGTTGTTATAGTAGGAAATATTTGTCGACTTCAAAGCCTTGTATAATAGCGCGCATATGGATCAGCCATAGAACGGCATGTCCATTGCTAACATATTTGCTGAACTCCTTTGGATTTTAAGAATGTCTCACAATCCACGAAGGTCTATATTGAATAAACTGAGGCCGTCAATCTCGAGAAAGATTTATGACAAGTTAAGTGACTTTTTCAACGTTGCTCTACTCACAAGTTCACGTATGTGGGTTACAGTGATTTGAATAGGCGGACACTTCGAGTCGTCAATAAGTTGCTTAAATGGGTCTGACAGAAAACGAAGGTAAAACAAGGTACTAGGTGGTGCAAAAGTCCTCAGCCTATCGGAAGATGCTATAATGGCAAATGGCAATTTTACTTTGAAATTTGTGAGGTAAACAGATGCAAAATACACATCACCAAGACTTAAATCGCTATACTCCTAAGAATGCGGAATATTTGTTGCGAGTTTGGGAGACGAAGATTTCCTAACTGGGCAAACACTACGACGTTTAGCCGCTGGCTTAGAACAATACCACCTTGATCAAAAGTTCCCGGAATTTATTCCGAAAATTAAAAATATAAGTTTATTCATCTAAATCGATACGGTCCGCTTCAAAGTAATCCCCATCGACTGCAACACACTTATGCCAGCGCTTGATCCAATCCTCCATCCATTTTTTATATTCGTCTCGGCTGCTGAAACGCGTTCCCTGTAGTCATTTTTTAACTCGGTTGAACAGAAAGAAGTCACAGGGAGCCAAATCAGGTGAATGCGGTGGCTGTCGGATGGTATTTGTTGCATTTTTCGTCAAAAAATTACGAATAATGATGGCACTGTGCGACGGTGCGTTATCATGGTGCAAAATCCACGAGTTTTCTGCCCACAATTCTGGTCTCTTTCGGCGAATTGCTTCACGCAATTCTCTCTGATGGTTAACTTGTGGTTATTGACCAACATTTCTTTTACTCCATCAATGTTTTCATTGGTTTTCGATGTCGATGGTCTGCCACTACGTTCATCATCTTCGATTGACTCACGACCACTTTTGAACCTCTCGTGCCACTGGTAAATGACCGTTTTCTTTAGAGAATCGTTGCCGAAACACTTTTCCAAAATTTTCAACGATCGCGCACCATTAAATCCGTTTTTTACGCAAAATTTAATACAAGCTCGTTGTTGCAAATTTAAATTCATTTCTAAAATTGTAAAAAATCGCCAACACACACAGAGATAGATGTACTCTTGGCCACGTAACTTTTGCAAATGTCAAGCTATGACGCCAAGATTTAGAGGGAATTTCAACAGAACTCAAATCGGAACAATGGGAGCGGCACACGGTGGTTATTCCGGGAACTCTTTGATCAAGGTGGTATGGCACAACATGAGTTGCTGCCAGGTCTGGCCGGCCATAGGGGAGTTGTTCTGCCGAGAATATCGTCGCCGTTGTTGAAGATGTCACAGAGGACCCCGGAGTATCGACCAGAAAACGTTCCAAGCAACTCGGCAATCGGTGGTCTTTACAGAGGATTTTGATGAAAGACTGTAAGATGTTCCTTTACAAAGTGCAGATAGTGCATCAGCTACTGGCTGCTGAACACCAAGCGCAAGTTATCTAGTTTAGAGCCATCCTGAATCTCGACCACGAGGGAGACAACTTTTCATCGAAAATCATCATGAGCGACAAGGCCCATTTCCATCTCTGTAGATATGTGAATAAGGAAAATTGTCGCTTCTGGGGTTACTGCATGGTGTACGGTTTACGCCGAAGGCGTCATCTGGTTATTTTTTCGAAAACGTAGCATGCTAAACGACTACTGTGGACGACGAGCGCTACAGAGCCATGCTCAAATATGTTCCCCTTCCTCAATTGGATGAATTGGAACTGGAGAGTATGTGGTTCCAACGGGGTGGAGCAACGTCGCATACTGTACGAGCCACAACCGAATTTCTGAGGGCTGCATTTCTGGGTCGGCTAATCTCTCGTTTTGGCGATTTGCTCTGGCCGGAAAGATTGCCTGATTTAACCGTTCCAGACTTCTTTTTATGGGTTTATTTGAAGTCACGAGTTAAGCCTCAGATCCTTGATCCCCTCAAAGAGAATATCTGTCGAGAATGCGATGACCCATCGCCGGGAGTTCTGGCAAGAGTGATGGAAAATGCCATCGGTCATCGGTCTCGAATGTTCATCAATTCTGGTGGCGGCCACTTAGCCGATAACATTTTCTTAACTCAAATAAACGTAATCCATAAGCAGAACCAACGTTTTTCATTCATAAAAAAATTACAGCCAAACACTGTCGGGTGACTTCTTTTGCGCCAACTTGTATCTACATGCTGTCATCAGAAAAAGGACAAACATCGCTGATGGCTTGGCTTTTTTCTTTAGGCTCTGTAGTTAATTGGGTAATAGAGGAGTTAGCGAAAGACCGAATTGACATTATATAAGACGCCTATCATCACGACCCTGGTCGTAGAATCGTCGACTTTTTTGAAAGCGGCTTAGGAAGCACTTAGCCATTAAGAAAGAAAGACTCCGCGTTTAATCGTGTTTATAGCGCGTACGTCGTCGTTCAAGTGGCACTGGACTAAAAGGTCTTCCTTTAAATTGTCGTCCCCTCTGAGTCACCATCGTACATAAAGGTCATCCATTATCTTCAGGAATGCTCAGAGTCCTCGCCATGGGTCAAAGCAGCTGTTGTCTTCATCATATAAGTTGTTGTTTCCACATGGACTTGTGAAGCCTAAGGCGATGAAGATTTGGTGGATCAATACCAGTAACTATTGCTTATCTATCTTTTTCGTGGCATTCTTCTTGTTACGGCTTCAGAAATCACATGTTGCAGTCGTTCAGATTAACAAAATATGTTAGCAATTAATGCATATGTATGTTTTCGTTTATGGTTATCAATTTGTCATCCCATTGTATGAATGTAGTTCAACCATGACAACGGTCTATACACATCGACCTCAATCAAGGTGCAATATTTTCAAAACTTCGTTGCAAGATAACATTATAAAGTAACTTCTTATTAAAAATGTTCGTTTTGCATGTTTTTTGATTTCGCAAAGGCCAGGCAGGTTGAGCAAATACTGACCTTTGTTGGAAATTCTTTAAAGAAAATATATTCGGAGGCATCGAACCTGCACTAAGGAACTATATCCTCCTAGTTATCACCCAATACAGCTGAATAGTCTTATTGATTGAAGGTCAGGTCTTCTTCGTATTACTGTCGTCGTGAAAAGTTCGGTAAGCACATAAAGGAGCATAACTACGTTATAAACCCTCTTCTTGTTGAATAACTCCCAGCATCACTTGTTACCTCGCTTAAGCTTTACCACGATCTTTTCCATGTCAGTTCATTTCACTCTTTTTAAAACCCTCACAATGAGAAAGCGATAAAATCCCAATCTTGTGTGCTTTGGGATGACTTCATTAGCATTCCTTTCACATCATCCGTCTAAATTAGGCCAGACATACCGAAATCACAAAATCTTTTGGTTCTCTGTTCTCTCTTGTTCCCGAAAATCGCCCACCTTGCCGCTTATTGGATTCAATCGACTTTCCACTTCCGGTGGGTTGAACTTTAGAGAAAGGATATTCCTTCACCACATACATGACGAGTATGTACGAATGTACGAGTATATATGGTACATCGCCGGTTGTAGCTTTTGTCGTGGTATCACCACCTACATACATTCGTCTTGATTTAATTTTTCATTTTGAACATTTTTTTTCCTTCTGTTTTGGAAACATCTACCCAGAGTTAGGATATTTTCAAGGAAATTCACAAAGACAATGTCGTTGGTAGGAGACATCTAAAATCCTGAGGGGGTTGGTTGGTTGTTGGTTTACGAGTATTGATGCTTACCACCTTAAGCCGCAAAATGTAGGAGAGACCTTAAAAAAAGTAACTTGATAGCAGTTTGCTGATAATGATTTCATCTCTGTTCTTCGCATTACTCTGGAATTCTCGGTGTTGTGTGCCATTTATACGCTCTGTAAATATTAACGCGTGGATAAACAAATCGATTTGGGTAATTTTATTAAGAAAATACCGCGTTCATTTGAACATACTCGTACGTAGGCCCCGAGCACATTTACAAACCATTTAAAAGGTGTCACTAAGCTGGGAGGCATCACCGACTGATTGTTGGTATGCAAGAATAAGGACATGGCGAAGACGTGATATTGTACGGGTTTGTTACACGGCCTTTTTAGATATACGAGCATGCTAATATGTCCTTGTGCTGGCATAGAATAGACTCATATTTATTTGCATTCCATCATGGATGCGGTTGTAAGGGAAACCATTCAATGTTCGATCAACCAAAGAAGGCTTAACAAGGACAACCTCAGCACATCCTACAAGAGGCTGTAGGTTGAATAAAAATGATCTGACTGATAGATAGGTAGGGAATGATGCTGGATAAAATATTTTCTGGGGAATTTCTGTTTTTTTTTCTGGGTTTATCTCTTGAATTTCCCTGTGAAGGATGAGAGTAGGAGTACAGTGTATACGAAGTACGAAAGATGATACCTTGATAGAAAAATTGTTAAATTAACGAAGACTTGACGATAAGCGATGTGAAATCGTCATGGATTTGAAAACGTTCTATTTTAGGATTCGAATTGTGTTCTCTTGAGGAGGAAGACCTAGCGAAACAAAGAAGTTGTTATATCATTCAGCTGTGACAGTGGGGGAATATCAAGAAACACGCTACACTTCGTGTATCTAACAGATGAAATCTACTTTGACTTTTCCCTTTGGTTTTTGTCTTCTTTCTAATGAATGAAGTTGACGGGAGAGGTGTGCAGATATGACTGGATTAACCTCCATTTTAGCAGCCTGATGTCCTGGATTTAGCATTGCTACTTACTAAGATGGCACTATAGCCGGAAGTGGACCTGGCTTCCGACCATTAACCCTTTCTATTCCTGACAAATGTTAGCGATGAATCAGAAGGGAACTTTCCGGTAGTGTACGCCAAAGATGATATCTTTGCCTACGTCATCGCCCCTCGCTCTGCAAGCCATAGATATCTTAGCTGCGGAGGTAGATGATTTTTTTTTTTTTAAAGTCCACCGATGCAAACGGGATAAGAAATAAGTTATTGGATCCACTAAGACACTAAGGATCATACTTTGATGATCGCCATAGACCAGTCTTTCAGAGCCTCTCACAATCTAAAGCATTTGGAAGGGATGCGAAATCTAGAAGTGTTTGGTTCATCTTTATAGATGCTATGTGTCTTGAAATCGATAAGGAGTTTGTGAGTATTGATATGAATTTTCGACTTTCCTTAGAATCTTTCGAAGTATGAATATTTGGTCAATTGTGAACTTAGCAAAATTAAAACAGCACTGATTGTGTTCGCAGTGTTTATAGATTAAGAGAGAGAGAGAGGTCCTTTACATGATGGTTAGGAGGCTGATGTACTTGTATTAGATGGAATCTTTCCTGGTTACTGAGGCAGCATTTTTCAATTTTGACGATCGCGAACTTCTAAGAAAGGTATAACCGATAACGTAGGCAGACCTCTTCTGAACCTGGCCTATCGTGATCAAAAGATTCCTTCTTCTACCGATTCTGGGCAGTGAAGTTCATTGGCATCAGAACTGCGTGTATCTCCCAGAAAGACACTAGTGTCGCCTTCTTAAATGATTTTGGGGCCATTTGTTAAGACAGATTGGCAACATTCCTTTCCTGGCTTAGATCTTTACCAAAACCATTCCTGCGCACAGTGACACACAGTCGGTTTCGCGTTTTTTCCGGAATGGGAGTTCTGGTGCTATCACATCAGTTGTCATGTCCATAACACCAGAGTTAAAAGACAGTCTGTGGGTAAAGTTATCAAAACTCTGGTGAATGTTGCACAAAAGACCACTGCTTTTCAAACGAAAGCTCGCTTTAAGAATGCAGTCGTTTGTAAAAATGTGAAAATGTCAAGGAGAGAGAGCCGTTTTCGGGAGTCTGGTAAAATCAGCATTTACGTAATTCCTCATCATTCATTCCACCAGATAACCGACGCTTCTGATTGACTGCGCTTATTATAGTTATGTTGATCCAGGGGATCTTCCTTGGTGAAGATTGCAGTGTCTTGTCAGAAAGTAGCAGCGCTTTTCAAAGTGAGATATTTAGTTCAAAGCTTGTTTTTCAGAAATATAAATAAAAATCGCGAGGGGCGATGGTGCGATAGTTAGCTCATTGGACTATCACGCCGAGAGTCCGGATCGAATCCTGGCTGTGTCACCAACAATTTTTCAAATCGCCATCACCCTTTCGGCGGGCAATGACAAACTCGCGAAAGAAAAATTGCCTACAAGAAAACTTCTAAGGAGTGCCGTTCGGACTCGGCAATAAATCGTAGGCCCTGCTCACATGTGACAAAAATGACAACATTAGCAACACAAATGAGTGTCAAGAAGCTAGGCCATGGCCCATACCGGGCTGCCAGCGCCTGTGTTTTTTGTTTTTAAATACCAAAATTCATTGGAGAGGCAAATTGTGATGCCCCTATGCACCAGTTTGAGTGGATTGACTGAATTAAACCTTTAATTCTGCCCATCAGATTTTGAAACCACTCTCGAAGGATATTCCGGATTGGTAGGCATGTTGCATCTTAGACAAAGACTTGATTCGCAATACAGTTTTGCTCACATGGAGCTCGACCATTTCTTTAAAATGAAGGAACCCAGGCCTATAGGTCTGAAGCTCTTAGCGAGAGGACAGCCCTCTTTTACGAATTTTCTTTAAAAGGGCTACTTTCGCTGTTTTTCATAGTTATGGTTTGTAGGCCAGTGTAAGGCTAATAGAGTTGCTGGTACCCGGTGTTTACCTTTTCGAAATTTTTCAAAAGTCCTTATACGAGTAAGAACGAGTCCTTATAACCTGAGTTAGCTTCAACCTTTCAACCTGGACGATGATGACCAACAATTCCGTCCACCCGAGCTGGATGAAGTGAAGATAGCCATATCGAAGCTTAAGTCTAACAAAGCTGCTGGAGCGGATGGCATGACTGCCGAGCTCTTCAAAGCGGCAGGCGATGACTTGGTAAGGAGCATACACCAACTCATCTGTAAAATATGGTCGGACGAAAGTATGCTCGATGAATGGAACCTCAGCATTGTTTGTCCAATTCTCAAGAAAGGAGACCTTCTGAACTGCGCCAACTACAGAGGCATCAGTCTCCTTAACATCGCATATAAGATCTTATCCACCGTATTGTGTGAACGCCTGAAGCCGTTCGTCAACAACCTGATAGGTCCATATCAGTGTGGCTTCAGGCCAGGAAAGTCCACCATCGACTAGATATTCACAGTACGGCAGATCTTGGAGAAGACCCATGAGCTTCAGATCGATACCCACCACCTATTCATCGATTTTAAGGCCGCGTATGACAGCATCTATAGAGACGAGCTATATAGAGCAATGTCTAGTTTTGGCATCCCTGCCAAACTCGTCCGTCTGTGCAGGATGACGATGGAGAATGCACGCTGCTCCATCAAGGTCGGTAAAGATCTCACCGAGACCTTTGATGTCCAGAAAGGATTTAGACAAGGCGATGCGCTGTCATGCGATTTTTTCAACATTGTACTTGAAAGAATAGTGCAAAACTCACGAGCAAACACAAGAGGCACTATCTTTCAAAAGTCCGTCCAACTACTCGCATACGCTGACGATATTGACATAATCGGAAGAAAGCAGCGTGATGTCAGTGGCGCTTTCGCGAGTATTGAGACGGAAGCGGCAAAAATGGGTTTAGCGGTCAATGTTGGCAAGACCAAGTATATGCTGTCAAGCAAAAAGGACAACCAACACCGACGTCTCGGACAGAACGTCACCCTCGACAGATATAACTTTGAGGTAGTTAAGGACTTTGTCTACCTAGGCTCCGCTATAAATGCAGACAACGACACCAGCGCTGAGATCAAGCGAAGAATAACTCTTGCCAACAGCTGTTTCTTTGGATTAAGAAGGCAATTGAGTAGCAAAGCCCTCTCTCGGACAACAAAAGTCACCCTTTATAAGACTTTAATAATCCCGGTCCTGCTCTATGGTGCAGAGGCATGGACATTATCAAAAATGGATGAGGGTGTTCTTGGTTGCTTCGAGAGAAAAATTCTTCGGGCGATCTTCGGTCCCGTCTGCATTGACGGTGAGTGGAGGAGGAGATACAACGACGAACTGTATGGACTGTACAGCGACATGGACCTAGCCAGAAGAGTGAAGTTCCAAAGACTGAGATGGCTGGGTCATGTAGAGCGCATGGACACCAATGCTCCGGTCCGAAAAGTCTTCGAATCCGCCCCCGAGGGACAGCGCAGTAGAGGAAGGCCAAGACTCAGGTGGCGCACGCAAGTGGAAGAGGACCTCAGCCAACTTAGCGTGCGAAACTGGAGGCAGCTAGCCAGGGATCGAGCTGGCTGGAGAAGCTTGTTGACTGAGGCCCAGGTCCACCCCGGACTGTAGCGCCACCTAAAGAAGCTTCTTATATATGACTTTAAGTTATTTGGACAAGAACTTTGCCAATTCAAAGACATAACTTCGTATTGTGGAGTGCTGTGCGAGACGTTGCTGTTGGGTGCTCTGCCCTATCCACTAAACCCATCTTTTGCGATCCTTTTGTAGTGGTCAGCCAGCCTGCTGATTTTTGAAGTTGCACAGAGTTTTTAAATATTGTGCAATTGGTGCTAAAATCTAAGTTTTGGGCAATTTTTCCGGATGATATTTGAGAAATTACGTAACAGTAATAGACAATCCTCGGTAGTTTTATTACACCTTTTGTGGATCAGCTAGTGGTTTCTATTTTCATCCTTCAGGAACGAACATCACTGCCGAATCTGGACAGTGCCAAAAATATGACAATTCTGTCACACAAGACCCTAAAATGGTGATGGATGGATATGGATTAACGATTTCGGGGGCTTTTGGTCTACGGCCTAAAACCACTCTGATAAAGACCTATCAAATTGTGACTCATGGACTTGAGATCTGCTTTTAGAGCCTTATTGGTCTTCTGAGCTTGAGCTATTGATTATCATGTCTCGGCAGTGCTCTCCATTGACTTAAACGTTTCTTCCATTGTTTAGGATACCGCAGATATGGCAATTTTGCTAGTTTAAGTTGCCGCTACGATGGAAATGCGCCTCATCCGCTAAGATGATTTTTTGAGCAAAATTTTCGTCAATTTCGAGCAGCTCTTAAGTCCGAAGTGGGTGGTCATTTTGCTTCAATTCCTGAATCAGTTGGACCTTGCAAGTGAATAATGAGACATTTTTATGAAAATTCTCTTCAGGCTAGTGCGAGCTGCTAAGATCTTTGGTACGCTGTAGTTCTCGAGTTTAGGCGCACACTTTCAGCAGTAGCTGCTATATCTCTGTGGAGCACACAGGACGGACATGGAAAAATTATCTGTTTTACGAACTTTCTTCACAATTTTGTGTACACCAGCTGCAGTTGATGGTTTATTTCGAAATTTCTTTTCAAAATTCGCACTTTGGAAGTAACTTTACGATATTTCGTGAATGATATTAACAAGGTCATTTTGCGTCGCAGTTACTCGAACGGCAGCATCGTTAGACCTCATTTGGTTATAGCTATCTTCACAGTATCTTCTATGTCGTTTTTCCTTTTCGGTCGTAAAGCTTGCGGATTTTCCTGGCCATCTTTTGCAACTTCGCTCCTTATGGTTTTTGTTTCTGTGTAGCTAGCTAGTAAAACAATGGGTCTTGTAGGGCTTTGATCGAAGTATAAAATCACTTGATCGACAAAGACTCTGGCAGTTTTATGCTATTGCAGTCTTGTGACATTAGCTTCTTCAAAGGTACTTTCTCTTCTAAGCGTTCGTAACTAGCTAGTGATGTGAGTCAATCTCGGCCACCGGAAACATTTGGTTCAATCTTGTTAATTAGACTGACAAGTGCTTTCTTGTTTTCCTTGGCGTAAGGCATTCGTTCATATAAAAATGTTGTTTATAAACTTAGCCTGAACATGCCTACAACTTAAGCCTTACTGATAACACCTGTTTTTTTTGACAAATTCGGATCATTATAGCCGCTACTTTGGTTCTCAGTAGCAATCAGAATAGGTTCGGTGGGAGAGAACCACATTACCATTTCCAGCTTGGGAAACAAGTTATACACGCATTTGGCTATCGACTAGCTTTTAAGCACATGAACCAACACAAGGTACGAGGTCGAAGCCACGAGGCATTGGTATAAAGGCAGGAGAAGCTAGACATCGCAATTAATCTCATTTGAGAACAATGAACGTGCAACATCAACCATTCACATCGTTAACAATTTTTTAACTACCTTATGGACTAGCATAGGTATTTGATCACTTAAAGTTGAAAAGAATCTTTTGCATAAGTTAGAAAACACCAAAGGCAGAGAACTTAGTTTTCGTGAGATACATAGAAATATATGGAGAAACCTGCTTCTATCTTCAAACGCCAAACGATAATGATAAGATCGACGAATAGGGGTGGTGTGATAGTTTAGTAAGAAATCTTACTTGACATTGAAAACCTTACCAAAGACCGCTTTTCTAAACGTCTTGATAAAATCAACCAGCAATGCTCTAGGTAAAATCCTTTGCCAATTTAATGGCCAGCTAGGTAAGAGGTCGGGAGGAAAAGCCCCCATGACATCATTACCAGAAACGGATACTGGCAGTTAAATAAAGCCCGCACACAGTTCAGAGACGCTGATATCTATAATGGGACCTTGCAGACTGCTGATCACGAAACTGATCATAATGCGATCGATGCGGGTAAAAACTTCAGTGTTTTGGATGACTCAACGTTCAAAAGAGTTAATATCGACCCGATGTAGCCAGGAAATCGAAGCGGATATCCTTTTTGATTCAAAGTCAGCGAACCATTGTGAGTGACTTCAACTACGACCGGCTACAATCGTAATTCCCCGCCAGAACTATATCCGATTGAGTCTCCCTTAAAATCTCGAGAAGCCCAATGCCGCCAGAATTAAACATGAACATCGGTAGCACCACTGACCTTTACATTTCGGAACGTTGAATTCAGATTGTCGTGGACGGTTTAAGTCTCAAATCCACAAAATTGAGATTGGTGTGCCCCAGGGCTCCGTCCTGTCTTTGACACTCTTGTATGATATTGAAGGTTTCGGTTTTGTCATTATCGACTTTGACAAAAGTTCGATCATTCTTTATCGTCATCCTGCACAACCCAATGGACTTGGCAAGGATGCCAATACTAGCCATGGGATGTCGAAGCTAACTAGCTAGACGGAGCACATCTTCAAAAGAAGGGGGGAAAAACCATCTAGATCAACGAATTTGTGTACAGGATTCATTATTATGGGGGACTTCAGCCAGGTCGGAACGTGACATGAAAGTGTTGAGCTAGCTGCAAAGTGTGTACCAAGCAGATTGACCTTGCCCCAAGAGCTGACAGCTGAAATTGTATTATTTATGAGCGTTGGGGTGGAGGATGATGCTGGGTTCCTAATGTTTTAAACGACTAACTTGATAGAACTTCTGCTATAATATGGCATATTGTTTGGTTTGGAATTTTTCAAGTTTTCCCCAGTTGGGTTGATCGGGTTGAGTACCAGGCCTTTTTTTTTTATCGAAGAATGTAGCGGTCATATTGTTATCGAGGAAACACAACAGAAAGCAGTTGATATTCCATGAAAAAATATTCAGTCCACTCCAATTAGGTTTCTCATATTGCCATAGGGCTCTCGTAGGAATCTGTTCTAAATGCTAAGTCGGTCATTATAAATGAAACTCGCTTAGGAGGACACATCTATGCTGTAAGTGTCAGGGTGGGATGTTGAAAACAAGTTCGCAGTGTTGAACTATTTTCGTCAGATTTTTCACTGGGAGGATCTCAAAATACAATCCGTCGGACGTTGCCCGTTCAGAATGTCGAAATTATCCAGAATTAAGTAAGCTTCGGTATACATTTATTGTATATGTCTTGTCGCCGTCTTAAGTTCCTTCTTTCTACGTTCGTATTCTAAATCAAAACGTAGGTACTGTATCAATTTGGCTATTTCCACTATACTTTGTCTAGAGTCTAGGTGCTGTAGAGGCTAACGCACAAGCTTTCAGGCACACGCAGCAGGTGAACTTCAATAGATATGAGTAAATACCTCAACTCAGCTGAAGCACAAGTACAAAAATCACAAAACCAGCACGTCGTTTGATACTAGCTAAAAATCGAACTAGATGGATATGCTTGTTAGTGGGAGCTAAGATCTACATAAGACTGTACTGCCATCCAAATTAAATTAAAGAATTTTCGGTTAAGAAAGTTTCGGGCTTTAAAGTTGTCATGTAAACGAGTAAATACAGAAATAAACAGACCAGGGGGTCAGGTAGCATTTTAAGTGCAAACACTGTTCCAGCTCTTTGTAGGTACAATCATTGTCCTGGCATTTATGTGACAATAAAGTACTTGGTTATATTTGATTGGAATATCTGTAATTTCAGATAAATTATCGCTTTATGAAAAGTAGTTTGTCTTCAGATGACTACTGAGTCATCACGCGTACCTGATAGTCATTGGTGTATCAGTGATAGATAGATTTCAGACTCTTAGCTTTTTTTATTTTTATTAGATAGTCTCCTCTCTTTTCGAGAAATTAGGGACTTATTCCAATGTCATCATGACGATGACAAAGACTCAAGTCGAAAAGTCATCATCAATCTAAGTACAAACAACTCGGAAAGGGGGACATATCATTCTTTGCACTTAGAATCACTCACAAGCACGTTAATAAATTTATCATGACACCTCTCGAGAGGAAATTCCATTACATACCCACACCTCTCTTGAATTGGCTTCGGGGATTTCTGTCCTCCCCACATTTAGCTTAACAGCTTTACCCGGCATACGGAAACGGTAATGCCGACGGCAACATGTGGTGCTACCTTCAAAACGTAGGCCTAATTTGAATTTAAGAAATTTCATGTTCCTTTGCAGGTGGCAGTATTGCAAATATTTGCCTTCAGCAAGGTTAAAGCGAAACTAGACTCAAAAGACAGGAAATACTAAGAAAAAAAAAAATCAACCCCTTGCCCGATACGTAAAATATGCCGCGCGGAGAAGTGTATCCATTTCGTTTTAGATTTCATTTATCGAACTCCAGAAGTAGGGCAATCACCTCCACCCGCATTTTTGTTTGCATAGCTTTCAATTCAAAATGTGGAAGGGGAAGCATTAGGGCATGGTGTCATGTTTATGTAACACTTTCGTACAAGCATGAGCCATGCAAATATACACTGATCCGTGTACATCCGTTAATATCCCTGTCTACACACAGACAGAATATAACATGCTAATATCATCCCCTCCCTGAACTCTAACACAAATACCATAGTCCAGCACTTATCCATATAGTCGGGGAGCAATATCATACACACAAATGTATCTCAGACTACACGAGGAGTATTCGTCTACTGTGCTCCTGTTTGGAAATTTTTTTTTTTTCTATTTTCTATGTCGTGCATGCCAAGTGCAAGCCTTGAAGTAATGCATTATGCATTCCAATGCATTGACCCTGACAGTATGGAATGGTTGTTTTGCGGTGATTTATTTTGCGTACATTTCTATTGCTGGTGAACCACATGGATACGGATTTTGTAGCGATATGTTTGCGCACCAAATTGCTGCACTTGATTTTGTATAGAAAGTGGGCGATTCGAATGTTCTTCTTCAATGTACAATAATTAGATGGAAATTTGTGGTAATTGGTTGGCTGCAGTTTATTGTTTAGCTGTGAGTTGCCGCTTTGCCTCCGCAACCACAAAATCAGTGCATTTTAGAGTGATTTAGATAGGCGAATACGCTTGCGAGGATGTGATTTTGAAATAAATTATTAATTCCAATTAGAGCGAATTTGTTGATTATTTACAATTAAATCACTAATGGATTACAAGTCACAAATAGTATGCCGATTTTTGTCATAATTTTCTTTTTTCGAAAAGAATAGTTTTGTAACAAATCTAGGCCCACTATTCCTCAGGCTCCTGGGTCAACAATTCGTACTTTTTTTTACTAGTTTTAGATAGCTGTTTCGTCCATATACTTTCTATTAGGTGGTTTAATACATAAGTTCTGCGGTTTTTTGGATGGTAACGGTTGAACATACATTTTTGGTATAAAATCTTATATTTAATCCATCATTGTCCATCATGGTTTATTACCTTCTTCCAAGTTCTGGAACAGACCTAATGCTCTCATGTAAAACTTAGCAGACTTATGGGTAAAAAAGTTTCCCAGGTACGTTTTGATCTCATCTTCGGAATTGAATTGCCTTCCGTCTAAATTGTTTTGGAGAGAGCCGAACAGATGTTAATCGGAAAGCGCAAGGTCTGGAGAATACGGTGGGTGCTGAATAACTTCCCAGCTAAATGAATTCAGCTTTTGTTTTGTCACTAAGGCTGTGTTTCCCCTGAAATTGTCATGATGGAAAATAACGCGCTTTCTGTTCGCCACATTTTGAAGTAAAGGATACCTCGCCAATCCCTCCAGATGCTTAACATGACCATTTTGGGATGCAAATCTTGTTAACCGATCTATTGCATTGTTTCACTGCAAACGGTTGTATGGGCGATGTTGAACAGCCTATCGATCTCCCGTGTTGTCAAATGCCTGTCAATGCTAACTGCAGCCAGGACTTGATCGTCATCTGTGACGGGTGGACGTCCAGAGCGAACAGCATCGGTAAGGTCTACATTTCCTGAACGAAAAAGTGTTAACCAATGTTTATAGTCGAATCTCTATACACGCTGCAAATGTCCCGTTGCGCCTCTGTGGCCTTGACACATATTGAAAACAAAAAATGCTTATTCGTTTGTATAAGGGCTGCGGAATGAGTTGGTGGAGGTTGATTTTTTTTTGTCGCAATCGAGAACTCAGCCATTGTACGATACTTCTTGTATAGTCATTCGAATGAAAATGAGTTTACGTTTTAATGATAAGGTACTTGCGTTACCAGCAGGCACGAGTACCTACAAGCTAACGCGAGCATAGTCCGAACATCATCATTTTCAGTACATGCACCGCATGATGTTATATTACCTAAGTCCAGAACACTTACGTACTAAGCAAAAGTGTAGTGCCACATGACGACGATAGCAAGCTTTCTTTAGTCTTTTTATAAAGGGTAAGCTGGAAGGCCGCTTAATTCTTAAAGACGTCGGGAAACATTCGTTTTGTCTGATTGCAGCCTGGCATAATTCCCATCTGCAGTTGTTCTCAATCCCAAACTGTCAATTAAAGCCTAAACTAAGGACGGAGGTAGACCTAACGTCGGTTCGGGGCCTAAAAACCTGCCCTCTAGTTCTCATTCTCCGTAATGAGAATAAAATACTAGGCAAAGATTTGCGTTCCAAATAAGACCCGTGAATTCTTCTTTCAATGCAATCAGCAAAGTCTCGTATTTTCAAACTTGTTTGTAAGTATTAAGAGACTTCAATAAAGACTCCACAGATTCTTCACAATTTATTGTAAATTCGTTGCAATCAGGACTCTGGTCAACACATTTCCAAGTCACTGGGAAGCCGATTTCTTATTGTTTCCGTTGCAGGAGTTCTGGTGTCATTTTATCAAACACTAAACCCATACGAGCTGAGAGCCAAAGATAGTGTAGCAGGTTCATCAAAGCTCCAGTGTATGTTGGACCTACCACTTTTTCCGAAGTGGAGTCAAGAATATAATTATCAGGAACAGACGGATTCACTATTGCGCCTAGAGCAAAGCTAAACGTGCTAGGGAAAACCTAATGCATCTAAAGCGGAGCATTCCTTGGAGTTTGTCAGTAAAATGATTTTAGCAGACAACCGACGCATGTATGTTAGATTCATAGAATTTTTCCTGGTCATAGGCCACTTTCCATTTTAGAAGGTCGAAAGTGCCCGAAGGTATCCAACGTAACATATTTAGTTGACAGAAGTTTGCTATCCAAAATGACACCCAGCTTCTTAGGCTCGTTGGAGGAATAGATGCCGATGCCTCTTAGCACTAGATAAGTCGGACCAGTAAGCGAAGAGAAAAACTTCGGTTTTTCTTGGCATAATCCAACAGACTGTACAACTAAGGCTTCTGTACATGATTTTATATCGACGTGAAAACTATTAAGAGTGCAAAGCAGTGAGTTGAACAACATGCAACATACCAGCACTCAGTTTCAATGAAATTCTCAACGGGTATTCCCTTTTGCCGAATCTTTCAATTCTATCCATCGGATGTTGATAAGCACTCTAGCAAGTTTGGGCACTCCTTCAACATGAAGATCAAACCTATAGGTCCGAAGCTCTATGCGTGCGTTTAATCATCTCTTTTGGTTTCCAGCATGAAGACTATCCTTGAAAGGTTTCAATACACGGTCGGCTTTAGGCCAGCAGTAATGACCCCCTTTAGCTCCAGCTGCCCTATATTTTTTTCTTTGAATAAAATAAATGTACTATCTTTGCCATCCACTTAAACTCACTAAGTTAAGCAACAGAGTGCTTGTCAGAACTGATTACAGATATCAGCTTCAGCGTGTTACGTTACTCAACTTACTTGCAGCTTCGGCAATTAGAGTAGGTTTTCAGCTGGTTCAGCCTCAAGTATGGGAAAAGTAATCTCTGATTTTGACTCGGTCTAGGCGGCATCAGATTTTCTAATTGAATCCTCTTTTTAAGGCTTTTGACTATTTACTGGTTGCACCGAGTGTTTCGGTCTTTTGGCAAAAGGCTTTATATAGGTGCTTTTGAAATCCGATTAAGCTCCTTATATTCGCTTCGCTTCGATATGTGAAGAAGCTTTCTATATTCAAAGCACTTGGGAAGGGCATCAAAAGGGTTCTGTTTGCAGATTTGCTGAACACCTCTTTGGAGTGCGATTTTCTGAGGATTTCATCTCTTCAACTTGGCCGAAGCTTCGCATCCGAAATTGAATTCGATTTGGTCCGACATGTAGACATCTGATAGTGCCTTCGAGTTCGATATCTCTTGATGGGAGTGAATCCGACAAGAAGTTCTCGCTCTTTATTTCATACTCATAATTCGCGTATAAAAGCCTCCGCCGTAGAATGCATTAACAGAATAATATGTTGAAAGTTGATTTGGATATTGAATGCTGTAGCTGTTGAGCTCTTCTTTCTTTTCGTCCAGTAGGCGATTTAAGGGTCATAAATCAGCTGAGCTGTAACTGAAAGGAATGGAATGTAACCTTTATCTTTGGCTGTAGCTATGATCAACATCTTTGCGTTCCCTTTCCACATATGTCAATAATCAGGTAGCACATTCTGTAACATGTTCTTGAAGTCATCGGAATATCTCAAAATTTTAAATGCATTCGATTTGATTGGAGAGTTCCAACAGGTGAAGGGAAGGATATCTTCGTATCTCATCTTGAAACATCGACCTGGTATGGAGTTGCCCGAAGTTGCCACATGGATTTGAATGTCAGAATATTTCTTTGACAACATTACTTCTTTTGATGCCCATTGATCGTCGCATTGGATACCTTACCAAGCATCTTCTGGGTCTTATATTTCAGCTGCATGTTGATCGGCTCTGGCAAGAAATAAGACTCTGAAGCGACTACTTTGTATTGTCCCATTTGAATGATGTGTTCCATGTTAGTTTTAGTTTTAGTTTTAAGTAAATTTTATTTTACTTATCATTACTTCTTACATTCTAACAAAAAATGCTTAAATGCTAGCTTAAAATTACTAAACAATCTTATACTAACTTACTGGCCCCACACAGGCACTCTAAGCTACTCTAAATTCTTATATCTATGTCTTTCGACTCAATTTACATTTTTTTTATGATATTTATTTTCTATACTTAAGGCTAAGGAAAACATTGTTAACAAAAACTTAGCATATGGACAATATTTTGTATTTTTTATAAAAACTTAATATATAACTTAAAATAAACCTTAGTCTAGCTAACCTAGATACACAATACACACATATAAACACATATACATTATACACAATAATATACATATATTAGTATATACCTTTATATATACTAATATATACATATCATTCTTAAATGCTAACCTAAACCTATGTAAGCTGGCCATCGCTATTTACAGAGCAAATAGATTGGTCAGCTCTGCCTCATTAGTGAGGCTGGTCCGTAATTGACGGAAACGACGACGAAACATCTTCCCCATCATTCAACCACCAGAAATGCTGGTGCTGCCGAACGACATCCCTCTTATCGCGATTCCCCACCGCCCTACTGAATCTGAAACGATCCACCCTGCCGTGTGCGACGTCTCTGTTGTAGTTGAGTCGCCTGTCCCCAGCTGTCCGAGCGACATGGAAGATTAACTGGATCGCTGATCTTTCCTGGATCAACCCTATCTGATCAAAGTAGAGGAATGCTTCCGGTGGAACGAAGCCGTTGGAGCGCACACTCTCGTGATAAAGGTAATTGGGGTAGTAAGCCCCGGATATCAGGTTATTCGTCGAGGCCATTGCTCTTGCAATGTGCCTTTGAGTCAGCTTAATTACGAAGTTGTCCACTCGTATTAGGTTCGCCCTGTTGTAAAGGACCTCATTAGGATAAAATTTTTTGTACTCCGACTCTGGTGTTCTGTACAAGCGAAGACAAGCCCTAAGGCCAGCCCTCTCAAACACTCGAATCTCTTCCATTAAGCTTGCTCTTACATTGAACCACACGGGACACCCAAATACCAGCATGGGCCTGACAAGGGCCATGTAGCAGATTATCTTTACCCTCGCATCGAGTTGGCTGCTATAAAACAGTCTCTTTGTGAGGGCAAAAGCGCCTTTAGCTCTGGCCAGGGCAGCTGTTGATTTTCAACTTCCAGTCACCGCAAAATCGTCTTATCTTATCGAAGTCACGCTGTAAGAGAGTATTAATGACCTCGATTTTTGGACCTGTTCTGTACGCTATCAAGTCATCTGCGTACGCAATAGTATGGGGAAGTGAACCTATCAAGTCGCTTGTATAAATGTTGAATAGGATCGGCGAATTGACCGCGCCTTGCTGAAGACCATTTTTAATTTGAAATATTCCAACAGAAGTCACATCACCATTTTTCACGATGAACTGTCTGTTGGTAAGCATATTATAAAGAATGTACAAGAGTGGTTTACTGATCCCCAGACTAGCCAATCTTTAGAAAAGACCCTCTAACCATACAGTGTCGAAAGCCTTTTCCAAGTCAATTAGGCAGGCACCAGTACACTGTTTTTTGCCTTTATTCCATTGGATATCGGACACCAGTTTAGACGCGCCATGTGAGATACGAGTAGCATGTCCTGCCTTAAAACCGAATTGGTTATCCGGAACTATATGTTTGTCCTCAACCCACCTAGTCAGAGCTCTATTGATTACTTTTTCGAACACCTTACTGATATTCGGAAGGAGACTTATCGACCGAAGATTCGCCGGATTGGATATATCATTTCCCTTTTTGGGGATAGGTTGAACCACCGCCGTTTTCCAATGCGCTGGATAATGTGCATTATTCATTGCATTATTAAACAGGGTGGTATAAATGTCCACCGCTTCTACAGGAAGATGTCGAAGCACGATGTTCGGAATTCCATCGGTCCCCACTGATTTCTTACTTCTGATTGTGTCGAAGATCTCATGGAGTTCTTCCTTCGAAATGAACGGGGGTAGGTCACCTTCTCTGGCAATGACATTATTTGCCATATTTTCATCGCTGAACCGGGTGAAACCAGAGCCCTCGGATCGCCAGTTCTCTACTTCATTTCGAATATAGAAGTTGTGCACCAAGACGCGATTGTCCAGGTCATAATTAGGGCCAATAATATCATTGGCCTTGTATACTTCCTGGAAAGTCGCCCCTATGGCCTCAACCTTCTCCTGTGGATCCTCGATCACAAAGAAGTCGTCATCATCAGCGGCCTCATTTGTATCAATGCCTGCAATTGTTAGTAAACGTTCGTTGTCTGAAGTCCGGGCTATTTTAAGACACTGAAGGTCGTTTTGATTTTTTCTCCGAAATAGTTTATTTATTTGCAGGAACATATTCGGGTTGCTGGTGTTTACAGCCCGTACCTTATTGTTCCAATACAAACTTACAGCTATTCTGTAATTCTCTTTGATTAATGTTTGAATATTTTTAATCGACGACTTCAGTGTCCTAATCTCTGGGTCTTATCTGTCTGTAAATTGTCTGTATAAGTTTTTAAGTCTTGTCAGAAGTCTACTTTTCTGTCGGTGCAGTGCGTCAATAGTAGGATTGCGGAACAGATCTTCGTTAGTCGTTTGTTTATACCGCGGTATTGTAGTATCCATAGTTTGTTTTATTGTCTCGTCCATTCGTTTAAGGTACTTATCGATCTCCTCGTTTGATAAATTCCTATTGGACGGTGGGTGGAGCGTGTTCGAGGCGAGTGCTCTTGTCAAGGTTGCGGAGAAGCGTGTCCATCGAGTCTTACTGTAGTTGTGAGAGTATCTTTGAACAAACTCCTCCAATTCCGCAATTTCGTTGGGAACTGTAATTTCGGTGCTAAAACCGCAATGGTCGCTGTCATACACGAATGTGCGCAGACAGTTAAGCGTTTGTAAATTTGTACCTGTCAGTCGTATTCGTTCGTCGTACAGTAATAGATCCAAATAAGACCCGCCTCTGGGAAACGACGGGTTATCCGTCGCTTTAAGACCGAGTCTGTACATGACATCGTGCTGACCCCACCAATCGAGTAGTAGGTTCCCTGTAGTATTTGGCAAATAATTTCCCCAATCTCTGTGTCTAGCGTTGAAGTCCCCGCCGATTATAAAATAATTCTCCCCCGATTCCAGCCTCAGAAGTCGAAAAAGCGTGTCGAGCTCTGTTATAAATAAAGTGGATTGTGAGGCCTCAGGTGCATAAACAGAGGCCAAGTACAGCCGCTTTCCACAGCGGAGCGCGATGTAAATGACGACTGCCTCCAACACCCGGAACCTGCGTAACACTCTCTTGTACACTCTGTGAAATTTTATACCTTCTTTAATGAAGATCGCGACACCACCTCCACGTTTGGATCTCGGCCGGTTTCTTCTTCTAACAATATAATTATTGTACTCCAGTTTGTGCTTATCCGTTAGCTTGGTTTCGCTAGCGAAAAGCACATCAGGAGTTTGGTCTTGTAGCAATTTAAACATCGCGGCTCTTCGTTCGATCCTAATCAGTGAATTAACATTCACCGCAAGGACCTTCAAAGTTTGCTCCACCATGTGCCCGGCAGCAGTGCGTAGATCTGGTCCACCCGCTTGGCCTGTTCTTGCACCTGCTGTTGCAGCTGAGCCATCTGCCCTTGGATTGCGAGCAAGATGGCCAGCATGTTAGGTGCAGCTTCTGTTGTTCTCGGCATTGGCGCCGGAGAAGCAAAAGCCGCTTGCTGTGCCGTAGATGTGTTCCATGTTTTGACAGTCACATTCGCGTACCGTCTCAGATCGGTTTCAAACTCCTGACTAAGATTTTGTAGCCCTTTTTGGTTCAATAGACTTCAGATTTAGTTTATGGAACAATTGTATCTCGTCTTTTACGGGCAAGTTCAATGTTTTAGAGGGGCTTTATAATAGGATGCGTGTAATCGTTCTTAGGGTGCAACCTATATGCTAGACTCCACCGGCTAAGGTTACGTTTGCTCTATCATATGTCCTTCAGCACAGTAACAGTAAGTAACATTAGTGTTACAGATGCTACACCATTTCGTGCAGTGGTGTCTAGGTACGCAATTATTTTCACGCCCATAACCATATGTCATTAGCTGGCAGATGTTACTTCTAATATTTTAATTTATTTTGTTGAAATCCTTCTGTTCTCATTCACAGCAGAAGATCTCCTTTTTATTTTTGGGTTTCAACAGTTCTTGTGTTGCCTTAAATCTTCGGCAGGCTTTCAGCTTTACAGTCTTAAATTCTGCAATAAATACAGCTTACAACAGTCTTTTTAAACTTTGGGTTGCACTTTGGTTTGGTCTTGCTGTTGCATGATTACTGCCCAGTACTAGTCACGTTCTCAAATCTCTGGATTGTCTTTTAGAACTATCGATTTGTTTCGTTTTCTTCCAGGTTAATGGATGGTCTAAGAGCTTATTTGCGATCTTACGTTTAACGTAACTCCTGCTTCATGGCTCATAGGGATACTGAACTAGTAAACTTGCAATGTAGAATTCTTATCTAAGTCAGAATTGTGCACATATTCGTATGAGTAAAGTTGTTAACTGTAAGAAGCCACTGCCCTCATCGCTTGTTTAACGAATTCCAAATGGAAGAGTGATGAATTATACAATTCTGATTCCATTGTTAACCTATACAACAGCAAATCTAATATAAGAAGTGTTCAATTCTTGCTACTTAAGTCGCACCATTCTGCGATTACAGTTGCAATTAAATCTAGGACTTCTGTTATTCAGAAAAATATAGTTTCTAGTTTATTGTGCTTACAAGTTCATAAAGATACCCTCGAAAACGTGCTCGCTTCTACTGCTTAGACTTCTGTCCGTTTAGTGCTCTGCACGTAGTACCTATTGTGTAAAACAATCCTTTTGTTTGCCATGCAGAGATGTTGTATCTTCACC
This sequence comes from Volucella inflata, assembly GCA_928272305.1. Classification (NCBI taxonomy): domain Eukaryota; kingdom Metazoa; phylum Arthropoda; class Insecta; order Diptera; family Syrphidae; genus Volucella; species Volucella inflata. Next base: position 186,408,607 of record OV743716.1, read on the forward strand.
TTTTTTGCAAGTATGATTTCAGACTATTGTTCACGTTTCTCTCTACTAAGTTAAAAAGGAATATCATAGAGCTGTTCTCTTTAGTTTTTGAACTAAGGATACTTTTATAAATATTTAAAAGCTTGTCCTTTCACGTACTTGACAGATGTTACAGATATTTGCTGGAGCATTATCTACGCAATGTATCTGCATGAGTGCGAGTACAGAGGAACAACTCATATAAAATGGCATTTTTTCGTGGAGCACTTCCTGGAGAAATGGATTTTATGTTCTTACGTCTGTTAGGACTGTCGGCGGATGCAAATAAATTCCATTATAAACGTTTTTGCTATTCTGTATTATTTTGTATATTTTCTCCAAGCTATACAAGTGTAACTTAGAAACTCTGGTAATGGATGGCACAGACTGAGCAAACAATTAAATAATTCATGCTGTGCATGCGGGAGTGGTACGTGTGCCATAATATGCTGAAGGCGGTTTTGTAAATTTTGCATTTTCATAAATTATGAATTGATATCCTGGACAAATGGAGATTTTGTTGTATAGAATCATTGTAGAAATACAGAGTGTGAATTTGAGCAGTGTCAATTGGAATTTTATTTCCAGTTATTGTGTGAGAATAATGTAGAGCCAGTAAGCTAGTCCAATACAGTGAGATGATTTAATGTTCTTATAACGTATATTTAAACCAATTACTGAACTTTGAACAAAAGAGGTCGCACTTACATTTTTTTGATTAAATTTTCGCCTTGAGTTTGTACCCATTCTTTGACGCACCAACGTGGATAAGGTACTAGCCAACATCATCGCTAGATTTCGTTCAAACTTTTTTGAAATCATTTCTCCACAATGGTTTCATTACTACAAATAAATCTATGTTTTGGTTTGGTTTATAGCAGGACCTTATTGTTTCTTGGAACGAGCTCTTGAAGCAGGAAGCTGGACGAGGGTGCCATAAGGAAAGTAAGCCTGGAACCTAATGATATCTAAGCAAAACTGACCAGAATGCAGGGTGAAATAGCAAATACTGAGACAGATTGTGCTGAAGTTTAGGGTGGATCCAGATCTAAACCATAAAACCTTTCCTTTTCAGTTATCTATCTTTTCGCTGCCTTTCCCATATGTCTACAGCTGCTCCACTTGTAAACGCCACTTTAGCGTTTACTTCACAACGTTGTCTCGCCGTGTTTGAATTAAAAACGCTTCATACTAGCTGGTTTTCATTGGCTCCATTTGTGCTAGCCTGATATTTTTGTCTCCTCTTTTGCTCATAGAACGCACAAACCGCTTTCGTTTTTCTATACAGCGCTTCATAGTTAAGCTGTGCTTACACATACTCGTATCATATGGATTTCGGTTAGGTGGCGGTAGTACAAAGTGGCGCAAAAGTTATCACCCGATGTTGCGTAATTTTATGATTTATGGCATTTTCAATCACTCTTGCCAGAACGATAGGTCCTCACATTCCTCATATTCTTCACGGATATTCTTTTTGAGGACTTCAAGAGTCTGAGGCTTGTTGACATAGACTCGTGACTTTAAAAAATCCCACAAAAGGATGTTTGTAACGATTAAATCAGGCGATCTTGCCGGCTAGTGCCGGCTAGTGCAAATCGCCAAAACGAGAGATTAGGTGAACCAAAAATGCAGCCCTCAGAATTTTAGTTTTGGCTCGTGCAGTATGCGGCGTTGCTCCATCCTGTTGGAACCACTTATTCTCCAGTCCTAATTCATCCAATTGATGAAGGAGAAAGTCGTTGAACAGGGCTCTATAGCGCTTGCCGTCCGCAGTCATCATTTGGCCAATGCCGTTTTCGAAATAATAAGGCCCTATGACTCCTCCAGCGCAAACAGCACACCCAGAACACCATGCAGTTACTTTGGCTCTGCATGGATTACACGCAGATTTTTAGTGCCCCAGAATCTATAATTTTGCTTTTTTGCATATACACAAAGATGGATATGGGCCTCGTCGTTCATGATGATTTTAGATGAAAAGTTGTGGTCGGTATTCAAAATGGCTTGAACGTGGATTGATGCCCAATTGCGTAGCGCGTCGTCTTGTCCATATTTCTGTGTCCTTTGCGACATCTTCTACTTCAGGTGCGATATTTTCACAAAAGCGACTGCCCTGGTGCCGGCCAGATCTGGCAGCATCTCTTGTTGTCATATACTAGGCAAGCAATTTAACGTCGTAGTGTTTACCCAGTTGGTGTCGACGACCAGGAAATGTCCGCCGAAATTCACGCTGCGTCAACATAACCGACGAATTATTCCACAAAAAATTCCGTAACAATTATTTATGTGTATTTTCTATCTGTTTACAGTCCGGGGCCTCAGTCAACAAGCGTCTCCAGCCAGCTCGATCCGTGGCAAGTTGCCTCCAGTTTCGCACTCTAAGTTGGCTGAGGTCCTCTTCCACTAGCGTGCGCCACCTGAGTCTTGGCCTTCCTCTACTGCGCTGTCCCTCGGGGGCGGATTCGAAGACTTTTCGGACCGGAGCATTGGTGTCCATGCGCTCTACATGACCCAGCCATCTCAGTCTTTGGATCTTCACTCTTCTGGCTAGGTCCATGTCGCTGTACAGTCCATACAGTTCGTAGTTGTATCTCCTCCTCCACTCACCGTCAATGCAGACGGGACCGAAGATCGCCCGAAGATTTTTTCTCTCGAAGCAACCAAGAACACCCTCATCCATTTTTGATAATGTCCATGCCTCTGCGCCATAGAGCAAGACCGGGATTATTACAAAGGGTGACTTTTGTTGTCCGAGAAAGGGCTTTGCTACTCAGGCAATTTGCTACTCTTCTTAGCCCAAAGAAGCAGCGGTTGGCAAGAGATCTTGCTTTGATCTCAGCCCTGGTGTCGCTGTCTGTATTTATAGCGGAGCCTAGGTAGACAAAGTCCTTAACTACCTCAAAGTTATATCTGACGAGGGTGACGTTCTTCCCGAGACGTCGGTGTTGGTTGTCCTTTTTGCTTGACAGCGTATACTTGGTCTTGCCCTCATTGACCGCTAAACCCATTTTCGTTTCCGTCTCAATACTCGCGAAAGCGCCACTGACATCACGCTGCTCTCTCCCGATTATGTCAATATCGTCGGCGTATGCGAGTAGTTGGACGAACTTTTGAAAGATAGTGCCTCTTGTGTTTGCTCGTGAGTTTTGCACTATTCTTTCAAGTACGATGTTGAAAAAATCGCATGACAGCGCATCGGCTTGTCTAAATCCTTTCTGGACATCAAAGGTCTTGGTGAGATCTTTACCGACCTTGATGGAGCAGCGTGCATTCTCCATCGTCATCCTGCACAGACGGACGAGTTTGGCAGGGATGCCAAAACTAGACATTGCTCTATATAGCTCGTCTCTATAGATGCTGTCATACGCGGCCTTAAAATCGATGAATAGGTGGTGGATATCGATCTGAAGCTCATGGGTCTTCTCCAAGATCGGCCGTAGTGTGAATATCTGGTCGATGATGGACTTTCCTGTTCTGAAGCCACACTGATATGGACCTATCCGGTTGTTGACGAACGGCTTCAGGCGTTCACATAATACGGCGGATGTGATGTTAAGGAGACTGATGCCTCTGTAGTTGGCGCAGTTCAGAGGGTCTCCTTTCTTGACAATCGGACAAACCAGGGGTTTCGTTGTGGTGGACGAGTGAAACCCAGCACATCAGAAGCGGCATCTCTGATGGCGTTTTGGCACTATTTCTAATGGTCTTCGATGCTTGATGCTGGCGACTTCTTAAGAGATTAAGAGACACTCGATCGGAAACGGATTTGTCGATTTCTTACGATTTTAGTGGTCTGACGTCGAAATTTCTCACAGTATAAGCGTGTCTTGGCGTAGTTTGGGATATCCGCAACCGTACCTTGGCTGCAACATGGTAATGGTCCGAGTCGATGTTGGCTCCTCGTAACGTACGGACATCCATAATACAGGAGGAGTGTCTTGCGTCGATCGCAATGTGATCAATCTGGTTGACTGTTGATTGATCAGGAGTTCTCCAAGTCCCCTTGTGTATGTCGAGATATGGGAACCGCATGCTAGCCACGACAATGTTTCGCCCCGCCGCAAAGTCGATTAGCCTGAATCCGTTGTCGGAGGTGGTGTTGTGCAGGCTATATTTTCCGATTGTTCCACCAAATATACCCTCTCTTCGTAGCTTTGCATTAAAATCACCGAGGACAATTTGAATGTCATAGCTAGGGCATTGCTCGTAGGTCTTGTTAAGGAGCTCGTGGAAGGCATCCTTGGTGTCGTCATTTTTCTCTTCTGTGGGGGCATGCGCGCATATGAGGCTAATGTTGGCGAATTTTGCCTTGATGCGAATTGCTTAGGGGCGCTCGCCCACATGCCGGAAGCTGAGGACTTTTTGTCTTAATTTGCCTCCGACAACAAATCTGCTTCCAAATAAGCGCTGCTTTTGCCGTCGATAGCAATTGCCGTAATAGATATCGAAGTTTTTCATCTTCTTTTTATCCGGCCCATCCCATCGCATTTCTTGAATGGCGGTTATGTCTGCTTTGCAGCAGTCTAGGGCCTCCGCTAGTTGCTCGGCTGCACGTGGTCTATTAAGGAATCTAACATTTCACGTGCATATCCGAAGCTCATTGTCCTTAAATCGTTTGCGTGGGTTGTCAACAGTAGATCCGTCCATGTCCGAGGCTTGTTGATGCTTCGTAACTTTATTTTTTTAAATGGCCGGGCAGTTACCCCGGCGGCACAACCCTCAACCTGGAGGACCTGTTCCATTTTGAGTGCCCCTAGGACGAGGGGTCGGTTACACCGAAGTCAGTAACCCGTTCCGGGATGTGAGCGCTGCCGTTGGCCCTTATAGGGCTCGTTCGCCACCATCTCTTTTCCAAGACCCTGACTAAGTCCTGGAAATCCTTTCCGGCCTGAGCTCCAAATATGTTAGAGTAGCCCGGATAAGGTCTTGTTTTGTTTTTCCGACACAAATCCTGGTTAATGGCGCAGGAAACTCGCCATTTGCCCCCTTCACTTCGAATCTAAGAACAATGAGCAAAAAAAAAAGGATCGGCCATCTGCTCGCATCTCCTTAAAAAGGCTTAAACAAAAACACTGCTCAATAGTTTACACCGATTTTTGCCTAACTCGTACTGAAAAAAGTAAATCTTCCGACAAATTTTAGGAAATTATTTTGTTCAAATGACCGCATTTTTTCAATATATTTTCGATGGTTTCGGTCAATTTTTTACGAATAGCTTGACATATATTGTTCTTTAGTGCCTGAATGGTCTCTGAATTGTTCGCCTATCATTGTTTTCATTGGCAACTCACAAACAAAAGTCCGACGCGTCAAATCACAGCTCCGTTCCGGCTATGCAACATCATCACAACGACTTATTACATTTTTGTATAATAAATTGTTTGTCAGACAGCCTCTGTGGCACATACCCCAATCTTGCTGGAACTATAGCTCGCACAAGTCCAAATCATCAATTATTGGCCACAAAAAATCTGTTATTATGCCTCGGTAGCGCTCTCCATTTATTGTAACGTTCCTTTCATTGCACTATAGCATTATTCTCTTTTTTTTTAAATATACATTGAGTTACAAAAAAAGTGGCGCATCCATATTTTTTCATGTTTTGTTATCATTTTAGTAATAGGTATACCGCTATGTTTATGCGGGGCCTTATTTTTTTTGTCGTTTTTTGATTAAATGGAGTATTTTTGTGCATGTTTGCATAATCTTTTTCCATTTTCTTTTGTGATACGTCCTTTGTATTAAGGAAAACCGCGTTGCAATCATATACCAATTTTGGCTTCCGTGGTCCCGTAAGAATTTTAATAAGTTTATTTATATGAATGTGTTTTAGTTCGATTATTTATTAGTTGTTAGTGATTTTGGTGCAAGCAAATACGCAAATAACGGCAGAAGAAGTCGCCAGGCGGCTGGCTTTGGTTGAGGATGGGCGAAATGTCCAGTATGGCGCCAATATCATTGGTAAACTAGAAACGACTTTAAGAAGAGCCCATAAAAGGTACAGGGCAACGCACTCTTTCATCCGGCGTACAGGATCAGGTCGCCCCAGAATAACTTCTTCCAGGGATGACCGATATTTGGTATCGGGATCGTCACCAAACAGCGGTTGAGCTGTCCCACAGGCTACGAGCCGTTAGAGGCTCAGCTGTGAATGCACAAACCGTGAGGCGACGATTGTTAAAAATTGGCCTGAGAGCAAGAAGACTTGTTCGTGCACCGAGACTTACGGTACATCATAGGCAACGTCTTATGAAGTTTGCTCGCCCTCACCAAGATTGGACAGAGGCCGACTGGTGTAGAGTTCTGTTCACCGATGAGTCCAGGTTTTGTCTAAGCTCACCAGATGGCGCAGCAGAGTGTGGAGACGGCCAGGTGAGAGATTCTCTTCAGCAACAGTCGTATAGCGGAAAATTTGTTGGGGCGGTCCCGTCATGATATGGGCATGAATTTCGGTATCCGGTAAAACCGAGTTATGCGTTGTCAAAGGATCGATAAACTGGAGCTACTATATCAGCAACATTTTGGAGGAATATGTGGTTCCCTTAGCACAAAACTTCTTGGTGATGCAGGACAATGCTCGACCGCACGTGGCAATGTGCGTTATGGAGTATTTGCAAGAGGTAGAAATCGACACAATGGATTGGCAATAAGTCCGGACATGAATCCCATTAAAGACGTTTGGGGCCTACTACTATAGAGAGAAAGTCACTCAGGGGCCTGAGAACCGCTTTGATCGAGGAATGGGACAATTTGGACGATACATTTGTCACAAAACGTATCCAAGGTATGCCCCGGCATGTTCGCGGGGGCAATACCCACGTTAAAACAACGTAGACTTGTTTAAAAAAATATAAAAATACAAGAAAAAAAAAATAGTTTCGAACTTTTGCCCATTTTTCTGAATTGATGATTTCTTTTTTTCTTTCCTCTTTTTGTACATGAATTACTAACTATTATATAAATAAACAAGACAATAATAAAAAGAAGCGTATTTTTTTAAAATACTTAAAATTATCGCAAAATTTCAAGGTGCGCCATTTTTTTTTGTAACTCAGTGTACGAGTATATGAAATGGAGTTGTAAAATGGATATTTTAACTTTCAATTCAGGCTAGATGCTGGTATTAAACTTATTTATCTCTGAGGCAATTCAGCAATCTTTTTTCAACGAAATACTAAAAAATTTTAGTAAAAGGAAAATAAAAATGATGAAAGTTATAAGGTTGATATACCAGTATATCTTAAGAAACTTTATTCTTTCCAAGAAATATCTAATAAGGCTAATGATTCTGGAAAAAAGAATTTATCATTCATTTGTATTCTCAGATATCTCTTCTCTAGAACATTTAGCTATGCACTTTCATTTTACAATATTTTCAAAGAAAAAAATATTTCAAGCGGATTCTGTTGAATGTGTAGATAAGAAGTAGGACAAGAACGAACAGATAAAGTTCTGAGAAATTTCATTACAAATCCCTTTCTGCGAGTGCACCAATTGGCTTGATTTAATAGCAAAATGAAATTTTTCTCTTCTTCTTATCGGATGGGACTTAAATTCTGCTTCAGATTTTGTAGTGCAGTTTCACAGGAACTTTTGCGTTGCTATGTATGTTGCACCACCGGCAGAGGATGCATTTGCTAAGTACAATAGCTTTGAATATATGAAGTTTAGCCATTTAATTTTTCTTCTTTGAAACAACAAGTCAGGCTGATGAAAGCTAGCAAGAGCTGCAAGCAAATGGGCTATAATTCTGTGCAGTGTGAATGCATATATGACAGCATTGCCTGGCGATTTGTAGTTATCAAAGGAAGCAACATCATATTTGATAATTCTCATCAGTCACCATAAACATGCTGTGTAAGGAACTCATCTCACTTTTAGCTTCGATGATAGGGAATAGTTTGAGTGAGTTCTTTGTGATCAGTTACCAGGAAATAAATCTTAAGTATGAGAAAGCCTTCTGGTTTCACCAAGTGTATTTACCGAGATACGTTTTCTTTAAAAAGCGATTTAGCGCCTTGCTTATACGAGGGTTGTCTGAAAAATTTCCGACTGAATTTTTGTTTCGGGCGTATAATGGTGTATCCAAGTTTCATGTACAGTAATTAATCGGCGCCAAAACTCGGATTTATTGCGCCTGAACTGCGCCCACAGAGCGTTAGAAATGTTCATTCGAACACGTTTCTGGTCAAACGTAAGCAAACTCGGCACCCAACGGGCGGACAGCTTTGTCATGCCTAAATCCTGATGTAATATGTTACAAACACGTTCTTTGGACATTTTCATAACCTCTACTATCTCTCTCACTTTAATTCGGCGGTCATCTAACACCATTTGGTGAACTTTAGCAATGTTATTGTCAGTGGTTGCAGTTTTGGGACGTCCTGAACGTTCATCATCACCCAACCTCTCACGGCCACGTTTAAATTCAGCTGCCCAAAATTTCACAGTGGTAAATGATGATACAGAGTCCCCATCCACAGAGTCCAACTCATTTTTGATTTGCGTAGGCGTATTGCCTTTCAAAAACAAGAATTTAATAACACTCACATCGACTCACTCAAACGACTGTCAACTTAAAACTGCGCATCCAAAATGACAACTACCATTCACTAGCTTTTATTGACGAGTACGGCTATCTTTACGTTGCGGTCGGAAACTTTTCAAACAACCCTCGTAAGTTTTCGGTTTTCCTTGCGTAGTCGTGGCAGTCCTCTGTCTCACAATGGAGCGGACAATCTACGAGATTGGTTCCTAGCTGGACACTGCAGTTTAAGATATTTTGGAATAATTCAAGATATAGACAGCCCGTGTATATGAGGAGGGAAGTACATTTCCCTATGTTCAGCATTGGCCACCGCTGAAGAAAACAAAAAAGCATGAGAAGCGTCGGATTTACGACATAGGAAGGTGCTATTCCAGAAAAAATTAATTTTCTCAAAATACATTTGAGAAACATTTTTCACAAGTGCGTCGGTAGTCTAGTGGAAGTAGCGTTGGCCAATAGGGCCAGTAAGCTAGATTAAGATAATTTTAAGTTAATTAAGCTAATTTTTAAGCGTTTTTTTGTATAGCAAGTAAGAATTAATGAATTGATATAATAATAAATATAGTTTAAAAAAACTAAAAAACACGCTTTAATGATCAATCGAACTAAATGCTCGATAAATGAAAAATATGGCACAAGCATATCGAGCACCCCACACGCTTTTTTCACAGTAATACTAATCTTTTTCAAACGATGAATTAAAGTTGACCATTACGTTCAGCATGGGAGTACGTAACAACAAATACGTTGCGGCCATTGTTGTTGGTTTTCTCCTGTATGTAATAACCATAAACATGTACCGCTGTTACTTAACCCGTGCCTACAGCTGAGTCATGATGCCTTACTATAGGTATAACCAACGTTGCCGTAGGTCGTATGGTCTAGCACCAACGACGAATCTTTCAAATGTCTGCCTTATCAACTGTCGATGGTAGGTTCGATGACTACCATGGTTGTAATGGGCACCAGGGAATCAGGGTTCAATTCCGGAGAGGAAGCGTGAGAAACAGATTCCATATCTAAAGAGTTGCGTCTTAATCCGTTCGGCCAACAGACCAAGTGAAAGTGACGAGAATGTACTAACTTGATTAAGTCAAGTGCTCGAGCCAAAGTGTGGAGACGGTACGCATGCGCAGATCGCACTCATACTTTTGTCTCTAGCTCTCACACAGAGGATATGTAAGGAAAGAAATTAATTAATCCTGGCGATCCTTACTAGGATATAAAATGAGATAAACTTATCGAATTATTGTATTGTCATCGGTCGTTGATAATTCTACAAAGTTTCAATTAAATCTGACCGTTCAAAGTGGGTCAAAATCAAGTTCAAAGAAGTCGGTTACAAACATACAGGTGAAGCTAATAAAAGCGTGTTAATATTCGACAATTTTACTTAGAAATTTGTTAAATGAACAAGAGAGGACCTCCACTGCGTCAAATGTAAAGGGTTTCAGTCTCCTTAATATTGCATGTAAGATCAGATATATTGTCTTTTCTCAACTGATGCTATTTACCAACAGTGGGACGGCCCCTATCAGAACTATTTTCGGCCACGTAAGTTCACCATCATCGAAATAATCACACAATGACAGTTAAGTATTGGGACAGAAGCGGCAAGAAAGAGGGTAATCTAATGATATGATGTCAACAAGAAGGAACACTCAGATTCAATGAAGTGGACAGAACGTTACCGTCGACAGCTAAAACTTTGAAGTAGTAACGGGCTTTATCTTCGTAGATATAAAACAAAGGCTTACTGTTGCCAAAGCGAGAGCAAAAAGACAAAAAAAAATACTCTAGAGCAGAGCCTTCGAGTATAATCCGGAGCGACAACACAGTAGAAGAGGACCTCAAGTGACCTCAAGCGTGAGCCGAGCTATCCGAAGTGGCTTTTTAGCTGAGGCCCAGGGTAACCACGAATTGAAGGGCATTTACATCGGTTTAGTATTAGTTTTTGGCTTTCCGTCGTTGGAAATATTGCGGAGATGTTCATATTAGTTGTCAATCAGAGCTCTTGAATGATTCTGATGCCGAAGATTTTATTTTAGCTATTTCATCAACATATCCTTTTGAACGTTAGCTCATCTCTTGTTATAATGAATTTTATTACAGTCTTTGGATTTATTCGGATTTTTTTTTCTGTTTCACATACCTAACACAGACTATAGCAATTTTTCGTGGAATTTTGTGTAAACTTTCTATTTTTAGAGGTTATCCTGCAGACAATCTCCCACAAATAACTCAAGTCTGTATATGTACGGGTGTTTTCTTTATCTTAAAGGATTTAGAGTAAAACAGAATCCCTTTGTCATTGTTTGTTTATTCTTTTGTATATTTGTGGAAAGTTTGCGGCTTCTTTACATGTCATTCACATGTACGAATGTGTTGAATATTCAATATTCAATACTAATGCCAATTTGAGGACAATTTTCCGTCTCGAAATCATGTTCAGAACTTCTTAACTTCTCTCTTTTTTTTGTACATGTAAAACAAATAAATTGCTTCCAGAACAGATGGTTATGTTCCCTTAAATACGATTTTCCAAAGGCACATGTCGTTTCATTCAATTGGCTGCGTGTTACCCTAACGTAAAACTGAAGGCACCTCCTTAACCGAACCGAAATTTCCTATTCGAGGTTCAAACAATATCTCTCTACTTGAGCTTTGCAACAATTCTCGGTTTTTTTTTTGTGTTTTTCTTTCCCTCAATTTTCAATTTTCCTAATCGAAAGCCCTTTTACTGGTCTATAAATAAATAAACACATTTCGTCGCTCTACTCGTATATCCAAGTGGCGTCTACTCCTCGTATAACGTCTTCATCCCCTCGAACCCCATGACAGGCAGAATGAGTCTTTGTTTCAGGAAAAAAAAGGGCAAAAATTGCCAACACAATCAGCCTTCATAATCATAAAATTAAACACAAGGACTTTAGTTTCAACTCGACCAATCGATTCAATCTGGATCTAAGTTCTTTCCTCCTTCTCAACGGCAATGGTTTGTAAAACAAATATTCAATAAAAAAAAAATCGAAAAAAAAATGTATGTAACTACCAACCAGGGGATGCGTTCAAAAATTGATACATCACAGCACATTCGTAAATCCTCGGTAATCAATCAAAAAAAAAAAAAAAAAAATGAAAATAATGGCACCCCAAACCTAAAAATTAATTTATCACGACACAAGACCAACCAAAGACGTGAAGACGGCTAACTGGGAAGTAGTAGGGAGAAAGTCCTTGTAACTGTGAAAAAGCGTGTGTTATGAGCAAGAGCTGTGGGTTGAAGAATTTTGTCCTTTGTTCCTTGTCTACTCGTAAAATCTACACGGAGGCACATACCGACTTTACTCGTGCCTAGTACCCCTCTGACTCCTTAATGCTTATTTCTATTTGCCCTCATTTCCCAATTTATTATCGAAAATTACAGGCTTCGAGTATATAGTGTGTAGCAGCTCTACTTCTTCCTTCACATGAATGGATGGAAGCGGAATGACAACGAAGAAAATCCTATGGCAGTTCCTTGAAGGGGGGTGGGTATTAAGCAGGTCAGCCCAACACCATACATAGACACTATCGACCAAGCGAGCGACGTATTGATTTATGTTTATAACTTTTAGTGTTGACTCTTCGATCAAAAAAAACCAAAGGAAGGTCTTTGATCGAAGGGGGATGGCAACGGCAGCTCGACTATAGACTATGGACTTCCACGTTTCTATTTATATCCAGACTCTTTCAAGGCAGCAATCAATTTGTTGTGTACCTAAGGTCAGTAAATCATCAAGGTGAAATATGAGAAGTCCTGAAAGTCCTTGGTAACGGTAGTTCTAATTTATTCATTTTCCTATATTCGTCCTTTTCAATAGGCAATTCACAACGCGTAACGAATTGGTTTATAGTACAAAAAAAAACACTCGCATCGAGACTTTCGAACTCCTGGATGGATTCGATGGATGTGGCGCTGTATCCTGGGTGGGTTTATCGTGTCTCTAAGCGTCAAAGGAACACAGACCCACGGAATTAAGTGGGAAATGTGTGTTCAGGGAGGAAGATTTTAACTTTATTTATTTATTTTCCATTCAATGCCGTCAGTTTGCATTTCATTTGTTTATATCCTGTGGTGGGTAGAGGCTATGTTCAGCTCTTATAGAGGGTCCTGCTCCAGCTCGGTGACGTATGTTAATTTTCATTTAAAAATTGTCCATCCAAATTATGTCCCAAATTGTCCGTCCAAATATTCATTAATATTTGGAAATTGTTTTATATTTGTATTACTGATGGGCGATGGGAGAGCCTGCCGAGGAGGTTCTGTAAATAAATACGTTCCTGGTTTGGTTGGGAAGAAGACGTTGAATAGTACTCGTATTTTTGATTAATTGGTGGGAGGCTATGAAATTTTTGATAGAACTCGTACAACATGGATGTAGAGCTATATATGTAATTGAAAAACCATGGCACCTGGATTCGCTCCCACGAGTAGTCAATTTACGACGCACTTAACTATTATTATACTCACACAAAGCCAGTGATTTAAATAGACCTGGAAACTATTTACTCAACAGTAAAGCATTGTTCTATTCGAGGGGTCCCCCAGAGTGAGGTAGGGCTGCTACATAAACATGTGATAATCATCAGGGATGTTCTCACCAGTTATTTATGTTGTCAATTTAAGAAATACTTCTAAGTGTCTTTATGAAACTTTTTTGAAGGTGAGATCTTGAGTTTGATTGTTGTACTATGGGAAGGCTTGTAAATATGTGAGTAAACTGACAACTAAGAGTGCATATAGAATTCATTGCTTTTTAGTACCCACAATCAGGGAATTTTCCATCATTTTCCGCTTTTGACAACCTGGTTTCATTCAACTCATAAAAACAATTTCTTCTTATCCTTCTATTAACCCTTTCCCCGTTATATGAACTTATGTATGTGTAATGAGTTCCCCATTTTTGCTGTATCGCTGCTGCTCCAACGCAGAAAGCGTCTACAAACTGCTCGGTCCTTGATCGCTTCAGTGGTTAGCGTTGTTGCGCATTTTCCATCTGAGAAATCCAGGAATTCTTTTTCCGACCTCGTTTTCTTACAGTTGGAGTGACCGTAGTTGATAGTGCCTTTCTAACCGGATTTTCCGCAGATCTTCTTTGAACGTGGCAATACCAACTTATTCTATTCGCCTCAAGCTGTTCGGTTACCGAATTCTTTATATGTAGACTTCCTCTTATTCGCGTAGATCTAATGCAATCGCGTTTAGTGACTCCACTAGACATCCTTAACATTTTCATTTCCGCTGCCGTCATTTTGTTTTTAAACGCTTCGTACATTGTCCAGCACTGTGAACCGTATATAAGAGCTGGTCTAACAACCGTGGTGTAGAGTTTCCCCTTTAATTTAAGTGGAAATTTTCTGTCGCAAAAGATTCCCGAATTTTCCCGCCATTTCATCCATCCCACACTCACTCTGTGGTTTATGTCGTCGTCACATTTCGCTTCCATGTTAACGATTGATCCTAAGTACTTAAAGATAGTGCTTTTCGGAAGAACTATTCCCTCTAACATTATATCCGGAACAGGTCGCAACGGATGCGCAAATGGGCACGTCAAATGCTCCGTCTTTGAACGACTTATTTTAAACCCGTTTCTCTCTAGCGCATTTCTCCATGAATCTAAGGCGTTTTGTAAATCTTCAACGTTATCGCTAAATATAACTGCGTCGTCAGCGAAGAGAATTGGCGTTACATTTGCTTCGCGCATGCAGTCTTTTAAAAGATAGTCGAATACTACGTTAAAGAGGAAAGGGCTAAGTACGCTTCCTTGATGCACTCCGACATTAACTGGAAATTCTCTCGTTAGTCCGGCAGAGCTTTTAACCGCAGTTTTCACGTTTCCGTACATGTCCTGTATTATTCTAACATACGTTTCCGGTACGTTTTGAGACCTCAGCGCGGCCCATATGAGATCCCTAGGCACTCGATCCAATGCTTTCTCGAGGTCGATGAATACCATGTGTAAATCCTTAGACGAATCTCGGTGCTTTTCCATTATTATTCGTAGGCTTTGGATAGCGTCCACCGTCGATCTTCCTTCAACAAATCCACACTGGCTATTATCGAGCTTTATTATTTGCCGAAGACGTTTGTTTAAGACTCTTTCGACGATTTTCATTGTGTGCGACATAAGCTTGATTGAACGGTAGTTGTTGCATTCTCGAGTATCGCCTTTTCCTTTGTATAATGGAACCAAGAAGCTACTTCTCCATTGATTCGGCATAGGTTGTCCACATTTTAATTTATTTAAAAGTTTCGATAGCCAAACGCTGCCAATTCCCTCCATCTTGGACCAAAACTCTGATGGAATGCTGTCTGGTCCCGCCGCTTTCCCCCGCTTCATTTTTCCGATTGCTATACTTATTTCTTCGATTGAAAAGTCCGAAACTTCCTCCTCGAATAGACCAGCTGTCGGCACGATATCACGTGGAAACTGTTTGTTAAGCAACTCCTTGCAGTATTCAAGCCACCGGTCACAAATTTCCTTTTCATTTGTTAATAAGCGACCGTCTGCATTTTTTATGTATTTCGGCGAGGTTATTTCCATTGAATTTTTTCCCCTCAGTGCAGCGAGCTTAAAAATATTTGGCATTTTAGTATTGTACGGCGTTTGAACTTCTTGAATAGCTTGTCTTCTATCTGCCGATCGTGAGGATATTTGTTCCAACTCCTGGTACAGGTTTTCCGCTGCTGCCGCTAGAGTTCGAGCCAGGACTTTCTTTGCGATCTTTTTAAGACGCTCGTATTCAAGAGCCAGTCGAGCTTTTTCGATATCGTCGCTCCGATCGCATTTTGTCCACGCTTGGAATGCACTCTTCCTGTCGGCCACGGCTCGTTTAGTTTCGTCATTCCACCACCATGTTTCTTTGCCGACGTGATGGTATTTCGATATAGTCCCCAGATGGGACTTTGCGAGTGTTATGCATTCCTCGTGCATGCTGTTCCACATTTCTTGCGGGCTAAGTGAGTCTGCGATACCGTTTATATTGTGAAGTACTTCTTTAGCCAGTGCGATAAATCTTGCGCTTCGTTCCTTCGATAGATTATACCACCGGATTTTTGGCTTTCCAAACGATGCCCGTGTTTTCGGTGGTTCCGCTGTGAAAAATTCTGTAATGAGCAGACGGTGTTGGCTTACTAGCGATTCTCCAAGTATTACTTTACAGTCCTTAACACGGTTTCTCATCGACATTTTGCAGAGGTGATAATCTATTTGCGTTTCGTGGCCTCCGCTGCTATAGGTGATGAGATGTCGTTGATGTTTAATAAACATTGTATTTAAGACGGTTAAGCCGTACGCCCTACACGCTACAAGGATGTCTTCGCCAGTTGAATTTCTGGTTCCAAAGCCTTTACCGCCGTGGCAGTCCTCATAATCAACATTTGTTTCTCCGACGTGGCCATTTAAATCTCCGCCTACGAAGAGCATCTCATCGATAGGTATATTTCTAAGCAAATTACCGAACTCTGACCAAAATGTATCTTTTTCCGATTGGTCGCATCCATTTTGTGGAGCGTACGCGCTAACAATGTTCCACGTTTCATTGTGTATGACGAGTTTAATACTCATCAAGCGGTCGCTTATTTTCAAGATACCAACGATGTTGTTTAGAAGATCCGCTGCAACAACGATTCCAACACCGTTTCGTCCATTGACCGTTCCATGGTAGAACATCTTAAATGCCTTAGTTTTTAAATCTAGAAAACGCGCTTTATTTCCTGTATTACACCACTTCGTTTCCTGTACGCACAGGATTTGTAGAGTTCTGCGACGCATAATCGCTTCCAGTTCTAAACTTTTTGAGGTCATCGATCCGACGTTCCAACTTGCAAACCGAAGTTTAGGAAAATATTTTGGAAACTTCATTTTGCCCGCCCCCGGAATCCGTCGGGCTCTGACACAAGCACTTCGGCTTGCTCTGGGATCACCCGAGTGCGTTGCAACCGTGGTGCCCAGCGGGGTAGTGCTATTAATTGCGATCATTTCCATGAAGTTTAAAGTTTGAGTGGTTTGACACTTGTATGCTCATTTCGAATTGATTGACTGTTCTTTTACCCCACCGGTAGTCTCCAGACGCGGGAACCCACTGATTGCATACAAACTTGTGGGAAAGTTTTAAGGTGTTAAAGTGTCATAGGCTCATTTTTGGTGTCATAGTTGCCTGTATATGATTGCTGTCCCATTTAGTCGCCTCTTACGACAAGCTGGGACGCACTGCGGCACTATTCTTTATCCGATGCCGCACGGACTAAATATTCGAGTATCCATTTCTTCCAAAATCTATGTCTTAGCTGACGAGCGATCCTCAACTGCTTGCGCAAGGTACACATTATTTCGTCTGGTTCCGACATCCTTAGTGTCTGTGTCCGATTAGGGGTGAGCGGCTCCTCTCAGTCGACGGTCACTGGCAGATGAGTAAGTGGCCGTGTGTTAACGACGATCTCAGCTTCAATTCCAAACACAGAAGTGTATGCTAACGGGGAGCAACTTCCTTGAGAGTAGGTTGTAGTACGCGCTTCACACACCTCACCAAACATTCCCAGACACCTCCTTCGGACGGGTTATTCGGGCAGTTGAATAGCAAGTGGACTCCTTTCGCTGACATGTCATCGTGAATACGTGGACAATCGAAAACCTCTGAACAACATTTGGCCTCCTGATCAGCGCCGACGAAATTTTTCCAATTTCCGCTGCGCATTCTCCCTGGCACTCCTCGTCAATAAAGTTGCGGATGACGACTATACACGCATCAGTTGACAAATCATACGCTACTTCCTAATGGGCAGCTCTCACAGTGAGGCAGGTGAACAAGGCTATCCATCGTTTCTCGATGCGGCGACCAATCGAAACAGTGATTGGTCCAAAGTAGTCGAGACCAGTGTAAGCGAATGGCCTCACATACGGTATGACGCGATCCTCTGGCAATGGACCCATTACTGGCGTGACTGGGTTAGCTCTGGCGATCCGGCATAAGTTGCAGCTGGCGACGACTGTGCGCATGACTTGACGTAGTCAGGGAACCTAATACTTGTGACGAATCTCGCAAATAGCAGCTTCAGTGTTCTGATGTTTCATCTCATGGTGATGGTAGGCGACCAATAGCGTAGAGAACAGATGAATTGACGGCAAGATGACTGGTCGTTTGGTAGCGTACTAGAGTCAACTGGCAGCGTTGATTCGACCATAAACTCGGAGAAGATTTTCGTCGTCGATGTATAGCGTAAGTCTTCGTAGTTCACTACCCTCTTGCAGTGGCAAGTCTCGCTGAACAAGGCTAATTTTAGCAGTGAAAGCTTGACGCTGAACTTGGCGACACAGCTGCTTTTTTGCGGCGTCTAATTCAGCTGTGGTGAGAACGTCATATCCGTGGCTTCTTGCCTTCGTGGACTAAAATTGACATGACTCTGCAACCTGGTAGCGTCGCCGGCCGGATTTTTCTGAGTAGGTATCCACCTCCAGCTAGATTGCTCCGTGGTCACCAATATCTCCGTGATTCTGTGGGCGATGAATGGTTTATATCGTCGCTGCTCGCTGTGTATCCACTGGATCACTGTCACTCCAAAGGGTGACACGGGTGATGTTCAAAGAATGTTCTTCTATCACCATTTTCGGAAGACGGGACCCGAACTGCGGCCTGGAGCTCGATCTGTGAGACTTTCATCGGTTTTAAGGGCGCACACTTTGTCTTGGCGCATATAAAGGCAATCTCGACGGCACCAGCGTCGGTCGTGATCCTCCAATATGCTACAGCGGCAAAGGCGTGAAATTTGAGATCCTTTGGTGCACCAAAGAAACGTGAGACAGTAAAGTTAGTTACATTTGGTAGCTATGTGCTCCATTTATCCCAAAGACCGAAAATTTCATCTGGCAGTGGTTCGTCCCATAGTATGCTACGTCGCCAAACTTCGCGCATTATTACCTTGGCAGCTATGACAAAGGGGCTAAGGAATCCTAGTTGGTCGAACACCGACATAATTATGCTTTTCTTTTTGTTGGGCGCCTTCCACCTGCTATAACGCCTTGGCCACACGGTGAAATTGCAGCTTATACCGAAAGTTATCACTGGCTGGCTGCCAGACCATATGCAAGAACTTTTCGGTGTGCAGAAGACATTCTCCGTAGGCTGGTAAAGCAAGTTTATTGGGTTCTATTGCGGACAGCTACCGAATTTGAAGTGAAGTTTCTCAGCTCGAATCCGGCGACTTTGTGAAGCTTTCCTACCTGCGTTGATATTTCGATTGCTCGTTCTATGGATTCCAAACTATCGCCGAAATCGGTGATGGCTTTGATGGTCCGTGGATCGCTAAGATAGGAGCTCCAATGAATTTCTAATCTTGAAGTGCTGGGCAGCACAAGAGCATGCGGCTCCAAATGTCATGACCATCATCTTATATATGTCGGGCGGTTTATTGTCTTCAGCATTGCGCCAAATAAACCTTTGGGAGCATCTGTCTTCTTAACGAACCAAAATTTGGTGGAATATACGAGTATCTTTGATATCTCCACATACGGCGACGATTCCTCTCCTAAAATTAAAGAGCACCTATCGCTGTGGCTGGTATTCCTGAGGACCTTTCAGTAGTTGAAAATTGAGAGATACTCCTCTAACTTCAGCGGCGGCGTCAAAAACGAGACGGAGCTTTGGCGGCTTATTGGGGTTAGTGAACCCAAAATGTGGTAAGAACCAGGTATTTGGAATGAATACAGACTCACAATGTATTTGTGTACTCGTGGATTTATTTCTGGAAAAGGAGATACAATATATATTGAATTGCTAAAATAAAGAGGATTTTACCGCGGTTTGCACTTCCTTCTCTTGATGGCTCCGAAGTAAGAAAGAAAGCATTTTATATTTCAAACTGACTGCTGAAGGAATATTCATGTGTTCAAATCTAGGTGGCGTGGTCGTAGAATAGTTGCGGTTAAGGGCGAGTTTGCATTTGGATCAATCCCACATACTAAAGTTGTAAGAAGCAACTCCTTGCGAATTCACGAATTGATTTATCTTGTCCTTCAGACTAAAGTAAGACAATGTCTAGTTCACTACTCATCGCTCTTTTACGGAATAAAATTTCTTTTCCCTCTGGTAACTTGCCGCCTTTTGAGATGTAGCCAGATTGTAAAGCAAGCTGTAATAATACAGTGCCAACAAATGAGCTGTGGGTTCATTGGTGCAACGTATTGTTCGTTGAACTTGTTAAATTCCAAGATATGAATGCTCTGTTTCTAGAATCTTCTGGCTCTTTTGTTAACTTTCTAGAGATATGGATGCAACTGGTACCTATATAATCGATAAAATGCAAATCTTTGATGGAGTGCTGGGAGCAGACATCTCTGGAAATGGAAATTTGAAAACCAAATTTGTTTTCACCTTTACAAAACCACATTTGGCAATATTCCTTTTTTTTCAATTTGAAGTTGCTACACTATGAGAGAGACCAAGTCCCACATACTAGTACGTGCATAGGTTGTTAGAAATTCGTGGTTCGTTAGAGAATCCAATTAGTGGGGGTCGGTCGGTTTTGTGATACAATTCACAAGACCAGTAAATATAGTAACGCTAGTAACTGCACTACCATCACATGTATTTTTCCAATTAAATTTTCGAATACCTCTTGGCTGTCTGACAAGTTATTTATGTCTGGCATGGCAATAACGAGAGCCGGAAATATACAGAGGAAATGCCCAGGGGTTTCTCTCTTCATTTGATTCTCCCTTTCTTTGTGTTTTTTTCTATTTTTTTTGTCGACAGGACAAGCTCTGAGAGAAATAGATACTCGTATGTACTCGTATTTGCCGTATTTTCCAGTTGGGTTAACAAGGGGCCCAGTGTTTTCGGAGGGATGCAGATGGTAAATTGTTTTCAACAATTGTTTGGCTATTGTTAGATCGAGTGAAAAATTGTTGGTTTTGTTCAACAATGTTGTATGTACTCGTACATCCATAAGTATGGGAATGTGGTGAAGGTTCTTGAATCATTTGTAGTGATTCTGTTGTCTCATCAAAGGTACTTTGCTGAACTTGCTGAGAGGTCTTCTAACAGACTAGTCTGCTCCGTCAATTGCTGTGGAAACTGTCATAAAAGTGCCCGATCCTAGCAAAGCAGACGGCCAGCGCTGATACAAATTATCAGGAGTTGGGGTGAGACATTTGAGGATACACAGTTCGTTGATGGTTTGGTATTTATCATACTATATGCACTATAACGTACCACAATAGCAGTGATTGGTCTTACTCAATTTTGCATTTTATCACCCAAAAGATATAGTCGCAGACGATGCTGCAATTAAATGTATGCCCAAGAAGACACACATAAATATCTTAAACATATTTAAGCAGAGCAAAATGACAGGCTTGACTAAATCAAATATTTATTTGTTAAAGCTTCCGAACGTTAAAGCGTCTAATCGCTTCTTTGAATTGCTTTTTGCTTGCAATCCAGTAAATGCTGACCTACATGTGGCAAGAAATGGCCAGTGGAGCAAATAGTTTTTCCAAGATTAAAGGAATCTAAAGCCCTACTCACAAAGTGCCTATTCCTTGCTGCAGCTCCAGATCAATTAACCAGCAAGACACTCCTTCAGTATTATGGATGTCCGAACGTTCCGAGGAGCTAGCCCATCAGAGATGCCGCTTCTGATTTGCGGAGGTTTCACTCGACCACCACAACGAAACACCTGGTTTGATGACGAATGCCGGCAAGCACATGCAGCTAAGCAAGATGCATATAAAGCGGCGCTGCTTAGAAGGACCAGAGCTGCTCATGAGCTCTATGAGCGGAAGAGGAGAGACGAGCACCGGCTTCTCAGGAGGAAGAAGAAAGAGCATGAGAAGCGTGCGGTCGAGGAAATTGAGAGATTCCAGGAATAAGGTTGGGAAGTTTCCCAAAAGTAAAAATAACATGCCACGGAAACAAACCCCGAACCGAAGCCTGTTGAGATAACCAAGAGAACATCTTAGTAGAATCGCAGTCGATGCTGAAGATTTGGAAAGACCATTTCTGCAGACTGTATAACGGCGATGACGAACCAAATACCGCTGTCAGGCAGAATCAACTGAATCAACCTTTCAACCTGGACGATGATAACCAACAATTCCGTCCACCCGACCTGGATGAAGTGAAGATAGCTATATCGAAGCTTAAGTCCAACAAAGCTGCTGGAGCGGATGGCTTGACTGCAGAGTTCTTCAAAGCGGCAGGCGATGACTTGGTAAGGATCATACACCAACTCATCTGTAAAATATGGTCGGACGAAAGTATGCCCGATGAATGGAACCTCAGTATTGTTTGTCCGATCCTCAAGAAATGAGACCCTCTGAACTGCAACAACTACAGATGCATCAGTCTGAAGCCGTTCGTCAACAACCAGTCCACCATCGATCAAATAATCACACTACGGCAGATCTTGGAGAAGACCCATGAGCTTTGGATAGATACACATCACCCATTCACCGATTTTAAGGCCGCATATGACAGTATTATAGAGACGAGCTATACAGAGCAATATCTAGTTTCGGCATCCCTGCCAAACTCGTCTGTCTGTGCAGGATGACGATGGAGAATGCACGCTGCTTCATCAAGGTCGGTTAAGATCTCACCGAGACCTTTGATGTCCAGAAAGGATTTAGACAAGGAGATGCGCTGTCATGCGATTTTTTCAACATCGTTCCTAAAAGAATAGTGCAAAACTCACGAACAAACACAAGAGGCACTATCTTTCAAAAGACCGCCCAACTACTCGCTTACGCCGACGATATTGACATAATCGGGAGAAAGCAGGGTGATGTCAGGTGCTCTTTCACCAGTATTGAGGCGGAAGCGGCAAAGTGGTTTTAGCGGTCGATGAGGGCAAGACCAAGTATATGCTGTTAAATAAAAAGGACACTCAATACCGTCGTCTCCGATAGAACGTCACCCTTGGCAGGTATAACTTTGAGGTAGTTAAGGAATTTAGACAACGACACCAGCGCTGAGATTAAACAAAAATAACTCTTGCCAATCGCTGCTTCTTTGGACTCAGACTAGCAAAGCCCTCTCTCTTATCTATATAAGACCTTAACAATCCCAGTCCTGTTTTATGGCGTAGAGGCATGGCATCATGAAAAATGTGTGAGGTGATTTGGCTGCTTTGAGAGGAAAATTCTTCGAGTGATTTTCGGTCCTGTCTGCAAAGGCGAACTGTACGGATTGTACAGCAACAACGATGTATCCAGAAGGGTGAAGAAAAGTCTCTGAATCCGCCCCGAGTGACAGCGCAGTAGAGGAAGACCGAGATTCAGGTGGCACACACAAGTGGAAGGGGACCTCGGCAAACTAGGCGTGCGAAACTGGAGGCAGCTAGCAAAGGATCGTGCTGGCTGGAAAAACTTTTTGACCAAGGCCCAATGCCCGCCCCTGACTGTAGCGCCATCTAGAGTAAGAAAATAAAATAAATATAATTAAAATAACTAAAGAATCAACATTCTTCCCGCCTTGAAGGGCCGAACGGGAAAAGAGGCACTTCAACAACCTGGCAAAGGAGACAGGTGATGAATCTGTGTTTTAAGGATAGTTTCTTCGACTCTCACATCCGCCGCATGAATTTTTCCATCTGCATCAGGGATAATTCTTTCAATTCTTCCGATGAGACATTGTTGAGGCGGCAAATTATCGTTGTTGATTAATACTACTGTACCCATGGTAGCAGCATCGGAAGCCGTATATAGAAAAAGAACAAAAAAACGAGTGGGCTCCGGTATCAAATTTAGCATGCTGCCTATCAAAAGATGGCCTAGAGTCAGAACTTGGGCCTACATCGGACGCAAAGTAGGCGAGAATTCATGATTCTGTGTAAGACAGAAATGATTACAGGTATGTAACCTGCAGAGATGGGATTTTGCCGACTTAACCGCTACTTTCCATAAGCCACCGAAGTGTTGGGTTTAAAGTGGTATAGTTACAAATTCGACCCGATGGATAGGGCATCAGGATAATTCTCTTTCTGCTGATCCGAAACCAAAGTTAAAAACTTCTTATGCTCATTTCGAGCTCTTATGGAATTCGTCCTGTTGCCGTGGTGGATTTTCTCACGTCGTGGAACAAAGCGTTTTAGGGCTGCTAGAAAACCTTGTGTGTATAAGTCTGAAACGTTTTCTAATTGAGTGGCGTTCGTCGCAAAACAAATAAATACTGACACAAAGCCCTTATGTCGGCAGTAGCTTCGATGTCCTTGTGAGATTTGGAAAGTTCCACAAAAATCGACACCTCTTCTGGCAAACAGGGTGGAATGAGGCACTTCAAATTGCTAATCACCATTTCGTGTGGGGCTACAATAAGGGTGGTAATCACATACCCCTCGTGTAAGGCTTCTACGCTATTTGCTGATAAGTTGAGTGAGTAAAGTAGTTACTTTAACACTGGAGCGATAAGTTGTCCCTATACGAAAGACTGTGAAATAAAAACGTAGGAGCATCGTGGGTTCTATTCGACAGAAAGAAACTTGAGATTACGCGACCAGGAAACACTTCCTTTTCAATTTCCATGGTGGCTCGTGCTATGTGTGCAATTCACCGTCTTGTTGAGTAGATGTAGTGGCTCTTCGTTCATCACACGTGGATTTTCAGTGCCCCAGAAACCAAGATTTTGCTTATTGACGCAATCGGTCAAGTGGAAATACGCCTCGTCCGTCGCTCATGATGATTTTCGATACAAAATCGTCCTCTTCATTGTTGAGATTGAGGATGCCTTGACAGTAATTTACACGTGCTTCATTGCTTTTCTGTTTGTATACTGCAGCTGTCTAGTTCAGAAATGTCAAATATGATTGACGTACGACGCCATTTGCAAAAATTATAACATCTTCCGATAGGAGGATTAATTTTGCGGCACCTTTTATATGAAAACCTTCTTGACAAAGTTGGTAGTATATTGAACCCATTGATGTTAAACAGGGTTGGTGTCAATACTGATCCTTGCGGTAGTCCATTACAATTTTTTTTTCGTATAAACATTAGATTTCGGTTTTTCCATTTTACTCATCAATTAAGTTGATTTTTTACAGGGTACAGGACGTAGGAGCTTTTAAGGTAAATCGTGCTATCATACCGAGACATAACTTACGGTAAGATTGATATACGCCACTGCTATCTTGAGAGTTTTCTTTTACCCCGTTTTGACGGTGTTGGATTATGGTCGCTCATTCTACTAAAAATAATCCGTTCTAGCACTCAGATGAGCTGTTACTCTCGGGTTTGTTTACTGGTTGTTCAGGTAAGAGGGTGGATATACTTTCGAAGCAACTGCTGCCATTTTCACTGAAGTATAGCCGTCCACTGGTTGGATTGAAATGCTCTGTTTTGAAATCTCTTTAGATACCTTTCAATTTGGTTCATGTACCATTTCTCTAAAGACAGTTGAGACTTGTTTTTTTGAATATGGTTGTCAGTAACGCTGGCATATAGTAGTAGTTTCTTAGTATTTCTACCTGTAAGTTTCCTCAATATACTCGTATGTACGTCATGCTTTTCTCTGGTTTAGTGAGTGTTGTCCTGGCTTGCTATCACAGTCCTTTTCAGACAAACTGTGAATTGAGTAACTACTAGCATTCGGGGTTATAATTTTTCTCAGACTCCTTGTACAATGAGGTCCACTTTAGAAGACACATAAAAGATGAGGAATAGATTATGTGGTTATCAAGTTATGAGTCAAGTAAAGTAAGCAATTAAGGTGACATGAATGTTGTTAATTTGGAAAAGGATTCGGAGATGAATTCGTTATTACTGGATATATTCGGTGCAATGAGAGTTTTTGGTATACTTTGGTATCTATGTCTACGAGAATTGTTATTCAACGAAATTAATGGCAGTAGAGTGGAACAATCGATACAATCAGATTTGAAACAGAAACTTGCA
The DNA here is from genome assembly GCA_928272305.1 of Volucella inflata. Taxonomy (NCBI): domain Eukaryota; kingdom Metazoa; phylum Arthropoda; class Insecta; order Diptera; family Syrphidae; genus Volucella; species Volucella inflata. Next base: position 186,434,104 of record OV743716.1, read on the forward strand.
GGTGGCTTATAATGGATTTCAAACTGATTAAAGGGGAAGTTATTGTCTTAAAGTTAGCTCTAGTGAAGTATTCTATGGATATCATACTACGAAGGCAATACTTGGCTAGTATGTTCAGCACCACAAATGTAATGTTATGTATTGTGATGAAAAGAAGATACATTGGGAAAGGTTCATCGTCAGTGATATAAGAATCTCCCGGAAGCTTTCTTGGTTTCAAAATTGGTTGTATAATGACATTGACTTAGTGAGAAAAGCTGGGATGAGATCTTTACAAACTCAAAGTGATAAAATGGAAGCAGCCAGCTGATCAATGTCCACCCCGGACTGTAACGCCAGTCAGCAGTCTAACTTGTCACAGATACAAATAAGTTCAGAACTACAAATTCATCTTAGTTTTCCAAATTATCACTTGCGTAAATTGTCTTTTGTAAATGTCTGGGATGCAACAATCAAGCATTTGTGATGTATACTACATCGACTTGTGAGAAGTCAAGAAAGCAATCCAAATAAAATATTATATGACTCAATCAATCTCGAAAAAAACTCTGCCAAAGTTCCCATATCTGATCACGTTTTCATAAAATATATCATTGGAATTGCTTGGTTAGAAAACTTTCCACATTTCCCCCATAAAAACATTGCAAATGCATAAATTTTTAGTAAAACCAATCAACAGCATATTGTTAAACAAAATCAGAATTTCTCTAGCAATTTTATTTTACTGCTGAATAAATTTCCACCCCTGAGCGACCTCAATTTCAGATGGAATATTTCTAAAACAGGGAAAGGAAATGGAAAATTCGCCATCAAGAGCGAACTAGTAAATAGATAGTTCACTCTCTGATAAATTTTTTAAAAAAAAAACGTGCAACTCGCAAAAATAGACGAAATAGCAAAACCAGAAAATGGACTTTTGTTCACCATCTGGACGAGTTCTTGAACCTCAATGACAACACTAAAAAACTGTCCCTCCAGAATTTTTTATTTTTTTCCTTCTTGGAATGACTCCGTGGCATTGAGGTTGCGTCCTTCTGGCTGCAAGTGCTTGTTGATTTTTACTCTGCATTTAAATTAGCGAAGCATTCTGCAGATGAAATCATGGTTTTGGGGCTAATTGCAAGCAGATTTCTTGCATGAGCTGTGGTCTGCACTCGAAAATTGATTTATTTTTGAAATTGTGAATTTGAAAACGAAAATTCTGCAGAATTTTCCGCAGAAAGGATGCTACAAAATCTATATCGATGACATCATCCGCGGGCAGTTCGAAGATGGCTTGTGGGGCTATTTTGAAATTAGCATTTCAACAGATTCGACATTCTGATACAAAATACAACTCCAGCAGCTGTTGTGACATTAATGAGACAAGTGTCCCTTGGACATTTTCTGCTCAAGTTAAAGCTAGAAACCATGCATCATACGTCAAAATGATTTTGACATTTTGGTTTGGTGGTTGTTATAGAGTGGATAGACAACTGCCCCTACGGAAGGACGACGTCACTTAACAATGTTTTTACGAGCTCCTTGACAAGGCATATGAGCGAAGTCCAAGGTAGGACAGTTGATAACCACAGCTTAAACGACACCACGCCTTGCGAAGGACTTAAGCTTATAGATTTTTCGGCTGAACTAAATTGAGCAGCTTGCGATAGACGTAAGACTCAGATCACCACCTTGTTACAGCCAAGGTGCTAAAGTATGTTTCCCGAGCACAACAGCGAAAATCAATTTCATTGAGAAGATATAACGTAGAAATGCTGCAATCGCCGGAATATGTGCCAAATGTGTATTACGAAATCCTTCAACAAGTCCTATTCCACAAGCATCAATTACCGAAGACTAGTGGCATTGCAACCGACCACCACTAAAATATTTCTGTATTGATGGAGAATGGCGGCATGCACATGCATTTAAACAAGAAGCGTATTCGTACAAAGTGGCGTTGCAGAGTAAGACGAGATCCGCCCATGAGTTCTAAGAGCTGAAGAGAAGGAAACAACACCGGCTTATCCAAAAGAAGAAAGCGTGTGATCCTAAATAGTGAAAGGTAATACTCCAGGAATAAAAGACAGAAGTTTTGCCAACAGATAACAAGACGTTTTCAATGCAAAAATTCCCATAAAGAAGCCTGCAGAGATAAGGAAGGAAGCCTAGCAGAAGAATCACAATCCGCACTTGAATATGGAAAACGTTTTTCTGTATATTGTACAACAACGAAGAAGCCCGACATCTCGCCGTGCGTCGGGTAGAATAGACCATTCAGTCACCATAGTCAAAACTTCCGTCCACCTGGACAAAATGAAGTGAGAAAGCCAATATCTAAACTAACTGCCTACCGGCTGGAAATGAATTCGTGGAGAGCATACTGAAAGAATGGAGTCTCAGTATTGAAAGTACCGTTACGGGCAGGTATTTTCTTGGAAATATAAATGTTGATCGGGACGATATTTTAGTATAAGCAGGATAGCGCAGTGTGTCATACAGGACATAGAATCATGACAATGACTTATTGAATACAAGACCAAAATATACCAACTATCTGGCCACAGAGATGGTCAGATTAGGCTCTGCTTAGGATGAGCCAAGACTTAAGAATATGAAACTTGAATATCTAGACTTTTAGTAGGGATTCAACCTATGTACATGTATGAAACTTTAGGAAAGCGCTTGATGTCTCTAATTGGCGCTAATGCTTATTGACTTGACTTATCATCTCTTGCAAGAAGGCAAAAAAGCCTTCGACTATGGTAGATAACTTACAAATCATCGGAAGCAGGGAATAATATCAAAATCTGCGAAGGTTAAGGCGTCGAAAAGCTAGACAACGAATCGAACACTGTCAGTCCCGCTACGAGGCTAAAGAAATCATAAATTTTCTTATCTTAATCTTTGGCGAAATGCCAGAATGTTTCCGTAGTGGGCAAAAGGATGATCTTTTATGTTTTCGCGAAGATACTGACTCCTCTAGGTCTACTCTTTCACCTGCTCACTAAGAGGACTTAAGAAAATCTTGTCCTTGTACTGTCTTTTAAGGCAATTGTCGATGTTGCACTCTTTATTTTAGCAGCATTTACATCATTTTGTCTTCAGTAATTTTTGTTGTTTCTGTGTTAATACGAGTACTTGCTAATCATGTCAATGCTATCGTGCAAACAGTTCTACAGGCTTTTTTAAAATCGAGCCAACCTAAGCTTACGAGGTGGACCCATGGTGTCCAAGTAAACATAGGACAGTGCATCACCCCTTCTTAGGACTTTTCCAGATTTTGCACAATCTGTGGGGTATGACAGAGATGTCAAAGCTAGACGCTGCTGCTCTGCACATCTCTTCACTGCAGATGCTTTCATGTGCGTCTCCCTTTTTGGGGTTGGTCTAGAATGTGAAGTGGTGTAAATATTAAGTCAATTATGGGCTACTTGTCCCACCGATAGAGGTTAAGCAAACATTTGTGACAGGTGTGTATACCACAACGTTAAGCCGCTTCGAAGAGTTTTCCAAAATAAAATGCAGGAAAGGGACGGCGTAAATCAATTTAGTCCGAGCACGTTGGATTCACATAAAGAAATCCAAGAAAAATTCTGGGTGAAATGGCACGACGTTCTTACTAAACTATGTGCCTCTCATGCAGAAAATACGAAGGAGGCATGAAGGAATAAGGAAAAGCGATAAGATGACGCAAAATGCTCGACCAGAGATTGATCTTGAATAACTGCTTAGACCTTGAAGACGAAAAAAATATCCAGAATTAAACTTTGAGGTCACGGTTTGAATCAGAGAAGACGAATTTCGTGATCTAACCAATCATAGTCGTCAACAGCCTCACAATGTCAGCAATGCAAATGCTCATAACATTCAATTTCATGCAGTCACAGTCAAATTGAGACATTGTTTGCTTAAAGACTAAAATTGTGCCAACTTAAATGGATGAACATCAAAAGCATAAGAGGGGGTATAATGGACACATAGCGCCAAAACAAAACAAGGTTTTGATGAGTTCACACATATAGATGAACAGGTTTTCTTAATTGATACACCCTCAGATCTGCGAGAATAATTATTGCAAACTGTTCCTCAACCCCTTGGTTGCCAGTTTCAATGAAACATTGCGCATTGCATGTGGTTACGGTCCCAGAATCAAATCTCACAGTGTGCTGAAGATTGTGTGCTTGAAGTCTCAAGATTCATAAAAGGAAGAATAATGTACATTTACTGTGGCAATTTTCTTTTCCTGCGTATGCCAACTCATGCCCAACCACATCTATGAATATCTCAAACCTTACTGCTGAATTAAGCTTTTGTTCTTACATTGGACAGTAATCCTTCCAATCAGTTAAGTAATACCACTCAACAATCCAATCAAAGACGAAACAAATACTTTCAATCACTGCAACGCCAAGGCAAAGAATCTCACGAATTCTCTTTGAAGCATCCATCATGGGGCATAGCAACGTTGCCACAGCGAAACCACTTCAATTTATCTCTTGAAGCGATCACGTAACTTCATTTCGATAAACCCAAGAAAATTCTACTCGTATCCGTTCATCACGAAGCCACATTGGTCGTTGAGGAATGGAATTTTAGACTTTTCCACCCAGCACAACCACAACCATTGGGAATTTAATACAAAATGTGTCTTGGCTGGCACTTCACTCCCGTGACCTTGATGTTGAACAACTGGATGCAGCTGTTGAATAAATTACTCCATTCAAGCCTTAATAGGAATGCCATTAACCGATGCACCGTCATAGTTAGCGTTTGCAATTCGACCGGGACATGAAGTTAAACACATTTCGCAATAATGTGGCGGTACTTTGCATCTGAAATAGACCTTAATTGAATGCTAATTAGATTCATCAAGCGTTCATCAGTATTCCCTCCTTCTTCATGTAATTTTTGAAAAGGGGAGAAAAATCCAATTCTTCTTTTAAAGTTCAAGTTAAGGGTTTTCTTTTCCATCCTCCCTTGGTGAAGTGTCCAATGAGGAAGCCAAACAAATGGCTGTTTGCACGGTAACAGCTTCGTTAAGGTAAATATTTGACACTTGTGTCAATAAAGTGTCATTAACTCATGGTAAGAGCTGTCATTTTCAAACACATACTCATGCTTGTTTATGCGTGAGATCGACTGACAATTGATTTATGAAAAGCGTTTGTGCAAGTAAAATGGGTGGACACTACTAATAGGCGCCAAACAATAAACTACTTGCTGTTGGAAAAATTGATTGACACTCTTGACGTAGGAAATAGAATTATCATTGGAATGAAATGTTATCGGAGTAGTTTCTTTGGGCTAAGGAATGTCGTTACTCTGACAGTTGATGTCAAAATTGGCCTTGGTTGTTAGGTTTTTGCTTTCGGGTCAGCTATTTAAAGACAGTACAGAGTCACATGCAGTATCAGCGTATGTGCCCGTAGGTAAAGGTGTAAAATGACAGGTTTTTTTGATTGAAACGTAATTACCACAGGAGAGCAGCTAGATAACTTACTTACTACAGGTGTCAGACTCAAACTAACATAAGGTTAAAGTCTCCGCCAAACGGCGCGTGAACCATGGTTATGCACATGAAAAAACACTTCAACCAAACGTCGGTATCACCACATTTTCTGAGAACAAATAAGCAATGTTAAATTTCAGTTTTAAAAGACTCTTTAGGTTCATTAGTCTCAAGATAGATCCATTACAATGACACTAAGCAATGAAAAAAGTGGTGACAATACCTTTACTTACCGAATTTGTATGGCGATTCTAGGCTTCGTAGAAGTGGTATCTTTCGACAGTTTATAGTTCACTTAGTAGAACATCTGAAGCAACACACCTTACATATCTGTCGATTAGCCCTGCCTCACCAAGGATGAATGGATGAAAAAGATGAATGACTTGTTTCTTAACCAAAATCCAGAGCAATTGTATTGGCTTTGTCTAGAATTGGTCCTAAATGAAAATTCGGGACTCTGGTATGGTTTTCTACCCTAGGTCCTACCTAGCCTAGGACACATTAAAACAATTGCACAGCTTTGCCATCCCCTTTCTATTGGAACAGATCACTCAGCCTTTACATTGTACTCTCCTTATTGAAATATCTAAATTTTTGGAAGAAAGATGACGATTAAGTGCTAATATTCGTCATATTAGAGGTAGAGCCCCGCGATGTCGTCATCAATTTCACAGTAAGCGTCACATTATGCTGTTTCACTTTTGCCCTGCACAAGTCACGATGCCAGGAAGAATTCAACAGTCATTCCAACTAAGGAACAGCTGGAGGATTGCTGCTCTAAAAAAATGCCGTGAACCACTCCTTGGGTCTGCTGGCAACCCGAAAAATCATAGCATCTGCGCTCTGCAGTTACCCAAAGACCAGTTGTCCCATTGTATATTCCAGTTCTCTAAGTCTCTAGCAAATTCATCGGCGTTTCTATTTTCGATCTGAAACCCAGATAAGACTTAGCGAATTTGTCCTTCCGATCCGACTCGACTACATTCCTTTTTTGGCTCATAGTGAATCGATTTCATATTTTTTCCATAGTGAGTAAATCTTTACTTATGCAGGCTAACATGGCAAGGGTATGCTTGACTATTTGTAAAATACAGGCCTACACCGTCAACTGGCCCACAACCTTATGTGGAAGGGATCAAAAAGATGTGATGAGCCAACTAAGGGCCTCGGATGTAAATGGATTTACGCTCGACAAAGACAATGACCTTCGGATCTACACGTGGAATGTACGGACCCTTAACAGGCGGCGGCGTGCTGTCGTGCATAGAGCAGAGATCATTGTTTGCTAATGCAATGTGATATAAACTATGATAGTCGTTATTACTGTAGGGAAAAGAAGCAGTGCTTATTTGGTTTTATCCATATTGCCATATGTGACAGAGACTTAGGCAAAAAGTCTTGTGCCATCAGAAACGTCGCCACTGATGAAGTGATGTGGTAAATTTCATTTCACTACCAAAAAGTCACTGATGCGATGCGAGAATTGCACAAAGCAGCGCCTCAGCCAAGGATGAGGGCCGATCGTAAGCTCTTAGAGACGGAAAGAATATCGGCTTCCCCAGAAGATGAAAAAAGAGTCGAGAAGTGCGCCGTCGAACATTTTGGGAGGTTGCACTCTAGGGAAGACATACAAAAGCCTTCCTAACAGCTCAAAAGAATGTGTCAATGCAAGAAGACCCGTACACAAGACGGAAACCTTTTAGGAGTATCATGGCCTGAGAATATGACAAAACCTTCTGCGGATTGTATAAAGAAAAAGAAGGTCAAAATCTTTGCGTCAGGCAAAATAGACCATTCAGCATTCCATCCACTTGATCAAAATAAAGTAAGGATAACAGTTTTCAAAGCTTTTGGAACTTCGAAGAGAGCATATACCAAATCATTTGTATGCTTGATGAATGGAACCTCAGTATCAGTATCGCCTGCAAGATTTTATCTGCCATATTGTATAAACGTCTTAAATCCTTCGTCAATTTCCTGATTGGGCCCTATCAATACTGTTTTAGGCCAGAAAAGAACATAATCGATCAAGTCTTCGCACTCCCGCAAATCCTGGAGGCTCGCCCGTCTGCGAAGATCGGCGATTGAGAACGCTCTCTGCTCCTTCAAAGTCGATAACGACTTAATCGATACCTTTGACTGTCAAAAAAGGTTTTTGATATGCAATATCGACGAATTGAAGAACTAAGGAGGCAAAAGTAAATACAGATATCCCCAGAATTTCCGAGAAAAAAAAAAGTCGAAAAGTATCCGCTCCGTTTGCGTTGACGGGCTTTGGACGAGGAAATTCAACGATGAAGTATACGAGCTGGACAGCGACGTCGACTGAGTAAGAAAACTGCGCATCAGTCTCGTGCGATGGCAAGGACATGTAGGGCAATTAACACCACTGCTTCGGCCCGCATATGTTAATCAATTTGGAGTGTGCAACTGGAGGCAGTAGAAAATGAGCAAATTAGATGAAAAAATGTGTCATTCCTGCCAAATGTTCTCCTGACTATATAGCTTCTAGCACAAACTCATAACTTTCTCTGTTGCTATTTCAAAACTTTGTCATGCTTGTTACTTAACTACTCATCTTATTTTTCAGTTAAAAAGTTAACTAAGCGACTTCCTTTTACCTCTTTGCCTGACAACATTCTCAAAATAACAAAAGGAGCTATAGAATTTTTCCATATTTTTGAAATTGGTACTCGTTGACGAATTCGTCGTTTGGGAGAAATTTCAAAATTCCCAACAACTTTTTAACTTTCTGACGTTAAACTTCTATTTTTTGTCATTAGTGGAGTACAGTAAACTTTTTAAGGAGCTTCCCAGAACACAGTAAAATACTCATATATGAGTAGATGCGTAGATACGTAGGAATGCACTTTGCATGTGGGTGTATACTTGCAGCAACTCATTAATTAACCGATTTGCTCAGAGCTAATTTGAATGGTGGGTATCTTTTATACGAATTATAAGTATTTTGTTCAAAACAAAAACTAAGCGCTCTTCTATCTAACTTCCTGATTGCCAAAGGGGAAAATAGTTTTTGATAAATGTTAATTAAGTCACATTTTCCCATGGTACACGAGAAAAACTCGGGTAGAAGGAGGACTCAAAACTGATGATTCTTTTAAGATTAAACTTTTAAATTAGAAGGACTCATTTAAAGATATGCTTGGGAAATTAAACTTTGAAGGGAATCCCTGCAAAACTAACCGAGAGGTGCGTTAAAGCTAATACGCTATCTTACTCTCTTGGAAGAGGTCAGAAATGCCAACTTCACAATATTAATAAACATTGCCTTTCGGCCTTAAAACTATCTTACGACTAATGGTCTTGTCTATCAATAAATGGGAAACATTTCTAAGAAATTAGTTTTAGAAAAAGCTTAGATACTTCATCATTTGCTTTTAATTTTGTATAAAACTTAAAACTATTCTACTCAATCTACATAAGCTACTTATTCTAATTTAAACATAATCAGGGTGGTGAGCACTCGTAGACTTTCTCTCCGGGTGGTCATTATCTCGATTGCGATTTCGAGGGCGCCTGGCAATCCTCAACATCGTGCACAAGCACCGCCCAGACTTAACTGTTGCCATGAAGCATCAATCACTTTTTAGAAGTGGCACCCTGTGTTAACGAGCGCGGCCTTTCCACGAGATCCTCCTAACCATCTTTAATCTAACTTAAAACAAGAGAAGTACCGACTAGTACGTACCGCCCTAGGAAAGCGTGACTACCCTCCCTACTTCCACCAAATTCAGCGAACTGTTTTTCGGCATCGACCCGATCCCTTTCTGCGATCTTTGTACTAAAACGGAGAAGTTCCTGAGCATTAGCAACATACCCGTCGTAGATGAGCCGCTTATCCTTCTCAGCGTGGTGGCGGTGGTATGTTACCGGGATACCATCCCTACTTTGCACTAAACTTTTAGCATCTATTTGAAGAAAAGCCCCCGGGGGGATAAAGTCAGATAGAAGTGCGCTCTTGTGGTATATTTCATTTGGGTAATAAGCCCCAAAGATCAAGCTGTTGTCGCTGGTCTTCGCCCTTGAAACTTGCCTTCGAATCACCTAAATCAGGAAATTGTCAATCCTATTCAGATGAGCCCTCTCGTAAAGGGCTATTTTTTTGTACCAGACAGGTCCTAAGACACTGTCTTTCAAACACCCGAATCTTTTCCATGTGATACGGCGCTACATTAAACCACATAGGGCAACCATGCGCGATGACTGGCCTGATTAGGGCCACATAGCATTTGACCTTCACCCTGGAGACCAGTTGTCTGATGTGAAACAGCCTTCTAGTCAGGGCTAAGACCTTCTTGGCTCCGGCAAGGCAAACCTCTATATGATTGTCAATATACAGATACTTATCGCGCCAGATACCAAGGTATCCTCCCGCTAATGGCAGCCTGTGCTGTCTAATGATGGCTAAATTTTTCCAGTTATGTCTGGTATCACTAGAAGCCCATCTCAATGGAGTCCTAATTAAGATTGTTTCCGACTTTCCAATCGTCACAATACACCTTAATATGATCGAAATCACGTTGCAGAAGAGTATTGATGACTTCGATTTTGGGACCTGATCTGTATGCCACTAAATCGTCTGAGTACGCTATAGAGTGATTGAGGGAACCTACTAGATCACTTGTGTAAATGTTAAACAGTATCGGAGAAATCACCACCCCCTGTTGTAAGCCGTTTTAAATGTCAAAGACCATGCTCGAAATGACGTTACCACATTTGACAACGAACTTCTTTCCCATAAGCATGTTATAAATCATATATAGAAGTGGTTTCGGCATGGGCATCCTAGTTAACTTATTGAAATCCCCTCTAGCCATACGGTGTCGAAGGCCTGTACACTGGCAGGCACCTGTACACTGGTTGTTACATTTATTCCATTGTATGTTGGAGACCAGCTTTGACGCTGCATGAATAGTATCCTGTTTCGCCCTAAAACCAAACTGATTTTCCGGAATTATATTATTCTCCTCAACCCACCTTAACAGCGCTTTCTTGACCACTTTCTCAAATACCTTGCTTATATTCGGAAGCAAACTGATTAAAAAAAAAAGCAAATCCTTTTAGTTTACAGTAGGTTTTACGTAAAATATCGATTTTGCTTGCGTACTGGTCACAGAAACCAGTACTTTTTGCAACTGGAAAACTCTTTCTGCTTTTGAAGATTGAAACCACAGCCACTGTGATGCTCTCACTAGGGGGTAAGGCCCAAACCAAACTTTGGGAGACCTGACTCTCACGATACCACGTTTTAAGTCCTGGTGTGGACAGCTTGTAATTGGCCAATTTGCACCAGTTTTAGGTGGCGTCTATCTGAAGATATTTACGATAAAAGCAGTATTTGTTCTGCATCTATTCATTGTTAGACTATGTCATTAGACTTTTCACGAATCCCAGTGAGGCATGGAGTAAGGTCATGTCTTGACAGTTCTTTGGCACTTTAATTTTCCTGTATGCTCCTATGATCATGGTGCCAGAAAAAAAAGGCTAACTCTTATTGCAGTCATTGAAAAACTTATGGGTAAACGTGGTTAAACAGAAATTCTTAATTTTGTCCCAGTTATCAACGAAGAGCGCTATGTTTGTTATAGGCACTTACCTATATATTTAAGTGTCACTTCAGTGACAACTAGGATTTTCACCTGAAAGAATGATTATGAATGAGGAAACCTGGGGGACTTGGATTTGCCTAATTTTATTGGAAAACGCCCTCTGTTTCTGAAAATAGATACAGGACACAGGAGAATTGCTGAATTTGCAATGTGCTTAGAGTACTTAGAGTACTATAGACCTGCCGACTAGCCCTAGTTATAATCGTTGTTATATAATGTTAAAGGGGTGGGATTCTGAAGGGCATTTGGTCAGAAATAGGTCTGTGGTCTGTCTTATGAACTCTGCACACCTTTAAATATCGAAGGTCTTGCTTCAGTTGTCGTTTTCCATCCAAGTCCCCCAAAATCTTATAGTTGAAACGAGATTGTTTGGCAAACAAAGAAATATAAATATGCCATTCGCATCCTTTGTCTTGCGGTTCCTCTGTCTTGGGGATTGACCATTTTTTTAAATGTGTTATTGAGCTTTGAGGTTATTGACACTTTAGAAGACTTTCCAAGTCGATATGGATAACAGCCAATTAAATACGCCTTCAATGTCTCATCGGAGTATTTCTCGCAAGTATGCTTCAGCCCATAAGCCAGAAAAACTTTTGAAGAGTTAACCCGGCGATTTGGTCATCAGTAGTCTCTGGATAATCTCCATCAGGTCTTAACTTAAAACAGAACCTCCTTGATTGGTAAGTAGCGTCTCACAGTTGTCTCAGATAGTTTGGCTTAATACTCTTTTTACGAATTCAAAATTAGTTTCCTGTCTCTTATTATTACTATAAGGCCGGTCCTACCCCGAGTAACTTTACCAAGCTTATACACAAGCAAATATTTTAGATTCAAAATCTAAAGAAGATGTTTTTCAGTTAATGGTGCGGGTAAGAATGGACGCGTTGCCGATGAAGGTGTTAGGGAAATAACAGGGCTTTTTTTTATTATGCATGAATCATGCACAATAAAATTGATGCGTAGCGCCCTTGTAATATAAGCTTTTAAAGATTCTTTTAACAAGCCATGTGCAGAATTAGCTCTTTTAAGAATGCTGTAAATATCTGAGTCGAAATTTAGTCCTCTGTCACAAATTATTTCTAGATCCCGTACTTGGGTAGTGGAGAAATAAGCTCAGCTTAGATAAAGTGGTTTGATGGAGGGACTGCTAGATGTTTACGGGAATTGGTTTTGCTTGCACCATATTGAATATTTATTTAAGCCGTCTTTCAGACAATGGGAGTCAGAAGGCAATTTAAAGACTTTGGATATATTACGAAAGTAATTATTAGCTGAAACGAGGTTTATATTCGTTAATCGTTAGTTTGGAGAGTATTGGTCCAAAATGACATACCTGAGGGACACCAGATATTGCTTAAACTGTATCCGATCTTGAGTATATTAACATGACTCTGTTCTCTCTGTCTTTTAAATAGGCCTGCATTTATGTCAGAAACTAGAAACAGAAACCAAGCTTTTTTTTACGAAGGTCCTGCTGAAATCTGTAGAGATTTCGTTACCATCATCCAAAGCACAGAGCGTCCTAAAGTCGAACGCAATTACTCGTATTTAAGTAGTGGGTTCATATCTATTTGTAGAGAATTTTAGTATGGGTCTTTAATCAATTACTTCTGACTTGCTTCATTTTTTATAGAGATACATTGATGATAAAAGATTCCTTCCAAAGGAAAGGAAAAGTATTATATTTGTTGAAATAGACGTGTTAAATAAGTCAATGGAGAGAGGGCTGAAATGGTTTTCATATTCATTCGTTATAAAAGCCGGGAGGCCATCAGTGCCAGGAACACAATTATCTTTAAGTTTGGTTACTTTTTCTGATACCAAAGATGGAAAGTTTCTCTTATAACTGAAGTAAATATGTACGGGTTCAAGTGTTTTCTTTAAAAACTATCAATTTAAATGACATGGGTCTTTGGGTCTGCAGAAGATTCACTAAGAAATTTAATAGTTGAACGATAGTCGTCTGATTTTCTTTTGGTATAAAATTAATGAGGGAAGCTTGGAAATTGTCCTTTACAACGTCGATATTCTCTGTAGATTGACTTTGTATTATCAGTCGCTGATGTTATCGTGTTATATAGTATATAGTTTTAAATAATGCATTACTAGAGAATGTGATATTGGCTGGAGTTCCATAAGCTGAAGGAATACACGATAGAGTCCAACTGTTCGTTGAGAAGATTCTCTAAGATAGAACGAGTATTTTCTGAAAGAAAAAGGTATTTTCTTGATCCCTGCGGTTATGTCGTTGTATGAGTTTACAGCATCTCTCAGGTAGGAAAGATCGTGACAAAAAATTGTTGTATGTTGTGGACAGATGTCGGATTCCTTGTTGTTAGATTCGCTTGATTTATCGTTTAGCCCAATTTTCTCACTTCTGGTTAAATGGCTGTAGACACACTTTTTTAGTTTACAACCCCCGAATTCAATCCCAAAATTTTAATGTCATTAGGCCATTTTTGAAGAGTTGCAATATTTTGGGATGTTTTGATATTCTTGAGCCACGGTCCATATTACAGGGTCCCGACACCGTCGTGAAACTTCGTTTGGACCTAGGTTTCGAATAAGTCGAAGTAGCTCAGGAGGGTGTAGACCAGGCAGTCGAAAGGAGGCTTTGATAATCTCAGCGTAACTACTGGCACGGGAGTGCGTAGCCAAGCCCTTTAAACGGGGATTTTATTAAGAATCTTGTCCTTTAGGAGGTGCCGTGTGTAAAAATAATCAAAACACAATTCAAAGACAACCATCAGCATCTTATTATACGATCCATTTTTGAACCAGATTCAGATTCGCGCCCATGTCCTTTTAGAGGATAAAGATGCAAGATTAAAGACGAACTATATGGTCTACTTGACCGAACATATGTTCAGTGCCTCAGCTATGCCACCAAAATTGTGCTAGGATGTGTTTACATAAGGCTTGGTAAGTATGCCATCAAGTTCTCGATATACGATTTTATGCGAATACTGAATGTGGTAGGTATGTTGAAGTTTAGCTTGCAATACTAAGGAGACTCGAGCAGTTTTTGTAGTCTCCTATCTTGAGGACCAGGGAAACAAAGCTAGGATTGTTATTGCGCTACTAAATGCTTGTTGTTTCGCATTATTCTAAGGATTCTGAGAGAATTGATCAGAAAATGCTTTTGCAGTCCTTTGTGATTGCAGCTGATCGTCGTCCAACTTCCATGGGTTGTTGAATGTCCTTGATATTTGCTTTCGTATGTAAGCTACATTGTATAAGTAAGACTGATATAAGTTTCTTTAATGTTTAATCTCGAAATACTAAAGTATGTCTTGTGTTGTGGCCGTTTTCTATAGAGTGTTGAAGTACGCGAAATGTGTGCTAGCTATGATGATATTTCGCCCCGTTGTGAAGTCAATTAGAGTAAATTAGAGCTTAATGCGTACAAGTTATATTTTCCAGTTATACCCAATATGATTATTTTCTTTTCTAACTTAGGAACTTAGGACTAAAACCACTTGTAAGCTTTTACCACAGTGCTCAGAGTATTGCTCATATATTCGTATATGTCGGGTCAAAGGGCTTTTTAAGGCAATCTTGTGTGCAAGTTCATTTCAGACTTATGTTGGCAAACTTAGATTTGATGTGAATCATTATTATCAAACCCCTTGCATGCCTAAAAATTCAAGACTTTTGGCCTAAGTGGTCTCTGCTTTGTAGTGGTGTAAGGCTGGATGTCTTTAAGCGTTCTATGCACAGCCGAAATCATCGTCTGTTTTACGTTTTCTGTGGTATAAATCAGATAGCTAATCCAACTCCATAGATTTGATTAGATTATATTGTCAAGGGAGGTGGCCAAATGTATCCCACATCACTGGGGTCACAGATCGGTCTATTGTGCTGTCCTCCATTTAAAGCTCATCTATAATGGCGCAGTTTGTGAGGAAGGTGGCTAAGTCTTTAAGTAAGCTGGCGGCTTTATCCGCCGCTTCGAGGAAGAATTTACCTTGTTTTGATTAAACCATTGCCATATGTGTTCTGCTGTTTCTATGTTCTCGTTACGAAGTCTGCATGTATTGCCTTGTGCTATGCACATGAATCACCACACAACACTCCGTAATTCTTGTTGAGCTCCTATTCAGGTGTAAGACTATTTAGTAACAGAGGGCGCCCGGTATCTTGTATCTGGACCCACCGTCAGTGACTGAGTTATTTCTGGTTGATTATAGGCACGATACGGATAACAATCTAGTCCAAGCCATGTTTGAACCATAAATTTCGAGTAGCATTTGTCTCTACCTGAGAATTTGCGAAGTGGCTAATTCCCTGGTCTAGCCTCATGTTTCTCTACTCAAGCCGCCGCATCGCGTTTAATATTCGGGACGGATCACCCCATAAACTCTAATCTGGATGGCCAGACTTTGAGAGGATTGCGACAGTAGCCTATCACTGGGATAAAAGATTTAATTATCTGCAGATTTTTTTCTTATCATTTCCATTTTAACATCTTAGAAGAATACTTATGATTCTCAGCACGGCTCAAATAGGGTTAAATCTAACGTCGACATTGTAGAGTCATGTCTGTTGCGCCGAGGTTTATCCGACTGTGCTTGCCCAGGGTCCCCCGCCCAATTATCAAGGCTTCGTCCATCAATGACGTTATCTAATAAGAAGCGGGAGTAGAGTAAAACTTGACTTATCTATAACATCATCAGACCTTTCCCCTCTAATGCTTGCTATGATTTGGCCAGTTACAAGCTGCCGGTTATAGATCTTGTTGAGTGGCAAGACCATTGAACAGGACTTTAAACACGGTACAGCGGGAGTAAGGAGCCCCCGGACTTCGGTCCGTCCCTAACTTGTTGAGGTATGCCCCCTTGTGGGAGTGTCACTGTGGCTGTGGTTTAAACCTAAATCACAGGGAGGGCGGCTCTGCTAGGGTTCAATACCCGCAGTGGAATTTCTGAAAATGGTGTATACTGAGATCTTAAGACCAGTAAGAGGTTTTAGGTAGGCCTCGCCTCATATCTAGGGTGGAGCTGTGCCCTCAACACAGCTCCGCATTGGTATTATTTGTAGCAAATAAGCGATGGTAAAGCGTATCTTTGCCCCCATGGATGTTTGACATCCCGTGAACTTAAGTCTTCACGATAGGAGTTCACGATAAACACTAGACATATCTGTCTAGGCCCAGAGGTCTATACTGTTTGATTCTTCTATTCTCAACTTAATTTTGGCCCAGGAGTAATTTACATTCCTTACTCCTTTTATGTCTAACACCCTGATACAGTACCCTTGATGGTCGCGAACATGCGAGTCCTGGAGTTTTGTGATGACTCTCTTGTTTATATAACGTCAAGCTCTATTCGTAAATCAAATCAGAGGTAGTGGGAAATGTACAACATCCTTAATGCCAACTCCGGCAGAAGTGTCTTGGCATTTTGGTGATGGGCAATGACAAGAATCTGCCAAAAAGGAGCCAGCATTTTCCTACTAAAATCATTAATCACATTTGTCGAAGCATCAAAATGATACGAAGTCAATGTATCTATGAAAACTCTATAATTTGAATTTGTATCCGTTTCGGTAATTGACTGTATCGTGCAGAATAAATTTTACCGTTCGTATTAAAAGGAATGAGAACGCCAGTGACATCAGTACTCGTTCGTATTTAAGTGCCAATATCTTCCACATAAATAAAACAGGCATGTTTACTGAGCCCCACTCGTATGACCTAAAATTATCTTCAGCTCTTCAACGTTTCTGAGAAGAGAATCAGAATTAAGCGTATGAAAGATTGAAAATTGATTACTATGGCAAAAACTAAACCCTATTCTCTGTCGAATTTAATTATTACACTTTTCTCTGTAATTAAATTTTGTGAAGGCACATCCAAGATAAGTCGCACTTCAATCTACCAAACTCGATTAGGTGTATCTGGCACCTCAGTCTGGCTTATCCTCACACCCATCTCTAACTTACCAGCAATTTACTTTCCCTCAAAAGCAATTAATCCTCTACATAAATTCGTGCTGTGTTTTCTCCAAAATTAATAGAATTACCCGGCGCAAATTCAATTTATCACTTAATCAAGTCGATATGTTGTATGAGTGTGTGTGTGCAGAACAGCAGAAAAAAGAAAAAAATTCGATTGCTGATAAAAAAAAATCGCTTGTCGGATGTCCGTCCTATCGTCGTCAACTGCTGATGATCCCTAGCAGTTTTCTATGAGCATATGTAAGTTTCACACATACGAGTAGAATATCTACTTGTTATCTTGTTATCCTTCCAAGTTTGTGTTGTTTTTTTTCTATTTATTTTTGCAACTCCAACATCAAATCGCTTTTGACTTAAGGATACAAAATATCTTGAAGCCAAAAAGTACTCAGTGACTTTATCCTTGCTATAGAGTCTCAACCTCACTACACCCAAAGACATCCATTAGGAGAGCAATGAGTACGAAATCAATAAACGTTCCTTCGATGGTTCTACGAGTATGTACACGTAGTTCGAGTTTGAGTACATATTTGTCTCAATTGGGTAATTTGGGGGATGAATCTTATGGGATATCTGCTCCAGAAGATGAGAAAAAAATCAACATTTCTGACATTGCCATCAGAGACGTAGACGGAGATACGAGTACTACGAGACGATTATCTGAGGATTTGTAATGCTTGCGGGTATTAAGGACATGGCTATTGATATTTCTTAAGTATGTGGTGCGGATACAGATATGGTGATGCGCATCTTTCAATATGCAACACCGAATTGAAGAAAAATAAGATGCGAATCAGTCGCATGAACTTGCTAAATCCTAAATCTGTGGAGGAAATTGTGATAAATTTTCTTTTTAAAACTTGTTATCATGGCAACTAATCCATTTCAACCACTTTTTTACCATTTTTCCTTTAATTATTTAAGATAAGAGCCTTGCGCAGAGTGTTAATTGGTGGCTAAAGAATCCTGTTCTTCCAGTCGACATTGATTAACTACTCGTAAATTGGACAAGTTATTATGCTGCCTTCAAACCTTCCGTAAAAAGAAAACCTGAAAGGGTAGCCTTTTTAGCATTAGCATTCCCAAGGTTCTTAAAATATTCTCCAGATTTTTACTACGTTATTTAAGACTGCGTTCTTTTGGATTACTTGAAAGTTTAAACAATGCTCGATCCCTGGGTGTTATGTCCTGAAAGCGCATTCACAATCATCGAGATGAATGTAGAGTTGCAAGAGATTATCGTTGTCTTAAAGAGTGCCGTTCGGACTCGGCGATAAACCGTAGGCCCCGCTCAGATGTGACAAAAATGAAAACATGAGCAACACAAATGAGTGGCAAGAAGCTAGGCCATGGCCCACACCGGGTTGCCAGCGCCACAGTGTTTTTTGTTTTGATGGACGATGTGCTCGATGAGTCTCTCGAATGGAACCATGTTTCTCAAAATAAATTTGAACAATTTGAAAACATAACTCCAGCAAGATTCTATTCATGATGAGTTGGGACACTGAACTGAACTCAAAACAACAGAGAACCGCCAAACGCTCTCCTCCTCTTAAAAAAAAAGGTTTTAATTGTCATTATCATGGCTGCATTGTGGAACTGAATTATATTATTGCCGCTATTAAATCATTTAGAAGATACTATGGAATATGTCCTTCTATCACGATCTTCTTAAGTCACCAGATATTTGTTAAGGCGGTGCAAATATGTTCCAAAGTGGAGGTTGGATGTTTGAACAGTGCGGCCATAGTTTTTTTTATTTTTTTATTTATTCAATTAATTTTTTCATAATCTTAAAAACTAATAACAATAAGTTGAATAAATATTAGTGATCATTCTTAAACAAAAGTTATTGGTGAATGACACTTCAAAAATTTGTTTTCAATTTGGAATATAATGTGGGGTGATAATCAGTAACATTTTGATTTACAATTTTATAAAGTTTAGTATAAGAAGAAAGAGATTTAAAAAGCAAATATAAACATAAAAATTCATAAGAAAATTAACATTGATTTAAGATGTAAATATGATTGTGTTGCTGATGAAAAGGAAGATGTTAAAAAAATGATTCAATATTTTCATACTCGTAGCTCAAGGTGAATAGCCAGTTTTTAACATTTTTAGTGAAATTTGGATATCGAGTAGTTTCTCTTATAAACAGAGGCAATCTATTAAATATAAATGGAGCCGTATATGTGTAAAAATGTGAAAAGTGTTTTCTATGTGCAAAGTGTACATTTACTATGAACATATTGTTTACACGTAGATTGTACATTTGTATATTTATACTTGGAATATTACCGCTCTGCTTGAAGAACTCTATTAAAACTTTAAATACATATAAATTTCTGATTGGTAGTATCTGCAATATTTTGAATAAGGGCCAACAACAAGCTAATCGATTTTTATTTGAAATAATTCTTAATAAATGCTTTTGAGCGGTAAGTAGAGGACTGAATGTATTGGGATACGAACCCCCCCAACTTGTTATCCCGTATTGCAACTTTGATTGTGCAAGACCATAGTTAATCATTAACAAAACATTTTGAGAACAAAAGGGTTTTAATAGGTATATTTTACGTGTGACCTTCAGCATATAAGTTTTAATAATTTTAATGTGGTCCTTCCAGTTTAAGTTAAAATCAATTATAACACCTAAGTACTTAAAATTTTGAACTGATTCAATCTTGAAGCAGTTTTCTGTGCAGGGTAAATCAGCAGAGAAATTACTATTTCCACATTGATGTATGGGTAAGGAAAAGTGCCTACAATCATGAGCATGGAACCATAAATTGAAATCATATAAGCTGTTACCAGATACACCTTAAAACAAACTAGTTTTGTTTTATCGCTTATAATTAATTTATGGTAGGTAAACCACAACCGTAACGCTTCTAGATCTTCATTTATCGACACAATACTTTCGAAAATGGTTCCATATCCATATGTAAAAACTATGTCGTCCGCAAAAGCTGTTGGAGTGCCATTTAACTTGAGTTTGAAAAAAGGATTAATATAAATTAAGAAAAACAATGGTCCAAGTACAGAACCCTGAGGAACACCGTCCTTTAATAACCTGGATGCACTCGAGACTTTTTGTGTTCTTTTTACTAGGTAAGAACGAAGCCAATTAAACATATTTCCACGGAAACCAATATTGAAAAGTTTGCTAAGCAAGAGATCGTGGTTCACCAGATCGAAAGCTTTTGTCATATCAATAAAAAGCCCAATTGTAGATTTGTTATTATTTAAACTTCCATGTAACTGACTACAAACCCTTAAGATGGCGTCCTCAGTAGACAAGCTTTGTCTGAAACCAAACTGATTCTTACTAAAGTAGTTAGACTTGTCCAAAAAAGAGACAATTCGAACTTTTATCAATTGGTCTGTAATTAAAAAATAATATGTCTATTTCCTTTTTTAAAAAGAGGTATGACTTCGGCACTTTTAAGATGGTCAGGAAAGTAACCCATTTCAATACTTTTGTTAAATAAAAAGGACAGAACATCAACGACATACCAGGCGACATTTTTTAATAACTTACTCGAAACACCATCATTTGTGCAGGAGGTTTTATTTTTAAGGCACAGGACAGTTTTATAAACTTCAACTGGTGTAATCGGATTATAAACAAAACTATTACATTGAACATCATCCATAAAAGGCACATCTGACCAAGAGGAACAGTTGCAGGCTTTACAAGGATCAAAACTTGGTTTTAATTTCTCAGAAACTTCAGTGAAATACTCGTTAAAAATATTAGTAATATTCCCAAGACCTGGCTCCATAATTCTCCCCACTTCAATGCTATCAATCTTAACGCCGCTTTTAACCTTTCCTAAAATGTTATCTACTACTCTCCACTCTTCGCGTACATTACCTTTAGCTCTCGTGAACATATCACCATAGAAGTTGTTGCGGGCGTCCTCGATTTCTTTATTCACTAGTTTACAAAAATTTACATAATGTCTCTTAAGTCTTGAGTAACTTTGATGTTTTTTACATTTTGAATGCAATTTTCTCTTTTTCCTTATCTTATTAGGAAGACTATTAGTCATCCAAGGTTTTAAATATTACTTTTTAATTGCACGATTTTTTACGAAAGTACTCGATTTGATATGTTTTTGAAAAGTTTCAATTTGAGTCAAATCATCATTAGACGGGCGATTCCTTTTCTACGTTCCAATCGAAAAGCAAAACACTTCTCATAGGCCGATTTTGGAATCGCTTTCGACTCCTTCTACCCAGTGGTAGCTTGAGTCGTGAGAATAGAAAAAAGTCACAAGGAGCCATGTCAAGCGAATACGAAACTTGCGAACGGTATGAACGTTGACGATATGAATAAACCACGAGTAGTTTCACCAAAATACTGGCCTCTTGGGACAAACATTTCCCCTTTAAAGACTCTCTATTTACTATCTTCCCTGGCAGAAGAAATTCGTAGTGGATAACACAACGGCAATCAAAGCAAACCGTCAACAGAGCCATGATTTTGGATCAACTATCGTGATTTTTTGGGTTTGGGCTCATCTGGGAAGCGCCATTCCGATTATTGTTGATTAGCGTCGATGGCATATTCATACACCCATGTCTCGTCACCGGTAATTATGCAATCGATAACATTTTGGCCCAATGAAAGTATTCCTTTAGCGACATTATTGCGATGGTGTTTCTGCAAGAAATTAAGAGCTCTCGGCACAAGCCACACTTAAACTCGTCTCATGCCCAAAACATCGTGCATAACGCTCTGCACTGCTCCGAAAGAGACACCAAGATCGCCTGCTATCTCTATTTTCTTAACTATATCTATGTTTGAGGTCGTCTTTAAACTCTTTATACTACTCGTACTCTTGTGTATTTAACTGTAGGCTACCGTTTACGTTTTCATCACTTCCGAACATGATATTTTGTTAGAAACACAAAATCTTAGGAAAACTCTTTGCTCAACTTAATTTGACACAAACAGATATTTGAGCGCCAGATGACAGATGTACTAACCTAGAAAAAAGCTTATGTTTCCTGTATTTTAGAATCCCAATCCAATATGTAGATCTGGGTGTCTTAAGACCAACCTTGAGGGATAAAATTGCAAAAGCCTTTGTTTTCTGTACCCTAAATGTAAAGCTTCGTTTCGGTAAAAGATACTAACCAACTGTTAGTTTGATACCTTTAAGGTAAATTGTTTTCGCTGGTACCTATCCTTTTCAAAAACGAATTTAGTGTTACTGTGTACTCAGAAGAAGAATTAAACGGGTTTGCAGACCTAATTTTAGGTCGCACTGGCTTACAGTTGTCTGCAAAAATTGTTAAAATGATCTATGGCGTTGTTGCTATGACATGTTATGGAAATAATTTAATGTTTCCCTGTTTTATTCACATTACTTGGATACTGAATTGGGTGTTAGCGTCGTGTCCTTAACTCATTGTGGGTGTGAATTCGTATATTTACTCGTAGGCATAGGATCCGAGCAATGAAAGATGAGATTCTTTCCCATTCATCTGTTATATTGTTGGAGTAAATCACCGTGATAAGCAAGCGCCTACTTTTCTATAGGGTGGCTGATGCATATTTCTACATTAAGAAACCCAAATAACTTTTTTTTCAATTCAATTTTTGAATCATCTCAGAAAGATATTTCATTTTGAATATGTTTTTGCGTTGGTTTTTAAAAATTAATGAATTTCAATCGCCTCCGCACTAGGTGATACTTGTGCGACATTTTATCAAACAGTAGTTCATTGCTGCCTGTAGGGAAAATCGGCTCAATTATCGCTTGAATCGATTGCTTCAAATTATTCAAATTTGTGGGCTTAGCCTTGTAAGGTGTGACCGTTTTGCTTAAAAAAGTATGGTCCGATAATGCAGCTTGATGAAACTGCACCCCACGCAGCAGCTGGATGGTGTTCCATCTCATAGAGTATTTCCGGGTTAAAGTCATTCTATGTTTAACAACTCTGCTTCTTAAATTGGCAACGAACATCTTGCAGCTCTGCTAACAAGCCCTACCTCACGCCTCCCCGTGGCGCATTCTGAGAATCTCACTGGAGATTGCGAAGTGAACGGGACCTTATCCGGGCAACTCCGACGTAGGGAATTAGTCAGGGTCTTGGAAAAGAGATGGTGGCGCACGAGCCCTATATGGGCTAACGGCAGCGCTCACATTCCGGAATGGGTTACTGGCTTCGGTGTAACCGACCCTTCGTCTAAGGCGCATTAAAAATGGAACTGGTCCTCCAGGTTGGGGGTTGTGCCGCCGGGGTAACTGCCCGGCCATTTAAAAAAAAGGAAGTTACGAAGCATCAAAAAGTCTCGGATATGGACGGATCTACTGTTGACAACCCACGCAAACGATTTAAGGACAATGAGCTTCGGATATGCACGTGGAATGTTAGATCCCTTAATAGACCACGTGCAGCCGAGCAACTAGCGGAGGCCCTAGACTGCTGCAAAGCAGACATAACCGCCATTCAAGAAATGCGATGGGATGGGCCGGACAAAAAGAGGATGAACAACTGCGACATCTACTACGGCGATTGCTATCAACGGCAAAAGCAGCGCTTATTTGGACGCGGATTTGTTGTCGGAGGCAGACTAAGGCAAGAAGTCCTCAGCCTCCGGCATGTGAGCGAGCGCCTCGTAGCAATCCTCATCAAGGCTAAATTCACTAACATTAGCCTTATATGCGCGCATGCCCCCACAGAGGAGAAAGACGACGACACCAAGGATGCCTTCTATGAGTGCCTTAACAAAACCTACGAGCAATGCCCTAGCTATGACATTAAAATTGTCCTCGGTGATTTTAATGCAGGGTATCTTTGGTGGAACAATCGAAAAATATAACCTGCACAACACCACCTCCGATAACTGATTCAGGCTAATCGACTTTGCGGCGGGGCGAAACATTGTCGGAGGTTGCATGCGGTTCCCACATCTCGATAAACATGCAAGGTTTTACTCGTCCACCACAACGAAACCCTTGGTCCGATGGTGAATGCCGGCAAGCACATGCAGCTAAGCAAGATGCATATAAAGCGGCGCCGCATAGAAGGACCAGAGCTGCTCGTGAGCTCTATGAGCGGAGAGGAGAGACGAACGCCGGCTTCTCAGGATCAAGAAGAGAGAGCAAGATAAGCGCACGGTCGAGGAAATTGAGAGATGCTACTCCAGGAATGAGATTCGGAAGTTTCACCAAAAGGTAAAATAACATGCCGCGGACACAAACCCCGTGCAAGGGAACACCATAGTAGAGTCGCAGTCGAAGCTGAGAATAACGGCAATTACGAAACAAATACCGCTATCAGGCAGAATGAATGATGCCCAACAATTCCATCCACCCGACCTGGATGAAGTGAAGATAGCTATATCGAAGCTTAAATCCAACATAGCTGCTCGAGCGGACGGCCTGACTGCCGAGCCTTTCAAATCGGCAGGCGATGACTTGCTAAGGAGCATACACCAACTCATCTCTAAAATATGGTCGAACGAAAGTATGCACGATGACTGGAACATCAGCATTGTTTGTGCGATTCTCAAGAAAGGAGCCCCTCTGAACTGTGCCAACTACTAAGGCATCAGTCTCCTTAACATCGCATACAAGATCTTATCTGCCGTATTGTGTGAACGCCTGAAGCCGTTCGTCAACAACCTGATAGGCCCATATCAGTGTGGCTTCAGGCCAAGAAAGTCCACCATCGACCAGATATTCATACTACGGCAGATCTTGGAGAAGACCCATGAGCTTTGATGTCCAGAAAGGATTAAGACAAGCCGATGCGCTGTCATGCGATTATTTTAACATCGTACTTGAAAGAATAGTGCAAAACTCACGGGCAAACACAAGAGGCACTATCTTTCAAAAGTTCGTCCAACTACTCGCATACGCCGACGATATTGACATAATCGGGAGAAAGCAGCGTGATGTCAGTGGCGCTTTCGCGAGTATTGAGACGGAAGCCGCGAAAATGGGTTTAGCGGTCAATGAGGGCAAGACCAAGTATATGCTGTCAAGCAAAAAGGACAACCAACACCGACGTCTCGGGCAGAACGTCACCCTCGTCAGATATAACTTTGAGGTAGTTAAGGACTTTGTCTACCTAGGCTCCGCTATATATACAGACAATGACACCAGCGCTGAGATCAAGCGATGAATAACTCTTGCCAACCGCTGTTTCTTTGGGCTAAGAAGGCATTTGAGTAGCAAAGCCCTCTCTCGGACAACCAAAGTCACCCTTTATAAGATCCTAATAATCCCGGTCCTGCTCTTTGGCGCAGAGACATGGACATTATCAAAAATGGATGAGGGTGTTCTTGGTTGCTTCGAGAGAAAAATTCTTCGGGCGATCTTCGGTACCATCTGCATTGAAGGAGAATTGAGGAGGATATACAACAATTAACTCTACGGACTTTACAGCGACATTGACCTAACCAGAAGAGTGAAGATCCAAAGACTGAGATGGCTGGGTCACCAATGCTCCGGTCCGAAAAGTTTTCGAATCCGCTCCCGAGGGACAGCGTAGTAGAGGAAGGCCAAGACTCAGTTGGCGCACGCAAATGGATGGGGACTTCAGCCAACTTAGCGTGCGAAACTGGAGGCAGCTAGCCAGGGATTGAACTGTCTGGAGAAGCTTGTTGACTGAGGCCCTGGTCCACCCCGGACTGAAGTGCCACTTAAAGTAAAGTAAAGTAAGTAACATTGCAATTTAAATCAAAATGGGCCTCGTCAAACATAAAAAAAGAGGTTTAACGTGTTGTTTTCCTCTTCCACCATTTAGAGACTTATGAGCTTCTGGCAAAATTCCAAGCGAATCGGCAATCTGCTGGGTTCAATTTGAACTTTTTAGGGAAATAAATTAAAATCCTGGTGCAGGATTGTCTACTTATGTCTGCTTATTCCCATTTGAGCAGATAAGTTCCTGGTCAAACCCCGGGTTTGTTGATTATGGCAGCAGCAATCATATCCTGTGTCCGAATTGGAAGATATCGGTGATAAGGCCTTCCTGTAACTATCCCACGCTCGGCAATAGTGTTAACTAGACTGGTCATAGTCCATCTGCTCCGCCTAATCACAGACCTCAAAACATGATGCACTATCCAGATTCTAGTTTCATTGTCCCAATTAAAAAAGTTATTGCGTGTTTTTTTGCCGGTATCGCGATTCATCAGCCACCCTATAAATTCTTTAGAAATAATCAAGTTCTGATGGCAGTCCCCTTTGTTGCATTCATAAAGTATTCGTATCTACAAGATCTCAAAAATTACATAGCCTAGATCACGGTGGCTATGGGTATATCTCAAATTATATTTGCAAACTAAGTAAATGCCTCTTCTGATTGCCGACATGGTATTTGCCAGATTTCTTAAACGGATATCTCAATCTCCTATTTGCATCTCCTGTTCGCACAAGGCTGACAGCTTTCAACGAAGACAATACATGCCCTTAAAGCACATCAGAGCAACCAAAGATGATAAGTGAAGCTCTCTAAAAGAATTTGCGTAAACAAACTTAACATACGAGTATACGGGGGTGGAAGACCAACAAGACAAGAGCAACAAAAAAAGCAGAAAAAACCAAATAAAAAAGAGAAAAAACTTGAGAGCCAACTTTTGTGGATTACGATTCTTTTGGCGAAGAAAAGTTGTCCGGATTCAGTGGCGCGTCTGGAGGCAACTAGAGTGCTATGGTAATTTTGAGTTGTTCGTTTGTTTTTTTTTGGTTGAATTTTCTTTTTGACACGACTTGCGTGCCATGAATAGGGAAGTAAATCACAAAAATTTAGGATTCCAATAATGCTTCGTAAATTGGATTGTTTAAGTTTGTTGGGAATGAATTGATCATTGATTGAAGACGATTTCAATACGAGCATGAGATGAAGTGACATAAGTCTCTACAATGGCAATGGTTATAAGAAGTTTTAAGGAAATCCCCACCATTGCCCACAAGAGATTTTTCAGCAACGAAAAGAAATAGAACTTCTCCTGGGATGGTAACTAGGTTATTGAACTTTTTTTCCTTGTACAACTTATTCACCTCCCTCATTATCGTTTGACCCTAGATAAGATTGAGGCTGTATTTAGCTGTGTTTTATTGTCGAAAATCGGAGATATTGCTCTGTAGGAGGTACGAGTATATTTTGAATTTTGAAAGGCATGTAATTCTTGAAAGAAAAAAGAAAAACAAATTACTAATTAGACTTGTAAAGGATCTTCGCTTCTATAAGCAGACTTCCTTAGGGCGTAATTTCATGCAAGGAATACCCTTTAAAAGGATTCGGCGAAACTGATATTTAACTGAGAATCGCGTCCTTAAGACTTAGAAAAATATGTAAAGTAAATGGCAGAAAACTATGAGTTTTGTTGGTAGTCTCATATCTAACACAAGATAATCACTTACTCAGCCTCAACTAACAAGCGTCTCCAGCTAGTAGGATCTTTCGTCACCTGATCCTATTGATACAAATTGTTGAAGGTTTCCGTCCACTTGTATGCGCCATTTCAGATGCGGTCATCCTCTGTTGCGCAATCTCTCGATGTTAGACTTTTCTTGGGTCAGTGTTGTGACTTCTAACCGTTCAATATGGCCCAGTCATCTCCGACTTTGGATCCGTAGGCACCTGCCTAGAATGATGTCGCGCATACAGTTCCATTCCCCACCAACGTGGCCGGAAATCATATGCAGTATATTTCCTCCAAACTGGCCGTGCGCTACCTTATTCGTTTTCGACAATCTTCAGGCCTCTGTACCCTAGAACATGAGCCTGACGATAAGGACCTTGTAAAAGGAAGTTTAGCCTTACTTTACGTAATGGCTCTATTACTCTTTAGCCTCCTGAACTGTGCACATGTCATTTTCGATTGTAACTTCGAAGCCAAAATAGACGAAGTCCTTAATCACTGCGAAGATAAAGCTGCTAATGGTGAGGTATTAGGCTCTCGTTTTTGTTAGATCGCTATGTTGGTCAACGATTTTTTTACAATTATTTCTTTGGCGTTGTTACAAAAATCGGTGGATAACGTGCCGAGTTATTTGAAACCTTTCTTGACATTTAAGGTCTTGGTTAAGTTATTGCCGACCTTCATGAAGCGAAATTCCCTATAGTTATCGTACATGACCTGGCAATTTAAGCACGGCTGTCAAAACTAAACAAGCCATGCTGGTCCTTATGCACCATACTTTTTGCTTTGTAATAAGCAAATAGATGGTGAGTATCAAGCTGAAGTAATAAAATTACGAGTACCAAAGCGACTAAAGCCATCTGGTCTTGCCGTGTCGTATGTATGGTGTATGGTGATACCAGGGGACTTACCACAAAAGTCAGCCATATGATATACGAGGGCGGGTCAATAAGTCCGTGACTTTTGGATTAAAACACAGATTTTTTGATAAAAAATTAATTTTATTTTTCAACGTAGTCTCCCTTGAGCTCTATACACTTTGTCCAACGCTTCTCCAATTTTTTTATCCCTTCCAAAAAAAAATGATTTGTCGAGGTCCTCAAAATAGGCCTTTGTTTGCGAGATGACTTCATCATTGGAGTCAAATCTTTTTCCACCAAGCCATTTCTTCAGGTTTGGGAACAAGAAGTAGTCGCTCGGAGCCAAATCTGGAGAATAGGGTGGATTAATGGAGCAATTCATAGCCCAATTCATGGATTTTTGCCATGGCAACTGCACATGTGTGCACCCTTGCATTGTCTTGGTGGAAAAGAACTTTTTTCTTGGCCAAATGAGGTCGTTTTTTTTTCAAATCGTCATTGAATCGGTCCAATAAGTTGGCATAATATTCCCCATTGATTGTTCTTCCCTTTTGAAGGTAGTCAATGTGGATTATCCCGCGTGCATCCCAAAAAACAGTCGCCATAACTTTATTGGCTGACCAACCCACCTTGGCCTTCTTTGGCGCCGATTCACTCTTAGAAACCCACTGTTTTGACTGTTGTTTGTTCTCTGGTGTGTTGTGATGGATCCATGTTTCGTCCACGGTTACAAAACGGCGCAAAAACTCCTCCATATTGCGATTAAACAACGCCAAACCTTCCTGTGAAGTTGTTACACGATTGCGTTTGAGGTCGACTGTGAGCAAACGCGGCACCCATCTTGCGGAAAGCTTTCTCATGCCCAAGTGATCATTCAAAATTGAAACCACTGAGCCATGCGAGATCCCTACGGCTTCCACAATCTCTCGCACTTTCAATCTTCGGTCGGCCAACACCATATCGTGAATTTTTTCGATTGTTTCGGGTGTAGAGACCTCAACTGGGCGTCCAGGACGTTCGGCATCTTCAGTGCTTGTACGGCCACAACGAAATTCAGTAAACCACTTTTTTACCATTGAAATCGATGGTGCAGAGTCCCCATAGTTTTTATCAAGCTTAGCCTTGGTCTCGGTAATGGTTTTTTTTCGCAAGAAATAATGCTTAATAAGCACACGAAATTCACTTTTTTCCATTTTCTCCTCAAATTAGTGAGTAGTCTGATAAAAATAGCTGTCAAACACAAACTAACTGACGCAGCAAGTTTAAATTTTGACAGGAGTCAACTGACAGATGCCTGTTGACAGGAGCAGTGTTGCTGTTTCAGTAAAGAGGTCAGAAATTCAAAAAGTCACGGACTTACGAGTATTGACCCGCCCTTGTACATATACGAGTACAATACTGGTTAGACTGCAACCGGATTCTGCCACCTTCGATATTTCCTACATGAAATAGGTCTTATTTAGGAAATTTGCATGGAACACGAAAAACTGCGGAATATATTTTATGTGATTGCCCTAAGGAGATCACACTTGCTCAGAGAAATCCTAAACCCTGGTGAGATTCTCAAAATCTCGATCAGAAAGATTCTAAATTTTATCAAAAGTGATGAGCCTCCCTTGGCCTCCTTTTACTGATTTTGTCATTGATGTATGTTTTATCGAGGAATGGAAAGAAAGTGTGGATCGATCTGGCGAAAGCAAAATATTTTTAAACCATTTGACAGAGTTTGGCATCACGGCATTTGGGATTCACGACTCTCTTCTCCAGTTAATTAAAATTTACCTATCGGAACGTTCAATTCAAGTTGTTTCGGAATTTTTGTAAGTCGAGTACTCACAAAATAAATGCTGGTGTGCCCCAGGGCTCCGTTCTGTCTTTGACATTATTTTTAATATCTATCAACGATGATCTCTTGTCTGCTACTTCTAATCCAATATGTTCCTTTGCTGGCGACAGTTGTGTCTGCTTTTTATATTACGAGTAGTTCCCAAATTCACGTCGGGTTCCGATGTTAACAGCTTAACTAAGTGGAGAACCAACAATAAAGTAGAGTTTAATTCTACCCAAACACAATGCTTTATGCTGTCGTTAAAGCCAAATTTGAACCCTCATCCATTTTACAAGAATGCCACTTTCATCGACTAATCCATTCTCGTTATCTGAAAATGATAATCTACGACGTTATTGCCAAAAATGCTACCAAATGTCTAGGTTTCATCAAAAGACGTGAAAAATACTTTTCCGTTTCTGATATGTCCTTAATATAAATTAGGGACTCATCGGCCCTAAATTGGAACTCTCGTACATTGCTCACATTTGATCAAGTGCTCCTAGGACCACCCTGAACTTACTACATTAAATTAAAGAGTATTTTGACACGCATGAACACCGAGTAACTGTCTCTTGCCTCATCTTTTCGTTTTTTTTTTAAATCGAGTGGTTCACCTAAATTAACCGAAACACCAGTCTTGCTATAAATGTTCATTGGTTCACTTTACACCTCAAGTTCACTTTTGGACGTACTTTGAAATGTCGTTAATCTTTCCTAAGCTGTACATCTCACTTATGAAGTGCCCTGACTAGCTCTTAAGTTCGTAGCCATTATAACTTGTATCTCAGATCGGTTCGTCTCTCCCTTTTTCTCCTAAACTTTTTTTTTGCCCGCGTTGTGTGCAATGAAATGAGCAAAATATGAGCACGCTAATATCCTGAAATCGATATAGAATGGACAAACCTAGATTTTCGGCCACATTTCGCACTGAATGGGCATTAGTTTCTTGCTCGACGGCTCGATTTCTGTGTACCAGATTTCTAGCTTGTCCCAATAACTCAAATTTTTCAATCAGTTTAGGGAATGTTGGGCAGAAAGGTTACGTCAACTCAAAAGACTTTGAACTGTTCGAACTGGTTTTTGCAGTGTCAAGACATGTACTTAGTATGTCTTCATTGTTATGATGGACCATTGAGGGAGTTTTTTTTGAACCGGTCCCACTTTTATAATAATTATCATTTTTAGGCCATTCGATTCGATTGCCTCGGTAACTTTTGCAAAGTATCTTGAAGGCAAAACCATAGTAAGGAAGATTGTTAGCACTGTGTGACCTTATGTGTGCTCCCAATGAGCTTCCACAGGACCAAAACATAAGATCTTAAGCCTTACAATAGATATTTAGATGTACAGGATGACGTGACATCGTCCAATATTCTACATTTACTTGGTCCTGTTGTCGGATGTCGATCTCTCGCTAGTTACGAACGCCAAGCTGGATAATTCCATTTTGGTCAATGGGAAGCGCCTCTGAGAGAGATTCGATGATTCTCGAAAACTGAAAACTCAAGCTCATCCATTCTACATCCTGCAGAACTCATCCTGCACAATTAGAAGAGACTTCCATGTTTACCCAAACTAGACATGGTTCCATATTCCTGTTTCTACTCCATTTATTCTCGTATAGGGTCATGTGCTGCGTGGAAACAATAAGGCACGTTTGCTTAAGGTTGCGCTTTTGCACACCATACATTAACTTTGATTAAAGCTGGTGTATCCGATGAGTTTACAGACTACCCATAGTTTGGGTTAGAAATTTGTCCCTGTACCTGCAAATCTTATCAATTTTATTTTATTTATTGATAGAATGGGTCTTTTCGACGATCTTCTACACGAACGGCCCTCTCTGATGAACGAAGCTAAGCTTGAGAGTGAATGTAACTTTTGAAATAGATGGGATTTATCCTAGGGCCTAGGCGGTCTAAGTTCTTCTTATTTCTTGCACTCAGATTTAGTGGTATATGGAAAAGGGCATGTTGATTCCGTGCCGCATACAAGATGAAACTGATTTGTCTGCCAGAATTCCACTTAAAACCATGTTATCTCTAAATCGATGGTGTCTTCGTTGTTGTACTGGTGCAAATTCTAGGGTAACTGAAACACGATAAGCTAATGTAAAGATAAGGCAATGAAAAGATGTTCATGTGTATATGCCAGTACAACCTCAGAGTGTGCCATGTACTCGTAAGGGTTTTATAATTTCTGAAACTTACTTCATCCTTATTAACTCGAAAAATGCTGCAGCACAGTTCCAATTCCAATTGTGGCATCGATTACTTATTAATAGTTGCCATCTACAGAATTTGGACACACAGTCAGAGGTCGCTAATAATATTGTCGCTCCTTCGATACAGCAGCATCCCACTCTACTCTTACTTCTCAGAGTTCTAACAACTGTTGGACCTTAGAATTATAGGGGACTAAATAGGCGGGCTATACGTCTTTACATCTTCCTATCAGTCCGTTAAGGCTCGGTTGTATATTAAAAAAAGAGACTTTAACTAGGGTTATCTTGCTTCCCCAAGCGTCTTCGTGTGAACTGAATTGTAAATGATAAAGTTACAACACCACTTGGTGGGACATGGTTTTGATAGCCGGCACAGTTGTAAGTATGAGCTCGCTTTTTGTATTTTCAATACCAATGTTGTGTGTTTGATTTGATCTGATTCTGTCAGGTTGCCAGTTGAGGATCACACAGCTATCTTCCGCTGTTTTAAGCAAATCGGCGAGAAAGCTGTTAGCTTAAGCCACTTTGCTGGATAATAATAGACCAAGTCTATCTTTATTTTATCGCGATATAAAAATAAATAATAGTTGAACTAAGTCATCATTATATAGTTTGCGGAAACCGAACCTTTCATTCTTCAGTATCGTACATGTTTCTCTCATAATACTGCCAACAAGGTCTTCACGGCTTCTTATTGCACTTTATTGTCTTCACATGTTTTTTTCCATACATTGTATATATAATACCTCGTATAGCTGATACTGTTCTTAAGTACCCATAGCAATCTCTTGCGAAGTTTATAGACATTCGATCAGCAAAGGCCCTGACGATACCTTACCCGAAGTTTCTTTTGGCAAATCGTAATGTGACACCAAAAAGACGCTTTCTTCAATTTTTTTTTGTAAACTGCTGTAGAACCGATGTAGGATACGGCGGTGGTAGGTGGGGCAAAAGTCATTACTTCATCGGAAAATGCTCTAATTTTTGCAAATGACCCAAATGCCAATTTTACTTTGACATTTGTGAGGTAAACAGATACAAAATATACGTCAACAAGACATTAATCGCTATACTGCTAAAGAATGCAGAAAAATTGTTGCGGAATTTTTTGTGGAATAATTCGTTGGTTGTGTTGACGCACCCTGAATTTCGGCGGAGATTCCCGGTTGTCCGACACCAACTGGGCAAACAATAGGACGTTAAGCCGCTCGCCTAGAAGAGTATGGGACAACACGTGATGCTTCCAGGTCTGACCGGTCTAGTTCTGCTAAGAATATCGAAGCTTTGGTTGAAGATGTCGCAGAGGACCCAGGAGTATCGACCAGACAACGTGCCACGTAACTGGGCATCAATGGGTGGTCCTTACACAGAATTTTGGTGAAAATCTGTAAGATATTCCTTTACGAAGTGCAGATAGTGCATCAGACCGCGAAGCCCGTGTAACCTACGCTCAAGCCATCCTGAATCTCAACCACGAGAGAGTTATCTTTTTATCGAAAATCATGATGAGCGACGAGGCTAATTTCCATCTCTGTGGATATGTGAAATTACCACTTCTGGGACAGCGAAAATCCACGTATAACCCACGAAGAGCCATTACACCCGCTCGAAGTTACTATTTATGCTGTTTACGCTGAAGGCGTCATCTAGTCTTATTTTTTCGAAAACGCCGAGGGCTTAACGGTCACTGTGGACGACGAGCGCTACAGTGTAATGCTACACGTCTTTCTCCTTCCTCAATTGGCTGAATTGGGATTGGAGAACATGTGATTTCAAGAGGATAGAGCAACGGTGTATACTGCAAGACCCACAACCGAAGGCTTCATTTCTGCGTCGCCTAATCGCTCGTTTTGGCGATTTGCACTGGCCGGCAAGACTGTCGAATGGTCATCAATTCTAGCGGCCGCCATTAAGCCGATATCATTTTCTCGACTTAATGGAAACAAATTTAAGTCCTCAAATAGACATAATCCATAAGCAGAACCAAAGTTTTTCATTCATGAAATAAAATTACAGCCAAGGAATATCGGGTGACTACTTTTGTGCCGCCTTGTATAACAACACTGATTGATGGAGGAAGTGAAGTACCTACTTCTGCATTCACAATCAAGTTCTTTTTAAAATTTTATTGCGGCAAGTTAAATCTGCATTAACATAAATAAAAGTGCCAGGTGAAGACGGCAGTTTGTACGCTTAGGGATAGTCGTTGAGGACTTTTTATGATGTATTCGTAAGCCAAAACGCCAACCAACAACTAAAGCTCGGCTGTTTTGGGACTGTGCTGTTAATTCAGAAATATAAGTACTTGTAAGGTAAAAGCAACGCACAATGGAGAGAAGGGTGGGATAGTCCATTGCCTCAAAACAATATGGAATTCCAAAGGTTATAATTCCCTTCTGCAATGTGTGTCAAGGAACCGAGTACTGCACTTTGTAGAAGAAGTTATGCAAAAATTAATTATCTGGGAAATGGCTTGGCACAAGCCCACTTAAACACCAGCACTTAGTGAGATTGCATACTGCCTAAATTCCTTCACATTCACCTGCTACCTGGAAACTTCCACTTTCTTTGCTCTACTTACCACAAAACTTTGTCCAACTTTTAGTACGCTTTTTGATTTTCGCAGAAGAAAGAACAAAAATCTTTCAAGAAACCAAACCAAAAATCAGCATCGGCCGGTTTTGCATGGACCTATTGTTTCCACATGGTTGCGCTCAGATTAAGAGGAATACCAAAGTCAGGTGACCCACTTTTTGAGTGCAGAGCAAATTGTAAAGTAATCATGAATGTCAACCTCTCCAATCAGAGTAGGGTATGTATTTGTACCCCCAGCTGGCTCCTTACCTCTTTGGCTAATTGATTAAGTGTTCACAACTTCCGGAGCGTTAATTTAGCATGCTGTTAGTAAAGTTGGACATTACAACAGCATTCCACTCTTTAAGTGCATATCGTGACTAAAGGACCAAGGACCAAGGATTAGGTACTAACTAAAAACGTCCACAGTCTTCTTCCACCATGTATTGACGCCATACTGTCACCGGTACCAGGACATGGTTCGTCGTCGGTTTGCACAATGTGGGCGGATATTTACGTGCTTGAGTTTGGCCACATACTGGCAGCAGGGGGCTGTTACCATATATTTGCACTCCTACTCGTATTCGTACTCGTATAGTTAGTCGATAAATTTTTACTAGTTCGATCCAACACATGAGGATGAACAGATACGCCAGGCAACTGACGAGGTTGTCGTAAATTTTGCTGTCAGTTTTTTATCATAAAAATTTTTTATTTATTTCGTCATAAACTCAACGACGTGTTGACGGTGCATCAATTTTAGATATAGCCTCCTTAAGAATTGTACATGCATATCCATGTGTGTTCGTATCTATGGACATGTATACATGTATATACAGTTGTTCTTTCCATCAGAGATGTACACTTTGAGTTGTATTCATTATCGTCCGGGCTTAGGAGGAAATGCTCCATTAAATCAACAGGTATATGGATATTACTGGACTCGGACCATGGGTAAATGGTGTTTTAATTGCTGACGGAAAAGCGTACAACTGCGATTAATGAACAGAAATGCTTAAGAACAAGGATATAACATAACTGCATCGAATTAGGTTAATTGATTTGTGGAAGCCTTAAACATGGAACTTTGCTTGTGACAGTTCGGCAATTTATTTGCACAATTTGTTTAGTAGAAGGGCTACGTAGTAGAGTAAAAAGACTTTACTTTTCCAAACTCTAGGACTTTTCTTTAGTGTTCACAGCATTATGGACAACTGACTAGCTAAGTTTTCTTACACCAAATCATGGAATAAGATGACAGACCATCAAATTTCTCCAGACCTCGTCACCTTAGCAAAAACCACATCTCTAGTGATGACCAAATGCAACCACGCTGTTTTTGTCTTTAAATAGAGAACATATTCCTCAGTGCTAGGATTGGTCTCACAATAAGAACAAAAAAACGGAGCTGAGACCGCAATACCAAGACCACTTTTTCTCATCATCTCTGTGTCGGACTTAAGTTCCTCAAGAGATTCAACGAAATCAATGTCTCAAAACTATAAACCAAGCTCTCAGTCCTCAGTTAAAGATGTAATCAAATTTAAATAAGAACTCAGAACTTACCAATTGATTCGAAAGGACATATCCAGCTGTTGGCGCTTGAGTTTTGCACTATTCTTTCAGGTATGAATCCTTTTTGAAATCAAAGGCCTCGATGAGATTGTTACCCATATTGATGGAACAGTGTGGATTCTCCATCGTCATTCTGCACAGACGGACGAGTTTGGCAGCGATGCCAAAACTAGATATTGCTCTGTTTAGCTCGTCTCTATAGATGCTGTCATATGCGGCCTTGAAATCGATGAATGGGTGGTGTGTATCGATTTGAAGCTCATGGCTCTTCTCCAAGATCTGCCGTAGTGTGAATATTTGGTCGATGGTGGACTTTCCTGGCCTGAAGTCACACTGATATGGACCAATTAGGTCTCCTTTCTTGAGAATTGGATAAACAATGCTGAGGGTCCATTCATCGGGCATACTTTCGTCCTATCATATTTTACAGCTGTCGCTTTGAAGAGCTCTGCAGTTAAGCCGTCGGCTCCAGCAGACGAAATTGTTGGTCTATATTGGTTGCTCCAAGTTAAAAGGTTCATTCAGCCTGACAGCGATTTTTGGTTCGTCATCGCCTTTATACAGTCTACAGAAATGCTCTTTCCGAATTCTCAGCGTGGCAAATTTTTTTTATCCTTTTGGTAAGCCTTTCGAAACTATTCCTGGAGTAGCATGCATTTGTCGGCACTCGTCATCAAAACAGTGGTTTCCTTGTATTAGTCGAGTGAAATCAAGCCCATCGGAAACACTGGTCTTTGATATTTGATGCGGGCGGCAGTGGATCTTTTAAGAGATTACGCGAAGCTCGATCGGAAAAGGATTTGGCGATCTTTTGCGATTGTCGCCGTCTGAAGTCGAAATTCCTCACAATATTAGCTTGTCTTGGCGCTGTTCGGGATATCATCAACCGTACCTTGACTAAAACAAGATAATGGTCCGATTCGATGTTAGCTCCTCGTAACGTTCGAACGTCCATAATACTGGAGGAGTGTCTTGCATCGATCGCAATCTGGTCAGTCAGTCAGCCAAAATCGGAGATGGTGTCGTGAGGGCTATATCTTCCGACAGACGCAGTTTTTCGTTATCCTTTTGTACGGTCTATCCTATTGCAATTTTTGGAGGACGGTAATGTCTTTGACCTAACATTCCATATATAATCCGAAGTTCGTTGTCCTTAGTAACTTTGCAGGGGTTATCAACTGTAGATCCATCCGTATCTGAGGCTTGTTTCATTTTTAATATCCCTAGGAAGAGGGGCCGGTTACACGAAAGCCCTTAACCCGTTGGGTATGTGAGCGCTGCCGTTGGTCAATTAAGTGCTCATCCGCCATCATCTCTTTTCCAAGATCCTGACTTAGTTTCGGAAATCTTTACTGGCCTGAGCTCCAAATACGTCGGAGTAGCCCGGATAAAGTTTTATTTGTTCCGGGGAATTCATCCGTTGTCCCGTTTATAGTGCTGCTTACCAGCTCTCGCGCTTTAAATTTAGAAAATCGAGTCAAAATGGGCTTCGGCCAGTAAACGAAGGTACCACATGTAGGTAAAATATTACAATTAATGTGTAGAAACAGTTGCATTACTGGATCTGTTTCTGCCAAATCTCTATAGTACCCAACAATCTGTTTGGCACAATCGTATTGAAATCGTATGTCTTCCAGATCCATATCTTCGATAAGAAGGAAAACCGGTATAAATTTGGCCGGCTATAGCGATGAGAATTGACTGTGACGGTTACTCTTTCCAAAGACCAATGACACCTCCAGACCAAACTGTACACCATGCAGTGATCTTTACTTCCCCAATTTGTGTGTTTACGTATCCACCAAGTGAAAATAAGCCGTGTTGCTGAAGAAAATGTTGTGTGAAAATTGTCATCCAAACACTCGTGCTCAAGTACTCAATCGGCGCATGTTCTAAGCTTTCCATAATCAACTTGCTTCAATTTTGGAGTAAATTCAACTTTATAAGGGTGTAGATGCAAATCCAAATGGAACACCATAATGTGCCCTAAGCCAAGCCCAAATGTTGTGCTTCAACACTTACTAACCGTAGCCGTATTCTCTGTAGAACGTACATTTTGATGATAGATATAACTTAACACATCTGTAACAGAGCTAATCTCTTTGAATTTTATTGCAGCTTTGCATATAGTATCCCCAGATTGACCACAGTCTGCTCGTAATGCTCGAAACGTACGAGTACGTACTACTAAATCACTATTTTTGTAGTAAGTTTTACAACTTTAACACGTTCGGCGACTGTTAAACGATACATATTGTAAAATGATAAACCTTAAGCTAAACATATGAAGTCTCTGACGGCAATTCGGTTTGACGTATGCCAAATCCCTACCACGAACTGGATTACCCTATAAAAATGCATTGTTCAAAGAAGACCTGAAACTATTTGATGTGGTTGATGCAGGAATATTCAGCATGCAAGCTTATCCGTTCGATGTAAAGTTGTTCTTTCACTCCTTACAGAATTTTTCTAAAAATTGACTCAGTCATAGCCGGAACTACCAATTGGCACATTCTATAAGGTTTCGCTTCCTTGGAAGCCTAACAGCCCGTCAATCACCCATTTCAATACACGATAATGGCTTCCAATTCACATGCACCTCTCAGAGTGACCAAACTGATTCTACCGAATGCTGAATACGGCCTGAAAAAGTTCCCTATTTATACGGTTTCCATGGACTGCCTTGTTGTTGCTTATTAAAGGCCGTTTTCATCGGCGTTATTTAAGACTTACTAAGGATGCGAATATAGGTCGCTTGTCGTTCCGAGCTGTTCCTCATCGGCATTTCACCGTTAAGTGCTTTTACCATTGTAGATGCAACTGCAAACTTTGACCATCAGTAAATTGCTTAGTAATAAAACGCGCATTTGCATTCACTTTCTTTTCAATTTTGAGCCTTGATGGCTGGTGGTTTGATATACGAGTAGTAACGCGTACCTTTTCTTCCACTACACTGTACTTTGTTTTCCCTAATGAGGTACAGGACATCCAGTTCGTTTTGTTGCTGCGATCACTGCAATACATAATTTGAAATCAACATCGATCTAACTCCGCCGCCTCTTACCGGCAATGCCGTCTGCTCCAGACGTAGGCATATCCTTCGCGTCGATTCAGTGGTAGCCGATGCTCTTGGGGGCGAAGCTACTGGTTGCTTCTGAATATATGGCTAGTAGTCTCTTTTCTTTTGGGTTTTTGCGAATCTTTGGGAAGCTGCCTCCAGTTTCGCACCCCTGAAGAATTTTTTTCCCCAAGCAACAAAAAACACTCTTATCCATTTTTGATAAAGTCCATGAGGGTGACTTTTGCTGTCCGAGAGAGGGGTGTGCTACTCGATTGCCTTCTTAACCCAAAGAAACAGCGGTTGGCAAGAGTTATTCTTCGCTTGATCTCAGCGCTGGTGTCATTGTCTGTATATATAGCGGAGCCTAGGTAGACAAAGTCCTTAACTACCTCAAAGTTGTATCTGTCGAGGGTGACGTTCTGTCCGAGACGTCGGTGTTGGTTGTCTTTTTTGCTACTTGGTCTTGTCCTCGTTGACCGCTAAACCCATTTTCGCCGCTTGCGACTCAATACTCGCGAAAGCTTTGAAGAGCCCGGCAGTCCTTTAGCTCTGGCAGCTTTGTCGGACTTAAGCTTAGATATTGCTATTTACACTTCTTCCAGGTCGGGTGGATGAAATTGTTGGTTAACATCCTCCAAGTTCAAAGGTTCATTCTGCTTGACAGCAATATTTTTTTCGCCATCGCCGTTATACAATCTACGGAAATGCATCGACTGCGACTCTACTACGATGATCTCTTCTGGCATGATGTTTCTACCTTTTGGTAAAACTTCTGAACCTCATTCCTGGAGTAGCATCTCTCGATTTCCTCGACCGCGTACTTCTCATGGTCTTTCTTCTTCCTCCTGAGAAGCAGGTGTTCGTCTCTCCTCTTTCGCTCGTAAAGCTTATGAGCAGCTCTGGTCCTCCCATGCAGCGCCGCTTTATATACATCTTACTTAGCTGCATGTGCTTGCCGGCATTCATCATAGAGCCAGGGGTTTCGTTGTGGTGGACGAATGACACCCAGCACATCAGAAGCGGCATCTCTGATGGCATTTTGGCAGTGTTTTCAGTGGTCTTCGATGCTTGGTGGTATTGGACTTCTTAAGAGATTAAGAGACACTCGATCGGAAAAGGACTTGGCGATTTCTCGCCATTATAGCCAGCTGACGTCGAATTTCCTCACAGCATTAATTTATCTTGGCGTAGTTTGGCATATACGCAACCGTACCTTGGCTACAACAAGGTGATGGTCCGAGTCGATGTTGGCTCCTCGGAACGTACGGACATCCATTATACTGGAGGAGTTCTTGCGTCGATGGCAATGTGATCAATCTGGTTGACTGTTGATTGATCAGGAGTTCTCCGTGTTCCCTTGTGTATGTCGAGATGTGGGAACCGCGTGCTAGCCACGACAATGTTTCGCCCGCCGCAAAGTCGATTAGCCTGAATCCGTTATCGGTGGTGGTGTCGTGCAGGCTATACCTTTCGATTGTTCCACCAAAGATGCCCTCTCTTCATTTTGCTTTGCATTAAAATCACCGAGGACAATTTTAGTGTCATAGCTAGGGCATTGCTCGTAGGTCTTGTTAAGGAACTCATAGAAGGCATCCTTGGCATCGTCATCTTTCTCCTCTGTGGGGGCATGCGCGCATATAAGGCTAATGTTAGTGAATTTAGCCTTGATGAGGATTGCTACGAGGCGCTCACTCACATGCCGGAGGCTGAGGACTTCTTGTTTTAGTCTGCCTCCGACAACAAATCCGCATCCAAATAAGCGCTGCTTTTGCCGTCGATAGAAATTGCCGTAGTAGATGTAACAGTTTTTCATCTTTTTTTTTGTCCGGCCCATCCCATCGCATTTCTTGAATGGTGGGTATGTCTGCTTTGCAGCAGTC
This sequence comes from Volucella inflata, assembly GCA_928272305.1. Lineage (NCBI taxonomy): Eukaryota > Metazoa > Arthropoda > Insecta > Diptera > Syrphidae > Volucella > Volucella inflata. The sequence goes on from OV743716.1 coordinate 186,475,584, forward strand.
TAGGGCTCCGCTCGGCTGCACGTGGTCTCTTAAGGGATCTAACATTCCACGTGCATATTCGAAGCTCATTGTCCTTAAATCGTTTGCGTGGGTTGTCGACAGTAGATCTGTCCATATCCGAGGCTTTTTGATGCTTCGTAACTTCCTTTTTTTTAAATGGCCGGGCAGTTACCACGGGGGCACAACCCCCAACCTGGAGGACCAGTTCCATTTTTAGTGCCCCTAGGACTAGGGGTCGGTTACACCGAAGCCAGTAACCCGTTCCGCGGTGTGAGCGCTGCCGTTGGCCCATATTGGGCTCGTCCGCCACCATCTCTTTTCCAAGACCCTGACTAAGTCCTGGAAATCCTTACGGGCCTGAGTTTCAAATATTTCGGAGTAGCCCGGATAAGTTCTTGTTTTGTTTTTCCGACACTTATCCTGATTTATGGCGCAGGAAACTCGCCATTTGTCCCCTTCACTTCGCAATCCCCAGTGAGATTCCAAGATGTTCGGCTGCAGAGGCTCATTCTCGTTATTTAAAGAACCGGAACCTGTTGGAAGATGCTTTTTCCACGAGGCCTTATACTTGTACTAATCGTTGCCATCAGTGTTATCTTCATTGGATAATTGTTATGATGCTCATCTAACCCTTGAAGGTCGTCGATAAATTCAGTCACAAGATGAATACAGGAAATAGACCATGGTTTCTGAGATTTTTAAGAACCAATCCTATCCTATATTTGCAAGTGGTGTTCATTAGTTTCCGTGAGTGTACTAAAACACTTCCGCTAGTTTTGGAGGGATAGATGTAATGTTCTCACTATATTACGAGTATTTCATTTACTTCAAGGACTCGTAAAATTTCATTTTGGAAATCCTCTTTACACTTGAGTTTTCTATTTAAAGAAACGTGGGACCAATTTGATATCTGTCTCTGATGCCACAAATTCCAATTCTAAGAATAAAATCTAATTTCACTCGAATGCTCTTGTATCTATGAATGTTTTTATTGAATTCTTAATACTTCATCAAAATTCCAAATAATCCTTAAATCGAATTAAATCCATTTTCCTTTTGTTTTCTATTTCTAGATTCCCATTTAATTAACCTCTGTGTGACTCTTTGTCTATTGAATCGAAACGCATTAATCAATATTTGATACTTCAACAAAGAAGAAAGGAAATTCGACGGAAAGAAATTTTCAATCACTGAAAAGGTTCCAAATCTCAGTCTTTTAAGTTGTCATCGAGTCACTGATTGAAGTAAAGGGACAAATCACCCAAAAAACAACATCGCCTCCTTGGGAAAAAAAATAAGTAAAAGGCCAACAACATTCGATAGCCCCGAGGCAGGTGAATGAATACTTCAGCATCGAATGTTGTTAGATGATGTGGGCAAATCAAAATGACAGAGAACCCTTCGGTGTCAACATCAGTAGCAGCAACAACCCTACCATCAGCAACAACAACAACAACAACAAGCATTTCCAACATAGCCAATCCACCCACAGACGACGATGATGGTGGTAGCGTGCAACGAATAAATCATGAAATCGATTTAAATCACAGTAAATTGGATAACACACTACTTGCAGACGATGATAGCGGTAGCCGTAGGCAGTCCAATGGAATTCATAATGGCACTAACAAGTGTCACAGTTCATTAGATCCGGATACAGTGAGTACGGTTCCAACAATTAAAGATCCATCATCGTCATTATCATCAACATCGTCACAGAGCAATAGCACAAGGAGCCGAAACGATGACGAAGAGTATGAGGATTGTCCAGAAGTGGACGATTCTGTAACGAGTCAACGACATCAAGGACAACCTCAAAGAATGGGCAGTGTTTCTGGAATGGCCAATTCGCCGTCCCGAGTGCACTTGGGTCCACTGTTTGTTGGATCTCCAACAGATACCACAGGGAGTGGTGTTAATAGTCCATCGAATGGTAGTAGAATGGCATCGTCACAGGATGTCGATGAAGTGGCTAAATTATTTGAAGAGAAACCGGAAGCCTTTGAGAAATGGCTTACAGAGCGAGCTCCTCCAGAGGCTTTGTTAAGACTGCAAGATTTTATAGAAAGTCGTCGGCCACCGAAAAGGGCCTCTGTTACGTCAGATCTTTTTCAACAATGGATGCAGGCATCTCCAGTTCAGGTGAGTGCTTTTTAATTGTTGTAAGAAGTTCCACCTTTTTTTTTTTTGTATCTACCATGTTTCCTCCTTTCATCTGTACTCGTATTCACCATAATTATGATTCCTAGGCTTTCACTTTGTATCTAAATAATGGACTCAAAATTTTGTATGTAAATGAGGAAAAAATTCTTCCATGTACCACTCCCTCTTAAGGCCTGACTGGCTCTAAGTAAAAAGCAAACAGACAAGACGGACGACTAGAGAGTAAATTATTTCTGTGTACCCATAAAACTTGTTGTACTTCCTGTCAAATATTTACTTTTCAAATACAAGGAAGCTACTTCCTTGTAATTTGTGTAAATGAAAACCGGAACAACGACTGATGGAATTATTAAAGTTAAGAACAGATGTTTTGGCCGTAATTGTCTTATGAACTTTGTTCTGCTACCTGTGGTTTGTCAATCGTATGAAGACAGTGACGTCTAACAATCGATAAAAATTTGCATCTTCGTGTGATTATACCAGTGTTTGTGAATGCTGCGCTGAAAAAACTCTCAGCCAGAGAGGAGTGGGAAATCGAAAGATGAACATAGTTTACTCGTACAACAAAGCAAGTTCCACGGAGGATTCGCAAATGTGCGGCTTAATCGGTGCAGGCATATTAATTGCAGATGCAACGATCCTGTTACTTATCAGTCCTTCTAAAACCAAGCCAAATCCAATACCACAGAAGAACAAGGTTGCGGAAAAGATGGACAGCTCTTCTCTTATTGTGGCCATAGAACAAGTCTGGCTAACTTCCTTCAAAAAGGGTTGATTTCTAGTTTCTTTTGAAATGAGTGTGGGTAAGACACGTTTGGTATTTCCAATTGGTGGCACTAAAGTCCTTGATAAATCTGGGTCGCATCCAACAAGCTTCTCCAACTTGCACGATTTCTGTCTGGGTTAAGGATGCGCTTCCATTCAATTCCGATCAATATACGCTTGAGCAATCTTGGTAAACATTGCAAAGTTACTTCCAAGTGGAAGCTGTATTGGCGAAACAGTGCGAATTTTGAAAAGAAATTGCAGTCGTGAGACTGATTTGCTGATTGAAAATCGAACATATTCCCCTGTTCGTTCATTGAGCTGAACGCCTAATCTGCAGCTGTTGTCGAAATGGTGCGCCTAAACGCGAAAACCCCAAAGATCTCAGGAATTGAACGCCAGTCACAATAGCCTGGGGAGAATTTTGCATAGAGTTCTCGAATAATTCGCTCTAAAGTCAAATTAACTCAGGAATTGAAGAAATGTAACCACCCGCTCTAGAGCAGCCGGAAATTGAAGAAAATTTTGATCAAAAGATCATCTTATCAAATGAGATGCATTTCCATCTCGGCGGCTACGTAAACAAGCGAAGCTGCCATAGTTGAGGCTCAAGCAGTTCACGAGCATTTAAAGAGAAGATAATGCACCTTGGAGGTATGACTGATTGGTATGGTTTTTAGAGTGGCAGAATTGTTGGCTCATTTATCTTCCAAAAGGTCATTGGAAGAAATATTACAGTTAATGGAGAGCGCTATCGAGGCATGCTAACCGATTTCTTATGGCCAAAAGCTGAGGATTTGTTTCGAGCCAGATGGGACCAGGTGCAGCACAAGCCATCCAACAATAAATTGAATGTACTCTGTGTTCAATAATAGTGTAATGAGTCGTCCTGGTGATGTTGTTTGGCCTCTTCGGAGCAGCGATTTGACGCCGTTGGACGTTGATTTTTGTATCGTGCCATTAAAGATGCTATGGGAACAATCCAGATATTACTCAGGCACAGAAGAAAAATAATGTTGATATTCGTGATAAATATGCCGAAATTATAGAAAATGTAAATAAATTGGATTGAAAGAAGGGCCTATAGCCAAGCCAGCCAAGGCAGTCATTTTAAAGAAATAATATTTCGTCTTTTCAATAAATTTGAAAAATATTGAACAGATACCAAGGGATGGGCACCCTTTGCAAATGAGTCCAAAATAAAGTATCTCTTTCCTTTTTCTTATCTCTGCATTCGGATCCTCTCAGACTTAATCAGAATCAATTCTGTTTTTGTTTTCTATGCCAATTTCGCAGATGCTTGAAACAGCGGAGCCAAGATGGATGAAGTGCTTATCTACCTCATCCTTATCTGATGACAGCATGTACAAGGTGGCGCAAAATTAATCATCCGATTTTGTTTTAGAATTACTTTTTAACTCAATAAAAGAAAAATGATTTTGAGTAATGGAAGTCTTTACTTGAACCTTTCCGCAAGATTTCCGGTGATAACTGCTCGCATTCTCGTAGAATATTCTCCTTAAGAGCTGCGATTGTCTGAGGATTGCTGGCATAAACCCGCGACTTCAAGTAGCCCCAAAGAAAGAAGTCTAGGATGGTTAAATCGGGCGATCTTGCTGGCTATGCTTAAACGGAAGATTACGCAACCAGGAAACGCTTACTTTACAATATACATTGTGGCTCATGCAGTGTATGCGGTTGCACCGTGTTATTGAAACCACATGTTTACAAAGCGCCGCTCATCCAATTACGGCAATAAGAAGTCGTTTATCATGGCCCTGCAGTGTTCGCCCGGAACAGTTACCTATTGTCGATTGCGATCTCAAAAAAATACGGCCCAATCACTCCTTCCACGTGAACGCCGCACCACACAATGGCTTTGAGTGGATGTAATGGCTCTTCGTGCATCACACTCGGATTTTCAGTGCCCCCAGAAAGGAAGATTTTGCTTATTGACGTAACCGCTTAAGTGGAAATGTGCCTCACCGCTCATGATGATTTTCGACACAATTTTTGTAGGAACCTGAACGAGAATGAATTTTTACTCCAATTAGCCAAGTATTGTATCTCTGAAAAAATTTAAGAGTATGTCAAAGAAGAAGATAGAAAGGTTAGTTTGTTTTACCTAACTTCACAGGATGGCTCTTGTTTTCCATTCATGATAATGGCATCTGATTTGTCACCTTTTTTGATAGCCAAGTACACGACTTTGTGGCATTAAATCGGTATATTGCTGTGCCAATTGAGTTTTCGAAAGTTTGCTATAATTTTTCAAAGGGCATATGTTTAGGTATTTGAAGGGTTCTAGAGGAAAAAAAAAATATTCACGATTGCAATCAGTCCTTGGTTTGGTTAAAGAACTTAAAAAGCATGTGCTAAGTTTTTTGGAAAATTTGATAGGGAAAGAGAGAAAGATATTTGGGTTTTGATTCCCGCTCCATTCAAAAACAATTTGCTTCTTTTTTGTACTGGTTTCTGTTCATTGAAACAGCTTCTTGGTTCGTGCATATGAGAGTTGTCTGAAAAGTTTCCGACCTAACAATAATACAAGACATTATTTCTCAAAATTTTTAATTTTTTTTCTACATAGTCTCCTTGTAACTCTACACACTTCTCCCAGCGATGCTCCCATCTCTAGAACCCGTCCAAATAGTACTTGGCGTTTTTCTCTGCAAAATAATTGTTCACGAAGGTGATTGCCTCCTTATTTGATGAAAATCTCTGTCCTCCGAGCGCAGTTTTTAGATGAGGGAACAAAAAGAAGTCGCTTGGGGGTAGATCTGGTGAATAAGGCGGATGATCAAGCAGTTCAAACCGTAATTCATGGATTTTCGCCATGGCAACCGCTGAGGTGTGGGACGGCGCGTTGTCTTGGTGAAACAGGATTTTCTTTTTCTGCAAATGTGGCCGTTTTTCCGAAATTTCTGCCTTCAACTTGGCAAATAATGATGCGTAGCATTCTCCTTTACTACCCCAAAAAATAGTCGCCATTACTTTCTCAGCCGAAAAAACAGTTTTTGCTTTTTTTTTGGAGCCGGCTCGCCCTTAGCAGTCCACTGTTTTGACTGAATTTTTGTTTCGGGCTTTTAATGGTGTATCCAAGTTTCATCTGCAGTAATTAATCGTCGCCAAAACTCGGATTTGTTACGCTTATACTGCGCCAACAGAGCGCTGGAAATGTTCATTCGAATACGTTGTTGTTGGTCTAACGTAAGCAAACGCGGCACCCAACGTGGCACCTAACGCGGCACCCAACGCGGCACCCAACGCGGCACCCAACGCGCCAACAACTTTCATATGTCTAAATCTTGATTTAATATGTAACAAATACGTTCTTTGGACATTTTCATAACCTTTACTATCTCTCTCCCTTTGATTCGGCGGTCGTCTATCACCATTTGGTGAATTTTAGCAATATTATCGTCAGTGGTTGCAGTTTTTGGACGTCCTGAACGTTCATCACCTCCCAAGCTCTAAAGGCCACGTTTAAATTCAGCTGCCCAAAATTTCGCTGTCGTAAATGATGATGCAGAGTCCCCATACACAGAGTCCAACTCATTTTTGATTTGCGTACGCGTATTACCTTTCAAAAACGATACGCGATACTCAATTTTTTCCATTTTCACATGGACTCACTCAAACGACTGTCAACTAAAAACTGCGCGTCCAAAATGTCTAAAACTTCGGTAACCAACTGTCAAAAGATGCACAACTAGTATTCACTAGCTTTTATTGACGAGTGACGCTATCTTTACGTTGCGGTCGGAAACTTTTCAGACAACCCCCGTAACTGTCGCAGGTAATACCTTGATATTCACTTTCTTAGAAAGCATTATTACGAGTAGTTCCGGGTGATCTGTCAAGAAATAAGTCTCTTTAGTCAGTGTAGTCTTTGAATTGCGAGGTTGAAATCATCATATAATGTTTTGCATCTTAAAGTTGACAAGACAAGAACTCTTCCAGTCGAAGTGCTACTATGGAATCGCTCTTTATGTTCTAAGAAATTAATGTCTTCTTCATTGGCCTAAAACCCAACAGAAAGAGGCTATTAATGACAAATGGATCCAGATATTTACATGAAAGTTTTAACGAGCTTGCTCTTGAACTCTCTGCAGATTTGGATGAATTTTATGTACCTACTTGTATCCTTAGCACAGTTTGTAGTCTTCGAAAAATCACAGTTTTTGTACGCGGGTTGTCAAGTGAAAGTAAGTTGCCGATTTTTTTACGGCTTTTTGCATCGTTGCTATTTATCTTCAATATTTAATGCAGCTTGTTTGTGAATTGATTAGATTAGATTAGATAAAGGGGGCAGGTGGGAGTATGCCCCCTTCACTGCGTCACTGCGGCCAAATTAGACGTAATTTTCTCAAATTAAAGCTCACTCAAGATGCCTAAAATTTCCATAAATTCAGTGAGTTGGCAAATCTTCTACCTCATGGTGTAACATAACATATCTGGAGGACGTAGACGTGTTCTGCTTTGGCGGTTACGGTACCAAAAAATATGCTCTGCGGTTTCTTCGTTCTCGCTGCACATGCGAACGTTTTTGTCTTGTGCTATTACCACTTTGACTGTGATGTTTTATTTTTTTGAGGGAAGGGATCTGTAAAAAGTAACCGTGGTGCCTGTAACCCTCATAGTCCGTCCAGTAATGGAAAGTTTTTGTTTTTAGTCAGTTATATATCTTTTCAGGTCGTTTCAGTATGAATTTTGCGGCCGAAGACTTTCATACGTACACTTTGAATCCGTCGGTGTAACATACTCGTAGTAGTAAAAATCTTCTGGACAGGGTTTCAATCTGTTCCCAGTTCTGTCTATCGGGGAATGTAAACTTCAAGTAAAGTATGTTACATTTCCTTTCTGTTGAAGTACAGGGTATCGAATTTACTCTCATCCACTGAGGTAAGCACAATGGGCCAAAGCTTCTTTCTGTATAGGGAAATGAAGAAGAGGGAGGTTTTTTGCCACCACATTGGAGATGCATAAGTGAAGTAGCTACTAGGTACATCCACAGTGTTATTTTTTGCCCCTGGGTTTGATTCCTGGCTAAGTCACCAACAATTTTTCAAATCGCCATCACCCGGGCGGGCAATGAAGTGCCGTTCGGACTCGGCGATAAACCGTAGGCCCCGGTCAGATGTGACAAAAATGACAACATGAGCAATACAAATGAGTGTCAACACGATGAAGAGAAGTTTACAGTTGACTTGATTGACTTGGTTGCTTTGTATTCGTTTGGATGCACATCCAGACCTTGGAAGCTTTTAAAGTCCTTGTTGTTACACGCATTTCGAATATAAGATGGGATTAGGGAATAATAGTCCATTTGACATTTGAGAATGTTGTACCACATCAGCGTATCTTAGTGACAACCTTACTCAGATGCCGATCCATCCTCCTTTCACACAACATATCCAATAAAAACGGAATATTATCAGTTGCCCCACATAAAGCTTTCAAAAAGTTGCATTTGTTTAGCCTCACCTTCGCTCTTTTACTGCCGGCATCCGTATATTTTGAAATCCACTCTAATGGGACGTAAAAGGTGGAAAGTGTTATATTCAGCTTCATTCTGTGCTTAGGTAAGTAGCATCCTTAACCTTTTATTGACACGTAAATCCAAATGCATTAAATTCGCTTTTATTTCTATTTAAGTTGAACTTATTCCGTCTTGAAAATGTCATGGTAAATACACTTGGCATTAAGATATGGAGATGCACTTTGCCTTAAGTGCCAAACGATATACTTCAAAATGGATGACATTAGTTTTACACTATTTCGGTTGAAAGGACCTGCGGAAATGTCATTTTTACGAACTCACTCCGAGTATTATTTCAATTCAATAAACAGAAAGTTATTGCGCTTAAATAATGCTTGGCACTCAACGTCCTTTGTCACTTTGGGGAGAAGAGGAAATTTAAAAATACGAATTGAGTTCGCTTGATCGGTGTACGAAACGTGACGAATAGTAGGCGACTTTTTGTGGTTTCAAGGGGATTGTACTATTTATTGTGTTGTATTGTAAGGCCTATCTCAGAACATGTGTTAAAGAACAAAGTGGCTTTCACAACGCTTTCACAATGTTCTTTTCTGAGAAAAAATTTAGTCCAGCCCGTATTCAGTGATACAAAAGCTGAGTGTGTTATTGTGCATCTGATACATGAACAAGTGAATTCTTGGAATTGTATTTGCTCTTTGAAGTAGTCGGTGTGAGAAGTCGGTTCAAATCCCTTCAAAGTTTCTGTTTTTTTTGTTTGTTTTGCTGACAAACATCAGACCCTAAATGAAGTTTAGTACACACACTGGGTAGATTAACTGTGGGAGCTAGCTAAAATCCGGAGTGTTTGCATTCAATGAAGCCCTTAGAGTGAAGCGGACAACACAGCAAACTCTTGAATGGCTATTAGTTCTGTCTTGAAAATTTCTCCAACATACTAAGACTTCTGGAATTTTCAGACCACCAAAACTGGTGCGTGTCATTTTCTAGGCCTCGGACGAACGGGGAATAAGATGGTGCTCCGGCACTGAAAACTGAAAGATCTATTCACCACAAGAACAGAATTAACTCGGAAAACAAGGGCGGTTCAACCCTTGATGTGAGCCTAAGCTAAGCTGTCTAGCTTTCCGGATGTAACTCTCATCCATACCTGAGGTATATTTACTTACTTATTAACATTCCAAGTCTGTTCCTGCCACCCCTTTCCTATCCACGAGGCTTTCCGTTCCGAATAAGAAACTTCAGTTAATATCCATACAGGAATTATTGTTTTGAAATGAAAGCACCTGTTGTTTCGGATAGTTGAGGGGTTCTTTTGGGCCGAATTCACTCTCACGATCTAAAATTGGTCAAATTTGCAACCAACATGCGGACGTATGTACGTTATGAAACGAATGGAGAAATCAAGTTACAAATTCCTCGCTGTGACAGCTAATTTTTCCTATGAATTGATACTATCGTCAACACCGAATGCATTAGCCCAATCCTTTAAACACTGAGGAGACAAATTGTTATCGATTTAACGCCATCCAACGGGTACCTTAAGGAGACTGCCAACTGAAAAGTTTATAGGAGTTTTCCATTTCCGACCATAGGTATCTTACACCGAATTCAGAAATCGGGGATGCGAGGACTTTAACTTGATGAAAAGGAAGCATCCGCGGAAAACCAATTGCACAGGCATTCAAAAGGTGAATCATCAAGCCTGTTAATGCGCTCTCTAAACCCTATAAAACAAAACATAAGCCAGAGAAGGCTGTTTAGAACTTGAACAGTGCCCTTATCAAATTCTTTGAACTGACATTCATAGCTAGGAAACAACCTTGAAGATTGGCCGTTTTAAGGTGAAGTGCAGATTTGCAGCGGCTGCAGGAGAATTGGAGAAATACTGGCGTCTTAACAGATCAAAGAAAAAAGGGTGTAACAAGCTTATTTTGATTACGAAAAGTGCCTCGTATAGCGACAATTCCAATAATATTAAAACAATCTTTGGAATCAGACTGGAATCAGTGAATGTTTCCTCCACTGAGTGAGAAACCCTCTGTCTTGAGAGACTCACTTCCCAGGTAACCGAAGAAGAAGCAGCTGTCAACTGCCAGTGAAATGAATAAAACAACATGTCTGTGGTGCTGATATCGGTTGTTGCGATATGTAAGGTTTTAAACAAACCGCTGCTTCCTTTGATGGCTTCAAATCACCTGGCACAAAAGGTATGCACCTGGATAGGTTTCAAAAAGGTTTAGACTAGCGTAGTATAGTAGCTCTGAAAGCTCCAGTCTGGGATTCGCATACTCACCAAAACATTGACGAATAGTAAGTTTAGTCTTCAAACCGGGAAAAGATGAGTGCACGTTCGACAAGGTGAACCGCAAACCTGTAAGTTTGACTTCCTTTGTGTTGAAGAATATTATATAAAGAATGATTCAGCTCCGAATGCCAACTGCTCTGGGAATGCACCGTTTGTCTAAGACCCAAAGTGCCTACAACTACAATCGCCTTATCTCTATGCAGACTTGAAGGCGCGCTCTGCAACAAACAACTATTTAACTCGGTCGGAATACCCGTCATACACATATCAGTAGTTTTGTTGATACGAGTAAAACCAATGCTGATGAATATGACACTGATTGGGAAGTTGATGGCGGCCAATACGAGTATGTGGTGGCGGGGGTAAACAGCGATTGCCCTCAAGGCGACGATCTATCTCCAAAGCATATGCGGAGATGTAGTTGTAATGTCCTTTGGATCTACACGGCTTCGGATAAGGCCAACTATGATTTATTCGGCATCTGAGAGCTGCAATCACAAATCCATTTTCTCTTTACAGAACAGCGGTCTTTAATGCAATATTTACTGGAGCTTTGATGACCTGTGTGTCGACTGGCCTTTGATTCTCGTTGTAGGGATATTCGACGTCCATGCAAAGAAACTAGGACTCCTTTCGACTCTGAGCAGTGAGATCATGTTGTCTGGTCTTCACAGATGGCTCCTCCACAACTGTTCAATAATGTAATGAGTCAATGATGTTATCTTTCTATAGTACGATAATGTTAGATTTTACATTTCATTGAAAAATTCTTGCCTATGTTTTTCAAACGGATGTGGTGGGATGATCAGATCAAAAGCGCATCTAGCGCCGTTCGGCGGCTGATCTTAATTGATCTCCTTTTTTAAGTCTTCTTACATCTTCCGACAACCAGCACAGTCGTTGATCTTTAGCGATCACAAGCAACTGACAAAGTTTCGAACGATTTCATCAAGAGTCTTTGTCTGAAGTGATTGCCCAATACGACCAGATCAATTCTGGCAGCGACGGCTGACACACTGGATAATTTGGCAAAAACAGCAGATACATTGATGGAAGTCGGCGATAGAATTTTCATTGCGAGTGTTCAACAAACTCCTGCCCCGTGCACGGATATCACGTTAAAGTCAATTCAACTACAACTGGAAAAATTGACAAACAACATGAATTCAAATGATTCAAACAACCAATCTAGCCGTCGCGATCACGCACCGAATCGACAATGTGGTTGTTCGACAAACAACAACGAAAGGAGCATCAACATACAATCAGACATGTGCTGGTACCATCGGAAAATGGGAGCTCGTGCAAGAAAGTGTAATTCGCCATGCTCGTTCACACAATCAAAAAACTAGAGAGCGCAGCAGTGCAACAAGCGGCAATTCTCGGTGCATCTCCAACCATACGCTTGTTCATTCGAGATCCCCTCACCAAGCAAGAAGTTTTAATCGATTCAGACGCCGACAAATCAACATTCAAACTAACACATCAAATGATCAACCACATGCGAATGAAACGCAACAACATGTTGTTGCTCTGGAAGGTATTAAACCGTGTCCAGAAAAAGTCAAGTTTATTTCATCGTTACCGCAGCCGAAAACAGCAAACGAATTGAAATGATTCTTCGAAAGTTTAATTTTTATCGCCGTTTCATCCGCAACGCTCCACATATACAAGGGCGTCTGCAAATCGTCGGCAATAAGAAAAACTATAACACGACTCTAGTTTGGATGGACGATGCAAGGCAAGCGTTTGATGAGTACAAAAAAAAAAAAAGCAAAGGCATAATATTGGCACACCCAGCGATCGATGCAAAACTAGTGCTCGCAACGGATGCTATCGGATCAGCAATTGGCGGCGTTTTCAATCAAATTGAGGGCGACCTCATACAACCGCTTGGCTTCTTTTCAAAGAAACTGAATGAACACCACGAGAAGAAGTATCCAACGTACGATCGCGAGCTGTTGGCAATATACCGCTCAATTACTCACTTCAGACACTTTCTCGACGGTCGCGATTTTGTAGTTCATTGCGACCACAAACCATTGACATTTGCATTCACAACCAAAAGTGAAAAGCCAATTTCACGACGTACATATAGCTCAGCTCAACTGTATCAGTCAGTTCACCACAAACATAGTCCACGTTCCCGGCAAATACAACGTCGTGCCAGACTTGCTTTCCCGGATCACAGCATTTGAACAACGAGCGATCGACTACAAACAAATCGCTATAGCACAACAAGACGATGAAGAGCTTGAAAAGTTGGAGACGGACGGAACATCTTTGCACCTAAAAAAAGTCATAGTTCCAGACACGGACGCAGAACTCATTTGTGATGTCTCAGAATCGGTGCACAGTCTAAGCCACCTAGGTGTTTGGGTCACTTGCAAGTTACTCCAGCAACGATTCGTTTGGCCACATATGCAACGGGACATCAATCGATACATTCACTACTGCATTCCATGCCAAAGATGGAAAATCCAAAGCCATATGAAATCACCGATCTTACGTTATGGGAAAAGCGACCGCTTTGAACATATCAACATTGATCTCGTTGGTCCATTACCCTAATCTCAAGGTTTTACGCTGGCCAGAAGCATGTCCGTTGGCACAAATCGACGCAAAAACTATTACCGGCGCATTGGTTGCCACTTGGGTCTCCCGTTTTGGCATTCCGAAGCGTATCACCACCGGCCGAGTGGAATCAACGCTGTTCAACCAGCATAGTTCAATGCTGGGCATCAGTCATTTGAGTACCAAAGCTTCTACAAAGCTTCTACCCCACAAACAAATGGTTGGCATCGGACGATTAAAGCATTAATCAAAGAAAATTCAACGAAAATTGGGTAGAAGCATTGCCATTGATTCTACTTGGTTTACGCGCCACTGTCAAGGAAGACCTAAACGCATCACCGGTGGAATTAACACTAGGCACTACGCTCACATTACCTAATCAATTCTTCGAAGAAGCCAAATCTCAAGCAATCGATGTGGATTTTTTCAGGGATTTCAAGTCGATCATCACGACAACCCGTCAGTTTTTTCGTTCATTCACAGCTAAAGACAGCGAAAAACGTTTTTATCCGAGTTGATTCAGACCGCATACCACTCCAAGCTCCATACAACGGGCCATTTAAAGTTGTCCGATCGGGTGAAAAGTACTTCGAAGTAGATGTAAATAACAAAACGCAAGAGATTAGCATCGATCGACTGAAAACTGCGTTCGTTTTGGATGACCAACAGTCAGCAACGAACCTAAAACAAATTGACAACCCTCAAGCAATCAACTCTAAAGAGGACACAGTTCAGACGGTTACCACTCGCTCTGGCAGAAGAGTCAAACTTCCCGTCCGTCTGAACTATCAGCGGGAGAGTATTTGTGGTGAAATCTCTAAGGCATTTCGCGCCACTCGGTAGCTGATGTGCGATGATCACTGTGGTCAAATGCCAAAACGCATCTAGCGCCGTTCGGCGGCTGATCTTAGTTGATCTCCTTTTTTTAAGTCTTCTTACATCTGCCGACAACCAGCACAGTCGTTGATGTGTCCTATCTTTTATTTTGTAGTTTTTTTTATCAAAAGGAAAAAGGTATAGTTTTTTATTTTTGTTATTCTGACTTCGTCTTCTTTACGTCCTCGCTATACGGATATATACCCAATCCTGAGGCAAGGAGTTACCCATATTGTCTACGCGTATACAGCGATAGTCAAGTTCCGCTTAAAGTCTTACTGAACCTTCCTCTTGCAACTTTCATGCCAGTATAAACGACTTTTTTCTTGTCAAGCTTATCAGCATTGGGGTAGTTTGCTATAGGGTAACTGGCAGGCTGAAGCAATTCTTTCAATCACCTAGCATCAAGAGCTGTTTCTTTTTCCATCTTCACCTTCACTGTAAGACATGAAGTTACTAGATAAAGTAATAAAAGTTAGTCTATATACAAGTTAACTCATTTTTTCTACAAAGAATTCAATTAGATACGCTCTGGGAAAGCAATCTCATTAATTATCCTTTTTTCCTTTAGTCTACTCAAGACAAAAATAAAGACTTAACTAAAAAAGATGCAAAACACTTTCAAAAAAAACGGAGAAAAATGTATACAAGCAGAAGGACACTCGAAATAGAATTCTAAAGCATCTGACAGTGTGGAGTAACTAACTACAATAAAAAAAAGAGAACAACGAAAAAAAGGGATTGTCCATTGCAAAATCCTTTCCAAGTAATTTTTACTGCTAAGCAAATATCCTTAATGGCACTCAATTGCACAATTCAGTTTTATGTCCTTCTTGTAATTCTAGGTTCTTTTTAGATTTATTTTGTTTTTTTCGTTTTGTTCTGTTTACGGTTGAATTTTGTTTTGGTCTGTTGGTGTATTCGGCGGATGTGGACTGCATTTGATGTTCAAACAAAGTCGATGATTTTCAATTCGTTTTTAGTAAACCATTTTAGGCGACAGTTAAAGGACTAGCAAGTCCTTTCTTTTGTTCAGTTTAGTGTTATCCCGAGTGACTGGGGATTTTGTATTTTTTTGTCTACCGACAGGATACCGCACAATCGATACTAGTATACATACTCATACATACATAAGTTCGCATAAATAAATCAGAAAAAGTTATCTGCTTCGGTCGGAAATTTTGCAGTACCTGATATCCAAAACAGTCTAGGCGGCTAGTGTTGTCGTGACTTTTTCTTTTATAATATTGTAGTCAAAATGTTTTTCCGAAAGTATCATATTATATCTATATCCTGTATATCATGGTCGAGTTGGAGACCAGGTTTGATTTCATTTGACTTAAGGCAACTGTAGCCTTGTAGCCTTCTTTTAGATAGACATCACTAGCTCTACTTTCTGACGACCGAGGAGGTCTTGAATTGGTGGTAGACTGTTAAGAAGTATGGAGTTGACCCAAATGAAAAAAAAAAGATAATCTACGGATGGTCTTTTCGACTGTCGCTACGAAATTGATTTCTAATCAACATACCAAACATGCTTGCACCTCACTGACTACTACTGCAGCCGGGCGAGTGATAATCTGCAGACACATCTTCCCCAAAATCCATTTGTAAGGGGCCTAGCAGTCTACGTAAGAGATTAAAATTCGTTCATCTAGTAAAAATACTGTCATATGACTGTAGCTATAGCTACAAAAGATAGCCAGATGCGTTTGAAAAATTCACAAAAAGAGCACAGCTTGCTATATTCTTCTCACTATCTAAATGTTATTAGGAAATGCGATAACTGTTAAAACTAAACACGACTCTGTATAGTTGCTGTCATATGCGGCTTTGAAGTCAATAACGATGTGGTATGTATCGAATTGGAACTCTTGGGTTTTCTCCTGAATCTGCAGGAATCCAAAAAATTCTATGGTGGATTTTTCTTGCCTGAGACCACATTGATACGTAGCGATCTGACTGTGAATGAAGAGTCTCAGATAGACAGGATTTTTTAAGCGATGTTGAGACGGCTTGTTTCCCTGCCTCAGGAAATCTCCCTTCTCAGCTCGATCTTGTGCTAGCTGCCTCCACTCATCAATGCAGACGGATCTGCAGTCAGCCAGGTCTAGAGCACTTAGACACAGAACTATACCATTCTTTTTGTTTTTAGTTCTTTATCTTTCAATCTTCAAAGAAAGATGAGTACGCGCTTCAGATATAAAGTACTCGTACCTATAGTGCCAGCACCCACCACGTCTAAGCCGAATACCTGCAGCCTGATGCAGGCGTAAGCCAGTTCCTCGGTGTCGATATAACTTTCACTGCAAGCATTGCAGGATGTTATAGTGTAGTTCCCCGTCACCATAACAGTAAGCGATCTATGGTCTCTACTAGTGAGGGACGGTAGCAAAGACGTTGAGAAAAACGTTGAGAAGAATACTCGTACATTCGGTCTGCCTACAACCTGTGGAGTTATGGCATCAGCAGTTGTGCTAATCTGAAACCAATCTGCCCATGGAAGCCTTAACCGAGAACTCAGGTAAACCTTACATAGGTTTGGGTGCTGAAAAATTTGATTTTATTTCCCGTGGACCCTTTATGACCTGGGATACAGACCATACTCAAAGTAGTAAGAGAATTCAGCAAAGTTCTAAGCGCAGAGTGTCTATCACTACAGATCCAAATGCTGCCCCCCTTCACCGATTCTTCACATCAGGATTGCGTTTACGTCCGCTTGTAAGGGAGACGAAAGTAAGTTTTCCGCAGAAGAAAGACACCAGCGCAGGACCCAACTGCTTTCCTGGCTCATATTCTGGCCAGTCAGTCTTTGGCACAGGGAAAGTCTATTTCGTATTTTTTGTTTTGCAGCAGGAGTTCATAAGCCAGCTCGCAAGGTCATTAAAGCTCCAGTGCCTGTTGTACCAAAGACCAGATCTTTTTAATTGGATGATGGTCCTAAAAGTGCAGCCGTTGGTATGAATATCAATGGGAGGAGGATTCATCAGTTGTCTAGAGCGGCATGCTTGATAAAGTCTCATGCAGCCAAGACAGACCGTTCTTTAGATTTTGGTAAAAGCAATGACGTAAATATCTTTGTGAGAACTTATTCCATCAGACACTCGACCCAAGGATATAAGTCAAAGGACCCTCCTCGGTGAGTCGCTCCATGTCTTTCCGGCAGCTCCTTTGCATTACCAGAAGACCGACAGTGCCAAGAGATGTCCATGGTCTAATAACATGCTTAGACCAAAGAAGCTTGTTACTAGAGAGAATTGGCTGAAAGCCCATTATAAGAGCACTAATCGTTAATCATATTTAGGGCTGCCTGTGCTCTCTCTGACTGCAAAATCGCATCTGAATAAACGCTACGACTACTGCTACAGTTCTTTATTTTCTTTTTATTTGATTAACGCATCGTATGGCAGTTATGTTTGCTTTGAAGCAGCCGAGGATCTTCGCTTGTTGTTCATCTGCAGAAGGTCTTTCAAAGGTTCGATAATTTCACACTCAAATCCGCAGATTATTGTCCTTTAGTCGTTACCCCAGGTCATCAACAGTGAATCCATAATTATCCAGTTTGTTACACTTTTATCCTTGTCGTATTAGTTTGTGAGCCCTATGACGCAGAAGGCCTACGAACTGGCGCTGCTGGCCCAATCCAGTTAGCAGTTTCCCGATTAATCACCTCGCAGATACCTGAAAATATTTTTGCTCTGCCCTAAATGTTTATTCGATACCACCACCTCTTCATCGATATTAAGGTTGCGTTTTGGCCTGTCCTGGCAAGTAATCGAACTGCGTAAACAACACATTTATTAGGATCTCTGCAGTATAATCCCTGAAACTCTGCATTGAACTGCAAAGTTCGCTAAGTTGACCAGTGTGAGTTTCTTCCGATGTTACTGGAACAAACAGGAATTCGTCCAACATTCGCTTCAGTACGGATAGTGCGAGATCTATCTGTTCGGGAAAGATTGCCATCAGTGCCCGAAACATGTTCAGAGCTTGGATATTTGCAATGAAAGTGTGACTAACATTTCTGGGGAAAAATGGTTTTCTTGTAAAATAAAGTTCAATAAGTTTAGGGCCCCTTAAAGTCCTGTAGTTTACTTTTACAAAGGTATCCAACTCGGAATGTGAAGGATAAAGTGCAAAAAGGAACTAAAGCGGCTGAATTTCGATCAAAATCTCCGCTTACAGCAACTGGGATGTGGTACGGGAACATTACTTATCAAGCCCAAAGGATCTTTGAATTTATTAGAGCGAAACAAGGAACTAAAGTATTATTCATATGAAACTTTAGGTGCATGTTAACTGAGGTCCTTAAACTAGTTATAAGGCTTTCCTACCAACTTAAATAATATCCAGGACATACGAGACTATACTCCTTGACCAGGGTGCTGTTTGTACAATTATTACTACTAGTCAAGCACAATCGACAACACCGTTCTAGGCATGTGAAAGTCCATAACCACACAGAGACCATAAATTGTAAACTTTTCCTCCGCTGCCCTCATTGCAACTCACCACCGGTTAGCCGAATGGGGTGGGCACCAGACACCAACAGGATTTCTGCTCTTTTTCCATCGAGTTCTTTCTTTTATTAAAAAATTGTTGTGTTTTCCATGCTGGATGGTCATAAATATGTATGATATGTCCTGGCACCAAGACAAAAACACTGAAAGATAGTCTCGTCCTCGCATAGTGGGTGCGAGTTAAATTTTTGTTGAAGGCAAGCTGGATGGGCTTTTGTGGGAATAACTTGATTTTTCATACACACCGGTGGTGATGGTTGTGAAAATATTTAAGGACACAAGCAGTTTCGCATTTATGTTGTGTTTTTTTTTTTTAATTTCAAGAACGATGACTACTCGTACACATGTCTACGTATGCACTCGTACCTCCCGTATACTCGTACTTATTTTGGCTTTTAATTGTCTGTTGTCAAGTATTGGTGATGAGTCGAGTCTTGTGAATATGAGTACTCTGCTTGTATGGGTATTATATCCTGTCGGCGGCTTACCAATACATTAATAACTATGACAAGACAATACTGTTTTCGACCACTGCGGGACAAGGCATTAATACTACAGACACCTGCACATTAAGCAATATTTCGTGGGCCACGTACACTCATGTTAATCCGTTAATTTTCCAAGGATTTATATGATTAATTTTGTGTTTTAAATAATTCAGTTCATAAACTCGTGACATTATTGATTTAAAATTAAATTAAAATAATAAATCAGAAAAACGTTTTGCGCTTTCGTTGGAAAAAAGTAATGTTTGTAACTTTTATCATGTCCTGCGGTCAGAGGTGATATTCGTACGAGTATGTGTTTGCTGTGACATGCCAATAAACAGCAAGGACATATGTACATTTACTTGTAAAAATGATACCCTAGTCACTGCAACATACTCGTACGAGGACATGCGGTAGAACTGCTGTTTGTTGAGTTATTTATGGGACACTGTTGCTACATATTTTGTGGTCATGGCTTAAACAAAAAAGAGAAAAAAACAAGACACCAAGTCCTTTTCAAATCGGTACGAGATTTATGGTTTGATAATTGAATTGTTAATGTGGGCAGCAGTAAGGGATGGGTGTTTGCTTGTGTTTGCTTGGCTTTGCATTGGTGGTTTCTTGTCATTGCGGTCAGCAATATTGTACGAGTACGAGTATATGTGAGTTTGTTGTGACATGGCACATTGAAACATGTGTTGTATTCGTAAATTTAAATATGTTATACTTTGGGGTCAAAGGATCTCGGAATTTTGTATTGTGGCAAGGAAATATACTCGTATATATGGATTGGACAGAAAGGTGTGAGCTGTACATTCGAACCGTGCAGTAAGTGACAGGTAATGTCGAGGTTATTATGCTATCAGGGAACAGCACTCTTTTTAGTTTCTTTACCGGAATTGTCTGTCGCAACATGTCAGAGGGAGCTAGCAAATAACCTGTCCATTTCATTATTCTATAAAAATTGTAATCGAACTTTTAAGCATTTTTATCAACGCCTGCTACTGTAGTCAAAATCGAGTGTTAGCAGCACGTTCACAGAAGAAGTGCCCTTTTGCATTGTCACTCTTATAACAGAGATGCTCCAGTAAAAAGGCTGGAGTCCAGAAGTATTCATTTGCTCTGCCTTCCACCCGAAGAATTATGCCACTAACTGTTGTGCTTATAAGTGTCTATCAATCAAAGTCCATTTATTCCATTTTCATCTGGGGCCTAGATTTGGTTCAATATATTCAGGTTTGTTCAAATAGGTCTATCGAACTAGAATAGACGTGCTGACGGAATTTAAGTGAATTCACCTATCCTATACTTTGCATATTTACATTTTCTACACAATGTCGTTCATTACCAACGGGTTCTCATATGCATCCGCTTGAAAGACCAACACAAAGTTTCGAGTGAAACGAAAGTCGACAACTATTGTTCTAATATCACTGTGTCAGACTGAAATACTGTGGGTTCTACCAAAGAGTTGCTGCATCTTCTATTTACACGAAATATGGCCTTGATAGTGCAGCCTATCTAGAGGAGAAACTAGGCTATTAGAAGTAGCTTACAGTGCTTTGAAATCTGGTATGCACAGAGCCGTGAAGGGCCTGAAAACTCTCTTCAGTGTAAAGCCCTTATGCCTAGCCAAGAGCTCGCTTACACTGCCAGGGCGTAGTGTCACGAACTGTGAAGACTTCTAGCATTAAATGAGTAAAGCGAGTCAGCTCCATCCTTCACGTGACCAGAACAACGTCAATGCTGAGCCCGTTTCGGGTGCACAAATTTTCTACGCTTACATCGTTTGCTGGATATTTCGTTAAATAGACTCAAGTGGGCAATAACTTCCTTTCTGGTAGACCTCTAGCTTCTAGTGTGTAGGCAGTCATGTTTGTCATTTTGTGTGCCTTAGCAACCATTGACAAAAAATTTTCACTTCACGGCATTGCTTTGTTTCGTCGATATTCGCGTTTTTTTTCTTTGTTTGTAATTACGTCTCCGTAGTTTAGAGTGAACGTCGCCAATATAAAAAACACTGTGGCGCTGGCAGCCCAGTATGGACCATGACCTAGCTTCTTCACACTAATTTGTGTTGCTCATGTTGTCATTTTAGTCACATCTGAGCGGGGCCTACGGTTTATCGCCGAGTCCGGACGGCACTCCTTAGAAGCTTTTTCGTAGGCAATTTTACTTTCGGGAGTTTGCCATTGCCCGCCGAAAGGGTGATGGCGATTTGAAAAATTGTTGGTGACCCAGCCAGGAATCGAACCCAGGCTCTCTGCGTGATAAACCAATGAGCTAACTATCGCGCCATCGCCATCGCGAATATAAGAGGACTAAAAATCAATCACTTTTCTGCTTACGTCCACGTCTGTAAATACAAGCCGGCTGTTTTGGCACTGAGTGAAATACAGATAGATTCCCACCGAGACCTCTCAGGTTATTCAGATCTGAAGCTACGTGGCTACGAACGAGTGTCATTATTCTTGTTCCAATTCGGAATTCACTTTCATGTGTATCTTCGTACTGAAATTGTAATCACGTTCGATTTCAATATACGAGTACATATTTCAACATGCCTTCGACACTCCGTACAGCCAACACCCGATAACTTGGCTATGGAAAAAAACTTGGCCCAACTTGTTAATGAGCCCAGCCATATACCAGACGTTGTCATTCCGCCAACACCATGGACTTGTTTCCAATTTCTCACCTTCATAAGTACACCGTTAATGTGCTCTGCCCTCTAGGCTCGTCGGACCATTGTATCACATCAGTTACATTCTCGTATATTGACCACACAGTTAGAGAAAAAATTCCTAAAAGAACCTTATGGCGAAACGAGAAAACCAATTAGAGCGGACTCAACACCTTCTTTAGGAATTTTAACTGGTGGCTATGTTTCTTTGATGACGACGTGGATACCACTGCTAATATAATCCCAGACACTATTCACTATTACGAGTATCAGACCAAAAGAAAAGACGTAGTACGACTCATTTGCATCCTCCACCCTAACGTTCATTTATGATAACATTTTAGCTGTCAGCTTTTTGGACAAAGCCAATCTGGTTGCTGCACCATTTTCGTCTAGCTCAGCACTTCCAGATTGTGACTTGTCTCCGCCACACTTGGGTGCACTTTCGCACTCGTGTAGTAGCAAGAGTACTTAAAGGTCTTAAAATTCACAAATCCGCTGGTCCAGTTCGTAAATCCCCCTTTCTTCTAAAGAGGTGTTCTTCTACGCTGGAAAAACCACTGTGAAAGCTTTTTCTTCAATCCAAACAGATGGAAAACAGCATTCGTCCAGTCTCTAAAAACGAAAAATCTTCTTCTCTCTCCTCTTACAGACCATTGCATTACGTCCCTTCTTTCCAAGGTTATGGAAATACTGATAAATCGTCAACTCATGAAATATCTCGAAACACCAAAACTTCTTAATGACCGGCAGTACGGTTCCCGCAGCACCAGGTCCACCGAAAAGTGGAAACCAAGTTTACATCAATCTGTCAAAAGCAAGATAGTTGCACTTGATATTTTTAAGGCGTTTGACAAAGTTTGACATCAGGCTTTTTTGTCGAAAATGCGTGCATTTGGGATAGACAACTCTCTTCTTCAATGGATTCGAAATTACCTTTAGCAATGGTCAATTTGAGTTGCATTGGATGGTTCGAGGTCTAACACTCACAAAACAGATACTGGTGTACCTTAGGGCTCCGTTCTGTCTCCGGCATTCTTTTTAATTTAATCACCGACCTCTTGTCTGCTACTTTTAATCAAATATATTCCTTTGCTGATGGCAGTACTCACTTGCCTTTCATATTCGTTACCTGACTCACGAGGATATGAATGCATTTATGATGTCTCAGCATGTGATAAGTTTTTTGGAAAATTGGACAAAGACAGCAGAAAGATTTTTGGGCTCAGTGGTTATTTTGCTGCATGGGTGGCATACAACATTTAATGGGGAAACTAAATTGTTAGTGAGAGCTGTCTTGTTGTATTCTAGTCAACTACACATTTTACTTGATTTTTGTTGACTGAAAAAATGCAAGTCTTTCAGGCAAGGCTGGAATTCGAACACCGAACCTTTTGATTTGGAAGCCAGTTCGCTACCATTTGAGCAACGGCTGTAGAATGGGAACGGCTTGTTTAAATTTCACCCCTTCTGATCAGGCTTTCACCCGTCCAAAATTGAAGTACAATGGTCACATCTGGTCAGGTTTCAGCCCCTAAGAATTCTTTGCACTTGTTAGATAGGATCCAAATCCGTGTGATAGACGTTATAGGTGATGCAAACATTACACATATAATTCCCACGACCGACGTAATATCTCCTGCCTCACACTGTTCTATCGCTATTTTTACCACCACAGCGCCAAAGAAATTGCAAGTAAAATTAACCCCTTCAAACCTCCAACCGTAACACCCGTCCCGCTATGAATGCTCATCAGTACACCCTTAACTCCACCTTGCGACGTACCCTGAAATTTCTCCTTTTGCATCTATACAGGAGCTTTTTTTTTGCCAACAAAAACGTAGAGGCCATCGGTAGCATTGGATTCTCCCATCAGCAGTCACTTCTTCGGCTACACAAATAAATGCGAACCGCATATAGTATTTCACTTGCATCCGGAATTCGTAGTTGTTCATAGTTGGTCTTAAAAGCCGAAAAATCTAGGAAACTGCGTGCCAGAACCTATCGAAAAGGATTTAGTGACCAACTGGCCTGAAATACGAGTATACGCGTTCAAAATCTGTAAAGAATTTTATCATCACATGGATATGCAGTCGAGCTCGTTTCAAAATAGTGGAATGAAATCTCATGCAGTTGTTTGTTATGTTTGCGGAGACCTTGAGTCATCAAGCAGAAAATTCGAATCAAATCACAGTTAAATTCTGGAAGTATGTGGCAATTATCTGTCTTTTTTTTTCTATAATTTACGCGCGCCTCAATGGGGTTATGATACCCTTTTACTGTTGCCAGGGCGCGGGCGGAAAGATAGAAGGAGGAGAAAGGAAAGCATTGTTGTGATGTAGTGGTTTGAAACTCTGGTATATTTGGTTTCGATATTGACTCTCCGGGGGTGGAAGGAGTCCGAATAGTACGGAGAGTTTTTCTTCACTCGGAATGGATTCAGGTTGTAAATGTTAATGGTTGTTTTGTGTTTGAAACTCTACAACAGCCAAATCTACATGCCAGTGTTATTCCTTCACACGCAGATTTTTCTGACTGAGTTCCAATTACATAAATGAACAACTTGTCATGAGTAGGATACGAACCCTGACTCTCCGAGTGAGAAGCGATGGCTAGTACCACTAAACCACGGCCACCCCATATCTATTTTGATTAAAGTGCTTCGGGCTGAAAAGCGAGGCTTGTGTACAACTATCCACACTATACTGCAACTAAACTAACACTCCTGGAAAATGAGGATCAACAATAACTTCACACCATTGTGTTGGGAGTTTTACAATGCGTTTAAGTTCGCTCCCTGTAAGATCTAGATTCCTCCTCGATGGTTTTTCTCAATGTCTACCTAGGATTGGTAAGTGAATTTGGTTACATGTCATGCTCTGATGTAGTAGCATCACTTTCACTGTCATTTTCTCCGTCGTGTTTTGAGGTTTATTAGTTCTTGGTCCTTTATTGAAAGAAGACATCTAGATACAAAGTCTGATAACTTTCTTAAGACGGTTTCAGTCGCTTTGACGTACCACACCCCACAAGTAGCCTTTGTGGTGAAAACATTGCTTCTACAAATTTAAGTAAGCATACCAAATGGATTTCTTGTTTTATAAATTCTACTATCGGGATCTAATTCAGCACTACCATTTGTAAGACCATACTCCCCAGAGATAACTTCCTGAATTTTCGGTTTGTTTTTTACAATATTGAGATGTGCTGCTTTTGGTAAGGCTTTACTCTTTTTGCCTCTTACTCTAAGTTAGCCCACAACTACTGGCCTGAATCCAATGTCTGTGTGATGGTGGAGAGATGTTTTTAGGGCAGTCAAGATGTTTAGGGCAAGACTGAACTTACCGGAACAAAATCACAGGTTACTGTAAGAAATAACAGTGCCGAGAAAACGCAGCCTTTTCACTCTCCACTGCGATCTTCTTGATACTTATCACGGTCCTTATAATAGCAACTGATTTTTCTAGGACACGCTTCCTGCGAAAGGCCCTCTATATATCATCTTGATGATAAAGCCTTTCTAGAAATCAATAAACAACAAATATAGATGGGATCTATTCTCAAAGCTTTGTGCAATGATAATGTGGTTTGATGCTGCTTGAAAGCCTGTCTTTTCGAAGTCGGGCGCTGAATCAAGATCTTCTTTTACTCGTCCCAGAATTATTCTACGTTTAGTCCCATCATATGGCATAAGGAAAAATATTTCACTCTTCCAATCTATGGGTAAGGTTTCTACACATGCATTTCAAATTCACCATCCTCTATGGTGTCAATGTTGAGCTATTTCAGTATTTCATTATTTTAGTATTTGTATTGCAGTATAACAACGGCATTTATAATAGACCATTAAAATCTTTAAGCTATAAATGTGATACAGTTACTAATAAGTGATTAAAGATTAAACTAAAATTATAATTCTTTTCTCAACAAAGTTAACTTTAAAATAAAAACATCTGATTGAAACGAGTTTGAGTACGAAACAATTTTTGTAAGCTTTCTGGAACAATTAAATAAAATATTTGTATGGTGTGAAATTTATATTCAGTATTCCTGCCAGTTGGCTGCTATATGTCGAAAGAGAGTTTCACTAAAGCTATTTGTATTATAAAGTCGTCTTATATTCAGGGGGAGTGAATTCCAAAGGCGAATGGCGTTTACGAAAAACTGTCGTTCGGTAACTTGATAAGCAACACGAGTTACAATTAAACTTAAAGATCTACTTGAATGCGAAAACCTTAGTTTATCATATAAGTATTGGGGCTGTTGGTTGATTGTGCAATAGTCAAAATATCGGTCAAGTGTGCAACCAAGAATATTATTGGCATAAGCCGACTTATGAGCAAAACGATTTAGGCCGTATACGTATCGCACGACATTGTTAAAAGCAACGTCTGGCAAAGGCTCAAAAGCTTACGTCTGGCAAAGAGCGCCGGTGCAACAAAAAATTTCTCAGCCATACGTTATCAGAGGAATTATCACGGCCTTAACCAACATGAGCTTCTTATATACTGGTGTGAAGCTTTGAGATTGGGATAGATTTCTAAGCCATCCGTATATTTTTCCCACAACTGAGCAAAACGTGGTCGTCCCAGGTTAATTTTGTACTCGTATTGAACCAAATACGAGTACCAAGACTTTTGGCTCTGTTTACAAATTCTATAGGTTCATTTACCACGGTAGACTGAAGGAACGTTGATAAGAGTTAACGGATTTCCATTTATGAGTAGACACTTTGTTTTTCTTGGGCTAAGCTGTAGAAAGTTTTCATCTGCCCAGCAATGAATACTTTTTAGGTCATCATTAAATTTCAAGGTAGCATGCTCAATAAGATCATTCTCGTCGGCAAACATGTTAATAAAAATTGCGAAAAGTAGGGGACCTAAAATGGATCCTTGTGGAACTACCTATTGAAATTGCAATATAATCTGACACAGCTTTGCTTACATCAGCTGCTTGATTTCTTTCAACCGGATAGGACAGTATGAGATTAGCGGCTGATGTTATCGACACCAACAGCGGTAGATTTAATTTTTAGCACAGTAGTTCGTTAGGATCGACCTGGTCTACCATGGACTTTAAGTTACTTTCTACACCTAATTCTCGTAAGTTTGCCCAAAGTGTTTTGGTTGGAAGTTTATGTCGAAGTGCTTTGCATAATAGCGACGTTTGGCTTCTTTAATCTTCGAGTTAACTATGTTACGTAACAACCGATAACTGTCATAGTATTCGGGAATTCGAAATCGTTTCCATTTTTTGAATTCAGCATCACTCTTGTTTCTTAGCTCAAAAATTTCAGAGGTAAACCACTTGCTGTTAGTATATTTGACAGCCTTACTTTTTAGAGGAACATGTTTATCGAAGAGCTGTAAAACTACGTAATGGAGAAATTCAATTTGGGCATCGACCGATGTTTCAAAAAATACGCCATGCCAATCAAGGCAAAGAAGGTCTTGTTGAAGTTGCTCCCCATTTAAATTTTTAAAGTCCCTTTCGGACTGGTGACTAAATATAAAGTGGCAAAAATGAGGTCATGTCGAGAAAAAAACAAAACAAGACCTTATCCGGGCTATTCCGACATATTTGGAGCTCAGGCCGGTAAGAACTTCCAGGACTCAGTCAGGGTCTTGGAAAAGAGATGGTGGCGGACGAGCCCTATATTGGCCAACGGCAGCGCTCATATCCGGGAACGGGTTACTGGCTTAAAAATGGAACTGGTTTTCCAGGTTGGAGGTTGTGCCGCCGGCGTAACTGCCCGGCCATTTAAAAAAAAACATAAGTTACGAAGCATCAACTAGCCTCGGATATGGACGGATCTACTGTTGACAACCCACGCAAACGATTTAAGGACAATGAGCTTCGTATATGCACGTGGAATGTTAGATCCCTTAATAGACCACGTGCAACCGAGCAACTAGCGGAGGCCCTAGACTGCTGCAAACCAGACATAACCGCCATTCAAGAAATGCGATGGTATGGGCCGGACAAAAAAAAAGTTGAAAAACTGTGACATCTACTACGGCAATTTCTATCGACGGCAAAAGCAGCGCTTATTTGGATGCGGATTTGTTGTGGGAGGCAGACTAAAACAAGAAGTCCTCAGCCTCCGGCATGTGAGTGAGCGCCTCGTAGCAATCCTCATCAAGGCTAAATTCACTAACATTAGCCTTATATGCGCGCATGCCCCCACAGAGGAGAAAGATGACGACGCCAAGGATGCCTTCTATGAGTTCCTTAACAAGACCTACGAGCAATGCCCTAGCTATTGTCCTCGGTGATTTTAATCCAAAGCTAGGAAGAGAGGGTATCTTTGGTGGAACAATCGGAAAATATAGCCTGCACAACACCACCTCCGATAACTGATTCAGGCTAATCGACTTTGCGGCAGGGCGAAACATTGTCGTAGCTAGCATGCGGTTCCCACATCTCGATAAAAATGCAAGGTTTCACTCGTCCACCACAACGAAAGCCCTGGTCCGATGGCGAATGCCGGCAAGCACATGCAGCTAAGCAAGATGCATATAAAGCGGCGCTGCATAGAAGGACCAGAGCTGCTCATGAGCTCTATGAGCCGATCGGCGAGACGAATGCCGGCTTCTCAGGAGGAAGAAGAAAGAGCATGAGAAGCGCGCGATCGAGGAAATTGAGAGATGCTACTCCAGGAATGAGGTTCGGAAGTTTTACCAAAAGGTAAAAATAACATGCCGCGGAAACAAACCCCGAACCGAAGCCTGTAGAGATGAACAAGAGAACATCGTAGTAGAATCGCAGTCGATGCTGAGGATTTGGAAAGATCATTTCTGCAGACTGTATAACGGCGATGACGGACCAAATACCGCTGTCAGGTAGAATCAACCGAATCAACCTTTCAACCTGGACGATGATGACCAACAATTCCGTCCACCCGACCAGGATGAAGTGAAGATAGCCATATCGAAGCTTAAGTCCAACAAAGTTGCTGGAGCGGATGACCTGACTGCCGAGCTCTTCAAAGCGGCAGGTGATGACTTGGTAAGGAGCATACACCAACTCATCTGTAAAATATGGTCGGACGAAAGTATGCCCGATGAATGAAACCTCAGCATTGTTTGTCCGATTCTTAAGAAAGGAGACCCTCTGAACTGCGCCAACTACAGAGGCATTAGTCTCCTTAACATGGCATATAAGATTTTATCCGCTGTATTGTGTGAACGCCTGAAGCCGTTCGTCAACAACCTGATAGGTCCATATCAGTGTGGCTTCAGGCCAGGAAAGTCCACCATCGACCAGATATTCACACTACGGCAGATCTGGGAGAAGACCCATGAGCTTCAGATCTATACCCACCACCTATTCATCGATCTTAAGGCCGCGTATGACAACATCTATAGACCGGAGCTATACAGAGCAATGTCTAGTTTTGGAATCCCTGCCAAACTCGTCCGTCTGTGCAGGATGACGATGGAGAATGCACGCTGCTCCATCAAGGTCGGTAAAGATCTCACCGAGACCTTTGATGTCCAGAAAGGATTTAGACAAGGCGATGCGCTGTCATGCGATTTTTTCAACATCGTACTTGAAAGTGCAAAACTCATGAGCAAACACAAGAGGCACTGTTTTTAAAAAGTCCGTCCAACTACTCGCATACGCCGACGATATTGACATAATCGGCAGAAAGCAGCGTGATGTCAGTGGCGCTTTCGCGAGTATTGAGACGGAAGCGACGAAAATGGGTTTAGCGGTCAATGAGGGCAATACCAAGTATATGCTGTCAAGCAAAAAGGACAACCAACACCGACGTCTCGGACAGAACGTCACCCTCGACAGATATAACTTTGAGGTAGTTAAGGACTTTGTCTACCTAGGCTCCGCTATAAATACAGACAACGACACCAGCGCTGAGATCAAGCGAAGAATAACTCTTGCCAACCGCTGTTTCTTTGGGTTAAGAAGGCAATTGAGTAGCAAAGCCCTCTCTCGGACAACAAAAGTCACCCTTTATAAGACTTTAATAATCCCGGTCCTGCTCTATGGCGCTGAGGCATGGACATTATCAAAAATGGATGAGGGTGTTCTTGGTTGCTTCGAGAGAAGAATTCTTCGGGCGATCTTCGGTCCCGTCTGCATTGACGGTGAGTGGAGGAGGAGATACAACGACGAACTGTATGGACTGTACAGCGACATGGACCTAGCCAGAAGAGTGAAGATTCAAAGACAGAGATGGCTGGGTCATGTAGAGCGCATGGACACGAATGCTCCGGTCCGAAAAGTCTTCGAATCCGCCCCCGAGGGACAGCGCAGTAGAGGAAGGCCAAGACTCAGGTGGCGCACGCAAG
Organism: Volucella inflata; assembly: GCA_928272305.1. Taxonomy (NCBI): domain Eukaryota; kingdom Metazoa; phylum Arthropoda; class Insecta; order Diptera; family Syrphidae; genus Volucella; species Volucella inflata. The sequence continues at coordinate 186,505,773 of OV743716.1, forward strand.
TGGAAGAGGACCTCAGCCAACTTAGCGTGCGAAACTGGAGGCAGCTAGCCAGGGATCGAGCTGGCTGGAGAAGCTTGTTGACTGAGGCCCAGGTCCACCCCGGACTGTAGCGCCACCTAAAGTAAAAGTAAAGTCTTGAAAAAACAGGACAAGAAACCTGCGTAAAGAACACTTCCTGATAGTCTCTGGTGATAAAAATGTCCAACAGTGTGCTGTTGGAACTAGTAAAGTGCGTTGGAATGGTCAAATTTACAACATAGAGGCCAAGCATTTTAATGGATTCCATTAAAGATAACAATCTGATATACCATATTCGAGAATATTACAATTAAAATCACTACACACAATAGTTCGCAAGTATAACGAAGAGTAATTTTCTAATAAGTCAAAGAGGGATGACAGGTTAATATTATGGTAGGGTCTATGAGCGACACCAAACCGGCATTTCCTTTTCTCAATTTCTTTAAAATAATACTCAAACAAAGGATTTACAGTTAAACTATCACGAACGTAAATAGCAACGCCACCATCGATCCAGTGCAGAACCATTCGTATTGGAAATGTCTCAATTAGGTTTCATATCCTCGTATTGTTACTTGTATAACATATCTCTACAGCTCTAGAATTTCCTTAATTGGTTTACTCAGACTTGTGCAGGAAGACTTTCAAGAGAATTAACTTTGTCAATTTTGACATCTTTGAAAGCAATAACTTTGCCAAGACAACATATTGACTAAGAGTTATCAACAAAACTCACAACTTCAAAACCACAAAAGCACCCACTAGAATAGGTATTCGTACTTGTAATTTTATTGCACTCGAAATTTAATCCCAAATAAAACATATCTCTTTAGTCCTGTTCCAAATCCTCAGTCGAGTGGTCTTTTACCCATATCCGTACAGTCATAGCGTAACTATAACAAAAAATTATTTACTTGTATAGAGTGGGGGAAAGAAAATCCATTCCTTGTTCCTGTATCCTTTGACCAGAAAGCAGTTCCTGCGAACGTTGTAATTCATTGTTTTATTAAATGAATTTTTTTTTCCGTCTCCTCATGACCTATTCCAATTTATTGTATCCGTATGTCGCCTATAAAGATGTCGCGAGTTGTACGAGTATAAACGGGAGTACGTTGTGGAATAAATAAGGAAGATTTCCTTGGTTATCTATTTGCTTTCGGTTAGGACTGTTGAAGTAGGTCAATATGAGAGCCACTTACTCAGCCTTAAGTTGAAGGAATAACTAGTGGCTGTGTAGTGGGGAAGTGAGCGCCCTCGACTTGTATCGGATAAAATAAATTATATACATGTGTGTGTGTCTATGTTTCTTTGTCAATAGGACGGATATGAGCATGTTTCATTTAATGAAACAAATTCCTTATGGAGTCTGTTGTTGGAGACTTATGAATCCAATGGAGAACAAAATCACAAGTGCATGGAGTTTTGTGTTGTCACCGTCAATTATTATAAGTGCTTGATATATATGTGTTGGCTTTACAAGTGTTTACAATACATTAGATAATTTACAAGGACTAGGAGTGTAACCATAAATAGAAGACGATTCCTAGAAATCAAGTGCTTAGTTTACAATTTGTTGTATCAACATGAGGGAAAGTGCACTTTCATTGTGTGACCTTCGATATTATTTATGTGTTTGCTCAAATTTATTTGATAAAGATAGTTCCTGAATGTTTATGAGAGGCTGGGCGCAGTAGTGACCTTATTTTTCCACCAGAAAACCTGATGCTAAGAACTGTTGCCTCGTCAGTTCGGGGCCCGAAATATTGGGTTACAAAAACTGAATATGCTCTTAGCTTCAGGCTACGCGAATTCTTTTATAGAGTCACTGCCGGTCATACCATCACAAGTCCATTGAGCTCGCATTTCAGTGGGATTAGACCCTTCAAGTTGTGAAGAGGTAGCAACAAATTGAAAGCACTTAAACTACATATAATATGAATAGTAGAAGGTTACTTAAAATGGTATGGCGTTATTCTAGCCCCTGAAGGTGTAACTTTCGAAAAGGATAGATAGTTACAGAACGGGTTTCGTAGAGGCTCAATATTTTTCAATCTCTGTAACTTCCATAGAAGTCATTGTGTTACAAATCCCCACAAGTAGCGAATATCTTGAAACCACATACTATTTACTGATCAGAACGAGTTAGCTCACTTATCGGTTCTTACATTATTTTGACCAAAAATACATAGCTGTTGCGCTCGTGTCAATCCAACTCATCATCTATTGGATGAGGCAAGAGTTTGCCTGGAATTGTGTGTTTCTAACAAAATATCCTGTGCGGATATTGAAAATATTAACGGTAGCCTACGGGGAGTCGAGTTTAAAGCGAGCCGTACCGTATGGTGGTTGGTGACTCACCTCGTTCTGGTCATCTGTTCACCAGTATGACTGACGTTAGAATCGAAAAAGTTAAGAAAATTGCCCTCGCAGATAGTCCCGTGAGCACCAGGGAAACAGCAGTCCACCTTGGTGTCTCTTTCAGATCAGCGCAGGGCGCTATACACTATGTTTTGGACATGAGACGAGTTCAAGCGCGGCTTGTGCTGAGAGCGCTGAATTTGTTGCAGAAACATCATCGCATTGATGTCACTAAAAAAATACTTTCTTTGAGCCAAAATGTTATCGATGGGTCTAACATGGGTCTATGAATATGACATCGAAACTAATCAAACGTGAGCGTATTAAAGCGTTTGAGGTAAAATGTTCATCCCGAGAGGCCAGAATTGTGAAGAACTCGTAGCAAGGCACCGGCTCAAACACCTTAACCAGTACACGACTATTTGATCAAAAACAACGTTAATGCCGCTCCGCATGCTTCGTATTCACCTGATATGGTTCCTTGTGACTTTTTCCTATTTCCACGACTCAAGTTCGCACCCCGTGGATAGAGTTTTGAGACGATTGAGGCTGTAAAGAAGATTTTGCATAAGGCGCTAAAGGCGATTCCAAAATCCCTAATTTCAGGGGTGTAGGCATTATTTTACGTTGTTCGTCGAGTACCGTGATAATGAAATTCAAGAGGCCCGCGACAATATTTTTTGTTCAAAGTTATTTGTATTAGCACCGAGTACAACTTTAATAGCAGCTGATTTAGTTAGTATACTTCAGTAGTGCATCAAGTGACGTAAAGCGATGGCAAGGGTTATCCTTGCTCCCATTGATGTATGGTCGACATCCCGTGAAATGAAGTCATCAATGACAGCTGTTTAGGAGTTTCATTGTGGTGGTCGGGTGAAACCTTTTTGACTGGCTGACTGTGTCGTCACTGGTCTTCTGCGCTTAAAGATGAGAACAATGACAAAATTTGTTATAGATCGAAAGAAAAGAGTATCTTTCAATTGAAGCGACTCTATTTTAAATTTATTCACAATACAGTACTTACTCGAGCTTCTGCCCCACGGGATATTCGCAGTCCCAGATTTGATGCAAACCGGAGCACAAGTGTCCATCCGCCCTACGTTCACTACATCGTAATCTTTGAATTCGTAGTTTTTGACTGCGTCTTTGTACTTGTATTGATGTATCTTCTTCTCTATTCAAATTCAATTCTTCTCTATATGCAAATGGTACACGAATAAACAGCAACATTTTTCGTGCGATGGGCTGACGGAGTTCGGAAGAAGACCTTCTACGACGATCTGTACGAGCTCTAAAGTAACATAAACCCGGTTAGAAAAGTACATATTTGTCACTTAAGGCTACCAGGATATATAAAGCGTGTTTCGAGCGGCCTAAAATATTCAAAAGTGGCGATTCTGACGTGAGAAATGAAGAACGTGGACGATCAACAAAATAAATTCAAGACAGTGAATAGCGAGTATTGCTGGATGAGCATGACGCTCAAACGTAACAAGAATTTGCGGATCAATTTAATGTGACCCGAGAAGCGGTTTCCGTTCAAGATGATTGGAAAATGGGTTCCAAATAAAATAAATGAAAGACACTAGAAAACCCGAAGAACTACTTGTGAAATGCTGCTCGCCAGGTACAAAAGAAAGTCATTTCTCCATCGCATTGTGACTGGCGATGGAAAGTGTATGAAGCTTAAGAATTCTCAGCGTAAAATATCGTAGGTAACTCCAGACAAACAGTCGGCATCGACTGCAAGGGCAAATCGCCATGGACGAAACACAATGCTCTATGGTTAGTGTGGATCAAAAGGATGAGGGGTAAATGATATTGACAAAAAAGACGAAACAAAATGATTTTTCTTTATAATAATGCATCATGGCGCACGACAGCAAAACTCGTCAAGGAAACAATTGAGGCGTTAAGTTGGGGAATACATTTGACTGCGGCTTCCTCACCAGACTTACCTCGGTTTTATTACTACTTATTTGCATCGATGGAACACGCACTTCCTGAGATGGGCTTCACTTTCATACAATAAACGTGTTTTTTCTATACAAAAGTACGGTTTCATATTTACAAACAACCAAGGAAGCAAATGTTTGGTAGGATACTCCACTGACCATTGACGAAAACATTAGTTTAACATGTTCTATAGAATAAAGGCTATACTTCGTCATACCCATACCTTCGTCATTACATATAAAATCAGTTCTGGTTTACTTTGCTTTATCTATACATAAAAAGCTAACAATTTTCCATAACAGCCCACCAAATTGCGTCCAATCTTCGATATCCAAAATATTCAACATTCGTCAAGCGCCGGCAGGTGTTCATCCAGGCCGTTCAGCAGAAATAATCAGAATCGTGATGGTGCCACGATGAGATGCGAACATTTCAGAAAGCACTTCGCAGTGTATTCCCACGAAGGATTTGCTTCTCCATGTCTTCAAAATCGCACCTATTTAACAACTAAAGCCTACAGACCATGTAAAGGGAAGAGAATTCATCAGTTAATTGGTTCCTTTATCAGGGTAACATCAATTAACACAATTGAGCATTGGGAATGACAACAATTCACATGCGTTTTATGAGAACAAAATGCATATCAAAGATGTCACTGTTTGATGTGAATTTTATGTTAAATGTATCATTGAACTATTTTTCTTCAAAGTCGGTGGATGGTATACTCGTATATGTCAAAGACATGGGGCTTTAGCAGGACGTTAACACTTACACGAGCCATACCCTCGTGCCACAATATTTGGTTTGCGCGACTTCTTGAGACTTCTTTTTTTAGTGATTTTCTGGGAAATAAGTTCAGTAAATTTTTGTAGGATGTGCCTATTATGGATACCCCTAATCCGTGCGCTACACAAGGATGTGACAATATCATATCATACCATCATTTTTTGTTAATCCTTTCTACAGTTAATGCCATTCGATAGCCAAAAAATGGTCAGCTAGACAAACTAACAACGGAATGAGGGGGAGAACGGCCACTCAACCCCTGCGACGTCATCGCGATGCACCGATCTTTAACTTTATTTTATATTTAATCATGACTCAACTGTTTATTAAACTTAAAACTAATTGGATCAACTTCATGGTTTTTTTTTAAATTACCAAGCTAGGGCTTTCTAACGAGTGGTGAACAATTTTCGTAAGAAGAAGATTAACAAGGTTATGACGCTCTAAGTAGGAAGTAAGTCAATTTCAAACAAGTCGATATATTGTATCAGCACCCACGGGGCTGTTTGGCGTATTTTGAGTTTCCGAATTCACAGCTTAATGTTCAGTGTTCATCTTGAAAATGGACAAAGAGTATATTTTACGGAAGACATTGCACAAAATGTTGCTGCTGCACGGGCGCATACAATACTTAGAGCATTTTTTGCGCTGTATAAAGAAGATGAATTTGCCAAGACATTATTGTTCCAAAGTACTATACATGGAATGCAGCATCCAAGAAATTTCTTCGACGTTAACAAGGCATGTGGGTTGAAGGCTATCAAAATCTGTATTCGTCTGACGAATTGGGCCGTATTTATATTTACACAGTACATCTAAATAATGCCGAGTGTTACTATTTAAGAACGTTGTTGGTTAAAGTCAAAGGTCCTATTTCATTTGAAAATTTGAGAACGGTTAATGGCGTAGAATGCCGACGTACAGAGAAGCTTGTCAAAAGTTTCATTTGCTCGAAAATGACCAACACTGGGCAACAACATTGACGGGCGCATGCTTCAGCTGTCATCTGCGACAAATTCGAACATAATTCGCCGTCATTTTGACCACATGCTCACCGTCTAACCAGAAAGATTTGCTGGACAATTTTAGAAGGGATTTGAGCGAGGACATTTTGCACAGTGTATAATGCGAATTATTTACATGCGTTTGTTAAAGCAAACAAACAGATTTTGCTTGTGGAACAAAGCTGGCCTACGACTCACAGTGGGTAAAATGGCCAATCTAGGAGGAAATAAGTAAGATTGATTCTGAAAATATCTAATACTTGGTTTCCTTGTTTGTTGTTTTGTTTTTATAAAAAAAATAACAAAAATTTTCAACACTATATTATCATATTCATCGTCGCCTTCTTCCTCTTCTACATTAGAGCCTTGTCTTGCAGGTATTATTGGCGGATCTGACAATAAACGAAGAACATTTTCGCTAAGAGGATGTCTATTTTTTTTTAAATTGAAGAAATAATGGGTTCGAAAGAAACAAATAGTGCATTCAGGAGATCCCGAAATTCTCTGAAGTTTCTAAAATCTGCTTCTGAGAGTATTCCAATTGAAAGCAGAACAGATTTTATGATTTCTGCACTATGAATGAGTATTTTGTGGACGCTAGAAGGCATGTAGTATAATGGATACAATTCTGCGTACAACTTTGCGGTCTCCATAGTATACTCCCCAAAAACCTTCTACGTTTACTACGTAACCACAAGCTATTGTTTTTAAATAATATCTAAGCGTCTTATAAGATTAAGGTCGATTCCAATTATTGAGGAAGAAGGAAAAGGCTGTTGAAAAAATTTCTGATTTATGTATGTCGACTAATAAATTCATTTCAGCCTTAAGTCTGTCAATGATGTTCGTTTTTGTGTTTTCTGTTAGCTACTTGTCTTCTAAACTTGAAATTTTCCATGTTTTTAGAGGTAGTCGATATGCAACATGTTATAGGCACTCGAAGCACCTTATCCATGCGTGTAAAGTAGACAAACCGAATACGTATTCGTAAAATTGTTGTTTGAAAGACCTCTTTCATCGACAAGCCATTGCAGGGTGACTTCTCCCGAAATATCGGTTACACTTATAAAGGCTTCGTTCGGGTAACATTTTATCTTCTCCACTTGCAAAATATTGTATGGTGGATAGTCATTTGCATTACGATATTTAGCACCCGTTTGCATTAAAATGTACGATTTTTTCGTAAAACGCCCATCAACATATAAAGCCAGTGCTCCCTTAGGTGTATATTTAGTAATGGCTTTAGATGGAAGAGGTTATGACTTTTTTATCTTCATGGCCCTATTTGGGGAAATTATCAACATCTTAACTAGTTTGGACCATGACTTAGTCGGGCAGCAAACGTCAACTTCACGCAACTTTCGGGATCTACAACGGTGGACACTTTTGAACGTTTCGCACGATTGCTTATTTATACAAAGTCTTTAGCAGGATGTGAAAATGCTGATAGTTCCGCTTCTGTACTACGAACGGACATTTCAAATCGCGGTAGCATAATATCAGTATCTAACCACTTTTCACTACTAGACTTAAAAAATCAAATCCTCGCCTAGCCCTAAACCACCTTTCATTAAGCTTAGAGGTAAAATTTTGCAAAATTTATTTAGTCTTACTGCACGGCTCTTCATTTTCACTACTATCTAAACCAGTTTTGGTAAAAACCTAGCTTATAACAGACGCACTCCTCTTTTCTGGAGCATCTTCTCTTCGCCAAACTTCGAAAAGCTCCCTTTTGGAGCTTAAATTTAATTAGTTATGTGAACACTTGCTTGTGAAAAGAAAAATTGAAATCAATATGAAAACAAAGCGACCAACAAGTGGCGAAGAGGAGAACAACCAATTCCAATTGTACTTGACTCTTTGTTTATCTAAACTTAAAATTGTAAACAAACATTTTGACGTTGTTATGAAAAATTTTGACAGCTATCCACTGCAACTCACAGCGTCAATACGGCTACCGATAACGCAGTGGTGTACTAAACATAACCAAATGCGCGCTTTCGCATTTACCGGTCTTAAATCGTACGGTCAGTTGCCGTCGAGCCAGTGTAGTTGCGGTTTGGTTAATTCTATTTTTTTGGTAATTTAAATAATAATGGAAGCAAAGAAAGCCCTGGCTCGAACTCGAGCGGCAGAAGCGGAAAACCTGTACCAGGAGTTGGAACAAATATCCTCACGATCGGCGGATAGAAGACAAGCTATCCAAGATGTTCAAACGTCGTACAGTACTAAAATGCCAAATATTTTTAAGCTCGCTGCACAGAGGAGAAAATATTCAATGGAAATAACCTCGCCGAAATACATCAAAAACGCAGACGGTTGCTTACTAACAAATGAAAAGGAAATTTGTGACCGGTGGCTTGAATACTGCAAGGAGTTGCTTAACAAACAGTTTCCACGTGATATCGTGCCGACAGCTGGTCTATTCGAGGAGGAAGTTTCGGACTTTTCAATCGAAGAAATATGTACAGCAATCGGAAAAATGAAGCGGGGGAAAGCGGCGGGACCAGACAGCATTCCATCAGAGTTTTGGTCCAAGATGGAGGGAATCGGCAGCGTTTGGCTATCGAAACTTTTAGATAAATTAAAATGTGGACAACCTATGCCGAATCAATGGAGAAGTAGCTTCTTGGTTCCATTATACAAAGAAAAAGGCGACACTCGAGAATGCAACAACTACCGTTCAATCAAGCTTATGTCACATACAATGAAAATCGTCGAAAGAGTCTTAAACGAACGTCTTCGGCAAATAATAAAGCTCGATAATAGCCAGTGTGGATTTGTTTAAGGAATATCGACGGTGGACGCTATCCAAAGCCTACGAATAATAATGGAAAAGCACCGAGATTCGTCTAAGGATTTACACATGGTATTTATCGACCTTGAGAAAGCATTCGATCGAGTGCCTAGGGATCTCATATGGGCCGCGCTGAGGTCTCAAAACGTACCGGAAACGTATGTTAGAATAATACAAGACATGTACGGAAACGTGAAAACTGCGGTTAAAAGCCCTGCTGGACTAACGAGAGATTTTCCAGTTAATGTCGGAGTGCATCAAGGAAGCGTACTTAGCCCTTTCCTCTTTAACGTAGTATTCGACTATCTTTTAAAAGACTGCATGCGCGAAGCAAATGTAACGCCAATTCTCTTCGCTGACGACGCAGTTATACTTAGCGATAACGTCGAAGATTTACAGAACGCCTTAGATTCATGGAGAAATGCGCTAGAGAGAAACGGGTTTAAAATAAGTCGTTCAAAGACGGAGCATTTGACGTGCCCATTTGCGCATCCGTTGCGACCTGTTCCGGATATAATGTTAGACGGAATAGTTCTACCGAAAAGCACTATCTTTAAGTACTTAGGATCAATCGTTAACATGGAAGCGAAATGTGACGACGACGTAAACCACAGAGTTAGTGTGGGATGGATGAAATGGCGGGAAAATTCGGGAATCTTTTGCGACCGAAAATTTCCACTTAAATTAAAGGGGAAACTCTACACCACGGTTGTTAGACCAGCTCTTATATACGGTTCACAGTGCTGGACAATGTACGAAGCGTTTAAAAACAAAATGACGGCAGCGGAAATGAAAATGTTAAGGATGTCTAGTGGAGTCACTAAACGCGATTGCATTAGATCTACGCGTATAAGAGGAAGTCTACATATAAAGAATTCGGTAACCGAACAGCTTGAGGCGAATAGAATAAGTTGGTATTGCCACGTTCAAAGAAGATCTGCGGAAAATCCGGTTAAAAAGGCACTATCAACTACGGTCACTCCAACTGTAAGAAAACGAGGTCGGAAAAAGAATTCCTGGATTTCTCAGATGGCAAATGCGCAACAACGTCTGGGGTTAACCACTGAAGCGATCCAGGACCGAGCTTTATGTAGACGCATTCTGCGGACTGCGACATTAGCCAACCCCATAAGCGGAGCAGCAGCGATGCAGTAAAAATGGAAAACTCGTTACGCATAAGTTCGTATAACGAGGAAAGGGTTAATAAAAGGATAAGAAGAAGAAGAATGGAAGCTATTGATAACGAAGTGTTGATTACACTTGTGGAAGCCAGACCTATGCTGTGGGACAAATTTCTGAACACCTACAAGGATCGAAATGCTGGAGGGTTTCTTTGAGTTTTTCAAGTAATTCATCAAACGTAGCAATGGACATTCGAAAATAATTGAAAAACTTATTTTCATCTTTTTGTACATCCTCAAATAAGGTATGAAATAAGCCCACTTTCTCTCGCCTTCCATCGTCTCTTTCGTCGACGAATATATAACAATAGTGCAATAATTTGATTACGGTTCATTTCAAATACACCGCACACTACTTAATCACAAACTGAGCTTGCGATTGAAAAATAAAGCCGTATAGTGTGAATGAACAACACTCGGATTTTCACCGTGTACGACTTTTTGCCGTTCGACTAAAGCCGGATAGTGTGAAAGAAGCCTTACAAATGCTGCCACCTCATATGACAGAGGTGGCTTGTTATTCTTTGATGCGCCTGGTGGTACTGGAAAAACATTTCTCATCAGTTTTCTATTGGCTTACATTATGTCTCAAAATGGAATCGCTTTGGCTCTTATTTCATCAGGCATAGCGGCTACATTATTAGATGGTTGGACGTACAGCGTATTTGGCGCTCAAATTGCCATTGAATATACTCGTACATCTCTCAGAAACTTCAACATTCTACATTTCCAAAGGATCTGGCATGATTCATTGGTTTTGGACGAATGCACCAATGGCTCATAAAAAAATCGCTTCAAGAGCTTGATCGAAAGCCAGCTATTCAAGATTTATGATCATATGCACAACCGTTCGGTGGCGCTCTCATTTTATTATCTGTCAACTTTCGACAAACTCTTCGAGTAGTTCCTAAATCAAAACCAGCTGATGGGCGAAAACTTACATTAAAGACCAATATGCTTGTACATTTGCAGCGCGATGCGTCAGCAGCAAAGCATCTAGTGAACATTTGTGAAAGGAAAGTACCCCCCTTTTCAAGACCCACATACACATTTAGGACAAATTTTCATTGTAAATTTTGTCAAAAGAACACTAATGTACCAGCACAACCTCAAAGTTTCTAATCATGTGGGAATGCCAATGCAATAGAAAAGCTATGCTGGTCAGTATCTTTATCTGTACAGAATAGTATATTTGTTTTTTTGTTTTAATTAGCAAATTTCAATTAAAGGGCTGACTAACTACAAGAGCTTTCAATCACCTTTTCACAGTCCACTATCACGTGCTTTTCAGAATCACATTAGCAGGCACGCACTATAGCAGCCGTACCAGTGAAATCCTGGCGAGGTAAACACGCAATTCCATTTAATTTATGTATTTAAATGTTGGTATGAGAAAAAACATTCTTAAATCCCAAAGTTCTTGCCTGGCCTAACCAGGTTATTATAAAAACAACCTCTGAATTGCTATGCGTGTAATTCTACAATTGCAGAGAAGCAGAGAAGTGAAACCCCCTACTGACTGTACTCGTATAAGATACTCGTACTCTTACTCCACCAACCCACAATTCAAATGACTGGTAGATAATGTTCTCGTGCCTTAGAACTAGAATGAATATCCCTAAACAAAAAAAAAAAAAAAACACGCAAAACACGTGGGAAAAGAAAAGAATGCCTTTAAGGCATGGTAACGGTATAAGGTATCCTTTTCAAATAATCGATACATAAATAAGGAATATCGATAAAGAGGTGGTAAAAGCTTATACTATCGTACAAAATCACACACATCTACGAGTATCTAACGAATGTGTGCGAGTGCGAGTATATCGAAAACTAGACACACAGCACCCCATGGTATTCAGATAAAATAGTCGAATATCCAACCGTTATTTAGCTATGACAGTTTTATAGCAAAAAAAGAAACGGAACAGAGGGAATAATGTCGAAATTTATGCATCACTTAGCACAAAACAAATCGAAATGCAGATTGAAATGAGAAGATTGCTGTGCCATCCCACTGGATACGGTGTCGGATTTAAAGGATTAAACTTTTGCTATGCAAGATGTGAACCAACCGATGATCACAACAATGCGCCAGTAAAATTGCAAAGTGAATTGCGTGTAAAATGTACATACATATTGATATCATTCATACGAGTGTGTGTGAAAGAGGATACGTAGGTCTGTATCGGCACCACAATGGCCATCCAAGGACACTGACAGAATAAATTTTTAGTTGACTTGGGGATTTTCCAATAAAAGGGACAACCTACTCCTATGTATGAATGTAGGTACGTACATACGTAGAGGTCTGCCATAGGAGTCAGATGGGGAATATTTATTCATTGGTATTGACGCTTAAGCAAGGGATGCGTATCCCCCTTTAAAGGGGGGGGGGGGGGGGGGGAATTGTGTGCAGAATTTATTCAAGAACAGAGAGACTTTGGCTTCGGATTCATTTACAAAAGGGACTCGATACCGGGCCGACCGTTGCTTAGTGATTCTATTGAATCCAATCTTTTGAAAGTCTTAATTTCACTATAACCTTTCAATCGTTAACTTCATTGGTTATTTATTTTTTTTATTTTTTTTAACATGCTCAGCCATTTTTCTTATCCGTTGTTTGTTTGTGTTTTTTATTTTTTATTTTTTGCCAAATGGAGGGACTGGACTATTCCTTTGTGCATTTACAGATTGGATTGCCGAGATAGAATGTATAATGTCATTTAGTCATTGATTTCATTATACGAGTACTATAGATACATACCTACACATTCGAGTGCGAGTTTCTAACGACAGGGATGAGATATCTTTTTTGGTTAAAGTATCGTCTTTCCGAACGATTGACAAGGGTATTTGTAATTACTCGTATACGAGGGACGCTCGTGTATTGCGTAAAAGAAGATTCTGATTGTGATTTGTCAAATCTGTTGTTATATGTCACTGTCTTAAGATGTTCGGTTATCGAAGCTCGTTTCACATTTTGAAAAGACTCATAAAGAGTATGGATACATTGAATGCATGAGTGCGACGAAGAATTAGTCATTCTCTGACTAAGTATTTTCCTTTATGTCTAGATCTTGACTGCCAGGTTCAGTGCCCTCGAATTCCTATTTTGAGGCTTCAGCCATTTAAAGCCCATGGACAACGAGTCCATTAATAATCCCTGTACTTTTTTTTACTTAAATTTCCATAGTCTTCCATAAAAAGATGGGTAAGAACCAGTACCCACCACATCATCACCGAGCTAGAATTGAAACTAACAATAGTCTCAATGGTTAGCCTAGCACACTTAGATGCTTAGCAATAACAGTCTCTGCGCGGCAAGGCTTTAAGTACAGCTTGACTGTTGCAGATACTTTATCTCTTCTACCAATTCTTCACAATATAGTTCGTTGTCATCAGAATATCTACGCTTTGATAATAGATGTGAGTGTTCCGAACGGGGAATGAAAAGCCGAATAGCCATTCCTGGGGACAGGGATAAACAGGCCAGGCCAAAAGCAAGTCATCGCTCAAGATCATTGAAAGTTCAGTACCAAAAAACTTTTTCTCTTTATATGAAAGGTGGCCTTGAAAGTGACTTAACTTTGAGTCTAGAAAAGAGCCAGAGACAGGCCTCTTATTAAAGTCTGTTAAGGCAGCAGATACGTATTTTGATGAAAGCTTGTTCCATTCGAAACCCCCGCACAGGATATAATTGGCCTTATCATAGTCGTGAAGATCCGAAAGATCATCCTCGGTGACAAGCCCCATGTCCCCCAGCCCGGTAGCTTCTTTACACTGTAAGAAAGAATTCAGCGCATTGGAGACTGTCGATTGTAACATGCTTCGGTGTTATTTAGGATACACCCAAATGCTTCCTTAGGGAATCGAAGAGTGATGCGTTTACCCAATAGATGAGTCAAAGTAGTCAGCTTCCTTCTTCTCGTAAAGAGAACTACTTCAGTTTTGTGAAGATTGACTGACTCCCCCATTTGTAGGGCATCAACAGTCGATCAAGTCTGCATGGACCTTAGAATATACAGCCGCAGGACATAATTTGGACAGCACAGCTACATCAAAGACATACGCCTGAGCAGAGAAGTTGCAGCCACTTACAGCGTTAGACAGAGGGTGGACTATTAAGCACTTTAAGTAAAGTAGGACGCCAATCTCTGTTTAACCTGACAGTCACGCTCAGAGCTTATTCCCTCTAGTCGAAGGCGTTTGTGATTTTGTTGGATTTTGAAGTGAACTTTTTATGAGAAGGTATATTCAGAAGGGAGTTTTACGCATATGGAGGTCGACTATTCTCATCATGCTCTTCAGCGCTTTTGGCGGGCGTCTACACAGTTATATTTTCCGATTTTCGGTATAAATGCTGTTTTCACTGCGTTGTCTTGAAAGCATCAAAGGAATGATGATCTCATCCACCACCACAATCGATGAAAGATACCAACTATGGGGTATTGTGTTATTCACCTCACTTCCGTCTTTGTTAAAAGGAGTTGGTTCGGAGTGGGTTGCTTGGGAAGCGCAGGTGTCATCAGATGTTCTGAGTGATTTCTGACTGATTTTTTCCTTTAAAGACTATGACTAGCCTGTGTTTTGTCATTGATCAGGCGATATTAGCGATTATTTCCTAGCTGGACATAGTCACTCTTTGGGGCACTGCTAACGTTCTTAATAGTTTCATCTAATATAGCTTTGTCCTGAGTTTAGGAGGAGCATTGTCAGACTTCTTGAGCTTTTCTTAAATTCCTCGATGTTGATCAGGTTGCCTGATCTTTTAGAGTCGGTGTGTGGGCCATATTGTGGCGTTAATAGACTCTTAAGCTGCGGCGGAATTAAATGTCATCTGCATGCGTGTCACTCGGATATGGAATTTTTAATCAGAATTATTTTAAATTTCATCATGAAAAGACTTTGACTTTATTGCTGGATAATACGTGACTATTAATCGACATCTAGCACGTAGTAAAGAAAATTTAGTGGCTATACTGGGGAGTGTACGCGATATCACGATAATCCGATTCGGCACTAGCTCGGCTTATCGTAAGCAACAACTTAGTTCAATTTATGTGACAATCTTGTAACAATATTGAATTCATGCAAGAACTGGAGCCGGCCGACCTTCCGGATCATTTCCGTTTCAGTCATTTAGCTCCTGAAAGGCTTCAAGAAGATTCATAGCTTTCGACCAACATTTCGTATTTGAGGTGTTAAGCAAACCGAGGAGGTTCAAGAGCTGCCATTACATCCACACCACTGTTTGGTCTGGTTTATGGGCTGGTGATTTCGAGACATTAGGTTCCAAAATGTCGAAAAGATCGACTTTAAAAATCTTTTGGACTCAATTGGCCTCAATTTTATTGTTGGTGGTGATTTCAGTTTCTGATTCAGCAGAGATTTCTACGTTTCGTGAAGGCTCAACTGCCGATAAAAGTCCAGATTATTTACTATGGAGGCTATGAGAGGTATTAAAAAACTCCAAAAGCAATTGATAATGATAAAAAAAAAACAATGGCGACTGGGCAAAAGGAAACATGGAAAAGGCGGACTTATTTTCGGAGCAAGTGGCAGAAACATTTATACCCTTTGACTGATAAGCGCTTACAGAAGAGAAGACATTGGTGGTACGATTACGACACCAGACAACTTTGAAACACAGAGCGTGATTCAACGTTGGTTGAACAATACAAAATCTAAAAAAAATGGCAAGGTCTCTGGATATGATTTAACGGGGCAGATCCTCAAAGAATTGCCAATTGATCAGAAAACCTTGATCAAGCTAATTTATATTTTGAATGCATAATGAATAATATACGTTCGAAGACAACGGAAAGTTGCCCAGTTGGTTCCAAAACTGGGAAAGCTTCCAAACTACAAAAATCGTACAGATTAATATCGCTCCTGCCAGTAGTATCTAAGGTGTTTGAAAAACTTTTGCTAATGTGCCTACAATCAGTCATGGTAGAAAGACTTTTGATTCCTGGCCATCAATTCGGCTACCACAATCGACCAAGTTTATTGAAAAACGAATGGAATAGAAAAAACTCAAGAGGAGAAAAAGATATGTTATAGCGCTTTCCTGGACGCCTTTAAAGCCTTCGATAGGGTATGGCATGAGGGCCTAAAGTTTAAGTTAAGACAGGCTCTTCTGAAGCAATTATATGAGGTCTTAGAATCCTTCTTCTTCTTCTTCTTATCCTTTTATTAACCCTTTCCTCGTTATACGAACTTATGCGTAACGAGTTTCCCATTTTTACTGCATCGCTGCTGCTCCGCTTATGGGGTTGGCTAATGTCGCAGTCCGCAGAATGCGTCTACATAAAGCTCGGTCCTGGATCGCTTCAGTGGTTAACCCCAGACGTTGTTGCGCATTTGCCATCTGAGAAATCCAGGAATTCTTTTTCCGACCTCGTTTTCTTACAGTTGGAGTGACCGTAGTTGATAGTGCCTTTTTAACCAGATTTTCCGCAGATCTTCTTTGAACGTGGCAATACCAACTTATTCTATTCGCCTCAAGCTGTTCGGTTACCGAATTCTTTATATGTAGACTTCCTCTTATACGCGTAGATCTAATGCAATCGCGTTTAGTGACTCCACTAGACATCCTTAACATTTTCATTTCCGCTGCCGTCATTTTGTTTTTAAACGCTTCGTACATTGTCCAGCACTGTGAACCGTATATAAGAGCTGGTCTAACAACCGTGGTGTAGAGTTTCCCCTTTAATTTAAGTGGAAATTTTCGGTCGCAAAAGATTCCCGAATTTTCCCGCCATTTCATCCATCCCACACTAACTCTGTGGTTTACGTCGTCGTCACATTTCGCTTCCATGTTAACGATTGATCCTAAGTACTTAAAGATAGTGCTTTTCGGTAGAACTATTCCGTCTAACATTATATCCGGAACAGGTCGCAACGGATGCGCAAATGGGCACGTCAAATGCTCCGTCTTTGAACGACTTATTTTAAACCCGTTTCTCTCTAGCGCATTTCTCCATGAATCTAAGGCGTTCTGTAAATCTTCGACGTTATCGCTAAGTATAACTGCGTCGTCAGCGAAGAGAATTGGCGTTACATTTGCTTCGCGCATGCAGTCTTTTAAAAGATAGTCGAATACTACGTTAAAGAGGAAAGGGCTAAGTACGCTTCCTTGATGCACTCCGACATTAACTGGAAAATCTCTCGTTAGTCCAGCAGGGCTTTTAACCGCAGTTTTCACGTTTCCGTACATGTCTTGTATTATTCTAACATACGTTTCCGGTACGTTTTGAGACCTCAGCGCGGCCCATATGAGATCCCTAGGCACTCGATCGAATGCTTTCTCAAGGTCGATAAATACCATGTGTAAATCCTTAGACGAATCTCGGTGCTTTTCCATTATTATTCGTAGGCTTTGGATAGCGTCCACCGTCGATATTCCTTAAACAAATCCACACTGGCTATTATCGAGCTTTATTATTTGCCGAAGACGTTCGTTTAAGACTCTTTCGACGATTTTCATTGTATGTGACATAAGCTTGATTGAACGGTAGTTGTTGCATTCTCGAGTGTCGCCTTTTTCTTTGTATAATGGAACCAAGAAGCTACTTCTCCATTGATTCGGCATAGGTTGTCCACATTTTAATTTATTTAAAAGTTTCGATAGCCAAACGCTGCCAATTCCCTCCATCTTGGACCAAAACTCTGATGGAATGCTGTCTGGTCCCGCCGCTTTCCCCCGCTTCATTTTTCCGATTGCTATACTTATTTCTTCGATTGAAAAGTCCGAAACTTCCTCCTCGAATAGACCAGCTGTCGGCACGATATCACGTGGAAACTGTTTGTTAAGCAACTCCTTGCAGTATTCAAGCCACCGGTCACAAATTTCCTTTTCATTTGTTAATAAGCGACCGTCTGCATTTTTTATGTATTTCGGCGAGGTTATTTCCATTGAATTTTTTCCCCTCAGTGCAGCGAGCTTAAAAATATTTGGCATTTTAGTATTGTACGGCGTTTGAACTTCTTGAATAGCTTGTCTTCTATCTGCCGATCGTGAGGATATTTGTTCCAACTCCTGGTACAGGTTTTCCGCTGCTGCCGCTAGAGTTCGAGCCAGGACTTTCTTTGTGATATTTTTAAGACGCTCGTATTCAAGAGCCAGTCGAGCTTTTTCGATATCGTCGCTCCGATCGCATTTTGTCCACGCTTGGAATGCACTCTTCTTGTCGGCCACAGCTCGTTTGGTTTCGTCATTCCACCACCATGTTTCTTTGCCGACGTGATGGTATTTCGATATAGTCCCCAGATGGGACTTTGCGAGTGTTATGCATTCCTCGTGCATGCTGTTCCACATTTCTTGCGGGCTAAGTGAGTCTGCGATACCGTTTATATTGTGAAGTACTTCTTTAGCCAGTGCGATAAATCTTGCGCTTCGTTCCTTCGATAGATTATACCACCGGATTTTTGGCTTTCCAAACGATGCCCGTGTTTTCGGTGGTTCCGCTGTGAAAAATTCTGTAATGAGCAGACGGTGTTGGCTTACTAGCGATTCTCCAAGTATTACTTTACAGTCCTTAACACGGTTTCTCATCGACATTTTGCAGAGGTGATAATCTATTTGCGTTTCGTGGCCTCCGCTGCTATAAGTGATGAGATGTCGTTGATGTTTAATAAACATTGTATTTAAGACGGTTAAGCCGTACGCCCTACACGCTACAAGGATGTCTTCGCCAGCTGAATTTCTGGTTCCAAAGCCTTTACCGCCGTGGCAGTCTTCATAATCAACATTTGTTTCTCCGACGTGGCCATTTAAATCTCCGCCTACGAAGACCATCTCATCGATAGGTATATTTCTAAGAAAATTACCGAACTCTGACCAAAATGTATCTTTTTCCGATTGGTCGCATCCATTTTGTGGAGCGTACGCGCTAACAATGTTCCACGTTTCATTGTGTATGACGAGTTTAACACTCATCAAGCGGTCGCTTATTTTCAAGATACCAACGATGTTGTTTAGAAGATCCGCTGCAACAACGATTCCAACACCGTTTCGTCCATTGACCGTTCCATGGTAGAACATCTTAAATGCCTTAGTTTTTAAATCTAGAAAACGCGCTTTATTTCCTGTATTACACCACTTCGTTTCCTGTACGCACAGGATTTGTAGAGTTCTGCGACGCATAATCGCTTCCAGTTCTAAACTTTTTGAGGTCATCGATCCGACGTTCCAACTTGCAAACCGAAGTTTAGGAAAATATTTTGGAAACTTCATTTTGCCCGCCCCCGGAATCCGTCGGGCTCTGACACAAGCACTTCTGCTTGCTCTGGGATCACCCGAGTGCGTTGCAACCGTGGTGCCCAGCGGGGTAGTGCTATTAATTGCGATCATTTCCATGAAGTTTAAAGTTTGAGTGGTTTGACACTTGTCTTAGATCTTAGGTCTTAGAATCCTTCCTTGCAAAAAGACTGCTCCGTGTCAAACATGGATCGTAATATTCCAAATTTAAGGAAATCGCTGTCGGAGTACCTCAAGGAAGTGTTCATGGTGTGGTCATACTTTACAATCAAGCATACCACAAAAAGAAGGTACTGTTTTAGCTACGTTCGCAGAAGGGACGGCTATATTAACAACAGATAAATCAATCGAGTTAACAACTGTACGGCTCCAACGAATTGTGGATATTTCCAATTTACAAGTGGACAAAGATTTGGCGAATTGCTCTCAACGAGACCAATCTAATCATCACTCTAACAATCTTCATATTTTCATTAACCCGGTACAAATACCGTTTGCAAATGCGAAATTTAAATGGAAGTCACCCGTTAATAAGAAAATAAATAAATTCTGAAAAATGAATTGGCTGCATGAAAGATATTCCAATTAAGCATGTATAGCAAACTGCTTTCATACATGAAAGTGCTTAAACCTGTTTGGACGTATGGTATACAACTTTTAGGTTGTACTAAACGAGGCAATGGAGATATCTTACAATCTTTTCAAAACAAGGTGCTGAGAATCATAGTAAAAATTCCGAGGCATAACAGAAACAGTGATATCTAAAGAGACATTGTTGTAACTACCGTCTAAGGCGAAGTAACGAACTTCGAAAACTCCTTATTTGTCTCCGTGGACATTGAAACAGGGCTATACTCCAGCTTCTGGACGAAACAGACCAACTACAAAGAACGAAACCGTTCGATTTAGCACCGTAAGACAACCCGGATTTAATTGTAGACTTCAGCAGTTGCTTTTGATGGTAGTTTACAAGTAGAAGACTTTAGACTCAATTATTTGGTCAAACACCACTCGTAATCGTCGAACTCGTTGTAACAAATTTTAACTTCAGAATGGATTATTTTTGCCGCAGTTACGTACAACTTTTGAAAAAAGATACTCTTTAGTACTTTGAGTATTATTATAATGTTAGGAATGGTTCTATTGTCAAAATGGAAATGGTTCAAATCAAAATATTGTATCTATTAATTGAACACTATTTTTTTTAAAAAAGTACCTCTAAAGCCTTTGTAACCCTTTACAAACACAGCGAATGCGAATAGTTATGGTCCTAACATGAAGCCTTGTGGTAGTCCGATTTCCCACAACTTTGTTTGAGTACAAAAGAATTTAGGATTTCCAAGGATGATGTGTCATATGTGAAATAATGCCTTAACCGATATACGCCAGCCGTGCCCAAACGAGCACACCTAAACAAATACCTTTAACTTTTTAGTATTTCTTTTTTAAGAAGCTGTTGACATGTTATTAGACAAAAAAATAATCAGAAATAGTTAAAAGTGATTTCACCGCGCATCTTGTGGAGTTCTTTCAGTAATCATTAGGTAGTACATAAAATAAGTAATTTTTATTTGTAAGTTTTACCACTAAGTCTGTTAGTTTTCTTATAAAAATTACATAAATATATTGTAGACTATAAAATAAAATTTTATTATCCGAGGAAAGTTGAACATCGTTTATAGAAGGTAAAGTTTTATAACGGTGTCCCCAATTGGGGCCAGTGGGAACATAGCTAAGCGAACATTCAGCAGTCATAACGACTACCTCGGGCTTCAGGAAGCACTTGATGCTGTAATGTTTGAGGAAGACGATGTTACAGAGATAGATTTAGTTGCGCTTTCCCCAGAACCAAGTGTGCTATCCGATGAAGAAGAAGGTGAGGAGGACCATATTCAGGGCAATGCTATTCCGCGAGATAAACCAGGTAAAGTCGAAGTATTCACGAATCGATTTGAAGACGAATGGGACATTAGCTATAACGAACCGCTTGCTGAAATCAAGAGACGTAGAAAAAATTTTGAGGAACCTCGCTGGCGTAAAACAGAGCCTATGTATGAGCCTATAGTTTCCACTGAAGGTAATATGCAAGCGCATCTCGATATATTGTTGGATGAAATGAGAAATCAAAATCCATTGCAAATTTTTGAAAAAATATTTGACGAGGAAGTTTTCACCATGATTGTTCAACACTCGCAGAATTACGCGGCGCAGAAAAACAAGCATGACTTCGAAGTATCTGTCGATGGACTCATAACATTCTTCGGTATTCTTTTATGGACCCCCTTACCAATCATTGCCTCAAGAACGTTTGTACTGGTGCCTGGACGAAGACTGTAATCTTTCTATTTCGTCAAGACCTATGCCAAGAAATCAATTTGAGGAAATAAAAAAATATCTTCATTTCTGTGACAATTTTGTCGCAGTCGAATCATCCGACAAAATGTGTTAGGTGCGACCGCTTGAAGATATACTTATGAAGAAATTCTTGTAATGGGGTGTTTTTCAGGAAAGTCTGTCCATAGACGAGTCAATGGTGAAGTACTTTGGGCGGCATCCGACGAAACAATTCATACGGGGCAAGCCAGTGTGTTTCGGCTACAAAAATTGTATGGTCACAGCTTCGGACGGATACTGTTCCGCCTTCGACTTGTATTGCGGAAAATCTCCAGGAGCCAATCCTAAAGAGCCAGTGGGAACAAGATTGGTAAAGCTATTATCCATAAACTAGGCAAGAGTGCTAAAGACCATGTGGTGTTTTGGACAACTTCTTCACTAGTTTCGAATTGCTCCGAGATTTATGAAAAGCTGGTTTTCGTGCAACAGGTACCGTTCTCGAAGGTAGAACCAAGAAGTGCGCTCTAGTTGGAGTGAAGAAAATGAAAAAGATAACCGTGCTGATTTTGACTATCGTTTCGACGAAGTCAACCAAATTTTATTCGTCTGTTGGCTGGAAAACAGTGTCTGCACCATGGGGTCCAACTATGATAGCGTCCTCCCTCTGGGGAAAGTAAAGAAATGGAGCGCAGTGGAGAAAAAAAAAGTAGACGTTAGCATTCCGCATGTTTTTCAAAGGTTTTTCAAAGCTACAACAAGGGTATGGGTGGTGTAGATCAAGCATGATCAACCAATTTCATTGTACCGCACTGCTATATGTGGCAAAAAAATAGTGGTGGGTTTTCCTCATGTACATTCTGGATGTAGCCGTGGCAAACTCATGGCGCCTTCACATTCTAACGAATGATGACAAGTTAGATCAGCTTCAATTTCGTCGATACATTGCTCGTCACTATTTGAGACACACATGAAGTGAAAATTTGCGTCCAACAGCTTCTGTGGTGCCAAGTCTGCAGTATGATGGGGTCAGTCACTATCCAAAAAAAACTATTCCGTCAACTAAGATGTACCGTGTGTCATAAAAAGCACGTTGGCAATGGAAAAAGTGTGTGCAAACTTTATGCGTTGACAGAGAATGCTTTGAAATGTTTACTACTGCTTAAGCCCAGTGTCCCCATTTGAGGACAGCTTTTTTTCAATGAAGGATATGCTTTTTTTTGTTTCTTTATTATTTTCTTATAAAATTAATAGTTTTTACCAATTAATAGAGAAATTTTGTTATTTCCACCTCGAAGTTTTCTTTGGGCCCAAATGGGTTAATGTTGACAATATTGGACAAAGAGAGTCAAAAGGACACGTGATGATCCCAATTTGACTTTACAAACATGTGGATTTTACTATCGATAAGTAATTCTGCCACGCACCAAGGCAATACTTTGGGTTACAAATTTGACTCTGACACCCTTGGATAATCAAAATCCATATTTTCAAATTCTGAAAGCAACTGTCTTTTGAAGAGCTCAGGCACGTACAGGACTTTGCTAACTCGCAATAACTCTCGTGCTCAACACTGATAACTTCATAACCAAACTTACTGCAGCATACTCACTATGCAATGCAGTTTTCTGCATATCGTATGTAGTGCAAACAAAGGACGCTCTCTTTATGTAATTTTTCGCTTGACTGTAACCCAGTACACATGTACAAGTACCAGGAAAATCATTTTCGAATATGTACTTACGTTCAAGTGTATGAAATCATGCGGCCAAGCCACAGGGGGTTTAACGATATTATTGTTCTGCATTACAGTATGCAGTGTAAATCCAATATTATCTTAACATGTCAACTAAATTCCGGTTGGTAAGCTTGCATGTGAACGAGTAAGTTCAGTTGAATGCTGAATATCCGGATGTCATACACTGACATACACGCGACAGCCAAAATCATTGAGATTATACTCGTTCGCTCCGAGTACAATGCAGATCCTTTGAAATTTCCATTGCAGCTGCGGATGTACTCTTCGGTAGTTACAAATACACCAATATGTGTGTTGATATGTAATTTCAACTTAACAAACCGATTACAGAATGTTTAATATGAACGACCTACACTCTTACCCATCCACGGTATGTATATTTAACGAACTAGTGAAGTATAGATACATCATATTCATAAAGTTGCTCGCAGAACCAAATAACTGAGATGAAAAGTACTCTGATACAGAGGATAATTACGCATTCGTTTGCCATGTTATTGGGCGGAAAAGGATACCACGAGCTAACACGTTTGTATGTCTTCTGTTGATTTACAAAATTGCATAATTAATCCTTCCTACGAATAGGAAGTCAGATACTGCGTTGTAGATAGATTTATTCTAAAACTTTATGTAGATATACATATGAATATACTCGTAACCGTATGAATAACTATTCATAAAACCTCAGCAGCAAATATGATGAATTTTCTAGCTCTTCAAAGTATTTTGAATGGGATTTGCTGAGGAATTAGTTATGTTGCTGTAAAGCTGAAGGAAATCTCTCTAATTACGTATTAGACGTGTGTGAAATTTGAAGGATTCTGCATATGGATTTCCAGTTGAATGAATTAAAACTTTTAGCTTTGAGGTGACGCTCTGCATAGGATTTGGTTGAAAACCTTTGTGGCGAGGAAATGCCGCAAGAGATTTGACGGGTGTTCAAAGGTGTTTTGAAAGAAAGTTAATAGTGAAAGTACCTAAGGGAATTGAAATGTACTGCAGAATAGACGTAATAGACAATAGATCGAGTGCAGATGTAAGTTCTAACTCAAACACTCTTTCTGTTGTGGTTTAATATAAACCTGTGTACATACTTAGGTGGCGTTGGAGTGTGGGGTGGGCCCCTACTAGCAAGCCTGTCTAGGTAGCCCGATCATTGGCTAATTTTCTTGAGTTTGGCACTCTAAGTTGGCTGAGATCACCTTCTACTTGTGGACGTTCCCAATAGTAAGTCGAGGTCTTCTCCAACTGCGTTGTCTCTTTGAGTATGATTCGAAGATTGTGCGAATGCAAGTATTTCTGTCCTTCCGCACTTTGTGTCCTAGTCATCTCTCTGTGTGACTGATATAAAGTTTTCTGAACATTCCGATGTCTCTGAAGAACACGTTTAGTTCGTTGATGAATCTCCCTTTTTAGAGCCCGTCAAGGCAAACCCGACCTACTATCTTAGAAAGAATTTTTCCTTTGAGGATATCTTTATTCGCATTTGATAGAGTCTATGCTATCCGCTTTCAAATTGGACTGGAATGAGCAGGACGTTATATAAAGTCTTTACTACCCAACTGTGGTCTTGCCAAACCTAGTCAACTCTACATAAAAAATAAAAAAACTGGGACGCTGGCAACCCGGTATGGGCCATGGCCTAGCTTCGTGTTGTGTTGCTCATGTTGTCTTTTTTGTCACATCTGAACGGGGCCCTACGGTTTATCGCCGAGTCCGAACGGCACTCCATTGCCCGCCGAAAAAGTGATGGCGATTTGAAAAATTGTTGGTGACCCAGCCAGGATCGAACCCAGACTTTCTGTGTGATAGTTCAATTAGGTAACTATCGCACCATCGCCGTCGCGCAACTCTACATAACCCGCCTAAATAATTGCTATCATATGCGGCCCTAAAATCGGTGAAAGTCATCAAAACTTCTTGAGATTAGCAGGAGTGTGAGAATTCAGTCGGTTGCAGTGGAATGTTTGTCTTCTTCTCAATGTAGAAGAAGTTTTTCCATATTCTCAGCACTGACTGTGAGACTTCTTTTTCACAAGGTTTCTTTCCACAACTCTAGAGGTTTATGTATAGGTCTTGTTGAATCGATAGATTGTTTTTACTTGTTAGTAAAATATTCGTATAATATTCCTAAAGTAAAAACTCTCAGCATTTTTTTTCTTCTGGAGAAGCTGATGTTCCCCAAAAACCTAGTGCTTCGTTGCACTGCGGGGTTTTTTAGGTGCATGTGCTTGTTGGCATTCATAACCAAATTAGGACACAAGTAGCCATGTCTCTGATGGCACGTTGTCAGTGAACATGATGTTAGTAGAATAGGAGTTGTTTAAAGACTTTTGGATACGGTTTCGGCATAAAATCTGGCGGTTTCGGCTTTTCTAAGTCCTATCTTCTAACATCAGTTCTGCTTGGTTGTGGTCCTGGAGAAATCCACACCTTGACTGCGACAAAATAGTGATTCGAGTCCATGTCGGCTGCTCGAAAGGTTTGCTAAATGATAGATTTTGTTTCGCAAATTATTATCCAGAGACGTTTGTGACCCCTTCTTTATGTTGAGAGCGCTTGCTATGTGAAATATCGTCCTCCCGTAAAGTCGATATGCTTAAATTTGTTGCTAGATGTAAATTTCGCGTAGGCTACTCTTCTACCTAAAATGAATGTCCTTCTTTGCTCTGTCTGCGTCTAGAATATCAGGCAAATGTTCTGCTAAGGAACTTGTAAGAATATTCTTTTGTAGCGTCACGCCGTCCTGGTCTTCCGTTCCCTCGGAATGAATTTTAGCCTTGAATTTCGAGCATACCAACATCATTGCCCTTGTTTGCTGGAGTTGGCAATAGCAAGATGTATATGGATCGATCAACAATTAAAAAGCGATGTTCTTTCGTTAAGCGTACTATTTTTAATAACTCTGAACGACCATCTGTCACGCTGTCTTTTTTTTTGTTAGGATCAATTTACCGCACCAATGTTGCAAAATTTAAGCCTTACATAGAATTTGGTTCATCGTTTTGATGAGTCGCCATTCCTCGGCACTACATAGGTAATAGTATATTACTGAGATACCGTCTGTGCTCGACACTAACCCTTTAGTACCTACCACCTTGATCAAAAAGTTCCCACCGTGTGGCGCTCCCATTGTCCCGATTTGAGTTCTGTTTTTATTTTATTAAGTTGGTACATCTGTTGTTGATATTCCCCCTAAATCTTAGCGTCATAGCTTGACATTTGCAAAAGTTACGTAGCCAAGAGTACATCTATCTCTGTGTGTGTGGTGATTTTTTACAATTTTAGAAATGAATTTAAATTTGCAACAACGAACTTGTATAAAATTTTACGTAAAAGACTGATTTAATGGTGCGCTAATATTGGAAATGTTGGAAAAGTGTTTCGGCAACGATTCTCTAAAGAAAACGGTCGTTTACAAGTGGTAAGAGCGGTTCAAAAGTGGTCGTGAGTCAATCGAAGATGCTGAACGCAGTGGCAGACCATCGACATCGAAAACATTGATGAAGTTCAAGAAATGTTGGTCAATAACCGCAAATTAACCATCAGAGGGATAGAGGAGGACTTGAACATTGCCTATGGATCCGTCCAAGACATTTTGGTTAATGATTTTGGTTTCCGTCGTGTAGCAGCAAAGTTGGTGCCAAAAAACCTCAATTTCGTGCACAAAAGAGACCGTGCTGACGTCGCAAAAGAGATGATTTGCGAGGCTGAATCCGATCCCACATTCATTAAAAGGATCATTACTGGAGACGAGGCGTGGGTTTGTGAGTATGATATGCAATCCAGACGTCGGGCAAGTGAATGACGTTCACCAAATGAACCGAAACCAAAAAAACACATCCTTTTCAATCAAAAAAGGAGGCAATGCTCACGGTTTCCATGGATTACAACGGTGTAGTGCATCATGAATTTTTGCCTGAAGGCCAGACAGTAAACAAAGAGTATTATTTCGGCGTTATGAGACGTTTGCGTGAAGCAATTCGCCGAAAGAAACCAGAATTGTGGGCAGAAAACTCGTGGATTTTGCATCATGATACCGCACAGTCGCAGTGTGCCATCAGTATTCGTAATTTTTTGACTAAAAACGCTCCCTGTTACTTCTTTCTGTTCAATCGAGTTAAAAAATCACTACGCGGAACGCGTTTCAGCAGTCGAGAGAAAGTAATGTAAAAACGCAGGAAGCACTATGGACATACCGAAAACCGAATATAAAAAGATTGGATCAGGCGCTGGCATAAGTGTGTTGCAGTCGTTGGGGATTACTTTGAAGGGGACAATATAGATTTAGATGAATAAACATGTATTTTTAATTTTCTGAATAAATTCCGGGAACTTTTGGACGACATTGTCGCATGTCATTGCTCTTGCAACGTGCCCTTGAACCACCTTAACCAAGAAACTGTCAATTTTGTTTAGTCTAGCCCCACAGTAAAGGGCTTTGTTGGGATAGTATTTTCTAAACTCAAAACAGGTCTGAGATGTTGCCTTTTGAAGATCCGAGTTGTTTCAATAGTAGTGAATATTGAACTCACATGGAACATTGCCTTCACCCTCGAGTCATAATGACCGCTGCTTAATAATGTTCTTGTTAGGGCCTCGGCTTTCTTGATTCCAACTTAACAAACATTAAATATTTGAATAAAAATGCCTATCCAACTAGACACTAACTACATGTGGCATCCTCAATTTCACCTGTTTATGGTATCCCAAGAAGCCCGTCCTAATGGAGTTTTGAAAAATATTGTTTCGGATTTTTGAAGAAAAATGTTCGGTTTTCAATAGGATCTGAAGAAGAATATTGATGATCTCGATGTACGCTACTAAATCGTATGCGTAAGGTACAGCGTTTGTCCGGAACATACTAACGGAACATGTCCTGTTGTAAGCCGTTTTTAATATCAAATATTGTTTTAAAAATAATGTTGTCACATTTTACAATGAATAATTTCCACGTGCCGATTTAGCAAAGTTTAAGAAAAGCCCTTCCAACCATAGGGTATCGAATGCCTTTTCAAAGTCCATTGCGCTTATACATATTCATTGCTCTCAAGAGCTATCATGTTTCAGTGGGTTCAAGATGTACAGGAACTCTTCACATGAACAATTGATCGGCAACTCGCAGATCCGCGACGATACGGTTGACCTCGTTTCTTTCATTGAAAGCGATTAATCCATTTATTTTACATCTTAACATTGAAGTAGGTTACACTTAAGGGATTGCAGTCTGTACCCTGTAAAAGGCATCCTCGGTATCTAAGTGTCTTCTGTATCTCATAAGCAGCCATCTCCTTCTTATTGAGGAACGAAATCTTAAGACTTGCAAGCTTGATCTCCTTGAAAATTTCTTCTAAATAAAGTCCTCTCATCCAAACTCCTACCATTCTCAAAATTTTTTCCAAAGTCCCCATTTCGTTAGAAAAAGGCTTCATGTGCAGATGCGAATATTTAGATTACTTTTTCCCACTCAAAAGAAGACAAGATACAAAAAAGTGTCATAAAGAATGTTTTCTACAGAAAATGCACATACGAGGGAATGCGTGTAAATCAGCAGTTTGAGCTCTGACATGCACAGCGTTAAAATTATCCCAGCACATGTGCTTGTTCACAGGACACGGAGAAGGATTTAAATGAACTCTCATTAAATTGATTGCCACTTTCACTTGACTTCCATTCCCAATGGCATGTTTTTCTGTGAATACAAAGGCTTTCAAGAGATTGTCAGGAACAAATTATCAAAATTCTCACAAGTAGTCGTATTTCTCGAAACTCGAAACTCGAAACACGAAATGAAAAACTTTTCGCTAACAAATGTGAACAAATTTCGAAATTAATTGCCCCCTGTGGAGTATTTATTGTCAGAGATTTTATGTAAAAGTAATAAAGGAGAGACTGCATGAGGAAATTAATAAAAAAAAAAAAAAAAAACGGAAAATAAAAAACAAGGGAGAAACGTATAGAATAAATTCGGAATGTGACAAATAGAGTAGTACCATGAATAACAAATGAGCCAAAAAGATATTATAGGCATTTTTAGATACAGAAGTACTAAACCCAGAAATGGAGTCTTACGGTAATGATTTTTAAAACTCTTGCTCCAACCTTTTGTTGGGAATGTAACGTTGAATAGAAATTACAAGAATCTTACAGCTTGAAGAGGGCGATATTTTAAGTAGAAATTTGCCACACATTTGGATAATTTTGAACAGAGTATGGGAAATACAATTTTACTGGCAACGTCTATATGCAAGGGCACTAAGTAAGCCTTATAAGCATGCTCTATGAAAACAAAGGCTGTCTGTAGAACCAAAAGCAAGTCTTCTAAGACTTCTACGACCGATTAGCGACGAGGGACCCAAGAGACCTGCGTGTGTATTATACCTAGAGAAGAGCTTATAGAAAATAAGGGAGAAGGGTTAATAAAGATATACTATATCTTTTCTTCTTCTTCTCCTTATCCTTTTATTAACCCTTTCCTCGTTATACGAACTTATGCGTAACGAGTTTTCCATTTTTACTGCATCGCTGCTGCTCCGCTTATGGGGTTGGCTAATGTCGCAGACCGCAGAACGCGTCTACATAATGCTCGGTCCTGGATCGCTTCAGTGGTAAGCCCCAGGCGTTGTTGCGCATTTGCCATCTGAGAAATCCAGGAATTCTTTTTCCGACCTTGTTTTCTTACAGTTGGAGTGACCGTAGTTGCTAGTGCCTTTTTAACCGGATTTTCTGCAGATCTTCTTTGAACGTGGCAATACCAGCTTATTCTATTCGCCTCAAGCTGTTCGGTTACCGAATTCTTTATATGTAGACTTCCTCTTATACGCATAGATCTAATGCAATCGCGTTTAGTGACTCGCTAGACATCCTCAACATTTTCATTTCCGCTGCCGTCATTTTGTTTTTAAACGCTTCGTACATTGTCCAGCACTGTGAACCGTATATAAGAGCTGGTCTAACAACCGTGGTGTAGAGTTTCCCCTTTAATTTAAGTGGAAATTTTCGGTCGCAAAAGATTCCCGAATTTACCCGCCATTTCATCCATCCCACACTCACTCTGTGGTTTACTTCGTCGTCACATTTCGCTTCCATGTTAACGATAGATAGTGCTTTTCGGAAGAACTATTCCGTCTAACATTATATCCGGAACAGGTCGCAACGGATGCGCAAATGGGCACGTCAAATGCTCCGTCTTTGAACGACTTATTTTAAACCCGTTTCTCTCTAGCGCATTTCTCCATGAATCTAAGGCGTTTTGTAAATCTTCAACGTTATCGCTAAATATAACTGCGTCGTCAGCGAAGAGAATTGGCGTTACATTTGCTTCGCGCATGCAGTCTTTTAAAAGATAGTCGAATACTACGTTAAAGAGGAAAGGGCTAAGTACGCTTCCTTGATGCACTCCGACATTAACTGGAAATTCTCTCGTTAGTCCAGCAGAGCTTTTAATCGCAGTTTTCACGTTTCCGTACATGTCTTGTATTATTCTAGCATACGTTTCCGGTACGTTTTGAGACCTCAGCGCGGCCCATATGAGATCCCTAGGCACTCGATCGAAAGCTTTCTCGTAAATCCTTAGACGAATCTCGGTGCTTTTCCATTTTTATTCGTAGGCGTTGGATAGCGTCCACCGTCGATATTCCTTAAACAAATCCACACTGGCTATTATCGAGCTTTATTATTTGCCGAAGACGTTCGTTTAAGACTCTTTCGACGATTTTCATTGTATGTGACATAAGCTTGATTGAACGGTAGTTGTTGCATTCTCGAGTGTCGCCTTTTTCTTTGTATAATGGAACCAAAAAGCTACTTCTCCATTGATTCGGCATAGGTTGTCCACATTTTAATTTATTTGAAAGTTTCGATAGCCAAACGCTGCCAATTCCCTCCATCTTCGACCAAAACTCTGATGGAATGCTGTCTGGTCCCGCCGCTGGCCCCCGCTTAATTTTTCCGATTGCTATACTTATTTCTTCGATTGAAAAGTCCGAAACTTCCTTTTTCGATTAGACCAGCTGTCGGCACGATATCACGTGGAAACTGTTTGTTAAGCAACTCCTTGCAGTATTCAAGCCACCGGTCACAAATTTCCTTTTCATTTGTTAGTAAGCGACCGTCTGCGTTTTTGATGTATTTCGACGAGGTTATTTCCATTGAATTTTTTCTCCTCTGTGCAGCGAGCTTAACATTTTTTGGCATTTTCGTACTGTACGACGTTTGAACTTCTTGGATAGCATGTCTTCTATCTGCCGATCATGAGGATATTTGTTCCAACTCCTGGTACAGGTTTTCCGCTTCTGCCGCTCGAGTTCGAGCCAGGACTTTCTTTGCGATCTTTTTAAGACGCTCGTATTCAAGAGCCAGTCGAGCTTTTTCGATATCGTCGCTCCGATCGCATTTCGTCCACGCTTGGAATGCACTCTTCTTGTCGGCCACGGCTCGTTTGGTTTCGTCATTCCACCACCATGTTTCTTTGCCGACGTGATGGTATTTCGATATAGTCCCCAGATGGGATTTTGCGAGTGTTATGCATTCCTCGTGCATGCTGTTCCACATTTCTTGCGGGCTAAGTGAGTCTGCGATACCGTTTATATTGTGAAGTACTTCTTTAGCCAGTGCGATAAATCTTGCGCTTCGTTCCTTCGATAGATTATACCACCGGATTTTTGGCTTTCCAAACGATGCCCGTGTTTTCGGTGGTTCCGCTGTGAAGAATTCTGTAATGAGCAGACGGTGTTGGCTTACTAGCGATTCTCCAAGTATTACCTTACAGTCCTTAACACGGTTTCTCATCGACATTTTGCAGAGGTGATAATCTATTTGCGTCTCGTGGCCTCCGCTGCTATAGCTTCAGAATATGGTAGGTAGAACTGAAGTTGCACTAGAAAATAAGGAATACGTGCAGAGCATATTTATATCGGCTCTTTCGACAGTCTAACTTCTAGGAACAGTTGTAACTCGGCTAACATGGTTTAGGCTAAAAGGAGAGAATACTAATTGCGAATGCTAAGTGCGGACAATACGTGAGGATCTAGGGCGCATGAAGTCCTAAATGTAATCAAGGATTGGTGCATAAGTAATGGGCTTTTAGTCAATCTTATGACTGAGGGCGAGTAAGAGTGGGCTGACTGGTGTGGCTCAAAAAGAATCCAGACTTCACTTCCAGTTTTGTCAAATAAGCAAAGTATTTGTCGATAGCCAACTTCCTTGGCCTTCACATGTTACGTTTAAAGCCTCTAAAGAGCAATAGACCTTCTGGCCGCTGTTGGTAAGACATGCGGCCTATAACCGAGAGGATCATCCTTTCGATTTACATGATACCCTCTGCTTCGGTTGTCTAATGGAAATAAGTCTTACGCCGATACGTCAATGCTGCTTTTACTAGACTCCAAAAAACTGTCTGTTTCGTCTGCTTTGCCTGGCATGCTTGGCCCTGCTTAACGCACTGGCGAATATACCTTTCCTTTACAGGTATTCGTATTACGGACTGCATTGAAAGGTATAAACTGGTTAAAAAGGTTGGTCTGTGGTACAATAGAAATCCACCATCAGTGAAGTCCGCAAAATATTGTATTTACGTCTGTCGAGAAAGTCAAGCTGCGTTGAAGGTTTTGCCTAATCCTTTCTCCATTTCCAAGCTAATTCTAAAATGCTAGGCTTTTCAAAAAACAGTCAGAGGCTGGATCTATCACGGGAATAAAAGCATCAATGAAGTTGCTAGGCTAGGCTAAAAGGGGAATTCGCCTACTTTGTTATCAAGTGAGCATAGCTGCTGATGTCATGACTCTCAGGTAAAGGCGGATCAAATGAATGCTTTTTGAAGTTCTCTAAGTGGCCAACGACTTTTCTGAAGCCACCTCAGTAGAAGTAGAAAAAGTGGATAACTTTTTGACTGCCAACAGTGTGCTTTTGCTCAGCACTTAGTGAGACAAGCTAATGGCTGCTGTGAAGGTGA
Organism: Volucella inflata; assembly: GCA_928272305.1. Lineage (NCBI taxonomy): Eukaryota > Metazoa > Arthropoda > Insecta > Diptera > Syrphidae > Volucella > Volucella inflata. Next base: position 186,539,180 of record OV743716.1, read on the forward strand.
TGACCCTAAAGATATTGTAGACATTCTGTCGCTGAATTCTTTCTACGAAAGGCTTAGCAATTCGAATGAAGTTGGGTAGTTTGGATGCTCTCATTCAACAACAACAAAAATATTTATTTACTCAAAGGATATTTTCTTAAGTAGGGGCAGCCATTCATACTCTTCGAACCCCCTCGGACTGTTTCCAACCCCTCGGATCAATCGTTCTTATGAAGGAGCTTTGATCTCCCTTACTCTCCCAGACATATTGTCTCTTCGCTTGAGAAATACTCCTCATTCAAATGATGTATCCTAGCTGTTTGGACAGCATCCATACCTGGATTGGCTCTATCGTCCAGGGCTTAGCAACGAGCATACAATTTGTTTTCTCAGATAAGAAGCCGGAGAAGAAGTGGCAAGAGCAGGTGCAAGTTTGTATTGAGTGCCCACTAAACTAACCTGTCATCCATTGCGCTTATGTGAACTCCGAGAAACTTCTTAACTAATTCGATTTTACTGCTGCCGACAGTAACGTTCTATTGCAAACAGTGAACATATGCGTCTTTCTTTGTGGACAGCATATTTTTGGGTTTGTTTCCATTTACATAATCTGTTACTCATTTTGCTTGCTTTGCAATTGCTTGGAAGCACTCCCAAAAGTGACTGAGGATATCTATGTTGTCTCCAGACAAATTGCTTTTTAAATTGCTGATTGCATTGGGTGTCTTTCAGTGACAGTTTTAGCTGGATTGGTTTTGGTGGGACTCCGAATTCGACAAGCAGCCCCGAAAAAAATGGACTTAATGTGGATTAGGCCCTCGAGATGGTAAACTATTGGAACAGGCAACATTGTTATGCTAACCAATGTCGTCTATACTAAGAAGGGGCCAACATTTTCGGAAATCTCTATTCTGACTCACTTAAGGGGCTAATGAACTGCTCACACAATTTTCGCAAACAACGCGCTACAATCAAATAGTCATTAGTTGCATGTCTTTAAGTTTCCGCCAGTAATTTGATCCTTCGTCGTTCTCCACAAAAGGAGATACATACTTTGCTTCTAAATATAGGTCGTGAGCTCATTTTCAACTGAAAGACAACTCCCCATCTAAGTGTTTTTGGAAATACTTTTTCCACGTTAACATCTCCCAAAATTGCCAGCCAATTAATAAAAATAAAAAAAAAACCGAAATATTTAATCTTTGACATCATATCAATTAAATGTTGTTGTCGTGTTCACAATAAAAAATTCGAAAAGCTATTTCCTAAAAACGTTGCCCTCTTTGATAGGTAGTCATTCAAAATGCCCGTTGGCAATTCTAATTTGTGTCACCTCCGCCATCAGACCAAACAACAGCCTAGTCAAATTCACTCTGGACTTCCTCTTCAAAGAGTAAAGTAAAGGTGGGGTGGCACTTAGCCAAGGGTGGTTGCTTTTGCTTTTTCCATTTTACATCCCTCACTAACCTTTCTCACCCACCCTTCAAATTGCCCTGACTAATGAACACACCCTACCTTCATGATACTGACGAAAATTGTGTGCCATTCTGCCTCTTCACGAAATCGTGTCAATTTACGACAAAAAAGGAAACCACCCTTGCAACTACCAGTCATTAGACTACCGGGACCATGCCGGCCGTCCACCCTTGAAGTTGATCTTTTCCTGCAGTCTCGTTGCCATCGAAAATTATATAAACGTGACAGGGATCATTGGTTTTTTGCACGCAACAAAGTACGAGTATTCGTACCAGTACCGTATTCTAAATACGGTATCCAATCCCCCTGCCAACCCTTAACATGATTGATGTTTGCTGTAGTTGAAAGGCCCATTAGTGTTCAAACGCACTTCATTCATTCGTTCATTCGGGCTTAAATTATTCACCTCTGGAGTGCAGTTTACAAGGTCTCCCCAACTATTAGTAGGTTTGCGTTATAACTAATTAGAAACGACTATACTCATAGTAAGTGCCACCCTGTGTAATTATTTATTTACATACGATCGCTCGATTCGATAGTGCATTTACGAGTAGGCTAACGATTTAATTTCACTACTCTAATGTTCAGATACTCGTATACAGCTACGGATGAGGGTCTATCCCTGTAAACTAATCGAGATACGTAAATTAGATATGTCCATGGTTCCGGGTTCGAGCTTGAGTTAATACGAGTATTCACAGCGGAATGGAGTGCTAAAGTTTTCGGCTAATTAAATTGCAAGCGACCTCATTACAAACTTTAGTCGATGATGTCTGGGGTCTGCAAAAAATACAGCCGGAAACCAGTCTCTCTGTTCAATCCACAGAAAGCATTGGCTTACCTAAATGTATCCGTACTCGTTTCTGTTTCTGTATCAGTAGGTATCTGTGTCTCTACAATGGCAATAATGTAGTCGTATCGAAAAATTAATTTACTAAAAGAAATTAATCGTTTGGGGAAAATTCAATTTGTGCTGCTGTTGCTACTTGTATAGTCGTACTGAACTATAATAAGGCATGGCTTCCAGTCTTATTATTTTGGCCAAGAAACGAATTGAGCGTGGTCGACCTCAGAAATGAATTATTCAGCTGAGTCGGCAGTAATCCTTTTATATACTCGTACACCGGTACATGGTACGGATACGGATGCTAATTGAACGATAAAGGTAGTGTTAGTCAGTCGGTGTGGGTGGTTTATTGAGGATAAGGATGCGGATGTCGACCAACAGCCGAAATTTAGGCTAAGGGTGTGTAAAGGGATGTTTTTCTCTTAAATAGCTTCGAGTACATTAAACCATCTCTTTTTGATGAATAAACCAAAATGAACAAAGTGTATACGTTTGCTGAGTTTTTACCATTAGTACTCGCACAGTTGATGACGTTTTAGGTAAGACAAGCGTCACTTGTAGCACTAAATTTGGATCTCTTAGCTTGTGACCGTGTTAATAATTTATGACCAGCAATTAGGCAGCGAATTAATAAGTCTTCCTTGGTGGTATACGCATCGTCACTTGGGAGTTGTAACACTACGAGCTCACAACAAACACACGTACGCATGTTTATGTTCATTGGAAAGAATATTCGACAGTTATCTGTCTTTATGGGGCAATATTGTCAGATGATGGGGATATTTATGTTATGAGAGTTAAGTGTTGAGGGATTTTAGCGCAGATGATATTACAATATTAGCGTACATCCTGAGTGTGGATGTTATGATGAAATTCTAATTAAGGGTATGATGAACTTGCGTAACACATGGACTTTTTTGTCGGTTAATTGGATCTTGTTTTCAGTCACCTCTATCTTCTCTTCTTAAATTGATGAACCAACTTTTTGGCGGGTAAGTGAAAACTATGATTGTTATTAGAATTTCTGCACTCTGAAATAGCTCCCTTATACCGTTGGCGGAAAATGCAGTGAAATAAACGAAGTATATTGTGACGAATATAAGAAAGTATAAGAAAATGTTCTAATCTCAAGGATTTTGTATGTTTCTGTAACTGAAATTCTGCATCATATGCATTCTTACAACCTCTGCTGGTAATGTAGGTAGTGAAGCGAATTTCCTTCCATAGTAGTCGATAATAGGTTGAATAGAGTTGACTTCGCAAGGCATTTCGGTCATGATTTCATGTAATAATTCGTTCAATGAGGGCTAATCCGGATAAGAGGAAATGGTCAAAGATAGGTTAATATTCAATTAGATGAATTGGAATGAAGCAGAAGAATAAAAGAATTTATGTCGCCAGTTAAAAGCTAATGGTCATATGAGGGTTATAAGTGACTTCTAGGCGATCGAAATGGGGTGATAAGTTGCAACAGTCAATTGAGTAAAGACCCTGTAACGCGAATTGGATAAACATTCGTTTTACAGATGCTATCGATAATACTAGATGGAGAAAAGTAACCTCCTTGGGAATTTGTTTTATCCAATATAGTCCCCTTTTAGCTTGATACACTTATTCCAGCGATTTTCCAATTTCTTGATCCCGTCCGAAAAGTAAATTTCCGGAAGGTCTGCAAAATACTCGTCCGTGGCGTCGATGATTTCCTCGGGTAAGCTGAATTTTTTTATTGATGAGCCATCTTTTGATCTTTGGGAAGAGATAATAGTCTGAGGGAACCAAATCGGGCGAATACGGTGGATGCGACAGCAATTGGAGCCGTAAGTCATTGATTTTAGCCGTGGTTGCGATGGTCTTATGCGCCGGCGCATTGTCTTGCAAAAACAAAAAATTGTTTTCGCTTCTTGTGAGGCCGTTTTGAGCGATTTCGGCCTTCAGTCGCTCCAATAATGCACAGTTATAATCGCTGTTGATGGTTTTTCCTTTTTCGAGGTAGTCCACGAACAGTATGCCATGACAATCCCAGAAAACCGACGCCATAACCATTCCGACCCACTGAGCGTCCCTCAGCCGCTTCGGAGCACTCGTGTCGGCTTCAGTTCATTGCCGGGCACTCATTCTGTTCTCTGGTGTGTAATAGCGGATACAGGTTTCACCAACAGTTACCAATCGACGCCAAAAGTCCGCCCGATTCCGCATCAGCAAGTCCAAACACTCTTTCGAAGTGCTCTCGCGTTCGTGTTTTTGGTCAGGCGTGAGCATGCGCAGCACCCAGCGGCAGGATAACTTTTTCACATGCAGAATATTGCCCAAAATATGGCGTGTGCGTTGAGTACTAATCTTTGTGGTATCTGATAGCTCGCGCACCTTCACTTTCCGGTCAGCCAACACCATTTCATGTATTTTTTTGACATTGTCCTCTCTAACCGCATCGGAGGGCCCCATAATATTTATCCAACCTTCCTTTTGTTTCCTTCGCCGTTTTGCCTCTCAAAAAATAATGTTTTATGAGAGAACGAACATCGTTTTTGTCCATACTCAACATGATGCCAAACACGTCAAAAACAATCAGCTGTCAAAACAAAACTAAAGACAGTATCGCACTGAAATTTCGGCATGTCTACTTAAATATGAACGGACTTCAAGCCACCATAACATTTTTCGCAGCAGCAGCCCATTCTGGCGGTCAAGAAGGTTACTTTTAACCCCACCTAGTATTATGAAACGTATCCGCTTCTGTCTTTGTTCCTGCTTTTAACCGAGAAGTCAATTTGTTATTTCGAATATTTTGCTTGGTTGAAGCATCGTCTCTATGTTCCATGTTCCTATGGATAGTTGGTTGTCCTGATTTCATTTTCTGGGTCCGAAAATATTTGATCCGTACATTATTTGAGGCGAAAAAACTTAATCGGGCTATTTTGAGCATTTTTTAAAGATGAGCCAAATCGATTCATCCGTTATCAAGTAATGCTCTTACCAACGAACAATATTTAATTTTTATTTGTATACTCGTTGATAGATAAGATTGTCAATTCGAATAACGAAGAACTGGCGCCCTTCTGTTACCTCTGCAGTAACACAAATTTATAATGTTTTTTTTTAACATTTTAAAAGCCTGTCAGTCCAGAATGAAGCCTTGCAGTACTCTCCACAAAAATAGCTCGACTATACCCAGAATAGAGAGAACGAAGTTTGGTTCACCCTCAATTCAGTTTTAATCTTTTCATAGATTTTGAATAAACTTAAAAAATGTTCCTGTTAACTATTTAATAAGTGGTTTCTAGGACCAAATTTATAGTAAAACTGTACACTTTTTGGTTATTCCAGTTGCCACACCCACATCCCTAAATACGATATTTTAATAAACTTTTCGTTATTGAACTTATATCATCAATTTACACCTATCAATTTTGAATCAAACTATAAATTTGATTATAAACCGAACATGGAATGAAATTGCATTTTAAAAATTTAATAGCATTTTAATTATAATAAAAACTGTTTTTTTATTTTTTAAATAAATTATGAATAAGAGTTAAATGTCAATATTCCCATTTCATATTCAAAAAAGTTGCTACGTACTCGTATTGTAGAAATATCGTGAGCAGAATCATTTGCTATTAAGCCATTAATCTAAATATAGCAATTGAAAAAAAATATATTTAATATCGACAAGTACCCATAATGCCGTTTGCAATTAATAGTGGTAGCAAAATTAATTTTTGCTTGTGTACGAATCAAAGGGTGCTTATAAACATAACATGTCCACTTAACAATGTTCACTGAGTTGTTTTAAATTTTTTAAACATTAATACGTTTTTGTTAATTGATTATCTAATAGCGGTTTTAACTACTATTTTTAACTAAAGCTAAAGGGTGAGCCAATAGTTCACCACACATTTATTGTGAAAGCAAGGTAGATATTTATTGATTAATAAAGTTCAGCCTCTGCCATTTATGAATGAAACACAACATTGTTCAGCAGTCACTGTTGCAAGCTACCATCCGAAAGTCAAAAAAGATGTAGACCTTGCTCTTCAAATTACCTCACAGGAAAAAGTCGAAAAGTGTCAAATCGCCATTCAACTTCCCCTCTCACCGAAATAATGCGAACGAATTTCGTACACAATAAATTGACTGATTGATGGCTTTTGAGGGCGGTAGCACTATTGTGTTGAAACTTTAGATTATCCAGACCCAACTCATTCAATTTTTTGAAAAAAAAAAAGGCGGTAAACATGTTGCGGTAACGTTTTCTGTTCATTGTAACTGTCTCAGCAGTTTCATATTCTAAAAAGTACGGCCCAATGATGCCGCCAACTCCAAATCCGATTTTTCTGAGATTCATTGGTTTTTCATGAATTTTGTTTGGGGTTTCAGTCCCCGAAACGACAATTTTGTTTATTTACTTACACGTCCATCCATCGGAAAAGATCAAATTCGATGACGAATTGTCCTGGCGATCCAACATCCAGCTAAGAAATCGGTGATGTCGTAAATGGTCCAAAAGCTTCAATTGTTGGACAAATCGGTTTTTTTAGGCGTGCAAATGAAGATCAACTTTTAAAATTCGCCGTATAGTCCCTTAATTAAGGCCCAATTGTTGACTTTGGCGACAAATTGAGATGTCTGCCTGGTTTTGAACACTTTCGCTCACAATGGAAATGTTTTAGCGTGTATGTGCTGGCCAAGCATGCTGATATGGAGTTTCACTCGATACCCAACCAGTTTTTTTCAATTCACACAAATTTTACAAATGTTACTTTTACTTAATGTTACTTTATCATCCATTTTCATAATAAGATTGAATAACAAAAATTTGTTGTTGTCAAAATGATCAACCACATTGAATAGGCGTCCACACCATCTGTTGGGTTACCCTTTACAAAATAAGGACTTACATTCAACATATAGGTATATACACATACTTAGAAATCTTTGCCAAAAATTTAACAGGTGTTTTCCCAAATATCTCTGTAACTGATCGACTTCTTAAACTTGACTAACGTAGAATATAATGGAAGTCACTGTTGTTTTAAGGAATTTATGTTAGACTTTCGTTAAGACCTACTTGCTTTCTTTAGGTGGCACTGTAGTCCGGGTATGGATCTGGGCCTCGGTCCAGAAGCATCTCTAGCCAGCTCGATCTTTTTTGCTAACTGCCTTCTGTTTCGCACGCTAAGTGTGCTGAGGTCCCCTTCCACTTGCGTGCGACACCTGAGTATTGGTCTTCCTCTACAACGCTATCCCTTAGACGCGGATTCGAAGACTATTCGGACCGGAGCGTTGATGTCCATCTGGTGTCCATCTGCTCTATATGACTCAGCCATTACAGTCGTTGGATCTTCACTCTTCTAGCTAGGTCGATTTCGCTGTACAGTCCATACAGCTCGTCGTTGTATCTCTTTCTCCACTCACCGTCATTGCAGACAGAACCGAATATCACTCGAAGAATTCTTCTCCCAAAGCAACCAAGATCATCCTCATACATTTTTGATATTGTCCATGCCTCTGCGCTATAGAGGGCTTTGCTACTCAATTGCCTTCTTAGCCCAAAGAAACAGCGGTTGGCATCTGTATTTATAGCGGAGCCTAGGTAGACAAAGTCCTAAGTCAAATGTGACATTCTGTCAGAGACGTCGGTGTTGAGTGTGTTTTTGCTAGACAGCATATATTTAATCTTCCCCTCATTGACCGCTAAACCCATTTTCGCCGCTTCCGTCTCAATACGTGCAAAAGTGCCACTGAGATCACGCTGCTTTCTTCCAATTACGTCAATATCGTCGGCGTATGCGAGCAATTGGACGGACTTTTGAAAGATTGTGCCTCTTGTGTTTGCGCGTGAGTTTTGCAATATTCTTTCAAGTATGATGTTATTGAAATCGCATGACAGCGCATAGCCTTGTCTAAATCCCTTTTTTGCTTTTTTGACATCAAAGGTCCCGGTGAGATCTTTACCCATCTTGATGGAACAGCGTGGATTCTCCATCGTCATCCTGGCGGCCTTAAAATCGATGAATAGGTAGTGTATATCAATCTGAAGCTCATGAATCTTCTCCAAAATTTGCCGTAGTGTGAATATTTGGTCGATGGTGGCCTTTCCTGGCCTGAAACCACACTGATATGGACCTGTCAGGTTGTTGATGAACGACTTAAGGAGTTCACACAATACGGCAGACAAGATCTTGTATGCGAGGTTAAGAACTCTGATGCCTCCGTAGTTGGCGCAGTTCATGGGGTCCCCTTGCTTGAGGATCGGACAATTAATGCTGAGGTTCCGTTCATCGGGCATACTTCCGTCCAACCGTATTTTAGAGATGAGTTGCTGTACGCTCCTTACCAAGTCATCGCCTACCGCTTTGAAGAGTTCGACGTTCAAAAAGTCTTCATGACACTGTTCCATTGAATAACCTTTACTCAAATGCTGCTGTTTTCGACTTATTCAACTTCTTCTTTACGTGACTTTCGTACATACTGGCGTTGGTAGAGTTATTCCTAACTATACTTCTGAGTTGTTACGAAATACTAAGACTTTAGTTTTAGATGTATTAAGGAGTATACTGAAATTATATAGCTACAATACTCCTGCAGAATGGCGGGACCATCAACATAGAAGAGGCTTTCATAATATAACTTCCATATTGGGATCTGAATATACGCGCTATGTACTTGTAGTATCTATACCATTTTCAGCTTTACACAGAAACATAATTCTTCTTTATTTAATGTTGAGTAATTCGTTCTCAATCCAGCCTCTAGTTCATCCATTGGTTTCCGCCCAAGTAAACAATCGTTGTAGTAGCGAGAGTTTCGCTTCAATTAGGACTTATAAAATAATGTCCCGCTTTAAGATGTACAAGTATAACCTTGTTAATTTTATCCTCTTGTTTTGAATTATATGAAATAGTCGAAGACTCCTATAGGCCGTACTAGTGACATGCTTGTACAAGGCTTATGATTCTGCGTGCTTAACTACATCTCTGCATTCGTTAAGACTCTCCCAGTTAGAACGCTGTTAGGTACTACTTGTGAAGATTGTTAGCAATTATACATCTCTTCCCGTGGTTTGTTGTGTTTTCTTTAAAGCAACAGCAGTAAAAGACTACATGCGTTGCATCTTCCACCTAGTTTGGATACTCCGGACGGTGTTAGTAACAGTCCATAGTTGCTTTCGTTCTCCACCGCTCGATAACGGTAGTAATCCTGTCGGCTTTTGTAAAGCTGTCTCATCCGCCTGCCATGTTGCTGCAGGCGGTGTTCTTTCTATAGGTAGTCAACTCCTTGACTAGCTGTAGCCTACTATTCTTTAAATTGTTTTGCTTTTATTCTTTTGATCCGTTAGAATTCTCCTTAAAGTTTTTCTTAAAAGATTTATTATATTTTGTTATCCAAGACTACGTCATGATAAGTCGCACTATCTGAAATGGTAACTCCTACTTATTCCAGGTTTAGGAGGTTGAATTGCAGTATTTTGTGTATTCTGGCGAAGGGAACTGGTCTCGTTTTGGTTGGAGTTAAGTCCTTAGCTCTTGTCTTCTCTAAGGAAGACGTTTACTGCTGCCACCTATATATTTATGATGGTTGGATGTTGTAGCTTGTCTACATTGGTTGATATATGGTTTACAACTCGAGATGGGATGAAGTATGTCCTGAAATGGTTTGCTATTGAGTGTCCTTTTGGGCAGCTTAAGGTATGAAAACTACTTTAACCTTATTTCAAGCAACCTATTCCAAGACTCAATATATATACGTGAAGCAAAAGTTAGATCCTTTGTATCCCCACAACATTGCTTAAAGACAACCAAACGATGATTGAAATTTTTGATCTCATTTTGGCACATTTCCGGCATAATCATTGAGATACTGGCCTGGTAGTTTGCTTCCAAAAACTCTCAAAAAAGAAGTCATAAGGAGTAGGATTACATTGCACTGAGATTCCTCTGATATGCTTTTTGATCAGCAAAATTTTGTTCAGCGATGAGGATCTATTTTAGTCGAATTCTAGGTGAATGCAACCTGGGTGCACATCATCAGGTGACCAACAAATACCCATGTTGCTTTTATTCTTTGTAGAAGTCATCCTTCTTTTTCCATGACTTCGGTGATTGGGCTCTTGAACAATCGGAAATCGATTCCTTTTTACCACTTTTTGTTCAGTAAAACGGCCTGTTCTACCTTATTTGCCTTTTTATTAAGCAAAATAATCGAATTTAGAGCGAAGTACTCCGAAAAACGCACTCTTTGGAAGGCTTAATGGGCTGGCAACATCATCGGGCGTACTTAAAAAAAGGGTCTACTGGGCTGGACTATTTTCTGTAGGGTATTCGAAGCAATTTGATTTATTGGGCCACACCCAAAACGTTTCTATCCCTAATAGCCAATATTGTGCACAACATCTGTGGGATATGACTTAAATTTCTCGAAAAGTGGAGCTACAGGATAAATTCCCGGAACAAGACCTAGTTTTTCCCACACTCTTTGTTGCTGACTCTATATCTTTTGATGAGTGTGATATGGCAATCTAAAACAGGTAGAAGATATCACCCCCGGAATTCAGCCGTTGAACGCCGAAAGAATGGGGACGTTTTGAAATTAAATTACTCTTTCTTTTTGTTGATGTTCGAATTGTCTCGAACCCACCCCTTCTTTTGTATAAGTTGTCGAACTGAGCTTCTGCGCCAGCTGCCAAGGCAAGACAACAAAAGAACAAATTAGGTATGTAGTTTTAGAAGCCTATCATCATCACAGATTAGAGGATAAATCCACAACCAGCCATTATTTTCACGGATAGATCAAAGGGTGAGATAGTAACCGGGGCTTGGAGCTTCTCCAATCAATTGAACTAAATATTCGCACGTCACATGCCGGACTACAGCAGAAGTGGCCAGACTTGCTGCAGTTAAGCTTGAATCAAAACTTGTAAAGCGCTGACGGAAAGAGATTAGAGTATTCTCCCCTAATGGATCCCTACACACGAAAACGTAGCAAGTAACAAACATGTAGACGAGATAGCTTTAAACTGATTCTCTCTGATGGGGAGCCAAAGATCAACATATCAAACGTTCAATTTGCACTTTAAGAATGTAAGTGGAAGGGACAATACAAGTTAAAGCCATTGAATGGCGGGATGACCTTCGAACTTGTGAAACTTTAAGACAATTGTGACGGGAACAGCAGGTCCAAACCAAGTAAGGTCTTCTTAAAAAACAAAGCTGTACAATCTACGTTTGTTGGTTTACTCTGGGGGTGATACAATAAAGCAGAGCCTTATTGACGATGACCTCTGTAGAGCTTGGAGTGATCCTGTACACTCAGAATTTCCATTATGTCTCACTCTGATCAACTATTTCTATAACATCTGTTTTAAGGTTTGCGGAGGTAACAGGAAACTACAAGACGAAAGGGGGGAATCCTAAAACCCAAATAAATTTGAAAAAAAAAACACAACTCTGACAAGCACTCACACTAGGTGTGAGTAGAAAAAAAATCAATTAAAAGCTTCTTGAACACCCTGTTGATGTAAATAGATGATTTCTTCAATAATTTCAAGTTGAAAATAAAATAATTGAACAGTACCAATCGATACACCGTCGTAGTTAGAACACCGAGGTAAAAAGTCTAAAATTCGTCAATTCGTCAGCTGCCTGCCAAGCTTTTGGTGTGCGGTCGGTTGCTACATTTGGCTAAGTGACGAAGCCTTTTACAGCTAAAGTGCGCGCCTAATAAATAAAATGTTAACGTTTTTATTACTTTTAAGCATCAAGTGAAAAATCATAAAAAAAACTTTGTTTTTTTTTTTTCTTTTTTAATTGCGTATGTTAGCATAAGCTTATCGGAACAACACGCGATCTTAAGAGTCCTCAACTTCAAAAAGTATCAACGACTAATTACTTCTGTACAAGCGATGTGAGTTGGTTCTGGTGTCCAAATAATTTGGCTTTATTAATTTCCGTTCACCACAATTCTGCCAAATTTAAATTATGCCGTCTCTAATCAGTGTAACTAATTTTTTTGAATTTGTTAAGTACACGTACTTATATTATTTGTCGTGATAACTTACCCGTTGTCGGCATACGAGTACGAGTTAAACACGGATGCATCTGTACATATATACGAGTATTATTTAAATTTGCAAATTATATCCAAAGCTTAACTAGCCGGCTAATTTGAATTGCTGGTTTTCGAACTATGTGGGGTTGTTTTGCAATTACAATAAAATTTTAAATACAATTATTATATATGTGTACTGTGTACATCTGCATCTTTGGACTCGTATCTATGAATGTTTGCTGTTGTTATTTTGTTAGATTAATTAGTATTCTCGATGCCATATACAAAATTTCTCTCGCCCGAGGTCGTATCATCAACAAATATGACACATACCAAAGTTTATACCGGTCGTTCCAATTAATTGGTAACCCATTACAGCCATAATGGTCGGTGCTGATGTTTCTAAACGGCTCTTTTACACACAAATTCACTGATTGAAAATTAAGGTTATATAGCAGTTATAATCGAAAGATGTATTAATTAGTATGCTCAGTGTTTCTGTCGAATTTTGTGTGTTTTTTGTTTTTTTGTTTTTTTGTTTTTTTTGTTTGTTTCTTACGATAAGTGTGCGGGTACTTAATGAACGATTTAATGAATAAACAGATTCTGAGTGATGTGACAGCATGTTTGACAACACAAAGCAGTTGCTTGTGATAGCTGGATTTTTTGGCCAACACAAATTCCATGTCAGCTGAAAATGACATGAATACATTTTTTTAAGTACACGCTCGTACTCGTACGTTCATCAATCATAAGAAGACGAAGCTGGTTGTATTGTTGCAGGGAGGAGAGGGGCCACAAGGAAATAATATTCTGGGAATAATGGGGCTGGATGAGGTGGTGAAAACTTTGTCTGTCTTTATCATTTCGTTTAATATTTTTTTATGTAAATATTTAAAGTGCAAAATTACGACACTATATTCGAATCTAACATGTTGCACTTATGGTCATATGATAGCACAGGCGATTACCCGTACTCATATGACCTGGCCTCTATTAAGAGATGTTTTGTAAAGATATTATACATTTTTTTCAAATAAGATTAATTTATGCATAAATACGAGATTGGATTAGTAAGTCCGTAATTTTTTGAATGAGGATAAATCTTTTCTGTATTTTTTTTTTGTAGGAACTTGCGAAAATCTTCATAGACACTATGAACCCGTTGTTTCCGTTTCAAATAACCTTCGCGTGGTGAAAGTAGCTTTCCAGCAAAAGCACCTGCTAGAACCGCTATTATATGCGGATAGTCCTTATCTCGCCAGATCGAATGGTCTCGTTCTTTGTAATCGACGCACTAAGTTTGTCTCGTCCAGAATTTGAAGTGTTTTATTATTACAATGACCATGAAGACGAATATGGAGTTTGCGAGCAAAGTTCATTATTTCGTCCTCGACAGTAACTATTCCTAAGTCTCTGTGGATATCACTGTTTGATGATACACCATGGGGCGTTCACGATTTGTCTTAGGACTTTGTTTTGATAGGTTTGGAGAATATTTCGGTTGCTTGGTTTAGTACAACCCCAAAGTTGTACAGGGTTTTTCAAAAAGGACTTGACAATTTTTTTTTCTAAATAAAACGCAAACCATTTGAGATATTTCAATAACTTTATTATCGGCTTGAAGTACAATCAATTACATTTATGAATGGTCGATTTGTTGGACCCAATTTTCAACGACTCTGCCACACATTTCGGCCGAAACGGCCACTATTTCGCGATCAATGTTGGCTCTGAGCTCTTTAAACGTCCTTGGCTGGTTGGCATAAACCAATGACTTAACGTAGCCCCACAGAAAATAGTCAAGCGGCGTTAAATCGCATGAACGAGGCGAAAATCTACTGGCCCATTTCTTGAGATAACACGCTCACCATACTTACTGTTCAGTAAATCGATTGTAACATGTGCTGTGTGGCTTGTGGCACCACCCTGTTGAAACCACATGTCGTCCAAGTCCTTATCTTCCAATTTGGGCCATAATACGCCATAATGTGGTCTGAGTGATGCCCAATTCTTGAGAACGCTGTGGAATTGACTGATTTGGATCGTTTGCTAGGGACGCCTGAACGGCAGCGATATTTTCGACACTTCGACCAACCCGTTATCTCACTAACACGGCAACATCACACAATGAATATGTAGACTCAAATTTTTGCACTAAACTTGTTATTGCCTGTCTATTAGGGCGAGAATTACGACCGAAAATTGGAATTAACGCTCTTAAAGTTGCAGTCAACGACTTCGAATTTCGGTAGAAAATTTTTATAATTTGCAGACGTTGTTCGTTCGTGTAATTTACTTGTACTTACTTTAGGTGGCGCTACAGTCCAGGGTGGACCTGAGTCTCAGTCAACAAGCTTCTCCAGCCAGCTCGATCTCTGGCTAGCTGCCTCCAGTCTCGCACGCTAAGTTGGCTGAGGTCCTCTTCCACTTGCGTGCGCCACCTGAGTCTTGGCCTTCCTCTACTGCGCTGTCCCTCGGGGGCGGATTCGAAGACTTTTCGGACCGGAGCATTGGTGTCCATGCGCTCTACTTGACCCAGCCATCTCAGTCTTTGGATCTTCACTCTTCTGGCTAGGTCCATGTCGCTGTACAGTCTACACAGTTCGTCGCTGTATCTCCTCCTCCACTCACCGTCAATGCAGACGGGACCGAAGATCGCCCGAAGAATTTTTCTCTCGAAGCAACCAAGAACACCTTCATCCATTTTTGATAATGTCCATGCCTCTGCGCCATAGAGCAGGACCGGGATAATTAGGGTCTTATAAAGGATGACTTTTGTTATCCGAGAAAGGGCTTTGCTACTCAATTGCCTTCTTACCCCAAAGAAACAGCGGTCGGCAAGAGTTATCTTCGCTTGATCTCAGCGCTGGTGTCGTTGTCTGCATTTATAGCGGAGCCTAGGTAGACAAAGTCCTTAACTAACTCAAAGTTATATCTGTCGAGGGTGACGTTCTGCCCGAGACGTCGGTGTTGGTTGTCCTTTTTGCTTGACAGCATATACTTGGTCTTGCCCTCATTGACCGCTAAAATCCATTTTCGCCGCTTCCCTCTCAATACTCGCGAAAGCGCCACTGACATCACGCTGCTTTCTCCCGATTATGTCAATATCGTCAGCGTATGCGAGTAGTTGGACGGACTTTTGAAAGATAGTGCCTCTTGTGTTTGCTCGTGAGTTTTGCACTATTCTTTCAAGTACGATGTTGAAAAAATCGCATGACAGCGCATCGCCTTGTCTAAGACATCAGAGGTCTAGACATCAAAGGTCTCGGTGAGATCTTTAACGACCTTGATGGAGCAGCGTGCATTCTCCATCGTCATCCTGCACTAACGGACGAGTTTGGCAGGGATGCCAAAACTAGACATTGCTCTATATAGCTCGTCTCTTTAGATGCTGTCATACACGGCCTTAAAATCGATGAATAGGTGGTGGGTATAGATCTGAAGCTCATGAGTCTTCTCCATGATCTGCCGTAGTGTGAATTTCTGGTCGATGGTTGTTGACGAACGGCTTCAGGCGTTCACACAATACGGCGTATAAGATTTTATATGCCATGTTAAGGACACTGATGCCTCTGTAGTTGGCGCAGTTCAGAGGGTCTCCTTTCTTGACTATCGGACAAACCAGGGGTTTTGTTGTGATGGACGAGTGAAACCCAGCACATCAGAAGCGGAATCTCTGTAGGCATTTTGGCAGTGTTTCCAGTGGTCTTCGATGCTTGATGCTGGCAGCATTGGACCTCTTAAGAGATTAAGAGACACTCGATTGGAAAAGGGGATGTCTTACGATTGTAGCCATCTGACGTCGAATTTTCTCACAGCATTAGTTTGTCTTGGCGTAGTTTGGGATATCCGCAACCGTACCTTGGCTACTACATGGTAATGGTCCGAGGCGATGTTGGCTCTTTGGAACGTATGGACATCCATAATACTGGTGGAGTGTCTTGCGTCGATCGCAATGTTATCAATCTGGTTGACTGTTGATTGATCAGGAGTTCTCCAAGTCTCCTTGTATATGTCGAGATGTGTCCTAGTAGCCAGTACATTTGTCTGAATTTATTTTCAAGTTCATCACGTTTCTTGTTAACATGCGGCTTCAATTTCAGTTTTACATCTTATGTCGTTCCTAGATACTTTGCTTCATTTGCATATGGTATTTGTACCGAGTTAATGAAAATGGGAAGGTTGTTTATTTTCCGGTAAGTAAAATTAACATGAGTAGATTTGGTCTCGTTGGGAACAATTCGCCATATCTTTGTGCACTCGTAGATTTTATCCAAAGGCGTTTGTAGTTTTCCAGTAGCTAACTCGACTGAAATATCTGTAGCTAGTAACGCCGTATCGTCCACGAACGTGGCTACTATGGTACCTGATTCTAAAAACAATACCGGGCCAAGTACACTCCAGCAGCTCCGAGTATTCGGTGCCATGTTTAACACGAAAAATCCGTTTCCCTGGTACGATTTCTGCATCGTATGCAGCTCTCTCGGAAGAACCTGACTTAGCTTAAAATTTAAGCCTTCATGCAATACCTTATCGAAGACTTGAAACACGTCAAGAACCACACTAGAACATATCTTTTTCTCCTCTAAGCCTTTCTCAATTTCATTCGTAATTCTGTAGACCTGGTCAATTGTGGAGTGCTTAGTTCTAAAACCGAATTGATGCTCAGGAATAAAACGTCTCTCTTCAATGATCGGTTCCAAATGCTTTAATAGGAGTTTTTCAAATATTTTAGATATTGTCGGCGGAAGCAATATGGGTCTGTAGGACTTTTTTTTCCTGGTTTCGAAACCATTATAACCTTGGCAACTTTCCATTGGCTTGGAACGTTTAATATTCTTAGCGAGGCATTTATAAGTTGGAGCAGTTTGATCAGGGCTTTCTTTGGCAACTCCTTGAGAATTTTACCAGTTATTAAATCATACCCAGGGGCCTTGTTATTTTTCAATTTTTTAATTGCTTGGTTAAGTTCTCGTAGCGACGATGGTTTTATTCTTAAATTATCCTGTGCCGTAATTATATAACTAGGACCTCCTGGTAACGCCTGTCCATCAAAAGGCTTAAACGTTTCCTCTAGGTGCTCTACAAATAAATTCGCCTTCTCCTTATCTCCTTTTGCCCATTCGCCTTTATTTTTTCTTATGAGAGGAAATTGCATTTGAGGCTTTTTGATTCCTTTCATGGCTTTCCAGAGGGAGTAATTTGAACTCCTTTCAGCAGTCTGACCTTCAAGATATGTAGAGATATTCCGACTTTTGTAATCTCGTATTACTTCTTTCAATTTGTTGCATAAGTGGTTCAAGTATAGCATGTTTTATGCTGGGGAGTACGGGATTGTTGCCATCGTTTGCGCGCTCTCCTCTTTTCGCTCGCCAGTTCTTTTATTGCCGACGGATATTTTATTTCACTACTTGCTTTCTCTTTTCTTTTTGGAGTTGGAGTGTTGTTCCAGGCAGCGTTCTGCAGGACTTTGATGAATCTGTCGACTTGGTCTTCTATTTCGTTTTGTGGTTTAAGCGACACTTCCGGAACAATATGTTCATTGCAGTAGTTTCTAAAACCGTCCCAGTTAGTTTTGTTGTTAGTTAATCTAGGCGCCACTTCTTTCTTAATTAAGAGTATGTTTATTGTCAAAATGACTGGTGAGTGATCTGAGGAGAGATCATAACTTTCCTCTATGTTTATCGAAATTTTCGCTACTCCCTTTGTGACAAAGAAGTCTACAAGATCGGGGGTCTTTGTATACATTAGCGCGTCAAACGGTGGCGGCTTTTCCTTTGGAATCTTTTTTTGTATATACTTCAACTTTACCACGATGGATTTTCTTTCGTTCACTGCCTGTTCTTTAGCAATATTTGACTTATTTGTAGTTGCTTTTGGGTTTGGGCTTAATCTTTGATTACGTTTCCCTACTTTGTACCTCCCTTCCAAATATCGAGGTCATCAAAATGGACGCATAGTATATTGTCTTGGTGGAAGTCTCCTTTTTTCTTAGCCAAATGCTGTGATATTTTCTTTATTTCGTCGTTAAACAGGTCAAATAAGTTGGCATGATATTCGCCGTTCATTGTCTTCGCTTCGGAACCTGATCGATATGAAATATGCCGTGTAAATTCCAAATAACTGTCACCTTGGCCTTTTGAAAGGGTTATTCGCCAACGTAAAAACCCACTGTTTGAACTGTTGATTGGTTTTTAGTGTGTTGGGAGGGAATCATATTTTAAGTAAGTCTATGAAATGGTCTACTTTCAACGGCTGTCACATCCAAACTAAAAGATGAAGTTTCCTCAATTTGATAGTGGTTTATGGGCAGATGATAGTTTGACGTAAGCAGTGTTGCTTTGACAAGGCGGGAAATTCTCAAAGTCACACCTTCGTGAGACTGCTTCTCTGTCAAGGGCGATTACTGATGGTTTACATTTTAAAGTAGAATCTGCTTCCACTTTTTTAAGCAAGCGAGATATCTAAACCATACAATTCAATCGAAGGCTACATATTCGCCTTCCCACTATGTCCCTTGTGGAATAGATAAAAATTGCGGAATATTTTACGGGCCAAGATTTTGGTGATTGTTTTTTAATTGTGTAATCCGGATATCTTTGGTTGTAACTTTTCACTTAATGAGAAGAAGAGTGAGCGGGATCTGCACACTTCTGGCTAGATCACGTTTTGTTTTTTAACTTTATGGACGATAACTCCATGTGTGACATCATCTTCATCGTTTATCGATATTTCGTTTTTGTTTAAAATCAATATTCTCTGCAGAAAGTCCAATATAGTGATCCCAAGCCGATAAGCATGGAACTACAACAAACCCCACCTCAAACCTTAAAGGATGTATGATAAATGGATGAATCAGATTGACGCATTAAGGTATGCGATTCAATAAGTGAATGAAAGGTGTCCCTACCCATATACCAATCACCACTCAAGTTGCCATTTAAGCATTAGACTCTAACCTTATCGACTCAAGATCAATTTTGCACTGTTTAAATGAATTGCAAGATCTCTTCACTATGAACAAAGATAGGCTTGATGAGTGCCTAATTATAAAGGTAGTGTTGGAAAAGTAATTGTCGAAGAACTGGCTAGAAATAGTTCGGCTGATTCTTTCAGCAATTTACTGCGCAGTAAAATTTGAAAAAAAAGAGATTGGGAAAACTTGCTAAGGCTCCAGCAGGCTAAAAGAACCATCAAACTCTTTCACAAAAAATCAAAAGAATCTCTTTAACTCAAAAGGAATGATATCAGTAGGCTGGAGGGATTTTTAACCCTGATACTGCATCCTTCGACATAGATCTTTTTTTAGGAAACTTTGGATGGAAGGCGACAAAACTGCGGAATGCATTTTATGTGGATTCATGACTCTAAATGCCGTAAAGTGGTGACACTCGATCAAGAAAATCATATTTCTAAGGGAAATTCTCAAAATCTACACCAGAGAGATTCTCAAATTCATCAAATGTGTTGAGCATTTCTTGCCTTTTTATTACTGATTTTGTGGTACAAATGATTTTTTAGATCGAAGTGCCTCCGCTGATCCATTTGAAAGAAAAAAAATATATCAATTTGGAACGATTACTCCTGATAAGTACTAATTAAGAGTTTTTTTTTCTGGGTACATGGTAGACAATTGGTAAGAACCAAATATGTATATCAGAGACAATGCACATTTTCTTCTAATAGCTATCTAGCACTATTAGCGGTGAAAATATGGTTCCGACTCGTTGATATATTGCAAGACTATGAAAAACGACAGAGAATTTCGGGATTCTCTATCTTGTTCTTCTTTCTTGAGTGGCGCTACAATCCGGGGTGGACCTGGGCCTTAGTCAACAAGCGTCTCAGGCCAGCTCGATCTTTTGCAAGTTGCCTTCAGTTTTGCACGCTAAGTTGGCTAAGATCCCCTTCCACTTGCTTGCGCCACCTGAGTCTTGGTCTTTCTCTGCTGCGATATCCCTAGGGGGCGGATTCGAAGACTTTTCGGACCGAAACGTTGGTGTCCATCCATTCTACATAACCCAGTCATCTCAGTCGTTGGATCCCCACCGTTATGGCTAGGTCGATGTCGCTGGACGTATCTTCTCTTCCACTCACCATCAATGCAGATGGGTCCGAAAATCACTCAATGAATTTTTCTCTCAAGATCACCCTCATCCATTTTTGATAATGTCCATACCTCTGCGCCATAGAGCAGGACTGGGATTATTAAGGTCTTATATAGGGTAACTTTTGTTGTTCGAGATAGGGCATTACTAGTCAATTGCCTTCTTAGCACAAAGAAGCAGCTATTGGCAAGAGTTATTCATCGTTTGATCTCAGCGCTGGCTGGTGTCGTTATCTGAGTTCATAGCGGAGCCTAGGTAGACAAAGTCCTTAACTACCTCAAAGTTATATTTGTCGAAGGTGACGTTCTGCACGAGACGTCGGTGTTCAGTGTCCTTTTTGCTTGACAGTATATACTTGGTCTTGCCCTCATTGACCGCGCGAAAGCGCCACTGACATCACGCTGCTTTCTCCCGATTACGTCAATATCGTCGCCGTATGCGAGTAATAGGACGGACTTCTGAAAGATTGTGACTCTTGTGTTTGCGCGCGAGTTTTGTACGAGTTTGGCAAGGATGCCGAAACTAGACATTGCTCTGTATAGCTTGTCTCTATAAATGCTGTCATATGCGGCCTTAAAATCGATGAATAGGTGGCGTGTATCGATCTGAAGCTCATAGGTCTTCTCTAAGATTTGCCGTAGTGTGAATATTTGGTCGATAGTGGACTTTCCTGGTCTGAAAATACACTGATATGGAACTATCAGCTTGTTGACGAACGGCTTCAGGTGTACGACAGATAAGATCTCGTACGCGATGTTAAGAAAACTGTGTAGTTGGCGCAGTTCACAGGGTCCCCTTTCTTGAGAATCGCACAAATAATGCTGAGGTTCGCCCGACCATATTTTAGAGATGAATTGGTGTATGCTCCTTACCAAGTCATCGCCTGCCGCTTTGAAGAGCTCAGCGGTCAGGCCGTCCGCTCCACCACCTTTGTTGGACTTCAACTTAGATTTGCTATCTTCACTTCATCCATGTCGGTACGACGGAATTTTTGGTCATTATCGTCCTGGTTGAAAGGTTTATTCTGCTTGACATTGATATTTGGTTCGTCATCGCCGTTATACAGTCTGTAGAAATGATATTTTCAAATCCTCAGCATCGACTGCGACTCTACTACGATGTTCCCTTGTTAGCCTCTACAGTTCGGGGTTTGTTACCGTTGGATGTTTTGTTTACGCGCGCTTCTCATGCTCTTTCTTTTTCCTCCTGAGAACCCGATGTTCGTCTCCCCTCTTCTGCTCATAGAGCTAGTCTTTTCCTGCAGTGCCGAATTGCGTGCTGTTGGCTTAGCTGCATGTGCTGGCCGGCATTCGTCATCAAACTCCTGCCTTCTGGCAGTTTTGCCACTGGTCTTTGATGCTTGGCGGCAAGGGATCTTTTAAGAGATTAAGGGAGACCCGATTGGAAAAGGACTTGGCGATCTCCTGCGACCTTTCAGACCAAATAATAACCGATATGTGCTTGTAATCACCTGGGAATTGATTTCTTTGTATTCCTAATGAATGCTGAGTATTTGACGAGCGTAAGGGGAAACGTGTCTACCGAGCAGCATATCCTTTCACTTTCCAATTTCAGTGTTGTTGCTCTTTTACAATTGATGGTGCTCATTCAAATCAACCAACTACGAGTATCATCAAGCCCTAAAAAGAGCTATGTACGTGTTAGTTTCAATGAAAGAGCTCTTAGGCAAAAATGCATTTAAAGTGCCACGAGTGCTTTACGGTTCTAAGTGCAAACATAAAACTTAGAACACTATATTACCTACTATTACCCACTCAACGCAATCGACAATTTTTCAATTCCCCCCCTCCTTAAGGATACAAAAGCACTCGCATTACATAAAAAAAAAAAAAAAAAAAAACCCTCATGTGGGACCTTAATCGTCGAATTTCATTTCCATTTCCATTAACCCATAAATTCCAATCGAAATATTGACATTGATGAAAAAACGAACATAAAAGGACTCTGGAGTATAATAATTCACTTCAGACGATGCCTGAGCGTGCCAACAGGAGTAAGAGCGAAACTTTTATAAACTATCTTTCTATCAATTTACAAGGAAATTTCTTCTTTAAGTATTCGTAAACTTTCCATCTAGAAAAATACTAAAAAATAGCTTAAATACGAGTAACGACAATCGTATCATATTTCCGAGTTTTCTTTTCCTGGGGAAGGAGTTCTTTCATCCATTTCTCAAATGAATATCCTTTTATGAAAATTCATATTCAAATTGGATTTTCATTATTACTCGTACTAGAATTGTTATCATATTTCTTTTTATTTTTTTTTTCATTTTTAGAAATGTCGCTCGTCCTCATCAGCTGGATCTATCATCGATAGCCGACGGCATCTAATGGATCTCGATGAAGGTGAACTGTTTATGGAACTGATTCGTGATGTGGCCAACGAATTGGATATTGATATTTTATGCCATAAGATTCTGGTCAATGTTGGGCTACTCACCCACGCTGATAGAGGATCTCTATTTTTGGCCAAAGGAGGACCGAACAATAGATACTTGATAGCTAAGCTCTTCGATGTAACACAGACTACTGGTGAGTGTTTCTTAGAAAACAAAAAAGAAAAAAAACTTTTCAAAAACGACCTTATTATACGAATATATTACTTCAAAATATAGGTTGATGTCTAAGCTGATTTACTTGTAATGCATATCCTTTGTATTTTCCTGTTACGAAGTGCGTGTGTGGTTGTTAAGCCTATGCTCGTACATTATAACAACCCCAATATTAATATTCCGTTTCTTGTGATTTGTGAACCATCTTAATAAAAAAAATTTATTTCTTAGGGCTGCGCCCGGGTTCATCTGGTAGTTGGCGTGGCTAGCGTCTAAGCGTAGTATACAATACACGAAAATCTGTTTAATTGCCTTTGAATCGCTGGTAATGGGATTTGAGGCAAGCACGAATATTGTGGATAAAAAGCCAGGAGAATACGAAAATATTTTTTTACTCTTTAATCTTTTGTTACCCGTTAACGGTGTTGAAGGTCGCTGTTAGGGTGGTTGCAGATTGGGTGCAGATAATATGATTTTAATGAAGAAAGCAAAGTACGAGAGACGATACATACTCGTAGTAGGGGACAACGTTCATGACCACAGAAATGAGGTTGTAAAAATAAATCACGAAAAAAAAATAAACCGGAGAAAAACCGAGATAGGAATTTCTTTTAATCACCTTTTAATTATACTTAGCTGGCTTGTAGGTTGAAAGCAATTTAAAATTAATAGAACATAAAATATCCTTCATTGTCGGCAGGAGTAGCGGTTTTCGTTTTCTCTTTTACGGAAATGAGTTAGTGATGTTATCTGGAGGACGTAAAATAAATAAAAATAACTTGGGGAAGACATTTTCATTCTTTTTCGTTGGTTGACAAGGATTAATGTTAACTTTGGGTACTCAGAGATGAGTTATACTAATGAGTTAATGTATTGGTATGCGGAGACGAGGATGGATATCTTAATACATCAGGTGTTTGATTTTTTCTTGTTCACATGTGAGCCTTCTTTTCTTTTTTAAGGGATGCATAAAGACTTAATGGAAACATAACTTTTATGATGTGAATGAGAACCTGCGCTGATTATGAGCTATGACCACAACTTAACAATTAAGGTAAACGGAGCTGCCATAATATGGATCTAATTAAGGCCGAATTGTTTGTAAAGCGGCAGGCTTAGACAAGAACTCTTCAGCTTTCGACACGTATGTTGAACGCCTCTCAATAATATGCAGACGATCTATTCGCCTACATCAGCCCGATTTGTGCTCATTACCCAAAGAGCTAATTGACAAAACTTAGGAGCACCATCAGGACCATGACTTATAAGGTGATTCTAACGCCAAAATAGGACTGTAGAATATATTTTGCATTGCAGTACGAAAACTTAGCCTGCGCAACATCTGAAGGCAGACTAACCGACTTTGCCGTGTGTCGGAGCATCAGATAGCACATGGTTTCCAACATAAACATTTCCACAAAGAAACATGACCTGATTGTAAAACCAAACCAAAACCAATCATATCTTTAGTACTCCTCCGAACTTCCGAGCTAAAAAAATATTTGACGATAAATATTGTTGAAATCGCAGCAAACCGTTTTCGATTAAGCATTCCTCAACTGTCGATACGTCCTATGGAACCAACATAAAGTGTTGAAGACTAGACCGTTAAAAGTCATCAAAAACGCCTCGTTTCGCTTAATCACCTTCATGAAACCCAATGTTGAAAGAAATATTCAGGTGAGCACTCGTTGAGGACCAATTCGCCTACGGAGTGGGACCGCTTAGAAGAACGAGAGCAGCAGTGAGATCTAAAGGGTTTTTCAATAAGGACTTGACAACTTTTTTTTTAAATAAAACGCAAACCATTTGCGATATTTCAAAAACTTTATTATCGGCTTGAAGTACAATCAAAACATTTATGAATGGAACTCGACTTCGTTCATATGGCCACCGCGGGCACGTTTGCAGCGGTCGATTCGTTGGACCCAATTTTCAACGACTCTGCCACACATTTCGGCCGAAACGGCCACTATTTCGCGATCAATGTTGGCTCTGAGCTCTTCCAACGTCGTCGGCTTGTTGGCATAAACCAATGACTTAACGTTGACCCACAGAAAATACGAGTAGTCAAGCGGCGTTAAATCGCACGAAAGAGGCGGCCAATCGACTGGCCCATTTCTTGAGATAACACGCTCACCATACTTACTCTTCAAAAAATCGATTGTTACTTGTGCTGTGTGGTCCATCGGCTTCAATTCTGGAGTCAGCTTGATCTTGTATGGGTGTAAACCAAGATCCTTACGCAAAATACGCCATAATGTGGTCTGAGCGATGCACAATTCTTGAGAACGCTGTGGAATTGACTGATTTGGATCGTTTGCTTCGGAGACCTGAACGGTAACGATATTTTCGACACTTCGACAAACCCGTTGTCTCACTGACAAATTTTAGACTCAAATTTTTGCCTGTCTACTAGGGCGAGAATTACGACCGCAAATTGGAATTAACGCTCTTATAGTTGCACTCACTGACTCCGAATTTCGGTAGAAAAATTTTATAATTTGCAGACGTTGCTCGTTCGTGTACTTTACCATGATAAAAATGTTGTGTTTACTGAATAAATTGACAGTGACAGTTTGATGATTAGTGAAAGAGTGCGTTCACAAATTAAATTCAAAGTTATCAAGTCCCTATAGGATAACCCGATATAAGCAAAAGAGGTGGAAAGAACATTGTTATCTACGGAGCAAAAAACAGAGCATAAGAAGCGTGCGATAGAGTAAAAAGAAGAGTGCTTCTCAGTAACAATGTTCAGAGGACTTACAAAAAGTAAGTTTGAAGGCAACAGGGCCTGAACAGGCGAAACTCAGTAATAACTGTGACCTTGGTAACCCTGTCAAACTCGTCAAGAATTGCCGAATAACAATGGAGAATGCTCGCTGCTCTGAAGGTCGCAATTATTCTCTTATGACCTCTCCTATAATCTCGTAAAAAGTTATTAATTTCAAGCTGCCGATGCTGTGATGCAAAAAGAGATTTCGGTCGAAATAATGCACCAACTACAGCTGGTTTGTTGATTGAAAGCAGCACATTTTTCCATCTACATACATATATTGGTGCTCAGTATTTATATAGCAGCCACCCGAGAACCTCAACGTTCCCAAGATCTCAGCAGCTAAACAATCGTACTACATACAACGTCCAATTGATTTCAGAATGAAGCAGAATGACAATACAATTCGGGCCTTGGACCAACTGAAAATGGACGAAATTTGCTCAAAAACGAAAAAAAAAATGTCACCAGAACGATTTTTTAAAAGCTGAAGAGTTTTGCCTTCAAAAAGAGTTCCTTATTCCATTTCCTGAAATTCATGTACCAACAACTTCTATACAAGGAAGACCGGAAAAGGAATTCCAGGAATGTGGAAAAATTTGAAACCTTATGGATAGATCGGCCGAAGAATTATCATTTGCTATTGAGTCTAAGTTTGGAATAGAAGGAAAACGTTCTAAAACCGAAGTCGTAAAAAGGGTTGTCGAATGTTCCCCTAAAACACTTAAAGAGCTCAAGAAACCCGAAACTCCGAATACGATCAAGCCATATACACCTGCAGAAGCCCTAGCCCTTATTACAGATTTGAAACTGACAAAACATCAATAGAAGCAACTTCAAAAAAGCGCAAGAGACAGAAATGCTAATATTTACCCAGCCTACTATACCTACTGTCTTAGAATTAATTCTTGACTATAGCCGAAACCTTATGTGAAGTTAAACTACAGCCACTGTTGGACTTGATACTACAACGTCTGTCTGCTGCACACCTTGAAACTTCTGAGAACCAGTTAGAAAACCGTGATACTTTAGTATGTTCGTGGAAATGAGACTCTGATGGTAGTGGAGGGCACCCGCGTTATTGGCAAAACTTTTTGGTAAATCTTAAGGCAAGTTGATTTTGGGACTGAAAATATCTGGATAAATTTAAGAACATCTTCTCCAAGATACTGCCGCCCACTACGTTTCGAAATCGCAAAGGAAAATATTGAGACAATAACAAGGGAGCTCAACCGTATGAAAGCCGAAATAGATTGTCTAGAAGGCACAAGGGTAACCCTTAACGACAAAACTGTTTAAGTTTATTATACTTTGGTCAAAAAAAAACAATGGTAAGTGGCAGTCTGCTATGTATGCAAGGCATCTCCTAAGGACATGAACAATATTGAACTCTGCTTACAAAAACCTTCTGACACCACTGTATATTTATGTGGCTTACTAAGTCTTCATGCACACATTCGATTTATGGAAGAACTGCTACATGTACCTTACAAAATTGAAAGTGAAAGCTAGCAGGCAAGAGGAGCTGAAGTTAAAAAGAAAATAGAAAACCAATTATTACAAAATGAACAAGGTGTAGGAAATACCAATGACCGCAAAATGGATCGAGGAATTTAAAGGATCAAGCAAGAACCGCTGAAGTAATCGGCTTAGACCCGAAACTAGTCGAACGAAACTGAAAATTGATACCAATAAAATTCGTATATCCAGAATCGCAACAAATACTGATGTGCGTCATACCATGATGACATCCTCTGATCCAAATAAAAGCGAATTGCGACATCTAACAACTCGACAACACAAGATACTACCCCCTGAAGTCATAGAAATGATTTTAAATCGCGATGGTGATGGCGCGATAGTTAGCTCATCGCGCAGGGAGTCTGAATTCGATTCCAACCCGGGTCACCAACAATTTTTCAAATCGCCATTACCCTTTCGGCGGGCAATAGCAAACTCCCGAAAGTAAAATTGCCTACGAAAAAGCTTCTAAGGCGTGCCGTTCGAACTCGGCGATAAACCGTATGGCGGGCTGCCACCGCCACAGTTTTTTTTTTTTGTTTTAAAAAACATATTTCCAATCAAACACAATACAAAAAAATAAATCCGAATTAAGGCCAGCGAATGACCCTAAATCGACCACTGTGCAGGGGGCCCATATTGTTTCCAAGAGGATGATGCCATAAAAGGTCGAAGCTGTGCGAATGAACCAGAAACGATTTAGGCACTCAGAAACAATATTGATCAAGTCATCCGAGGGCCGAAAAAATTTAAAATGTACGGAAAAATTAGCGAAGGCCTATACAGGGTCATTCATTTCGTAGTTTCAAGCTGGTAACGCTGGCATCTGACAGTTGACAAACTCAGCTGTCATTTGAAGTGTCATAATATTAGTTGAATGTTTGCCATTCACAATTATGGATCGCTTTCAAATCGAACAACGCGTTAAAATTATTGAAACTTACTACAAAAGTGGTGATTCAAACGTAGCCACTTTTGGCGCATTACGCGATGATTATGGTCGTCACAATCGACTTACCACGCAAGCAATTGGTGAAATTGTGAAAAAATTTGAAGAGAGTGGAAGCATTACTGATGTCGTAAGGCCTGTGCATCATCGTAATGTACGCTCAGTCGAAAATATTGCTGCTGTAAGTGCAAGTGTTGCGGATGATCCGAATTTATCGATTTCGCGGCGTTCGTAGCAATTGAACGTGTCGTAGACCTCATTATGGCGTATTTTGCATTTGGATTTGCACATCCATCCTTATAGAGTTCAACTTACGTAACAATTGAAGCCTGGTGATCATTCACAATGCCGTAGATACGCTTCTTGGGTGTTGGAACAAAAGACAATAAACACCTATTTTTCGAAGAACATTTTCTTCAGTGATGAGGCACATTTCTCAGTCGGTGGGTATCTAAACAAACAAAATTACCGCATATGGGGCTCAGAAAACCCACAAGTGATCGAAGAGGTGCCATTGCATCCAGACAAAGTGACTGTTTGGTGTGCTCTACGGTCGAAAGGTTTCATTGGTGCGTATTTCTTTGAAGATGCCAATGGGCGGACATTTACAGTCAATTCGGAGCGATATGGTCGAATGATAACCGATTTTTTTGGCCGGCGATTGAAGATCATGACGATGGCGATGGCGTGATAGTTAGCTCATCGCACTATCACGCAGAGAGTCTGGGTTCGATTCCAGGCTGGATCACCAACGATTTTTCAAATCGCCATCACCCTTTCGGCGGGCAATGGCCGCAAGTAAAATAAAGTAAAATTGCCTACGAAAGAGCTTCTAAGGAGTGGTTTGGACTCGGCGATAAACCGTAGGCCCCGCTCAGATGTGACAAAAATGACAACGTGAGCAACACAAATGAGTGTCAAGAAGCTAGGCCATGGCCCACAACGGGCTGCCACCACCACAGTGTTTTTTTTTTTTTTTTTTTTTTTTTTTTTTTTTTTTTTTTTTGATTGAAGATCATGACTTGGACAGTATGTGGTTACAATAAGATGGGGCAACAAGCCACACAACACGACCAATTATGGCTTTATTGCGTGCGAAGTTTACTGGTCGCGTAATTTCACGTTTTGGCGAAGTCAATTGGCCACCAAAATCATGCGATTCGACACCGTTAGAATTTTTTTTGTGGGGCTACGCAAAAGCTCGTGCTTACGCGAATAATCCCCGAACTCTAGACGCATTAAAAACCAATATTACTCAAGTTATGGTCGAGACACCGCCCGAAATGTGCGGGATTAAAAAGTGGTTAAAAATTACCTCAAAAGAATCGCATGCTGCGAATCTTCCCATTTCGAGGAGTTACGATAGCTAACTATACTAGCTTCACATCTCATATCAGTAAAGAGTCACCTTAGATAGCTAAAACGAATGTACAATATATAAACGCTCGTGACGATTCCTATCTTTGAGGTGGACTTCCCATCAGCACGGGTACCGATCCGAAATTGTGGTTTTCTCATCACACCCATTAGTCTCATAGGCCACTACAGGACGTATCAGACAAGGCATCTTTCGAAACCGAGATTGACTGTCCTCAGGAGTTTGGAGAACATAAACTTAGTCAAAAATTTTACTTTCGCTTCGTGGCAGTTATTTTTTTTAACTTTAAGCGGCACTTCTCTCCCAGAAAATACTGGGGAGTACGAGTACCAATGGTGAGAAGCATTTTATCTTTTAATATTCCATTAAAATGCTCATCAAAGTCATGCATCCCCGCATCCACAAACACATCGTTCACCGTAGTTAAGACTGAAAGACTGAAAGTCATCTAAACGACTTTTAAGTTGTTTTCGAGCAGATCCATATTTTTCAGAAGAATGCCAGTTGGAATGCCTTTGTGAATGGGCGTTAGAATGAAAGATGATGCAAAATTCCTTATTTTTGAATGACTAAAATTGCGAAGTAATTGCCACGTTACATGAACCACGAATTTATTGCTAGCTTGTGCCTTTAAACGATTTCCTTGTCCTCATAACTCCAACTTTTTTCTGTATCTATCGGCTTTCATTTGACTAATTATTATTAAACCAGAGCCTACACCACTGACACGGAAATCTCCGGCGACCTATTAACCTGACATACTTGTAAAACAAATTTAATGAATTCAAAAATAATAGATTAAAGATTGTGGCTCAGCTTCACTGGTTCGAATGAATATAATTAAATTAAAATTGTTCTCTTATGTACGCGAATAAACTCAACTTTACCATTTAATAATTCATAGTCTATGATGTGCACACTAATTCGGGTACAAGGAACCCCTTAACGATTCGTCATCATCATCAAGTGAGAATGGATGTGTTATTAAAGTAATTTACATCAGCCCCAGAGAACTCATATTAGGTTTACGAAAGCCTGTAACATGTCATTTGTGGGCGGTGGACCACAAACTCATTAATGATCTTAAAGCATGAGAGGACAACATCGAAGGCAGGGGTAGTTGGTAATGCTTAAGCTTATAGCCTTTGTGCCATGCTATATTCATTAAGGATTATTCTGTGTGCAGACTATACATGTACTTGCGGTTGCTTTCATTTCCTATTTGAAACCTTGATATGAGCAGGTCTTTAACTTAAAAGCCTATCGGTGGTGCATTAGAGAAATTGACGAAAATTGAAACTGACTCGCATAAATAAAATAACTACTTTGAAACCATTTTGCTGAGATGTCCTCTATTTTTTTGAATAGTAAGTGAACTTTTGGATTACGAAGGGGTTCTTCCATATTTACTTATCGACTTGGATGACGGTACAGTATAGAATAAAGCTGCCCTTCAACCAATCAATCTTCGAAGTTAGTGCCGCCTTTTAGTAGCATCCTTCAATAAATCACTTCAAAAGGGCAGAAGTACCTTAGGCGTGCCACATAAGGTGATATCTTTCTTCACTGCATTGTTCCTTCTGGTGAAGTGGGAACAATAGTTTGATGTCTCAATACAGTTCATAGAGTTTGATGATATATCTCATTCTCCAAATCCCGCCAATATAAACAGAAAAATGTGGAGAATCTAGAGTTAAAAATTAGATTCTATCCATCTTCACTCACATATATTCTACTAGGCCATAGAGCACGACTTGTATCATCATCATATTTGTTGTGCAAAACATCACCATCGAGGGCAGCATACACTGTTCGTTTTGCGACTCAGGTCATCTAAAAGTATCTCAGCCTCGGTATGGCTTGTGGTCTTTGGCGTTCAATGGGCTTCCTTCCACTGTTTTGGAATTGTATCCACTCTAAGTGGTTACCTACTGATCAAAATATTAAACAAAGTTCCTTAGGTTGTAAGTTCACGTTGGTGAACTCAGTGATCATGTGCCGTCTAAACTAAAGGAAGATCCGAATACAGTAAGCAATCTTCAATGCCTAAGAGTCTCAGAATGTCACTGCAACAATTTGGTTGATACATTATGCATGGTCTTCTTAACGCTAAGCAAAGAAAAAAAACATATTTTATTTAAGTTCTCCACAAACTAAGAGGCAGTAGCAGTTTTTGAGGAACCGTACAAGAGGAAATTTTGGAAAATAATTGATAACAGAACCTCTATTCGATTTTTGAAGTGAACCATGCCGTTCATCTACCAGAGATTCGAAGCGAACCTCTTCAACATAGCCAAAGCAGCTTGTTTGCGTTCATTGATTTCAAACTTCAGAGCTCTAGAACTTCTTGTAGTTCCTTACAAACTATATTTTCCATCATCTTCCGTGATGGTTTGTCACAACCACATATAAATTTTAACAAAATTTATTATTTTTTCACTAATCCGAATAGTCCAACGGCCTTGCTTCTACTTTTGTCTGATCAATGTTGCTGTTGTTCCAAAAAAAAACCATTTTCGTCTTTCCCTAAGCCCAGGAATCGGCTTTAAAGGAATACAGCTGAAATTTTAAACGAATGGCTTCAAACCAGATCCAGGATTAAAGGCTTATGTCTTGTTGACGGACGATATCATTCGATTTCACTTAATAGTGGAAAAGTAGGCTCCCCGGCATCACCAACAATTTTTCGAATCGTCATCACCCTTTCGGCGGGAAATGGCCATGGCCATGGCCCATACCGGGTTACCAGCGCCACAGTACTGTTGTTGGATTTGAGTCCGCCCGCAACGATAGCCCAGCTGCATTTAAAACATTTCTGAACTCTCTTGTCGCTTCAAAATTATTGATAACGAGATTGAAAGACTTGTTTGGTTGGATCCTGAGTCAGAAAGGAATTGTGGAATATCAGAAAATCGATGGACATAGAGAGTTTTTCAGCTTCCATTTGCTTAGGCATAGGTGTAGATTACATAACTCTGCAGAGTGCAAATAGACTCGTATTTCAAAGAATCATAACATTTTGAAGTATATCTGAAGATGATCGTAAGGAAAGGAAGGATGCAGCTACGCATCACATCACAGGGAGACCGGTGAGTTTGGTTATTTTGGTTGAAACTTTGAGATGGCCGTATTCGCCTCGCAATTCTTTTAGAGCAATGTGCGTTTAAAAGGTGTAAGGTAAGGCAAGACAACCTTATTTTTTAAGGAAGGCATTAACCTCAGTTTAGTTAGTGGTTTCCCAATTTTGAGGGCTTGAAATCCCACATTGATCAAAAAGCCACCGTGTGGGGCTCCCATTGTTCCGATTTGAGTTCTGTTTTTTTTTTGTTAGGTTGGCATTTGCAAAAGTTACGTAGCCAAGAGTACATCTATCTCTGTGTGTGTTGGCGATTTTTTACAATTTTAGAAATGAATTTAAATTTGCAACAACGAATTTGTATTAAATTTTGCGTAAAAAACGGATTTAATGGTGCGCGAACGTTGCAAATATTGGAAAGTGTTTCGGCAACGATTCTCTAAAGAAAACTGTCGTTTACCAGTGGCACAAGCAGTTCAAAAGTGGTCGTGAATAACCGCAAATTAACCATCAGAGAGATAGCGGAGGACTTGAACATTGCCTATGGATCCATCCAAACATTTTGGTTAATGATTTTGGTTTCCGTCGTGTAGCAGCAAAGTTGGTGCCAAAAGACCTCAATTTCATGCAAAAAAGAGACCGTGTTGACGTCGCAAAAGAGATGATTGGCGAGGCTGAATCCGAATCCACATTAATCAGAAGGATCATTACTGAAGACGAGACGTGGGTTTATGAGTACGACACGCAATCCAGACATCAGGCAAGTGAATGGCGTTCACCAAATGAGCCGAGACCAAAAAACCACGTCGTTTTTAGTCAAAAAAGAAGGCAATGCTCATGGTTCTTATTGATTACAACGGTGTAGTGCATCATGAATTTTTTTCCAGATAGCCAGACAGTCAGCAAAGAGTATTATTCGCGATTCGCTGAAAGAGACCAAATTTGTGGGCAAAAAATTCGTGAAATTTGCACCATGTTAACGCATCATCGCACAGTGCCATAATTATTCGTAATTTTCTGACGATGTCGATGAGGATTACTTTGAAGAGGACAATACAGACTTAGATGAATAAACTTGTATTTTTAATTTTCTGAATAAATTCCAGGATCAAGGTGGTATTACACAATCTGGAAAATTTGAGCTGACTGCTAAGTGCTCCGCAAATAGATTGACCTTTTTTAAAGAGCTGACGTCTGAAATGTCATTTCAAATAAAAGTTAAGATATAGAATTATTATTATGCGAATGTTCTCTAAGTGTTTGGTCTATGAACGAGATATGGGCTGATATGACAAAGGGAGCACATCTAAGTCTAGTTTTCAGGACAAAAAAAATAAATACATGTTCAGGGGTTTGGCGGGATGCCCAAAAATATCAACTACTCATGTAACTTTATTCTAAATCTGAGACAAGCTAAGTTTCCGCAGCGAGGATATCAATTTTCGAGTATCATCCATCTTTATAGATGTGGATGCTTCGTTCGCATTTCCACTAAGAAAACAAAAACAAATTTTCATTGCAAGAGTGAAATCTAATGTCTTCTAGAACGACACTAGCGCCGTATCCTAAATCGCTTTTGAAGCCATAAATGAAGATCTGGTTACATTAGTTTCCTTACTTACAGCCTGGCTGAAAGTATTTCTGAACACAGGGGAAGTTGAATTCGTATATTTTTTCTGCAACGAGGGATTCTCAAAGCTTCTGGCGTGTAGTACCAAGACCAGTTCCCTTTAAACAAAAAATAGGTTTAAGAATGTAGCCCATGATATGAATTTCAAGGGGTAGGAAATAATAGAATAAGGCATACTAAGGAAATCCACATGCAGTCTAGACAGACCGTTCCTGAAAGTCTGGTATAAGCAGTTAAGAAAGTTTGTTCCACTAGACAACCGACTCACAGGGTATTATTGAGTTTACTTTGTGTCCAAAAACTCGTCGGAATTTTTTTACAAATCAAAAAATCTTTATTTATTCTTCCAAATCAATTTCGTACCCTTCAAAATAGTCCCCTCCCGATATAATACACTTATGCCACCGCTTTTTCCAGTCAAGCATGTCAAAAAGTCTTCTTCCGGTATGGCCTTCAGAGCGCGCGCCGATTTACGTTGAATGTCTTCAATCGACTCAAAACGGTTTCATCGGAGAGGTCTTTTGAATTTTGGAAATAGCCAGAAGTCACAGTCACACGGAGCCAAATCAGGTGAATAAAGTGGTTGCGGCACGATATTGGTTGCATTTTTGGCGAAAAAGTCACGAAGAATCAGTGCGGAGTGAGCAAGAAAATTCAGCATTTTTGGTACCAATCGAGACTTGACACGTTTGAGGCCCAAAACATCTTTCAAAATGGTATTAATTGATTCTTTTGATACGCCAATTTCATCAGCAATGTCTCTTATAGTTAATCGACGGTTTACAAGCACTAATTCTTTTACTTTTTGGATGTGAGCAAAGTCAGTTGAGGTCGATGGTCGGCCAGGGCGCTCTTCGTCTTCAATGCGTTCTCTACCTTCTTTTAACAATTTACACCAATCATTTGTTGTTGATTTTGGCAGAGCTCGGTCCCCGTAAGCCTTCTTCCACATTTCCAACGTTTCTGACATTCAGACACAAAAACAAGCGTAACTCAAACACTAATGAATATTTTGACATATAATTTGGCGTGGAAGTCAGTACCAGTCGTACCAACTTAAAAAAAAAATATTGAGCGAAAATATTTACCCTCGTTATATAAATCGAAAAATTCCGACTAGCTTTTGGTAACAAAGTATTATTACCTTGTAGATCCAAAGCGCCCTTCTCGGTGTCAGGTTCCGTATTTTGCCAATAGCTTCTTTGCGCTGCGGCTTTTCGACAGTGTCTGTATGGCTTTCGACATAACGACGTTTAATCCAGAGAAATTTGTAATCCAGAATGAAAACAAATCAATTGGCTGTTTTGGATAATTAGTTCTAAAAAAATGAAGTGGTTCTGATTATGTTACTCAGGAAGTGAGTCTCAAACATGAAACAAGGTGAAGGCATGCTTTTAACTCATTAAATTTTTTGAGTGATACCTACATACTCGTATATCATGGAAGCTGATTTTTCCCTTTACAGGATTCTGACGACTCTGACGGTCTTACAGACAGTTCTGATCTTTTTGCACATACCTTTATAAGAGACGACCCGAATATATATTCTTTTTGCTTCCATCTCTTAAGACAATTCCCCCAAATTAGTCTGAACTAACTTGTTCAGAAACTCCCTAAATGCCATCGAACCCATTGGCATGGTCCAAAAATAACAGTGTGGTGTGCAATTTCTACCCGAGGGACTATTGGCTCTTATTTTTCTTAACTAGGAAGAGACTGTCACTGCTAATGTGTATTGCTGAATGATCGACAGATTGTTGACGGGACCACTTTACACACAGAAGGAGTTTCAATGGAAAGGCTCCACCAACGGAAACATACCCTGCGCACATCGGCCGCGATTTTTTTTTAATCGCTACCTTAAGTCGAGGGGTTATAACAACAATCCCTGAAAACAATTCAGACCTTACAAGAAGATATCCACCATGAAGTTGCTGCAATTAGCCACCGCCGCATTTTTGACAACCAGATCAGACCGTAGTATGCAATCCAAGAGGTGATTGGGTATCACTAATGTCCTAAAAAGTATTCTCAGGATTTGGATCGCAGCATACGATAAGTTTAATCTTCCTGGAATCGCAGTACTCATATTCAATGAGTTCGCGTTCATGCTTGCATCAGTGGGGGTAGTAATGAATCATAAGTCCTTGTTCCATTTTCCGTTCGTTTCGCAACTTCTTTTTTCGGTCCAGTCATTTTTGGTTTTCCAATCGCTCGTCATACGGTTGCATGATTTCTTTTGAAAACTAGAAACTACGTTTGGTTGAAATTCTAATTATATGGAGCAAATTGTGTTTTATAAGTTAAAACCGCAGTGTTATGTTATAATTTATTAAAATTCTATTTTTTTAATGAATTTAAAACGTTCTAATTACCCTCTGGGCACTCGAAGCATCCTTGTTTGTCTACATCCCTAAAATTATAATTAATGCTACTTTTAAGACCGCCTTCAAGGCCTCGTGGGCAATTTTAGCTCTAATTAAAATGCCAAGCTTTTGTCTGATTAACTCAAATCCGTTTCTAATGAACTCATTTAAAAGTTCACTTAAATTTAATTTGACAGGATTCCGCTGAATTATTCAGAAGTCATTTACGTTACATTTCAAAAATATGGTTTTTGTGATTTAACAATTTATGTACAAATTTGCTAATGGAGTGCCATCATTAATAATACTTATTGTTTACCAAATATTTGAATCATCAAACAATTGTGATACAATTTGATTTTTTTTTTTTTTTTCAAATTCTCCTTTAATTAATTGTTTTTCCGTTTGGGTGGGCGGAATTTTAATTTGAAGGTCATGTGGTGATTTGAATATGAAAACAATTTTTTGTCGTAAAATAGAATTTCCAAGAATAGGAAAACAATTAATTCGCGGTGAAATGATCGATGAAGACTTGTAATTTAAATCCTATCTTAGGAATTATACATTTCTACAGCACTTTAAAGAGATAATGAAATTGTTGCTTCGGGCCACTTGTGTTTAACCACAAAATACACCAATTAATGTATTTTAAAAACTTTAGTTACAGTGCATGTGTGTTCTAATATTTTCGAAGAGGGAGTGTGATGCACCATTTATAAGTTAGCTTGTCATTATTGATGAACAACACGAAACAGTTTAGACAAATACTACACAGTAACTCCTTTCATTTTCCATGTCTTTCGAAGTAAGAGGAACAATCACTCCAATGATGTTTGGACAGGAGTGGACCTGGGCCTCAATCGACAAGCGTCTCAAACCAGCTTGATCTATCGCAAGTTGCCTTCAGTTTTGCATGCTAATTTGGCTAAGATTCTTTTCCACTTGCTTGCGCCACCTGAGTCTTGGTCTTTCTCTACTGCGCTCTCCTTCGGGGTGGGGGGATTCGAAGACTTTTTGGACTGAAATGTTGGTGTCCATCCGCTCTACACAACCTAACCACCTCATTCGTTAGATTTCCACCGTTCTGGCTAGGTCAATGTCGCTGTACGTATCTTCTCCTCCACTCACCGTCAATGCAGACGGGACCGAAGATCGCCCAAAGAATTTTTCTCTCAAAGCAGTTAAGATCACCCTCATCCATTTTTGATAATGTCCATGCCACTGCGCTATAGAGCAGAACTAGAATTATTAAGGTCTTATATAGGGTAACTTTTGTTGCTCGAGAGAAAGCCGTACTAGTCAATTGCCTTCTTAGCCCGAAGAAGCAGCGATTGGCAAAAGTTATTTTTCGTCTGATGTCAGCGCTGGTGTCGTTATCTGAGTTCATAGCGGAGCTTATGTAGACAAAGTCCTTAACTACCTCAGAGTTATATCTGTTGAATGTGACGTTCTGTCTGAGACGTCGTCGTTGAGTTGACCGTTAAACCCATTTTCGCCGCCTACGTCTCAACACATGCAATAATTCCCCGATTATGTCAATATCATCGACGTATGCGAGTAATTGCACGGACTTTTGAAAGATTGTGCCTCTTATATTTGCACGTGAGTTTTGCACTATTCTTTCAAGTACGATGTTGAAAAAATCGCATGACAGCCCTGTCTAAATCCTTTCTGGACATCAAAGGTCTCGGTGAGATCTTTACCGACCTTGATGGAGCAGCGTTCATTCTCCGTCGTCATCTTGCACAGACGGACGAGTTTGGCAAGTATGCCAAAACTAGACATTGCTCTGTATGCTTGTCTCTAAAGATTCTGTCATACGCGGCCTTAAAATCGATGAATAGGTGGCGTGTATCGATCTGAAGCTCATGGATCTTCTCCAAGATCTGTCGTAGTGTGAATATTTGGTCGATGGTGGACTTTCCTGGCCTGAAGCCACACTGATATGGACCTATCAGGTTGATGACGAACGGCTTCAGGCGTTAACATAATACGGCAGATAAGATCTTGTACGCGATGTTAAGAACACTGATGCGTCTGTAGTTGTCGTCTCTGAGAGTCTCCTTCTTGACGATCGGACAAACAATGCTGAGGTTCCATTCATCGGGCATACTTTCGTCCGATCATATTTTAGAGATGAGTTGGTGTACGCTCTTTACCAAGTCATCGTCTGCCGCTTTGAAGAGCTCGGCAGTCAGGCCATCCGCCCCAGCAGCTTTGTTGGACTTAAACTTAGATATTGCTATTTTCACTTCTTCCTGGTCGGGTGGATGAAATTGTTGGTTAACATCCTCCAAGTTCAAGGACTCATTCTGCTTGACAGCGATATTTTTTTGCCATCGCCGTTGTACAGTCTACAGAAATGCATCGACTGCGACTCTACTACGAAGTTCTTTTCTGTTATTTTTACCTCT
The DNA here is from genome assembly GCA_928272305.1 of Volucella inflata. NCBI lineage: Eukaryota > Metazoa > Arthropoda > Insecta > Diptera > Syrphidae > Volucella > Volucella inflata. The sequence goes on from OV743716.1 coordinate 186,578,325, forward strand.
TGGTATAACTTCTGAATCTCATTCCTGAAGTAGCATCTCTCGATTTCCTCGACCGACCGCTTCTCATGCTCTTTCTTTTTCTCCTGAAAAGCCGCTTTGTATGCGTCTTGCTCAGTTGCATGTGTTTGCCGGCATTCTTCATTAAACCGGGGGTTTAATTTTCGTCTTCCACAAAGGCTCCAGTTTGATCCGAGAAAATTATGGAAGCATCATAGAAGTTCCTGTACTGGTTTAGATTTTGACCGGAGCCAATCTTGGAAACGGGGAAGTCAAGGTTTCTACGCAATTACATTAAGTAAAAGTATCAGCGGCACTGATTATCTAGTGCGAGTTGAACAAAACATCACTTCTCATGAAGAAAGGTGGCCCTGGGATTGGGTGTATGATAAACATTACATATACATACTTATATCAAGGCAAATGGGACTCAAAAGTGTATCCACCCATATGACAGAACCTGAAAGGTGAAAGAAGCTGTGTTGTATTTAAGTAAGGAGGAATATCAACACTCAGATAGCTGATACTTAATTTGACAGCTGGTACTGGTACAGCTGGAATTGTTTCGCAAATCATCATGCAAAGACTATCGAAATCAGTGCTCAGTCAAAAAATGTTAAGGCCAATTTTGTGATGACATCCTTGCTGCCAAAACAATGTGATTCATCTTGGTAATGATTCGCAAAACCTTTGATTTATTTTTGACTTTTTCCCCTGATAAATACACTTTCGATTTGCTTTTTTGCCGCGCGTCGGACCACTGCATTATATCAGTTAAATATATTTGTTTTCTTAAGAATGAATTGTTTCGGGTCACTGATTGCATTGAAATGACATTCTTGATCTCTCAACTGATGAAACACATCAAACTGAAAGGAAGGTCATTTTTCGGTATAGCAAGTGAGCACACCGCAATATCATGATTTAAGTTTGGATTTGCTTGATTTTTTTTCAGCCATTCGTTAAAAGAATTAGAAGCTGTGCTGCATCCTCAATTCCAACAGATATTTACAACGACATTCAAACTGTCAATTTAAAGGATAAGGTTAATTTGCTCACTCTTATGTCATGTGTCATCTCTTCAGCTACACTAAAGGATGATGAAGATTTTACTTTAAAACGGGTCCAATAGTCACAATACTCTATATACCCAAATCCGCTGTACCCCACGTACTTTTAAAATACAGCTTTATTATAGAAAATCGGACCGAAAAATCTCTTTTCCATTGAATGAGAAATGGTGTTTCGGAACGATCTTGTTTTGGATAGTTTTTATAAGAAAAAGGTGATGTGCCACAAGGCTCCGTGCTAACTCCGATACTCTTTTGAATTTTCATTTATGATCACTTGCCTACTACTTAATTTTCTCTGCATTTCGTATTTGCGATACCCAACTCAGATCTCTTCCCTTCGGCTGCAGAACTGTAATGCCTGCTAAACTTATTAAATACCGCATTACTAATTGTGGTGGCACCAACGAGTGTAGCTTGATTTTTTAAAACACCTCGCTGTTGCCTTTCCGCTTTTTGACTGAAGCCATTCCTACAGTATCGATATAGGTAGATGGTATATTACTTGTATTACTGAATTGAAATCACAACGTAGCGCATAGATATTGGGGCTTATGACTTGCTATGGTATATTGGCTATATACGGTGATGGTGAGACCCATACATAACTATGGCGCACTAGTATGGTGGAAAGCAACAAATAAGAGAACGATTTACGGAAAATTAGCGACGGTTAAAATAACAGCTTCCATAGCCATTACAGGTGCGCTTCATACCACCACTATGGCAGCATTGTACATCTTTCTGCACCGAACATTGCTTAATTTACAGATCAAAAAACTAACTGGCAAAATGCGATACGACTCACTAATTTGTGTCACTTTTAGAGCAGTAGCTACGAACAAGCCACGATTCTAGCAAAGCTACTGCAAGACAATCCAATAAGCTACTGCAGATAAGATCGATATTCGAAAGAGATATCACTATCCACTTCGACAGCCAAGCTGCTCTGAAGGCAATGGAATTGACTTACATTACATCTGGTATAGGGGGGGGCCGTTGCACAATGCTCAAAGCATTATGCATTCAGAACCGGATGAGACTGTGCTGCGTGCCAGGACACTGCGGTATATAAGGAAATGATCTGAAACGAACAATTTTGTAAATTATTCAAAAAAAAATATTCCAAAAATGGCGGCGGTGTAAAAAATGCGTCATGTTATTTCCCTGTTTTTTTCGGAATTTGAAAAAAAATGTTAAAAATTTATTTTTCAAAAAAGACTTCGTTATGCGATGCTCTAATATATAAAGAAGCTCTATGCCAAATTTCACATCGGTTGATTGAAACTTTGAATATCATGTTAACCCTCTCGAAAATAGTAATTTTTAGAAAAAAAACGTAGTTTAAGGCCGAGTTTCGTGCAGTCTGAGTCGTTTAATGGCATATTATACGAGGGCGGGTCAATAAGTCCGTGACTTTTTGAATTTCTGACCTCTTTACTGAAACAGCAACACTGCTCCTGTCAACAGGCATCTGTCAGTTGACTCCTGTCAATATTTAAACTTGCTGCGTCAGTTAGTTTGTGTTTGACAGCTATTTTTATCAGCTATTTACTCACTAATTTGAGGAGAAAATGGAAAAAAGTGAATTTCGTGTGCTTATTAAGCATTATTTCTTGCGAAAAAAAACCATTACCGAGACCAAGGCTAAGCTTGATAAATACTATGGGGACTCTGCACCATCGATTTCAATGGTAAAAAAGTGGTTTACTGAATTTCGTTGTGGCCGTACAAGCACTGAAGATCAAAAAATCTGTGTTTTAATCCAAAAGTCACGGACTTATTGACCCGCCCTCGTACTTACATTTTCTCAATCAGCAATCCCTGCCCCATACAATATGCCTTCTTTCACTTCAAACGTGAGATTATTTAAAGCTCTTTCAGATGATTAAGCAGTTCTAGGTTCCTTTGAAGCGTCAGCAGCTCGTTCATTTGTTGCGGCCGGAATGCCGACCAGTTAAGCCGGCGTGTCATAAAAGTAGTTGTAAATTTGAAAATAATGAAAATTCATTCGAATTTCTAAATCAGAGTAAACTGCAGTAAAATGAAACAGGGATAAGCTTAGGACAATAATGGGAATACTATCAGATCACTGTCTTCTGCTGAAATATGCCAAGATACTCAAATTGTTAGAAACGGACACTCAAGTGGTTGAGGACATAACACACATACTGTGTGAATGCGAGGCAATATCGTGTAGTAGAAGGAAATTCTTACGAAAATACTGTTTTAAAAATCTCAAGGAAAAACAGGCCTTTGGCTTTTGCAAAAAAAAATCCAATGTTTTACTATACCGTACTATGGCATACTCTTATCTATCGCTCTTATCGCCATCAAGGCTCAAATGAAATTGCTGGTTGTTATTTGCCCCTTGCAATCCTTCAACCGTAATGCCCGTCTTGCTGGAAATGCTCATAATCTTAACCACAAGACCTCTTTCCGACGTTCTCTAAAATATCATCATTCTTCCTTAGCCCGTATAACGATCTTATGGAATGCTCTACCGAGCTCCTTTTTTTTGAGTCGTTATAACCTGCAAACATTCAGAACCCAATGAACATTGGCAACTCTCTTTGTATACCTCTTTGAAAAAAAACAAATTCTTGGAAATACTCGTAGCACCACAGTGATGAAACCATCTACAAGTACTCAGTCACAGCATTTCCTAACTCATATAGCAGGGACTTGCGTGTAAGAAGAAAGGATTTGAAATGTCAAAAGATATAGAAGTGTGAGTATCCCCGGGATGAAATTTTCATTTATCAGTGTCGTCCGAGTTTTTGCTAGGGATGCACCAATAGTCAATCCTTGCTACTGACTTACGAGGAAATTTGTTGGCATAAAACTGAAACTACAAGTCAAATTGCAAATGTCCAAGATGCAGACAAACCACCTCTTTAATTTAATTTTAATCTTAATGACCCAAATTAAAGTGAAAGCATATCCGACTAGCGGCTTCCATCAACCCAGATTCAGATGACATCTACTTAAAGATACTCACCAAAATTAAATTATTTTTATTCCATTCAATTTTTGTCCATTCAGATAGCTTAAATTATATTAAATAAACCCATTATCTCAAGTATGATAAGAGAAAATATGATTCCGCTTACACCCTGTTGGCCGTTTTATCCGCGTATCTTGCCGTGTCTCTATCCTCTATCCTTGCGCGCTCTTTGTACTGTACAAAGTACAACCAACGTCATGTCCACGCTGCATAAATTAAATTTCCTTCTCCTTGACTTGAGCAATTTTATCCAACATTTACTCGTCGTTTTTTCTCCTCCACTAACCCATACAAAACATGGGGAGAAGTCTAGAAAAAAAAAAAAACTCAATTAGATGCGACAAAAACGGTACAAAAAAAGTAATAAAGCGAGCAGGACACATTCAACTTGAAATGGATTCTGCGGCGCAAATATTTTCCAAACAAATTTTTTTAATTTTTTTTTATTATTTTTCAAAGTTTCTTTCAATTTAAATTATATTTTACCCGCGGGTGCCTTTTAACGCGTTTTTATTCATATTTTGTGTGGTTTTTTTTTTTGTGTATTCGGTAGGCCTGCGGGAGGCTGTCACCAAAGCGAAATCCGAAGAAATCATAATCCCATTTGGTGTGGGCATTGCTGGTATGGTTGCCCAAACAAAGGAGATGATTAATATCAAGGAAGCCTACAAGGACTCACGTTTCAATTGCGAAATCGACTTGAAAACCGGCTACAAAACTAATACAATACTCTCGATGCCAATTTGTAACTATGAGGGCGACATAATTGGTGTGGCACAGATTATCAACAAAACAAATGGTGAGTAGTCAAATTGTCGAGATGAAATACAAATACTCTCTCTCGTAAAATAGTTACGAAAAGAACTTGCCATACTTGAGAAACGAAAAATTGTTGGAGTAACTTGATATTTTCAGGTTCATTGGAGTTCGACGAGCATGACATTGAGATATTTCGACGCTATTTGACTTTCTGTGGTATTGGCATTCAGAATGCGCAGCTATTTGAGATGTCTGTACAGGAGTATCGACGAAATCAAATCCTGCTGAATTTGGCGAGAAGTATTTTCGAAGAGCAAAACAATTTAGAATGTCTAGTCACAAAGATAATGACGGAGGCGAGGGAATTGCTCAAATGCGAGAGATGTTCGGTGTTTTTGGTGGATTTGGATTGCTGTGAAGCGGTAAGTCGTCACCACAAATATGGTATGTTGTTATTCCTTCTTTTCTTTTGTCGAAATCACAGGAAAAATATGACGATTTAGATTTTCTTTGAGAGTTAAGTAACGCATACTCGTAACTTGGATTGAACATGTTTACGAGTCTGTACACAACACTGTATTCCTAGATAGGGAGCATTTACCGTCCTCGTACAAGGTCCTTTTTGAATGGTCTTTCGATCTAGATTTGTCCTAATTGCTTCACTTGGGAAATTAGAAAATGTATTGTAGATATCGAAGATGCTCCTTTTCCACACTGGTAGTCTGTTTATTTGCGTTGATTCTGGCCTACTTTATGGGTTTTTAGAAAAAAAAAGGTGGAAACGCAAATCTTTTATACAATACGAGTTTGTAGTTCAGTAAATCCAGCTGTTTCTGTTTTGAAAAGCACGCGTGAAGGGATATCTTCTGGCCGAACATCTCTTTTGCCTCAATTGTATCCATCTGTCGGTACTTTGGTGATTTTATAGCCAATGTTGCTAATGCACCATACGGTAGCTTGCTGCTACTTCTGAAGAAGAAGATTTAACATTTCGAGTAATCATTACCTTATAGATCATTTGAACCTTCATCAACTTCAAGGCCTTTTCTTACTTTGATAATTCTCGCCTTTAACCATATATCTATCCCTTATTCAAAGAAGCTTATTAGTCAATAAAAAACTAAATGAATAGCCATTCCATACTCCTGGTGCTGACATGATAATATAGCAGTGGAGATAGTACACTCCCTTGTGGGTAGCTATAATTCTGTTCATTAACAATTTCTTTTCATCCCACAACTCTGATGGTTAATTAGTTCATTTCGGTTTTACGCGAACAGTATTTGGAGAATAGCTATGCGCACTTGAGGCTTATCTATGCCCTTTAGCCTCATCAATATTGGAAACAAAATAGCTAAGCTTAAATCTTGTTTCTGGAATTGACACTTCAGTATAGTTAGTCTGCACAATGTCTTCCTGAGCTTTTGCATACTTATGAGATAGAGCCTGAAGTCCTTCGACACGGCGATAATATCTCTGTATATTGTTGCTTGAAAGCCTTTCTTGCTTGCTTAAGTCGCCAGATGTAATAGCGTCATAATAATGTGGAGACTGGAGACTGTCACAACGTAAACTCAGCTTTCGATGTGTATAGTGAAATGATATTGGCGTCAAGAGTATGATAATGTTGTTAATTGAAGACATACGTTACATTTGCTACAAAAATCCAGAGCACGCTATCATTACCGAATCTAGATAACATCCTCATTGCTGAATTACTTTTTACTCTAGAGATATTGCATTGGCGAGCAGTCTTCGATTTCGCGCAAGTTGATTGAAGGTGCTTTCCATTTGGTTGCAGCAATATCCTTTCTATCCTTCAATGTCTGTTAAATGTTAATTTCAAGTTTAAGAGACTGATTGCTTTGTATTCAGAGAACCTTCTGTAAGGATAACGCAGACGTTGCAATTATTGGGCATGTTTTCTTCCTGCCACATCTTGCAAATAAGTTATTGCATTAACCTTAATAAATCATCACCGTTTAAATAATTTAGTTGATAAGTCTCCAGCACTCTCCGTCTTAATCAATTTAAGGTTATTTTGGAAATTTAAGCCAGCTTAGTTTAGCAAGATGCCTATCGTTAAATAAACTCAATAGTGTACTGGTATCGATGTCGTTAATGAAGTTTAACAGTCGTCGAAAGTGAGCCTTAGAACTGAACGGATTTCTGAAGATTGACATGGAATGTCTTGATTGCCTCCTCTGACTTCGATTCGGGCTATACAGTCTTAGTATGTTTCTCTCAATTCATTACTGTAGAAGCTTCGTCAATACTCATCAGCTAGACTGGATAAACTCATAAGATCTGATGGCGCCTAGAATAAATTAAAAGTAGAGTTTCTGTCTTTCACTTGGGACTCACTTTTCAAGGCTTATGACTAGAAACAGCTCACGACCGACGCCTATCACCGAAGCTATGCTCGTTAGTAGCCTGACCAGCAGAATGCGGCTTCAAGTTGCCTGGCACTGAGAGCATAGGTATATTCAGATATACTCCAAAACGTATAGACTAGCTGCTAGGAATTTCAAGGAAAATCATCACAGCTAGCCTTACAATAGCATACATGTCGAAACCTTGGCGCACTTTGTTTGCAAGAGTAGCTTTTATATGGATAATCGGAATAGATGACTACATCCTCGCCAGGGGTCTTAAGCCTATCAGTCTTACTTCCTTCATATTGACGAGCTTAGTGTGAAAATCAAGCTTTATGTGCGCAAAAATTCTTTCCTAATGTCTCGTTTGTCTAAGTTGCAACATGCTTCCCAAAGAGGAAAATCCTTTAAGTCTGCACTTAAAATCATCATCAAAAAGTAGAGATAGAAGACATTTCAGACGACCTGCTAAACTCAGCCAGACAAAAGCACTGCGGCTCTACAGTGATGAATCTCCCACCCTTTGAAAGTCGTATAGCCACTACTGTTGTGGAACTGTTTTGCACGATTCAGCAACGACAATGTTTTTAGTTAAATCCTTCCGAGATTGACGTCGCTAAAATTAAAGCATTGATTTAAGCAAATAAGTATTCAATGGCTCAAGAGCTGCATATCGCTTGACTTCATAAGGAGGCTTGAAGTTTGAGCAACGTATGAGTCCAAATATATTGATCTGACTCACAAAGCACGACGAAAACGAACAATTTTGAAGCTTATGGTCATGGATGACAAAAATTGGAGTAGGCGAGATAAAGGATCGAAAGCGAACAACTAACAAACGAAAGTGATAGTTTTAGTTTTAGTTTTAAACGCATTTTATTTTCTTAATCATTAATTTTTACACACTAACAAAAAATGCTTAAATGCTAGCTTAAAATTACTAAACAATCTTATACTAACTTACTGGCCCTACACAGGCACTCTAAGCTACTCTAAATTCCATCTATGTCTTTCGACTTTATTTACATTTTATTTAGGATTTTTTATTTTCTAAACTTAAGGCTAAGAAAAAAATTGTTTGATAAAAAACTTAGCGTATGGACATATATTTTTATTCTTATAAAAACTTAATATCTAACTTAAAATAAACCCTAATCTACCTAACCTGCATACAATACGTACATACACACACATAGACATTATACACAATTATATACATACATTAGTATATACCTTTGTATATACTAATATATATATATATTACTTAAATGCTAACCTAAACCTATGTAAGCTGGCCATCGCTATTTACAGAGCAAATAGATTGGTCAGCTCTGTCTCATTAGTGAGGCTGGTTCATAATTGGCGGAAACGACGACGAAGCATCACGTCGGCAAAGAAACATGGTGGTGGAATGACGAAACCAAACGAGCTGTGGCCTATAAGAAGAGTGCATTCCAAGCGTGGACAAAATGCGATCGGAGCGACGATATCGAAAAAGCTCGACTGGCTCTTGAATACGAGCGTCTTAAAAAGATCGCAAAGAAAGTCCTGGCTCGAACTCGAGCGGCAGCAGCGGAAAACCTGTACCAGGAGTTGGAACAAATATCCTCGCGATCGGCAGATAGAAGACATGCTATCCAAGAAGTTCAAACGTCGTACAGTACGAAAATGCCAAATATTTTTAAGCTCGCTGCACAGAGGAGAAAAAATTCAATGGAAATAACCTCGCCGAAATACATCAAAAACGCAGACGGTCGCTTACTAACAAATGAAAAGGAAATTTGTGACCGGTGGCTTGAATACTGCAAGGAGTTGCTTAACAAACAGTTTCCACGTGAGGAGGAAGTTTCGGAATTTTCAATCGAAGGAATAAGTATAGCAATCGGAAAAATGAAAGCCGCGACAGCATTCCATCAGAGTTTTGGTCGAAGATGGAGGGAATTGGCAGCGAATGGTTATCGAAACTTTAAAATAAATTAAAATGTGGACAACCTATGCCGAATCAATGGAGAAGTAGCTTCTTGGTTCCATTATACAAAGGAAAAGGCGACACTCGAGAATGCAACAACTACCGTTCAATCAAGCTTATGTCACACACAATGAAAATCGTCGAAAGAGTCTTAAACGAACGTCTTCGGCAAATAATAAAGCTCGATAATAGCCAGTGTGGATTTGTTGAAGGAAGATCGACGGTGGACGCTATCCAAAGCCTACGAATAATAATGGAAAAGCACCGAGATTCGTCTAAGGATTTACACATGGTATTTATCGACCTCGAGAAAGCATTCGATCGAGTGCCTAGGGATCTCATATGGGCCGCGCTGAGGTCTCAAAACGTACCGGAAACGTATGTTAGAATAATACAAGACATGTACGGAAACGTGAAAACTGCGGTTAAAAGCTCTGCTGGACTAACGAGAGAATTTCCAGTTAATGTCGGAGTGCATCAAGGAAGCGTACTTAGCCCTTTCCTCTTTAACGTAGTATTCGACTATCTTTTAAAAGACTGCATGCGCGCAACAAATGTAACGCCAATTCTCTTCGCTGACGACGCAGTTATACTTAGCGATAACATCGAAGATTTACAGAACGCCTTAGATTAATGGAGAAATGCGCTAGAGAGAAACGGGTTTAAAATAAGTCGTTCAAAGACGGAGCATTTGACGTGCCCATTTGCGCATCCGTTGCGACCTGTTCCGGATATAATGTTAGACGGAATAGTTCTTCCGAAAAGCACTATCTTTAAGTACTTAGGATCAATCGTTAACATGGAAGCGAAATGTGACGACGACATAAACCACAGAGTGAGTGTGGGATGGATGAAATGGCGGGAAAATTCGGAATCTTTTGCGACAGAAAATTTCCACTTAAATTAAAGGGGAAACTCTACACCACGGTTGTTAGGCCAGCTCTTTTATACGGTTCACAGTGCTGGACAATGTACGAAGCGTTTAAAAACAAAATGACGGCAGCGGAAATGAAAATGTTAAGGATGTCTAGTGGAGTCACTAAACGCGATTGCATTAGATCTACGCGTATAAGAGGAAGTCTACATATAAAGAATTCGGTAACCGAACAGCTTGAGGCGAATAGAATAAGTTGGTATTGCCACGTTCAAAGAAGATCTGCGGAAAATCCGGTTAAAAAGGCACTATCAACTACGGTCACTCCAACTGTAAGAAAACGAGGTCGGAAAAAGAATTCCTGGATTTCTCAGATGGCAAATGCGCAACAACGTCTGGGGTTAACCACTGAAGCGATCCAGGACCGAGCATTATGTAGACGCGTTCTGCGATCTGCGACATTAGCCAACCCCATAAGCGGAGCAGCAGCGATGCAGTAAAAATGGGAAACTCGTTATGCATAAGTTCGAATAACGAGGAAAGGGTTATTAAAAGGATAAGAAGAAGAAGACGACGAAGCATCTTCCCCATCATTCAACCACCAGAAATGCTGGTGCTGCCGAACGACATTCCTCTTATCACGATTCCCCACCGCCCTACTGAACCTAAGACGATCCACACTGCCGTGTGCGACGTCTCTGTTGTAGTTGAGTCGCCTGTCCCCAGCTGTCCGAGCGACATGGAAGATTAACGGGATCGCTGATCTATCCTGGATCAACCCTATCTGATCAAGGTAGAGGAATGCTTCCTGTGGAACGAAGGCGTTAGAGCGCATACTCTCATGATAAAGGTAATTGGGTCAGTAAGCCCCGGATATCAGGTTATTCGTCGAGGCCATTGCTCTTGCAATGTGCCTTCGGGTCAGCTTAATTACGAAGTTGTCCACTCGTATTAGGTTGGCCCTGTTGTTAAGGACCTCATTAGGATAACAAATATTTGTACTCTGTCTCTGGTGTTCTGTACAAGCGAAGACAAGCCCTAAGGCAAGCCCTCTCAAACACCCGAATCTTTTCCATTAAGCTTGCTCGTACATTGAACCACACGGGACACCCAAATATCAGCATGGGCCTGATAAGGGCCCTCGCATCGAGTTGGATCCCAAGGTATCTTACTACATTGCGACAGGCAATGTCAGGCTGTTCGTGTCCGTGTTGTCCAATGATCGAGAACTTTTGCCAATTTTTTTTGGTATCCCTAGAGGCTTCAGACAACGGCGTCCTGAAAAGAATGGTCTCCGACTTCTGAAAGTTGATTTTCAACTTGCAGTCATCGCAAAATCGTCTTATCTTATCGAAGTCACGCTGTAAGAGAGTATTAATGACCTCGATTTTTGGACCTGTTCTGTACGCTATCAAATCGTCTGCGCACGCAATAGTATGGGGAAGTGTATCTATCAAGTCGCTTGTATAGATGTTGAATAGGATCGTCGAATTGACCGCGCCTTGCTGAAGACCATTTTTAATTTGAATTATTCCAACAGAAGTCACATCACCATTTTTCACGATGAACTGTCTGTTGGTTAGCATATTATAAAGAATGTACAAGAGTGGTTTACTGATCCCCAGAATAGCCAGCTTGTAGATCCTCTTACCATTCAGTGTCAAAAGCCTTTTCCAAGTCAACTAGGCAGGCACCAGTACATTGGTTTTTGCCTTTATTCCATTGGATATCGGACACCAGTTTCGACGCGGCATATGAGATAGCATGTCCTGCCTTAAAACCGAATTGATTATCCGGAACTATATGTTTGTCCTCAACCTACCTAGTCAGAGTTCTATTGATTACTTTTTCAAATACCTTACTGATATTCGGAAGGAGACTTATCGACCGGAGATTCGCCGGATTGGATATACTCGTATCCTTTCACTTTTTGGGGATAGGTTGAACCACCGCCGTTTTCCAATGCGCTGGATAATGTGCATTATTAAACAGGGTGGTATAAATGTCCACCGCTTCTAGAGGAAGATATCGAAGCACGATGTTCGGAATACCATCGGTCCCCACTGATTTCTTACCTCTGATTGTGTCGAAGATCTCATGGAGTTCTTCCTTCGAAATGAACGGGGGTAGGTCAAATGAAAGTGATGCTATCAATGTCGTGGGATTTTAAGTGATCAGCTTCCTTAGACCAAAACAATCAATTCCGATGTCTACAGAAATAAAGCAATACCATCGCATAAGGGTGTGGTCACAACGACAATACGAGCCTGTGCGTATAGGTCACTCGGCAACATTTGTTGCAGCTAAGTTGGGATGTATTACCATATCTACTTTATAGCGAAGACCTTGTATCATCAGACTTCCACTTATTTCGCTCTTTTCAAAACTCCTTGTATGGTAAAACTGTTTGCTTCTGAAGACCTCATTAATAAGTACCTTGACAAGTCTCTTGCAGAGATAAATAGGAAGTCTTGTGAAGGCGATATAATGATTTTGCCTGACAGATGGCAGAAAATCTCAAACAAACCGGCGCCGCAACGACGGGCGAGAGTTGCTTGCGAGCTCTGCGGAAAAAAGACACCGGCTTCTCCAGAAACAGAAAAAAGAGCAGGAGAAGCATGTGGTCGAAGATAATAAGAGGTTGTACTCCAGAAATCACGTAGAGAAGATTCACCAACAAATAACAAGATGGCAAAGAGACCCGTACAGAAGCCTGCAGAGATAAAGAAGGAAACATCCCGCCATACGGCAGAATATAACATTAAACAGGCGGTAATAGCCAAAACTCCCCTCAACCTTACCAAATTGTAGTAAGGATATCAATTTTACTGTCGGGTATGACATTTTAGAGAGAGTACACCGGATAAATGGAATTGCTTTTCAGGTCCACAAAAACGGAGACCCCTCAACTGAGACAACTATAGAGTCCTCCTTAACATCGCATACAAAATTGTAGCTGCTTTAATGCGTGAACGTCTAAAATCCTTCGTCAATAAACTAATTGGCGACTAACAGTCCGCATTCAAATCAAATTCTCCCATATTTTCATTTATTTGAAGTTCGCATATGATAGCGTTTATAGAGTCGAGCTATATAGACCCATGTCTTGTCATGGCATCCCTGCCAAGCAGATTAACGATTGAGAACGCTCGCTGCTGCTTCAATTCAAATGTGCAGAGCTCATTAGCGAACACTAGAGGCTCAATCTTGTAAAAGTCTGTAGAACTACTAGCCTACGCAAATGATATCAAGATGATTTAAAGAACACAGTATTCGGTAGTAATGAAACAGAACTTGCCGTAAGTTGCCAATCCTGTCAACAAGAAGGAACATAAATCATCGACGAATTGAACAGAACGTCACAGTCGATAATGTCTCTTGCCAATCGCTGCTTCTTTGGCCTAAGAAGGCAATGAATAGTAAGACCCTTTTCTGAAAACTTTGACGACTCTATTTAAGACCTTGATCATCCCAGTCCGTCTTTAGAGCGCGGAAGCATGGAATTGATTGAAAGAGGACGAAATATTTTCGGTCTCATTTGCGTTGAGGGGCCTTAGAGCAATAGATTCAGCGACGAGCTAGTCAAGAAAGTATACATTAGTCGCCTGATATACATAGGAATTGCAGAGCGAATGGACACTAGTGCTCGTGCTTGCAGAGTCTTCGAATCTTAGAGGAAATCCTCACCTAAGATAGCGCGCAAAAGACCTAAACCGATTTTAAGTGCGCAACTGCAGGCAGTTGAAGACGACGCTTACTGGAGAAGCTTTTTATTTGATCTGAATGGAATTGAATTTGAATTTATTTTTTAAGTAATCAAAGAAACCCCAAGTCACTTGAAAAATCAATACAACAGAATAGGCATATTATAGGAATATTATGTGTCAATTCAGATACTGTCAAAGACGGAGGTTTTAATTGATTTAAACTCCACACAGTGCTGCTAACTTACGAGTATTTTAAACTGCTCCACTTTAAATAAGCGTAAGTCAATTGATTTATCATTACCCAACGATCCAGATACAGAAGGTCGTCGGATACAATTGACTGATAAAACCCCGTAATCAGTGAAATGACTAAAGACAAAAATATTGTTTCGGCTGATTTTAATACTGTTGTTAAATTAAAGAGCCCATTTTCCGAATTGAAAAGGCTTAATAAAAAGAATAAAAATAAATAGACAAAATAATTCAACTGTGCAATGGAAAGGATTTATTATCGACATTTTCAGGCGGAAATCCATGCTGTCAATTAAAAGTCCTAAGTGGGATTAATGAAATGAATAAATTAAAAAAAATAAAATTAAACAAAATACACTTAAATAGGGTTCGCTACTTAATGCAGATAAATCCATGTCCTGTTTAAATGTATCCCTTCACTTGGCTTTCAAAGAATATTTTTAAGTTTTTTAAGTTTAATAAAGGGGCGAAAGTACCATCAGGTAGTCATCATTCTCCAAGAAGAATTTTTTCACCCCTACTTGTGTGAGCGTTGCCATACTCATAAACCCTATAAGCTACCAACAGGGCTATGACACTGTGTTTGTTTTACGAATTTGCATAGAGAATGTTGGTTTTTTTATTTTAACTGTAGAATACGAGTAATTCCAATGTCTCTGTGGTTTTCTTGGTAATATTGCCACAACAGACTGTGCTCATGAAGTGGGAACATGACGTGGTGTATTCAAATTTGCATACGAGTTTAACGTTCAAATGGCAGACATACACGCGATTGGGCTGTTACCAATTTGACGATTTTGCATTTCTAAGTTGGACGTTTATTATTGTCTGCCTTAGTGTTTGCTTTAAGTCAATTTACTGTAATGAAACAGAAGAATATTTTTATATTTGATTTGGTAAATAAAATAACATTTTGTTTGGCATTCATTTAAATTAAAAAGATTTTCTTGAGGTCAATAAACAGGCAGCAAATAGACAGTCGACAGAGTCCATCAGATAGAGAGCCATGTAGCGGATATGCAGTAAATTATGGAAGAGTCCTATCCTACCGTAAATCCAACACCCGCAAACAAAATAAAGAACCGTAGTTCGATAAAAACTGTCACAGAGCAAGACGTGTTGCTTTTGCGTGGCTTAAATTATTCCGTGTTTCCAACACAGATACTCTCAAAAAGTCTTATCTAAGAGCGAATCAGGAGTATAAAGATGTTTGCAGACAAAGTAGGCTCAGACTAGGGTGTTGTAACAAGGCATCCGAATTTTTGAAACTTGCATATGCACTTAATGGAGGAAGATATGTGATCATATCCTGCTAGAGCATTTCAAGAAGCTACTGAACTCATCAGTGAGCATTCCTAGCTGTCAATATGTTGCGCCAGATATACGAAACAACATTCCAGATGACCCTATATCTTATCAGGAGCTCACGGGTGCGCTGCTTGGTCTGAAGGATAGAAAGGCTGCAAGGTCGGACGGTATACCAACCGAATTTTTTAAATATAGTACAAATGGGCTTAAAGACAATCTCATTGACTTATACAACAGCATGTTATATCATGGGACAATGCCCTAACGGTTTAAAGAAGTTCTGATTTTTTCCATCCACAAAAACGGCGATACGTCGGATCCTGCTAACTATCGGGGAATATCGTTCTTAAATGCATCGTACAAAACCGTTGCAGCAATATTGCAGAGGCGGCTGTGCACATGGATAGAGGCCCATAATCTGCTTAGGGAATTTCAGGCGGGTTTTAGGTCTGGCTACACAACTGTCGACCACATTTTCGTATTGAAAAGCATAGCAAATACATTCATAAGCCGAAATAAAAAAAAACTCTACGTCTTCTTTGTGGACTTTAAAGCGGCCTTCGATTCTGTGAACCAAAACGCCTTATTTTATAAGTTGTATAATATGGGAATGTCATCGAAATTCGGGAAGGTTTTACAAGACATTTATGACATTGTACTGTTGGTAAACTCACCGGAATCCTTGCAATTGATGATTAACAAATTGTATGAGTACTGTAACCTATAGGGCCTAGTCGTTAATTTGGATAAATCCAAGATAATGATATTTAACTTATGCTTACAACAAAAAATGGCACTTTAACGGAGAAAGTAAAGGAGTTGTAAATGAATATAGGTATCTTGGAATCCTTTTAACAAGTAGCCTTAGTATGATAAAACATCTGAAGGAGAAACTCATGAAGTCTTAAGCCGTCATCAAAGTAGTGTATAAAAACTGTTTCAGCAACTCACAAAATACGCACAGCAGTAAATTTGAAGTATGTAAAGCTGCATCGGAGGCAGCAATGCTCGGCGCAAGTATGGGGTTATAAGCCATATGTGGAAGTTGAAAAACTACAAAGTTTTTTCATTAAGAAAATCTTCCACCTCCCTCCAAAGGCTCCGAACTATATGCTCATGCTGGAAACAGGACTATCTCCACTCTTCATTAAAACACTTATGTTGCAGGTTAACTACATACTAAGGGTTATAAACATGTCGGACAACCGACTTCCAAAGATAATGGCCTTACACACGATCCGGAACGAAATAACATGGTTCGAAGAATGGCTGGAATTAGCTCGCGGGTGTGGTGTAGAGCTGAATGTGGATGCTATGAACTGAGAGAACTCACTACACCAGCTCATAACGAGAGTTGATGAACAGACCAGAATGAAGTTTGTAGAAGAAGCGACGGGATCACTACATCGTAGTACGTATAGCCGGTTAAATCACAATCTTGAGGATGAAAACTACTTCAAAGACAGCCATAGCATTCTCGAAATATTACCAATGTTTAAACTTCGTGGAGAACTCCCAAAACTCAATTATATTCCCCATAGAGAAGATCTTCCTATATTCTGTAGCATGTGCAATTTGGAAAAAAGTCGAGTTCCTAAGGGAAACGAGGAGAAGTTGCTTTGGAAAAGACTTCTTATCGGAACAAGAAATGATAACTCTTTTCAACGAAGTAAACGTTGCTAAACTATACAGATACTTCAAAATTGCATTAAAATATAGATAAATGTATCTAAGTAGATATAAATAAATGCAATACTTATTATTAGCTCTATTGTCAATCTGGCAGACGGCAATGCCATGCTAACTGATTTTATATTTTTACTATGTTATTATTATTATTATTACGTAAATAAAAATTTATCTATATATCTGTCTATCTAGAGAGCCGTGTTAGGTTAGATTAGAGTGGTCCTCGTTGAGATGCCAAGGTCAATGATCTCTATTCAATGCAGATTTTTTGGATCTTAGATGTCATAACTGCGTCAAAGATTCTCTTTTCTTTTTATCTCTGCAGCATCTACCAAAAACTTTTGTTTAGAAAACACAATCGCTGCGCTTATCTGAAGATATTTCTTCTTCTGAAGATGTATCGAGTTCGCGACATACTTGTATTTGTTAAAATGTCCCACAAATTTTTTTATGAGTTCTCCTATTGCTGTCCTCGAGAGTGCGATTGCCTGTCACTTTATTTAGATATGCGGGACAGTACTAAAACACTTCAAGTTTATAACATTAATCGCTGCTTGACAATCTGTTCTGTGAATAAATATACATTTGATGGGAAGATTTTCTCGAGTATGAGTTCCGTTGGGAGCATATGGAAGGGTTTTGTCTGGCTTGGCCATTAAGACTACGGTTACCTCAATCCAGGAACTGGTTATTTCACAGACCTTTAGAATATAGCAATAGTTATCCCTGACATCTTGAAAAGCATTCTTAAGCTGCGAGCTACGCATTTCAGCTTTTTCAAACATGATCATGTGGATTCGTAAATTTTTTCAAAAATGTTTTAGAGTGGAATGCCGATTCACAGCCCAAGAATCTTTCATCGACGACTCTTTTGATACTTAAATCAGCTCCAAACTCGTGACTTTTTAAATAGAACTTCCTATCGTCATGAGGATTCACTTGTAGGGGTGATCGTTTTGGAGAGCTGAGCTTACATATTATCAATCGATCTCTAAAAATTCCTTCTAGTTTTTTTCAGATACTCGTAGCTTAGCAAAGTTAAAATTCTTTTACTTAAATCACCCAAGTAATGTTGGCCACCGATTCGTCAATCATAGCCGGCTTTTTTGTGTAGAGTTTCGACTTTACGTAGCACATAGAGGAAAAGTCTAAAGGTGTGATGTCAAATAATCGAACGGTTCTCATAGTCAAGCCATGGTTTGACTGGCTGTGAAGCAAGTGTAGCCGCTTTATCTTGTTGGTACCAGATATCATGGAGACCTAGAGCTTCAATTTCAGGCAACATACTATATAGTCCGATGTTTCGTTTACAGCTAAGATTCGGGTTACTAAAGTTTTAATGAAATATAAACCGATGACTCCACCATCCTATAACCCACACCGAGCCCTTGTTTTTTCTGGATGTAACTGTAGCTTTTTCAGCTGCTGGGGTATGCAGACGATATTGACATCATCGACAGAAGCGTTCACGGCGATTGAAGAACAGGCGAAATCCGTTGGCCTTGAAGTAAATGAGGACAAACTAAGCATGCTATCAGAAAAAAAATCTGCCCAACGCCTAGGACAAAACGTCACTATTGATAGCAAAAATTTCGAGGTAGTAAGGGAGTTCACCTACCTCGGAGTAAATATGAACTCCACGAACGACACTTTAGTGGAGAACCGGCGAAGAATTACCCTAGGAAACCGTTGCTACTTCGGCTTGGCCAAACAATTGGGTTCGAAACTTCTAACTTGAAGGACGAAATGTGTGCTCTACGAAACCCTTATCCTGCCAGTTCTTCTTTATGGTGACGAGTGCTGGACGATAAGCAAGAAGGGAGAGCAGATACTGGGTTCCTTCGAAAGAAAAACACTTCGGCGGATTTTTGGTCTTGTGTGCGAGGAGAGCGAATGAAGGAGAAGATACAACTGCGAACTCTATGAGCTGTACCAAGATGTGGATAGTTCAAAAATCAAAACACGTCGACTACATTGGCTTGGCCACATCGAGCGAATGCACATTAATGCTCCAGCTAAGAGGATCTTCGAATCCCAGGCGCCATGTTTGAGAAGTGAAGTCTCTCAACCAATCAATATTCAACAATAAGCCATGGACTTTCCAGCAAGACTCTGCTCCAGCTCACAAAGCAAAAACGACTCAACTGTGGCTCAACAACAATGTTCCGGGCTTCATATCAACGAATGATTGGCCAGCTGGTAGTCCAAACCTCATCCCGTTGAATTACAAGTTTTGGACCGTATTAGGGGGCATGGCTTGCTCTACTCGACACTCAAATATTGAGTCGCTTTTCCAAAGTGGTAAGCTAGACCCGGAGGTTTTTATCAACCTGAGTACGCAATATGTCGAACAGGGTTTTTTTTCGTATTAAACAAATTTTAGTCATTATATACTCCCTCTTGTTAGTTCCTCCAATGCTGCAAATAAATACTATTTTTGCCTCTTTAACGGTACTCTCACTTCAAAGATCAAAAATCTAGTCTGCGGCCCAATATTCAGTTGCCACTTGAAAGTAAAAAAGACATTGATGCGTAGTTATTTAGAAAACCCTAGATATAAGTTGTACAAAGCCAAATAAATATATACTGACTTGGTGGTTTTAAATGCAAGCTCCTTCGTATAATTGTCCGGTTTAATTGGCTAGCTGAAGAGAATATATACCAACTACGGGATGAACAGCGACATTAGCCAGACGCACAACGCAAGACTTGCCTTATTCAACGCGCACGAGTTAAAGACAACTTTAACTATTTTGCAGTTCGGAACTAAAGACAATTATTCAAAGACTGTAATACATAATCTTAAAAGTATGTAGTGCTCTGCATGTCAACGTCACTATTGATTTCGTTAGAGGAACTTCTACTAGACTTTATAAAGAACTTTACCATCCAACAAGGAATTTCAAATCGAACAATTTTCCCTGACTATAGTTAGTTTTTTCGTTCTGCTTCGGTTAAAAGCTGATTGCACTATCCATTGGCTAATAGAATTTCTTTATTACTTTCTTACTTTTAGTGGCAGTCCGGGGTGGACCTGGGCCTCAGTCAACAAGCGCCTCCAGCAAGCTCAATACCTGGCTAGCTGCCTCCAGTTTCACACGCTAAGTTGGCTGAGGTCCCCTTCCACTTGCGTGCGCCACCTGAGTCTTGGCCTTCCTCTACTGCGCTGTCCCTCGGAAGCGGATACAAAGACTCTTCGGACCGGAGCATTGGTGTCCATACGCTCTACATGACCCAGCCATCTCAGTCTTTGGATCTTCACCCTTCTGGCTAGGTCCATGTCGCTGTACAGTCCATACAGTTCGTCGTTGTATCTCCTCCTCCACTCACCGTCAATGCAGACGGGACCGAAGATCGCCCGAAGAATTTTTCTCTCGAAGCAACCAAGAACACCCTCATCCATTTTTGATAATGTCCATGCCTCTGCGCCATAGAGCAGGACCGGGATTGTTAAAGTCTTATAAAGGGTGACTTTTGTTGTCCGAGAGAGGGCTTTGCTACTCAATTGCCTTCTTAACCCAAAGAAACAGCGATTAGCAAGAGTTATTCTTCGCTTGATCTCAGCGCTGGTGTCGTTGTCTGTATTTATAGCGGAGCCTAGGTACGAGTAGACAAAGTCCTTAACTACCTCAAAGTTATATCTGTCGAGGGTGACGTTCTGTCCGAGAGGTCGGTGTTGGTTGTCCTTTTTGCTTGACAGCATATACTTGGTCTTGTCCTCATTGACCGCTAAACCCATTTTCGCCGCTTCCGTCTCAATACTCGCGAAAGCGCCACTGACATCACGCTGCTTTCTCCCGATTATGTTAATATCGTCGGCGTATGCGAGTAGTTGGACGGACTTTTGAGAGATAATGCCTCCTGTGTTTGCTCGCGAGTTTTGCACTATTCTTTCAAGTACAATGTTGAAAAAATCGCATGACAGCGCATCGCTTTGTCTAAATCCTTTCTGGACATCAAAGGTCTCGGTGAGATCTTTACCGACCTTGATGGAGCAGCGTGCATTCTCCATCGTCATACTGCACAGACAGACGAGTTTGGCAGGGATGCCAAAACTAGACATTGCTCTATATAGCTCGTCTCTTTAGATGTTGTCATACGCGGCCTTAAGATCGATGAATAGGTGGTGGGTATCAATCTGAAGCTCATGGATCTTCTCCATGATCTACCGTAGTGTGAATATCTGGTCGATGGTGGACTTTCCTGGCTTGAAGCCACACTGATATGGACCTATCAGGTTGTTGACGAACGGCTTCAGGCGTTCACACAATATGGCAGATAAAATCTTATATGCGATGTTAAGGATGATACCTCTGTAGTTGGCGCAGTTCAGAGGGTCTCCTTTCTTGAGAATTGGACAAACAATGCTGAGGTTCCATTCATCGGGCATACTTTCGTCAGACCATATTTTACAGATGAGTTGGTGTATGCTCCTTACCAAGTCATCACCTGCCGCTTTGAAGAGCTCGGCAGTCAGGCCATCCGCTCCAGCAGCTTTGTTGGACTTAAGCTTCGATATGGCTATCTTCACTTCATCCAGGTCGGGTGGACGGAATTGTTGGTCATCATCATCCAGGTTAACAGATTGATTCTGCCTGACAACGATATTTTCGTCATCGCCCTTATACAGTCTGCAGAAATGGTCTTATCAAATCCTCAGTATCTACTGCGATTCAATAGTATTTTCCCTTGGTTATCTCTACAGGCTTCGGTTCGGGGTTTGTTCCCGCGGCATGTTATTTTTACCTTATGGTAAAACTTCCGAACCTCATTCCTGGAGTAGCATCTCTCAATTTTCTCGACCCCGTGCTTCTCATGCACTTTCTTCTTCTTCCTGAGAAGCCGGTGTTCGTCTCTCCTCTTCCGCTCATAGAGCTCAAGAGCAGCTCTGGTTCTTCTATGCAGCGCCGCTTTATATGCATCTTGCTTAGCTGCCTGTGCTTGCCGGCATTATTCATCCAATCACGGGTTTCGTTGTGGTGGACGAGTAAAACCTAGTACATCAGAAGCGGCATCTCTGATAGCGTTTTGGCAGTGTTTCCAGTGGTCGTTGATACTTCATGCTGGCGGTATTGGACCTTTTACGAAATTAAGAGACACTCGATCGGAAAAGGTCTTGGCGATCTCTTACAATTGTAGTCGTCTGAAGTCGAATTTCATCAAAGCATTAGCTTGTCTGGGTGTAGTTTGGGATATCCGTAACCGTACTTTGGCTACAAGTTAATGGTCCGAGTCGATGTTGGCTCCTCGGAACGTACGGACATCCATTATACTGGAGGAGTTCTTGCGTCGATCGCAATGTGATCAATCTGGTTGACTGTTGATTGAGTGCTCCAAGTCCCCTTGTGTATGTCGTTATGTGAGAACCGCGACAAGCTACGACAATGTTTCGCCTCGCCACTTCGATTAGCCTGAATCCGTTATCAAAGTTTTTCATCTTCTTTTTGTCGGGCCCATCCCATCGCATTTCTTGAATGGCGGTTATGTCTGCTTTGTAGCAGTCTAGGACTTCCGCTAGTTGTTTAGCTGCACGTGGTCTATTAAGGGATCTAACATTCCTCGTGCATATCCGAAGATCATTGTCCTTTAATCGTTTGCGTGGGTTGTCAACAGTAGATCTGTCCATATCCGCAGCTTGTTGATGCTTCGTAACTTATGTTTAAGTTACCTCGCCGCACAACCCCTAATCTGGAGGACCTGCTCCACTTTTAATGCCCCTAGGACGTGAGCGCTGCCGTTGGGCCACATATGGCTCGTCCGTCACCATCTCTTTTCCAAGACCCTGACTAAGTCCTGGAAATCCTTACTTGAGCTCCAAATATGTCGGAGTAGCCCGGATAAGGTATTGTTTTTATTTCTTTATTATAGTAAGGAAAATGGTTGTGCAATGTTTTTCATTTTATTTTTCCTAATGTTACTTGGGTAACAAGAGACTAATCTCTTGGAACCTCCAAAAAGATAACTTTCATCTGATTGTAATTTCCTTTAAAAACCCGCAGCATTGCTTTATGAACCTTGATAGAATAGTTGGTGGTTCCATAGGTTTTTGAAGCCAATTGACTCATCCCATCTGGGTAGTGCAAACGATGGGAGTCTGCAGACGACTTTTCCTTTCTTTTCCGCCTAAAAATGGTCCAATTGTCCGGTAATGGATTTGTTATATAATTTTCAGGTGAATTTAAAAATATTGCGATCCATGTACTATGAGTCATATTCATTCACCTGTGTAAAATGTGTTTGCTACCTTAGAGAAATTTTATGAGATTTCCAGTCAGTTCTTCTGGGAGTACTTGTATTTGTAGTAGGTCAAATCAAGAATGCGATGACTAAGCCATGATTAAGTGTGAGTATGATACAGAATTCAGTTCCAACTGAGTCACCAGAGTATCGGTTAGGATTGCTTCGAGCTATGGCCTTGTAGATGCGTCCTGTGTTTGTCTCTGTCACTATGAAGAGTAAGTTTCGCGCCGACCATGGTGAGTTAGATTCAAATTTCAAGATCTTATCAAGGTAACATAACCTCATTTAAAAAAAAGCCCCTCTCTTAACTTAATCTAGTATTTGAAGTATCTCAGGACGTGTCGTGTCCTTCGTACAATTCCTCCACCTTATCGAGTGAAAAAAGAAAACAACTCCGATCAATCAAAAACAAACATTTTATATTTGAAAACTTTATCCATATTTACTCGTTTAATTTGCGTGCTATTTAGATGCAAATGTATGCGTTACCATAAGACAAAACCACTAAACTTTTAAGAAACAAAATTCCCAACACCAGCCAACAACGAGGAAACATACCTTCCTTGCCAATGCTACCATTAACCAATCGACATTCCGAAATCCTTCATAAAAATACCAATTACACAACAATCCGCTGTAAATCAAATTCTCAAAGACTTTCCGAACAATGAACGTTCCAAGTTCGAAAGTACTCGTACGTGTGTTCCAAAAAATACCAAAACTCCCACCAGTCAACAGGCAAAAGCCACCAGACCCAGTAATCATTCCACCCAACGAAGGTGGGCTTAGGTGAGGCAAACAAAAATAAAACGCAAAGAAGCAGGAGAAACAGAAAATAAAACTCAATCAGCACGCAAGGAGGAAAGGTGTAGGTATTGAAGCAAAAGTACACCTTAAACGGAAGAGGAGAAAAAAATTACGACATTACGTAATCGAATTCTTTATGAAAATTCCTTTGATGGAGTTCGCCACGTCAAGCGTCAGGACTTTCTAGTTTCAGGACTTTCGTACAAACTTCTTTCATCGTATACTATACATACATATGGGTATATGCGTGTCCTACTGGGGGGGTGGTTTTCCATTGGGAGCGGATTTAGTGCGGAACCCATTGGCGGAGGGAAGAAGCAAATCCACTCGGAATCGTACGCATTCACACAGAATTCAAGAAGACTATTCAGCGCGTGTAAACCGTAAAGACTGCGTTAACTTATTCAAAACTTATTTGCAGTTTATGGGCGACCCTGGGAAATATGAATAAAATTTGTGGCGTGAAAATTGGATAAGAGTAGCATTTTCAAGTGAATATACGAGCGCATAAATATTGAGCAACCAATTGAACACTAATTGAGTTCCTGCTAATAAAATCAACATACTCGTTACTCGTACATTGGCACAAATTGCACAAAGTGCCCCAATACTCATGAATGTGCCTCTCCTGGAGGACGTTCAATTTATTGAACTTGAACTTACTCAAGTGCGTACATTGACAAGGAAATTGTTATTTTCATTGGCAAAAGTTTGCATTGTGCTACGAACCCTTATCGGGAATTGGATTTGGTGTAGATGTATGTAGACATTGTAAACTTTTTACAATACCCAGGATTGTGATAATTTCGAATTAGGGTTTTGGTAATTTTGAGACAAAGTCGAGGACAAAGGCAACGGTTTAGATCTGTATGCTGTAGTAATGATTCCCAAAACACAGTTTGGAATAGATCAACAAGAAAGACTGAGGTGATGTCCCAATTTGTTACACCAAAACTTCTTATCATTGCAAATTTAACGGTGAGATATGATCAAATTTTTAATCCTAACATTTCAAAGTGATAGAGATACACTTCAAGAGAGAGAATTCGAACTTAGATGCAATATTTGTTGCAGGCTTTTTAGCCTGCCGTATTCGGAGGACCGTTTATGTTCGACAAGAAAAGGTAGCCAGGGATTATGGGAACACATGTTAATCTATGTACACGAGTAGATTTGTGTTGCTATTTTATTTTGTTTTCCAGTTTCCCAGGTTGTGGAGTGGAAGGAGAATTCAGCAAACTTAGCGTGCGAAACTGGAGCTAGTTAGCAAAAGATCGAGCTAGCTGTAGACGGTTGTTGATTTTGGCCCAGGCCCACCCCCGACTGTAGTGCTGTAAGTAATTAAATAAGTTTCCCAGGTCCTAATTCTTTCCGAAGATTACAAAGAACCTTTTGTCAGAAAACAGATCGGAGTTTTAGAGGCAAGAGCTGGGACGTTTCTAAGCGTAAAAGAAGAATAAACGTTTAAACGTAAGCATAAGGAAGATGAAGAAAAACCAGTTGATGGGAGTGAAGATCGAAAGTGTGCACCGCACCTATTAATAATGCTGCACTAGACATGACAGTGTCCCTAATACGGTATTCCAGATCAATAGAGAAGATGGCAGAATACGGGTAACCCGCTGATGTTGCATCAAAATACTCGTAAGTTAAATGAGCTGAACTAAAAATAACAAAACATCATTGTCGGTCATCCCACTATTCTGTTTTGTCACTTAGTGGAACAAAAGTAGATCCCGACCTACACATGACGGATTACTCGTATTCAAAATACACACACTTATGGATGGTTACAACATTCTGGAAAGACAACACCCGAGGGACGGTGAGATTTTGTTGATTTTTCGACAACTGAGACGTAGCCAATTGAAACCGCCTCAAAAGAGACTTAACAGCTTCTTTAGGAATAAAAAAAAAAAAAATCTATGTCTCTGTGTATACTTGAACATGCAATGGCACCAACATATTGTCGCACCCGTATAGTAGCAAGAGTACTTAAAAAAAACAATCCGCTCGTATCCCTTCTTTTTGAGAAATGCAGTTCCTTCCTCACTTATTTACACACTTTAGTGGCACCACAGTTCATGATAAAGTAAGGCTCAACTAACAGGCCTTTCCATATAGCGCAGTCTATACCCAATTATTTCTTAACCCCGTTAATTCAAGCGATAGCAAAAACATTCCGCAGAATTTTGCTTTAAAACAACGATATCTTGAACAACCTTGGTGTTTTTGCATCGTAAGGATGAATGGGATGAGAAGGACCTTATAAAAAACTCTGTGTTTTTGACTAGGTCTTATTACTTTTTCTGCCGAAGACCCCTCAAATCAATTAAAAGCTGGGCGCATCGATTTTGCTGAGTTTTTTTTTTAAACCTGACTCGCTAGTAGCGATTGGGAAGCACTTCGACCTAAAAAGATCTTTTGTGCTGGAGGGGTCAGAAAAGAAAATTAGACTAGAAGGGTGGGTTTCTACCTTCCGAATGAAGTCAGCAACTCCACTAGTAGGGAAGTCCCTTTTTTCAGAGATGTCGAGTTGTTTTTAGACTGTTAGATGTGTTTAGCTGTTTCTTCGTCTTCGAGACAGAGTTGACATTCTGCGGAGTCAGCAAGTCCTATTTTGCTGAGGTGATATCTTAAACCGTTGTGTCCTGTAAGGCATCCTACTAGGTTTCTGATATCATGCCGATTTAGACATCTTTTGGCATTTTTGTTAAAGAGTAGGATAGCTCGTTTGGCCTGGAGGCCTAGAGTCTCCTCCGAGTGTGAGATGCATTTTGAGTGCTCCCAGCGCTTAATGGCTAAATTTACTGCTGTTTTAGATGTGCAGCAGAAGGGCTTAGGTCCGTTAAAGGGGGTTTCCGAACCTCTCCGGACCAGTTTGTCTGCCTTTTCGTTTCCGTCAATGCCCTTGTGCCCAGGAACCGACCATATTTTGGTCTTGTTTCTTGAGCTTAGTTTCTGGAGGGTATTGAAGCAGTGCATGACCGATTTGGAGTTAATTACGTGCGAGCTAAGGACATTTATAGCTTACCTGACTTGACTTGACTTGCTTGACTATATATGGATGTTTGCACCTTTGATACCAGAGTTGAGAATCAGATTTGCGCAGTCCAGAATGGCGTGTATTTCAGCTTGGAATACATTAGAACTCTTGCCCATGGCAATTGATATTGGTCCATGTATTCCAGCTCCCACTCCCGTTTGCATTTTAGAACCATCCGTATACCACTGTATGCCACTTTGGCTATTTGGTGGGTGTTTACTTACCCATGCTTCTTTGCTGGGAATCTCCGTGGAGAACCCTTTCTTCTTCTTCTTATCCTTTTATTAACCCTTTCCTCGTTATACGAACTTATGCGTAACGAGTTTCTCATTTTTACTGCATCGCTGCTGCTCCGCTTATGGGGTTGGCTAATGTCGCAGACCGCAGAACGCGTCTACATAATGCTCGGTCCTGGATCGCTTCAGTGGTAAGCCCCAGGCGTTGTTGCGCATTTGCCATCTGAGAAATCCAGGAATTCTTTTTCCGACCTCGTTTTCTTACAGTTGGAGTGACCGTAGTTGCTAGTGCCTTTTTAACCGGATTTTCTGCAGATCTTCTTTGAACGTGGCAATACCAGCTTATTCTATTCGCCTCAAGCTGTTCGGGTACCGAATTCTTTATATGTAGACTTCCTCTTATACGCGTAGATCTAATGCAATCGCGTTTAGTGACTCCGCTAGACATCCTTAACATTTTCATTTCCGCTGCCGTTATTTTGTTTTTAAACGCTTCGTACATTGTCCAGCACCGTATATAAGAACTGGTCTAACAACCGTGGTGTAGAGTTTCCCCTTTAATTTAAGTGGAAATTTTCGGTCGCAAAAGATTCCCGAATTTTCCCGCCATTTCATCCATCCCACACTCACTCTGTGGTTTACGTCGTCGCCACATTTCGCTTCCATGTTAACGATTGATCCTAAGTACTTAAAGATAGTGCTTTTCGGAAGAACTATTCCGTCTAACATTATATCCGGAACAGGTCGCAACGGATGCGCAAATGGGCACGTCAAATGCTCCGTCGTTGAACGACTTATTTTAAACCCGTTTCTCTCTAGCGCATTTCTCCATGAATCTAAGGCGTTCTGTAAATCTTCGACGTTATCGCTAAGTATAACTGCGTCGTCAGCGAAGAGAATTGGCGTTACATTTGCTTCGCGCATGCAGTCTTTTAAAAGATAGTCGAATACTACGTTAAAGAGGAAAGGGCTAAGTACGCTTCCTTGATGCACTCCGACATTAACTGGAAATTCTGTTGTTAGTCCGGCAGAGCTTTTAACCGCAGTGTTCACGTTTCCGTTCATGTCCTGTATTATTCTAACATACGTTTCCGGTACGTTTTGAGACCTCAGCGCGGCCCATATGAGATCCCTATGCACTCGATCGAATGCTTTCTCGAGGTCGATAAATACCATGTGTAAATCCTTAGACGAATCTCGGTGCTTTTCCATTATTATTCATAGGCTTTGGATAGCGTCCACCGTCGATCTTCCTTCAACAAATCCACACTGGCTATTATCGAGCTTTATTATTTGCCGAAGACGTTATTTTATGTTTCTTTCGACGATTTTCATTGTGTGTGACATAAGCTTGATTGAACGGTAGTTGTTGCATTCTCGAGTGTCGCCTTTTCCTTTGTATAATGGAACCAAGAAGCTACTTCTCCATTGATTCGGCATAGGTTGTCCACATTTTAATTTATTTAAAAGTTTCAATAGCCAAACGCTGCCGATTCCCTCCATCTTGGACCAAAACTCTGATGGAATGCTGTCTGGTCCTGCCACTTTCCCCCGCCTCATTTTTCCAATTGCTATACTTATTTCTTCGATTGAAAAGTCCGAAACTTCCTTCTCGAATAGACCAGCTGTCGGCACGATATCACGTGGAAACTGTTTGTTAAGCAACTCCTGGCAGTATTCAAGCCACCGTACACAAATTTCCTTTTCATTTGTTAGTAAGCGACCGTCTGCGTTTTTGATGTATTTCGGCGAGTTGCTTTCCATTGAATTTTTTCTCCTCTGTGCTGCGAGCCTAAAAATATTTGGCATTTTAGTACTGTACGACGTTTGAATTTCTTGGATAGCTTGGAGAAACCTTTGTTGAAGCATAAAGTCTAGCAGATCATGTCTAGTTCTGGTAGGTCAGAGAGTAGGATCGTTTGGTCCGGATGTACATGGAGATCCAGCTCTTTGGCTTGTGCCAGACTAGTTAAGATGCGTAGAGCCACTTAGCTGATTATTATTGCTTCCAAGCCGCTGTTGGGCAGGTCCGAAAGGCTCCTGATATGTCCAGGCATGCTATTGTGAACTTACTGGGCCTACAGAAAGGGTCTCACTTCTTGTGGATTGAATAAGCATTGCTAAGGCCTGTTTGGTGCTGAATAAATATCTTAAATATCCGTCAACCTTGCTTTTTGTCCGAGTGGACGAATCTCTTAGCTTTTAACATTTATGTGAGTTGAATGGTTTATTATGCCTGGCAGCGAAATTTAGGTTGTCTTCGGCGCTTAACAGCCTATGGATGTGGTGCTCTCATATCCTCAACACCGACTGTGACCTTTCTACTATATTTCCCTGCTCATTTCTACAGACTTCGGCGGTCCACATCAACTGCGGTGCTTCTGATGGGCTCTTGGCATCGTTACCACTTGTTTCCAGCACTTCAGGTTGGTTGCATAAGACATATAGAGAAGTTGAGGATACGTTGTGGTGTCTGAGATATCCGTAGACAAATTTTTTTTTCGCTGTTCCGTGATTAATTTGGTTGACGATGTGATAATCAGGAAAGCACCATGTGTCCTTGTGAATATTGATGTTGGACAACGTGATGTTTCACCTGCAGCAAAGTCAATTACTGTCAGTTTGTTTCCATTTTGTTGTCGTGCAGGCGATGTTTTTAGATTGTTCTGCCAAAAACATACGAGTATGTCCCCCTTCCTATTTTGACGTTAAAATAACCACAACTACAGATTTTAACGGTATTCATCATACAGAGAACAAGGTTTGACAAGGTACTCCTAGGAACATTCGTTGACAGCATCATCTTAGTGGGGTTGATGTTAGTGAATAGAGCCCTGATCCGTAGTGTTATAAGATTCGGTTACCAATTGAAGCTCAAGATTTCTTTTGTAGTCTCCGTCTTCCGTTTGTCTGGAACATTCTATTGCATTTTTTTTTGGTGGCAATGATACGGAAATCAGTATCAGCATTATAAGGTGCATGAACATCCCATCCGATCGTCGTTGTACTTTGTTCGTTCTGTAGGAGCAAAAAGACCGAATCCATCCTGATCCAAAGCTCTTAATTGCTCTATCCAAACTAATTCACCCCAAATACGTTAAAGTATCTCATAAACGGAATCAGTTTTGCTGACTGTTTAAATTGCCATTGATTTAACCACATAAATTCATTTTCTGTGCATGCACCTTCTAATGGAAAAAGTCTTCGTGAATGTACATTATCTGTAACTGAAAAATCCATAAAAAAATGCGAAGGCACCTATTAGTACTCATAGTGACAGATCTATTAAACAAGGAAAACTACAGAAGCCAGATTTTTCTAAAAATAATGCAAAAATATATAATAGATACATTTTCCATGGTCACAAAGCGAAGTATTCTTCCGAATGATTGATACCCCGACACTTAGTCCAATATGTTGAATTACCCGATGGCTTTTGACCTTGATTTAGGCAATAAATCTCTTAGTCTCATGGTATAGTTCTTTTAAAGAAGATGTATCTATGAGTCGAAATCTTGTAAACTTTCGTAAAAGAACAACAGTAGTAATTGTAATAGAAGATACTCATTGTTCCATGGGGCTGGATACTACGAGTACCTATATTTTGATTTATGGTGAAGAACAACAACATAATAAATTAAGCTGATGAGACAATAGGTAAGGTTCCTCCCTGGTTACCACACCTTTTATGCCAGACAGTTCTCTCCGATTGAATTTCAGTATAATAAACAAAGTCCTCACTCTTCAGATGAATTTTTCAACCCTATCTATAGACTGAAAATTGGATCTACGAGTATTTGCGATGAGTTCAATAAACTCTTGATTCTGTGACCTTCTTGGATCGATTTTTAAGTTTACATTTAGTTTAACTTATAAATCAAACGACTTGTATCACAAGTAGTTTGTTGATCCTTTTTGTCAACAGAATCATTAGGTACACCACTGTTTTATTGCAAACAACAAATTGTCCACCCCCCATATCTAAGCACATTTTTTACCACCCTACGCTATGAGCTTTCTTCCATCGATGTATCTATACTGTAACTATACCATTATTTACGTCAATTAAAGTCCTTAATAACGAATTTAACAGACTAAAATTTCCAACATAAACTACAACAACGATGGATTGAAATATTGTTAACAGTAGTCGTATAAGCGCCTCGAGCATTTCATGGAAATTCTATTCAAAAATTAACAAACACAGACAAAGGACGAGTCGAGTAGAGAGTACTATAGAGCACCATTTCGAAGACAAACTTTTTCCAAATCGACGGAGATCAACTGAGTGTAGATAGAAGTCTTGTCGGCACGCAGCCAAAGCCAACGGGCGAGTAGTTCAAAAGTTCTCTCCGTGTTATTAAGTTTTTCTATTTCCGCAGCTGGAGTTGGTCCTTAAGTTCATGCCCGCCATTTCTGTCCATTTGAATACAGAAGTTTTACTCACCATCACCATGTAGAAAAGGTATACAATTTGTACATTTCAATGTATGTACGGATACATTCAGTATAATACCGTAGAGATGTTATAATGAAAAAGTTGTACATCAAGTTTCGCGCTGCTGTTCAGGTTCGAGTTTTTCAGATCTGTTGTACCTCATATCGAATAGAAATGTTTTATCTTTCTTGCGGATTATGGGAACGTACTCGTACCTAGTTCCTGAAAGAAGTATGTCAGGATTACGGATGTTAGCCCGAGTGCTTTTCCGTGAAATTGTTGATATATGAGTTGCTTGTTCGTATCCTTTTCTGGTTTTTCTGGTTTGGGAAGGTATTTCTGTGCAGTGAAGCGTGGATTTTCTCAGATAAACGAACTTATTCCGGATAAAAGTGGAAACTCTTCATGAATGTGAGAATTCGATGGAACAAATAGCAAACGCGGTTAACTTTTCTCCGAACAAAGAATGATATTCTGGTCATGTAGAGATGTATGGAGTCGAAAGTACGAGTAAGAGATCGTAAACCAAGCACAATGTAATAAAAAAAAAAGCATACCCAGCTTTTAAGAAAATAAGTCTGTTTAAGAGCAATCCAATCAGCACGAAAACTATGAAACATAAATGATATAAAAGGAATGCGCGTCATTGCATCGGAACAAAGGACACTGCCGCCTAAATGCTTAACAGTTGTTTGTGTGTATTTGGTATTTCATTTTCAGGTTTGACTCCCATTTCGTTTGAAAAGTGCATGGATCCAATCAGTACTTTTGATTTG
The DNA here is from genome assembly GCA_928272305.1 of Volucella inflata. Classification (NCBI taxonomy): domain Eukaryota; kingdom Metazoa; phylum Arthropoda; class Insecta; order Diptera; family Syrphidae; genus Volucella; species Volucella inflata. Next base: position 186,610,875 of record OV743716.1, read on the forward strand.
TTTATTGACTCAACACGGGAAATGGTTCTTCGAATAACCTATTTGGAAGGAGTTGAGTTTTTGAAGAAATTCCAATAAATCACACAGTGCTTACGATTTCGTGACAAAAATAATGAGATTGGCATATAGATGACATGACCATACCTGGTACTGTTTGCAAGAATAAGAAATTCATTCCGCCAAAGCTGTTGGATGTAAAGAATAAGCCGGCACTGTATTCTGAATTATGTGACGCCAATCACATCGCGATATGCTCATATATGCAAAAGATACTTGTCTTGCTGTTGAGTACGGTACACCATTCAATTTGAGAGCATACCGAAAACAAACTGTTCTTTTCAAGAACCTAGAATTATTCTAAAGAAAATGGCATGGGTACTATGCAGCAAACCTTTGGCGGTTGGACCACATCTTCCCTTGGATACAACAGGGGGTCGCAAACTTGTTCGCTCCTTGCAGCAAATTGGCAATCCTGCTGATGACAATCAATAAGATGCTTTGCGTAGAGTAAATGGACACACAGTCCACGTAAACGTGGTCGATGCAACATTTGTCTGTATTTGATCACCGCAAACGTCGTTCTACCAAATGCAACAATTTGTCAGATGCAATATAAAAATATACAGCACTAGCGACCCGTGAAGAATGTGGAGTACTGCCTTTAATTATAGAATTTCTTTATAAACAAATTAGCTGACGTTTGGTTACACGATACGAACAAATTTTGTTTGGAAGTAACGCGAAAAAGAGCTATTTATAGCTGTCCATGGGAAAAAGACTCAACGCTTAGGTCTAAGCCCGCAACGTTGAATGTCTGACCTTGTAAATTGTTAATTAAACAGGACACCCTTTTTTTAAGACCAATTTATGTGGGGGCAATCCAGAAGGCTGCAAGCAATTGAGAAATTCTTTTGGGAAATGTAAAGCCTTTTCGTGGTCCAGCACGGTGTCTACAGAGTAGTATATTTGCGCCCATGCATTAATGTATAGAGATAATCAAGTCGTTCACTTTACCTACTTGATTGTTAGTAGTTGAGAAAATATAGCTCTCTCCTTGAACCAAGTTATAGTCTAAGAGCCTACCTTGTCATGTAATAAATACTGGTACACAGAAAAATCAGCGCCAAATGAAAACAAATTAATATTTAAAAATTTTTTTTTTGTTTTTATTGGATTATTCAATTCTTCTACGGTGAGGATTTTCTCGCCAGTAAACAGAATTTGTCTGTGAGCGTTCTTCGCGTACCGGCTGAGTAACGCTTTCGATCTTCGCTTGCATTTTTCCTTCAATGCGGCCGTGAGCAGGTGTCCAGTGTCTCGCTTGCACGCGCTGAGTCCTAAATCTTCTTTGATAATGCGAGACATGGATTTTTGCGAAATTTGCTTTTTGATGCATTTAAGTAGGCCAACTACAACTAATACGATTTTCGATATCGCCTCATTACATGATTGTAAGCAATTAATGCCAAAAACTTTTTACGTCACAATGAAGCATAAATATCAACTGTCAAATCGCAATCAATACGAAATGGATGCGCCCAGTGTTGCATTCGTAATGAGTGAGTTCAGTTGTGTACAAGTGTTTATGACTTGACTAGGTATATTTTTAATTCTGGATAAACGTTGTTTACTATTTCTTGAAGATCATTTAGTAAAATGCAAAGGTTTTGATTATCTAGATGAACTCTCCCATTTTTTCGTGACATCTGTCTATTTCTTATTTTGAGCAACAACTCTGAAAAATGCCGGTTTCGTGTGCTGACAACGTCACTCTCATATTTGTTTTGAGTTCTAATCTATTCACACACGGCCAGAGAAAAGATCTTTTCAATGAACCATTAATTTTATCGGCACGTTTCTCTCTTGTTATCACTGGTAAAATTTGCCAAAAGTCACCAGAGAACAATATCGTGCATCCGCCCATGGATGAATCCTAACTGCGCAGATTGAAAATTTGTTCGGCGTGGTAGCTTCGTCCCAAACTACGAGTATTATAGTAATGAGCAGTCACATATTAATTTTCCAGTATTACTTTGTTTTGAAATGCTTCAAACTGTTTTTATGTCCTCAGTAGCAATCGTTAGTGGCAGTTTGAATGTTTCATGAGCGGTTCGGCTTCCTTCCAAAAGTATAGCTGCAATTTCGGATGATGCTATAGCTAATGCAATATTGCATATGTTTTCCTGTACCTCCAGGAGCACCAAGGAAATACAACTTTCCTTCGTTAATAACGCATCGTATATTTTCTTTTAATCTATGTTCATGCGATGTTCATCTTGAGCTACAATTTATTTAAACAGTTTAAATTGATCGTAGGAAATTTCTCTTGCGTATTTGGGGTTAGTTATTACAGGGTTCGTTATATTTGTAGGCATCGGCAGTCCAAAATCCGCAATCGTTTAACCCGAAACTTCTTCTACTACCTTATACAATTCTAACAATGCTTCATCAAAAATATTTGGATCATATTGGACATAATCTGACATTTACTCTCACCGTAGTCGATTCGGTATAACTTCGGCCATATCTTGCATATACTTGTTCCAGAGAGACACAATATCGGTCACTTGACAAAACGCTATAATAATGGCAAATAAATACCTGAATGACCTCGATGTACTGCAAATAGTAGCTTACGTTCATTTGCTGTCCCATTCAGAGTCATCTTCCAAGAGACCTATCGCTTTGCATGCTGCTTTATAGGCATGATTAGTTACTCCTTGTATAGTTATGAGGTGTAAAAAATATGATTGGCCCTTAACAATGTGAAGTAGCATTCTCAAGTGAAAGCATTCACTGTTGTTGGGATGAACTACATAGCATCAGTTTTTTAACTCCAGGGAAACCTGCATCTGGAGTCCCTTGTTTCTTCCGTTGAAAGCTATTGATCCGATCTAATTTTGTTCACTTACCATACCAACAGATGGACATGCGGTAACCCAAGTTTCTGCCACTCAACAGTGTACATGTGGCGATGTTGTATCCCAGCGTAAAAATAGTCTAGTGTGCGCTGGCCTACTTTTCCAATTTCAGATTGCAACCAGCAGGAAAATTTGTTCGTGTGGAGGGCCACAATTCAAACCGAATTAGCAGATTGGCTTGGGCAATCTCACAATTTTTGCTTTCCCCTTCAAAGCTTCGTAAAAATTGTGCCGTATGTAGTCAATAATTGCCACAATTTCACCCTGAGAATTCATTGAATACAGATTTGTTGCAGCTAGAACTACAATATGTTTGAAAATGAAAAGAAAATTTGGATGCAGGAAATTCATATTTTCTGTTTTTCTACAATAGCGACATGACTACTATTCGTACGAAATCCTAGATTGGACTGGCAAACTGGGATGTGTGTAGCGTTGCACACAATTTTTCCCTTCTATCCCTAGAAATTGTGTGTTCAAATCGTGCCGTGTGTAGGCGCTTTTAAGTATCTCTTAAATTGACGCCTACATATGCGACTTGGTATCAAAATATTGTTTTCTTCTAAAAACAAAAAACACTGTGGGCCAGGCCTAGCTTCATGACACTCATTTGTTTTGCTCATATTGTCATTTTTGTCACATCTGAGCGGGACCTACGGTTTATCGCCGAGTCCGAACGGCATTCCTTAGAAGCTTTTTCGTAGGCAATTTTTTACTTTTCGGGAGTTTGCCATTGCCCGCTGAAAGGGTGATGGCGATTTGAAAAATTGTTGGTGACTCAGCCAGGAATCGAACCCAGACTCTCTGTGTATAGTCCAATGAGCTAACTATCGCGCCACCGCCATCTTTTGTTTTCTTCTACTTACAAAAAAAACTTAATAAGGTTCTATTATATATATAAAACTTCCGTGAACAATTATCTTAATGATGGTGAAGACCGCATCAAAATCCTTTGTGTGGTTTAGGAGAAGTTAGCGGCTAAACAGACAGACACGGAAAGCGACTTTGTTTTATATTATGTAATGATGATGATGATGATGTGTGAGTGCTGTTTAGGTTCTGTAAACTTTTATCAACGGTCAATTCTTTCGAAATGAGCGTTCAATGAGAAATGTGTTTCAAGCACTTACATTTGTCCATGTAATCGACCTACTGAATGTACAAGTAGTTATACAATCGAAAAGTTTGAAATCCAATTTTTATTATTGGACAATACACGAACAAATAGATCACATCTAACACGAATTGAAGAAAACAAAGCGACGATAGCGGAGAACGTACGCAATGACTGTGATGAATCGACTTGGCACCGTTTTCAATTAGCAAAGTAGCCATTCAAGAGCTGGCATTGCATGTAGACAAAACATCAGTTTGGTTTGGTTTATGTCCTCGTAGAATTATCGGTCCACATTTCTTAAAAACTTATGGCGAGAATGATTCTGTAAACAGCTAATCTCACGTTTCGAACCGATGAATTATCATGTAAGATTACACCTCTAGCCTTGGGGCTAATGCATAAGATGAACATGGATAAGTCGGCTATGATTGAGTATTTGGAGGCTATCATTACCCTAGTCATTGGTCAAAAACCATTCGTAATATTCTACCGCACCATCGAAAGTTGAAACTTCAGAATTGACTACGTTACTAGCAGTTGCGGCCAATATTTGAGAAATATAATCTTTCAAAAATAAATGTAAATAATGTTGTGTAAATAAAATGCAGTTAAAGATAACGTTTTTAAAATAGGTGCACACTGAACACATTCTTAAATCTGTCACCAAGCCTGTGGCAAATTGCAAGTCACCGAGAAGTTTCATCTTTCGAGATACTTCATGAGCTAGGGGTTTATCTGGGTTTCCATGGCCATGGAAGAAGAAGCTTAGGTGGAATGGGTCTGTGGAGGAGAGGGAAAAGAGCCGAGTAAGACAAATGCTGTTTCTGTCTGCTCGGATGAAAATGCTTACTCAGTAGTTTTGTCGGTGTAGAAAAATACCTCTTCGTAAGAAAGGGAGAACTACCGGATTTGTGTATGTTAAGATCCATAAGTACTTTCGTTGCTACACCAGTGCGAAAGTGGATTCATCCCAATGAAGATTTGATATATAGTAATCTAGCATAAGTGGAGACAAAGCATTGAAATTGTTCAGATGGTGACGAAGTGTGGAGAAGCAGGTTGGTCTTATCCGAGGAGCTGGCACTTGGAATGGCATTATGAATGCGCGTTGAGATGACGGGAAGCCATAATTTAAAATGTTTTTGAAGACCGATGCATAGTTTTTTTTTATCTTTGGGATATTGTTGCAGTCGTATTCAAACTTCATAAGAAAGGCGCTGTTGTCATTCCTGGGTTTTCGGTTTAAACTTTTTTCATTTTTTTGACAGTCGGGTTGATCTTCTAGGACTGACAGGTTCTCACATCCTGATGGCCCTTTCTCCGCCTGGTTCGTACCTTTTATTTTGATTTTATTTCCTTCATATGTTGGGGGATAAAGAATCTCATTCCAAAGAAAATAGTGTCTGTGATCATTCACGTATATATATATTCAAATATATTGATCAATGAAAATTCCTAAAGCAGCTGTCCGAGTGCTATATACTCGTATATTGATGTCGCCCGCAATAATGATTTCGTTATGAGTATACAGATATACAATTGTGTGTAAAGAGTCAGAGAATATCAATATTAAACTTTTTGAAGGTCAAGTTTCGGTCAAATTTGGGCTTCTTCTATTAATACAGCCCTCCAACACCAAAAAGAAAAAACGAAGAAACAAAAACAATAAAATGGAAAGAAAAAACGATGAAAATACAGCAAGAAAAGATATTTACATTTGTACCTTAAATGTCAGCACACTATCAAGTTAAGAACGCAAACTAGAACTCAACAACGCTTTAAAAAATATAAAATGGGATAAAATAGGATTAGCAGAGACACGAATAATAAGCGAGAGAATAATTGAACAAAACGATGGAAACATTTTCTGCTATAAAGGAAAACATGGAGTAGGTATTTTGATCCACAGAAAATAGACCAAAAATATTATAAATGTCAAACCATTAAACGAAAGCATTATTGCAATAAAACTAGCAACAAAGACATCCAAATCATCCATAATCCAGGTTTATGCGCCTACAGAAATGGCCGAAGATGATGAAATAGAGAAATTCTATCTTGACTTAGATACAGCTAGCGAAGACCTCAAATCTGAAACTATATTCATCATAGGGGACTTTAATGCAAAACTTGGTATGCCTAGAGTACGGGGTTCTTCCCGTTCATGGTTCATGGGTCAATTTGGATACGGATGTAGAAATGCAAGAGGTGAAAGACTAGTCCAGTGGCTATGGCAACAAAGATTTTCTGTTGGAAATACAAATGGTATGGTCAAAACCGAAATCGACTTCATCTTATAAAATAAAAGAAAACCAATAAAATATACATCTGTCTTAAATTAATTTGCCTTCAAAAGTGACCATAGGATGGTTAGAGCTAAAGTCAGGCTTGACCATAAAACTCTAGAGAGAAACAAACCTCATTGCAAAATTATCCCAAAAATACAGACTGAAGAAGCTATAAACTCATACATAAACGAAATTAATAAAAGCTGTCAAATTGAAAAACTAAGAAATATGAGTACAAGACAAAAAGACGGATATATACTTAGTGGAGTGAAAAGTAACCTCCTTGGGAATGAAAAAATAAATTTTTTTAAATGTTTTATTAGTTTATTCAATATAGTCCCCTTTTAGTTTGATACACTTATTCCAGCGATTTTCCAACTTCTTGATCCCGTCCGAAAAGTAATTTTCCGGAAGGTCTGCAAAATACTCCTCCGTGGGGTAGATGATTTCCTCGCGTGAGCTGAATTTTTTATTGATGAGCCATCTTTTGATCTTTAGGAAGAGATATTAGTCCAAGGGAGCCAAATCGGGTGAATACGGTGGATGCGACAGCAATTGGAGCCGTAAGTCATTGATTTTAGCCGTGGTTGCAACGCTCTTATGCGCCGGCGCATTGTCTTGCAAAAACAACATTTTTTTTCAATCGTTCCAATAATGCACAGTAATACTCGCTGTTGATTGTTTTTCCTTTTTCGAGGTAGTCCACGAAGAGTATGCCATGACAATCACAGAAAACCGACGCCATAACCTTTCCGACCCATTGAGCCTCCCTCGGCCGCTTCGGAGCACTCGTGCCGGCTTCAGTCCATTGCCAAGCACTCATTCTGTTCGCTGGTGTGTAATAGTGGATCCTGGTTTCATCAACAGCTACCAATCGAGGTCAAAAGTCCGCCCGATTCCGCATCAGCAAGTCCAAATACTCTTTCGAAGTGCTCTCACGTTCGTGTTTTTGGTCAGGAGTGAGCAGGCTGCATGATAACTTTTTCACATGCAGAATATTGCCCAAAATATGGCGTGTGCGTTGAGTACTAATATTTGTGGTATCTGCTAGCTCGCGCACCCTCACTTTCCGGTCAGCCAACACCATTTCATGTATTTTTTTTGACATTGTCCTCTGGGCCTGCCGCTGCGGACTTGATCGGTATTGGAGTTGCGGCCACCACGAAACTCTCGAAACCAGTATTTGACGGTGTAATCTGATGGATAGTTAGCCCCATATAACGATATTTATTCAACTTTCATGAACTTAGAAATGAAAAGTGCGCTGGAAATGATGGAATTAAAGCAGAAATGCTTAAAATTGGACAATCGACTATAACACCACTACTAACAGAAATTCTTAATGAAGTAAACTACACCAATGGAGACAGAAATAACATAAACAACTATAGACCGATAAGCATAATATCGACAATATATAAAATCTTCGCAAAATGTCTATCAAGAAGGATGTCCTTAACTGTGGAAGAAAACCAACCACGTGACCAAGCTGGCTTCAGATCCGGTTTCTCAACAACTGATCATCTTCAAGTCCTTAACCAATTAATCGAAAAATGTTCAGAATAGCAAGAAAAACTTTATTTAGCATTCTTCGACTTCGCCAAAGCTTTCGTTACTATAGAACACACATGATCTTTCCTTCGTTAAATGAACAAGGTATACAGCAAAAATACATAAGTTTAGTAAACAAGACTAAACTGATGACTAACGCCTAACCATTAGAGCCGAAAGAGAAATCTGCAGAAGAATTACAAATAGCTGGAGACAATATTAGAATCTTTGTCCCATTTTCGATTCAAACATTATGCAAGAATGACATACATGACATACAGTGCACAAGCTTGGAACCCATCCACAAAAGTAGCTAATAAGTTGAAAATGTGTCAAAGAGCAATGGAACTGTCAACGTTAAAAATTTCAAGGCAGATATAAGGAATCGAACAAGGTGGACAAATGTGGTTATAAAGAACTAAGGAACTAAAATGGAGCTGGGCAGGACATGTAGCAAGAATGAACGATAACAGATGGAAAATAAGGGCAACGGATTGGAAACCACACGAAGGCCACAAAAAAATGAGATGACGAGACGACATTCAAAATTTCATAAATAACTGGAGACATGGCGCAAAACAAACAGCAAAAGCGAATTCTGGGGGAGGCTTATGCCCATTTGTGACAATATTTTCAACAATAAAAATGAAAATTTTCAGAACATTGATATGTATTTAAAATAGTTTTAAGTAAAATAGTAAATAATGAATTGTAATAAAATTTTAAGGGTGAATAAAAGCTTTAAATCTTCTTATCCGCAGACCGCAGAACGCGTCTACATAATGCTCGGTCCTGCATCGCTTCAGTGGTTAGCCCCAGGCGTTGTTGCGCATTTGTCATCTGAGAAATCCAGGAATTCTTTTACCGACCTCGTTTTCTTACAGTTGGAGTGGCCGTAGTTGTTAGTGTCTTTTTAACCGGATTTTCCGCAGATCTTCTTTGACAGTGGCAATACCAGCTTATTCTATTCACCTCAAGCTGTTCGGTTACCGAATTCTTTATATGTAGACTTCCTCTTATACGCGTAGACCTAATGCAATCGCGTTTAGTGACTCCACTAGACATCCTTAACATTTTCATTTCCGCTGCCGTCATTTTGTTTTTAAACGCTTCGTACATTGTCCAGCACCGTATATAAGAACTGGTCTAACAACCGTGGTGTAGAGTTTCCCCTTTAATTTAAGTGGAAATTTTCGGTCGCAAAAGATTCCCGAATTTTCCCGCCATTTCATCCATCCCACACTCACTCTGTGGTTTACGTCGTCATCACATTTCGCTTCCATGTTAACGATTGATCCTAAGTACTTAAAGATAGTGCTTTTCGGAAGAACTATTCCGTCTAACATTATATACGGAACAGGTCGCAACGGATGCGCAAATGGGCACGTCAAATGCTCCGTCTTTGAACGACTTATTCTAAACCCGTTTCTCTCTAGCGCATTTCTCCATGAATCTAAGGCGTTCTGTAAATCTTCGACGTTATCGCTAAGTATAACTGCGTCGTCAGCGAAGAGAATTGGCGTTGCATTTGCTTCGCGCATGCAGTCCCTTAAAAGATAGTCGAATACTACGTTAAAGAGGAAAAGGCTAAGTACGCTTCCTTGATGCACTCCGACATTAACTGGAAATTCTCTCGTTAGTCCAGCAGAGCTTTTAACCGCAGTTTTCACGTTTCCGTACATGTCTTGTATTATTCTAACATACGTTTCCGGTACGTTTTGAGACCTCAGCGCGGCCCATATGAGATCCCTAGGCACTCGATCGAATGCTTTCTCGAGGTCGATAAATACCATGTGTAAATCCTTAGACGAATCTCGGTGCTTTTCCATTATTATTCGTGGCTTTGGATAGCGTCCACCGTCGATCTTCCTTCAACAAATCCACACTGGCTATTATCGAGCTTTATTATTTGCCGAAGACGTTCGTTTAAGACTCTTTCGACTATTTTCATTGTGTGTGACATAAGCTTGATTGAACGGTAGTTGTTGCATTCTCGAGTGTCGCCTTTTCCTTTGTATAATGGAACCAAGAAGCTACTTCTCCATTGATTCGGCATAGGTTGTCCACATTTTAATTTATTTGAAAGTTTCGATAACCATTCGCTGCCAATTCCCTCCATCTTCGACCAAAACTCTGATGGAATGCTGTCGCGGCTTTCATTTTTCCGATTGCTATACTTATTCCTTCGATTGAAAATTCCGAAACTTCCTCCTCACGTGGAAACGGTTTGTTGAGCAACTCCTTGCAGTATTCAAGCCACCGGTCGCAAATTTCCTTTTCATTTGTTAGTAAGCGACCGTCTGCGTTTTTGATGTATTTCGGCGAGGTTATTTCCATTGAATTTTTTCTCCTCTGTGCAGCGAGCTTAAAATTTTTTGGCATTTTCGTACTGTACGACGTTTGAACTTCTTGGATAGCATGTCTTCTATCTGCCGATCATGAGGATATTTGTTCCAACTCCTGGTACAGGTTTTCCGCTGCTGCCGCTCGAGTTCGAGCCAGGACTTTCTTTGCGATCTTTTTAAGACGCTCGTATTCAAGAGCCAGTCGAGCTTTTTCGATATCGTCGCTCCGATCGCATTTTGTCCACGCTTGGAATGCACTCTTCTTGTCGGCCACAGCTCGTTTAGTTTCGTCATTCCACCACCATGTTTCTTTGCCGACGTGATGGTATTTTGATATAGTCCCCAGATCGGACTTTGCGAGTGTTATGCATTTCTCGTGCATGCTGTTTCACATTTCTTGCGGGCTAAGTGAGTCTGCGATACCGTTTATATTGTGAAGTACTTCTTTAGCCAGTGCGATAAATCTTGCGCCTCTTTCCTTCGATAGATTATACGAGTGCCACCAGATTTTTGGTTTTCCAAACGATGCCCGTGTTTTCGGTGGTTCCGCTGTGAAGAATTCTGTAATGAGCAGACGGTGTTGGCTTACTAGCGATTCTCCAAGTATTACTTTACAGTCCTTAACACGGTTTCTCATCGACATTTTGCAGAGGTTTAAATAATAATAATAATAATTAATACAGCAGTCTTGAATAACTTTCCTACGAAAAACGAAAATTTGAATTTTAACTACTTGATATTGAAATCTGGATAAGAATAGAAATCACATTGTTGTGCAGCTTGGCAAGTTACATCACAACGGACGGTAATTTCGGGCCAACGAGGAAATAAGAATAAAGCCACATGTTCATATGCAAAGAATTTCAGATCTCTGCTGATCTACCCGTATTTTACTGAGTACCAAATCAGATCGCCTGTGTTTACAGACCTGGACACACTCACAAAAGTGATTATTTTTTAAACTGCGTATATTTGTTTCACATTTCCACCATGAGCTCCCGAATCCATCCAACATACCAACATAAAAACCATCAACACTGGTGATGCTTAATCAATTTGTCATAGATAGTTTGACTGTTATTAATTCTATCCCTAAATCTGGTCCTTCCGCTTTTGCTTTTTTTCTTAACAAGTCTAATGCAAGGAAGTGCTCCCATCCATGCTTGCATAAGCCCGGATGTTCATCTACGATACACGTTTTTATTCAATCTACTATTTACAACGGCGCACTTCCTGTTTTTCTCATCCTCATCCTATGGCGAAGTGATGCTTAAAATAACCATTTTTCAAGGCTGCGATTGGTTTGATACATATACACACTCAATTTTTCAAATCTAAAGGCAAATAATGTGACGAATTGTTATGATAAAAGAATTTCTCTGTAAACGAATTTATAAGAACTTAAGTTGGCTTCCATGCATATGTTTGTATTTTGAACAATTCTTTGGATAATTTTGTCATTCGATTTTGTTAATTTCTTAAATATTTTAAATAAACTAATCATAGAGATATTTTTATTTCAGAGTCATTTGGAAAAAATATTGGAAAAACCAAATCAACCCTTATCGACGGCAAGAAGATTCAGCAACAATGTTAATATCAAAGAAATATTCGACGAGCAGGTAAGCTTCGGTATTTTGCGATTTATTTTTTGTTTGACTTATAATTCTATGCGGAGTGTTGTATATTTAAGTAAAGTTAAGCGAATTAATAAGATTATACGCTGCAGTTTTTTGATTGTAACGTTGACGATTAACATCATTTCAAACATTTAACATCATTTGGTGATATTGGTCTCATACCATGTTGCACTGAATTCCATTGTTACGGCAATGATGAACATGAATCATCGTACGAATAAATTATTTTTTTTTTTTTGTAAAACATTTTTAAAGTATGAAATGCAACATGATTCAACACAATATCTTATCCTTAAGCAAAATACGAAAACAATTTCCTGTAAAACACATCGCAGCGCTAAGTATGTTGTCTTTGGTGTGACATTGACGTACATTTCTTTCTAGCCTGGATCAGACTCTGGCCAAGGCCAGTTTTGAATGCAAATATGTAATTCACAATTTTACTATAGCAAGAATTTTGATGCGATAACATTTTATGTCCAAGCGACCACATTCAAAATTGTCATGCGAAATTATCGGGATTGTATAGGATGTTCAACTGAAGATCATTGATTTTAAACTATTGTAGTTAAGAGTAGTCTAAGTATGAAGAAGATGAAGAATCATTTGTACAGATTTGTGGAGCAGACCAAAGGCGTGCCAGGTGGGAAAGTTCTGTACAGGCCAGACAAATATCCTCCACATATTGGTAAAGCAGTAGTGACGTGACTATTCTATCAAACGGTAGGCGCTGTGTTCTATAATAAAGGTCGATACAACTCTTCTCGTTTGGAATCCCCATCAGTTCCCAGCTTTTCAAATTACCATGCAGATATTTGTGCGTTCACAATTTCCGGAGCGACAAATATGAGTCAAAGTAAAATGAACAAAGTAGAGCTTCGCCAGATGGGATTCAAAGAATGACTAGTACAATGTACTTTGGCTGTAATATTTTTTTATCAATGAAAAACTTTGGTTCCGCTTTTGGATTCTGTTAATTTGATTTTCATTAAATCAAAAAAACGATATCTGTTAAGTGGCGCCGCCAGAATTGGTGACTATTCGAGCTTAATTTATGGCATTTTCCATCACTCTTGCTAGAATTTCCGGCGATAGATCCTCACATTCATGATGGATATTCTCTTAGAGGACTTAAAGAGTCTGAGGGTTGTTGACATAGACTCGCGACTTAAAAAAAAAACCCACAAAAATAAGTCTGGAATGGTTATAACAGGCGATCTTGCCGTCCTGTGCAATTTGGCAAAAAGAGAGATTAGGCGACCCGGAAATGCTGCCATCAGAAATTCAGTTGTAGCTCATGCAGTATGCGCCGTTGCTCCATTCTGTTAGAACCACATATTCTCCAGTCTCAATTCATTCAATTGAAGAAGGAGAAAGTCTTTGAGCAAGTCTCTATATCGCTCGCCGTCCAAAGTAGTCGTTTAGCCAGGTTTTGAAAAAAATGGCCCGATTACGCCTCCAGCGTAAACAGCACACCATGCAGTAACCTTGAGCGGGTGTAATGGCTCTTCGTTGGTTTTAGGCGGATTTTCGGTTCACCAGAAGCAGTCGTTTTGCTTACTCAAATATGTATCTACAGAGATGGAAATGGGCCTCGTTGCTCATGATGATTTTCGATGAAGAGTTGTCTTTCTCTGCCGCCGATTGATGCCCAATTGCCTGGCACGTCGTATAGTAGATGCTCCGGGGTTCTTTTTGACATCTTCAATCACAGCCGCTATATTCTAAGTAGAACGGTTATTCCAGAGCCGGCCAGATCTCGCATCATCTCGTGTTGTCCCATATTCCTCTACCCGTGCAGCTAAACATCATAGTGTTTGTCTAGTTGATATTGGACGACTAGGAAATCTGCGCCGAAACTGATTCTGCGCCAACACAACCGACAAATTATTCCGCAAAAAAATCGTAGAAGTTATTCGGCGTTCTTTAGGAGTATAGCGATTCATGTCTTGTTGACGTGTATTTTCGATCTGTTTACTTTACAAATGTCAAAGCAGAATTAACATTTGCCTGCATTTGCAAAAATTATAAGGTGATGACTTTTGTGCCATCCAGAGAAGATATAAGCAACAGAATTTTTGTTGATCACGTATGGTGAAATTGCTTAACAATTCTCATGCCGGCAGCATTAAGTACCAAAGAATACAGGCACCGCTGTCAACGTATCAACAGAGACGTCGAAACTAATGTGTTGGGTTTCCCGCAACCAAGAATGCCAACAATCACATGCAGGTACATAAGAAGTGTACAAAGCGACTCTGCTTAAAAAGTTGAGAGCTCTGTTAGCAAAATAGATAGGAAAACATCGACTTATTGAGAAGAAGAAAAAAGAGCACAAAGTGCACACGTACGTAAAAAGACCATTTAACTTAGGCCTGCGTCTGTTTGACCAAAATAAATAACAAAAAAAATATCTTAACTTTGACCCAACAAAGCTGCTTTACCTAACCGCTCACCGCCCGAAATGATTTTGTAAAGAGCCTTGCACCAAATTATTTCCTCAGAGTGTGAAACTAAAGATGGCTATAGGTTAAGGCCCAGGTCCAACTCGGACCATAGCGCCATCTAAGTAAATTTTTGGCCACCTTGGTCTTACTACAAATTATGTTAAGGATTTCTAATATAAACGATATAAATACTTCAGTGTTCTTTAAAGTAAAATTGGTGTCATTTAGTCAAATAAAAGAATAACCTGCTAATTGTCCTTTTCAACGCCATTATACACTTAAACGCCACATTAAAATACTCTCCTCTGACATACAAAAGCCTAACACTGCTGTTACGAGTAGTTCACTTCAGCAGCGAAACTCTTAAGAGGTTGAATTTTTACACCACTTTATTCTATTGTATATAAAAAAAGGACTTTTTAAAAAGCCAAGGACAATTCAACGTGTAACATTGGTGATGGCTGCCACAATGGTTCTGTAGATTCCTGTAGTAAAACCTTTTACAGCTTCGTTGACGCCTTTCACGTGTTAAAACGACTTTTGGCCCATCCAGTTTCAAAAGGGCACCATCATAAAAGGTTTTTTTTTGCGAGTTCTTTGTCAGTCTTTAAATAGTTATTTTTAACCAATATCCGTTTTAAAAAAAAAACTAGTTAACAATTTTTGTTTTATTTTTCATTACAGCAAAAAGCACGAACCCGTTTCACAGTACTATTCGAGTTGGGGGCGGAAAATCAGTCGGCCAATATATCCAGGCCATCGGTCAACGATTTAAACAATTCAACTTTGGCGCAAATCGCCCAGTATGTGGCAACTAGCGGTCAAACTGTAAACATATCGGACGTACGAGATTGGGTGCGGGAACACAATCAAATTCACAGTGAAGGAGAAATCGATTGCACCAAAGCCATCCTCTGTATGCCAATTGTGAATGCACAGAAAATTGTTATCGGTGTAGCTCAACTTATAAACAAGGTATGTACTCGTACTTCGTATATAGGTGAGATTGTGCGTAATTGGGTTTTTTTTACTGGACTTTGGGGGGATACGAGTATACCTCATAAAATTGGTAATCGCCTAATGGGCCGTTTTATTGCATTTCGAAAATCCTGGGTGCTTGTGTCGAAATCAATTTAATGCGTGGCGTACGAGTATGGTCGCCAGAAAGTGTATAATGAGTCACGTATTTCTTAATTCAGCAATGGACATGTCGATTATTAAAAAAAATACAAAAGTCGTATTACAGATACATAGCTCATGAGTAATTAGTTAAAGTGAATCGACATCGTATTGTGATGGGCATAAATATTCTATAACTTTTCGAAAGAGGAAAAAATGCTGGAGCGTGTCGAGGACACTTATGAGTGGGTTGCGTGGTAAAGTGGTCAAAAAAACTCGATTTTGCATAATTATTTGAATGTATCTATCAGTGATCAATAGCAGAAATCGAATCGAGGTGCATACCCTGAAGAGAAAGTAAGGAGAAAAGTTACGAAACCGCCCAATAAAAGCTAATCCTTGCACCCTATCACCACTTCATTGTAAGGAAAGCTGTTTCCGCTTTCGAGTCTATTAAGTTGCGAAAATTCCTGGGAATCTAACCCTAAACCTTGCAGGTCTTCTTTCTACATAAAGCGTGTTTAAATGTAGCAAATCCTATTTCTCTTAAAGGCAATATTGCATCGTTTCTGCGACATTTGTGAGGTTGTCTGGGATTGAAGACCTTAAAACCATTCAAAGATCGCGAAAATGACTATGTGCTAAGTCCATTTTGCGGTCGATATACGACTATCAGTCAATCTTAGAAAGTAATTTGAGTAAACATTGAGCATACTCAAAAAATAGTAACCAGAGACGTCATGTAGTAGCAACCCATAAAGCTTTTACTGCTTTAGAAGGTAGTATTGAAAAAAGGTTGCCGGAAAAATGTTTCAGAATTTCTCTATTTTTTTAGGTGGTAATTGGCTTCGTTATCCTTGTTCCTTAAAAAACTCACTCATCTGTTATATATGACTTTTGTTCTATCAGTATTTTGCCATGCCTCTTAAAAGATTTTCGCTAAGCAAATACTTACTTATCTGGGTCAATATACAATAGTAAGCTTTCCTCAATTCAATCGGACTTTATAGTAGAGCACGTCAATGTTGATCACAGATTACCTGCTCCATTTGCTCGATTTTTCCAAATCTTTCAATTGAATGGATAAGAAGGAAATGTATCAGAAACTAAAGTTGTATTTCGGCTTTAGTGAAAGGAAAGTGCACCTTTGAAGGGATCATTTAAGACGTCATCCCCAAAGAATGGTGAAAGATGGCAAATCTTTGAGTTCAGAGCCTCATTAACAGGAATTCCTCAGGGTTCCATTTTACGTCCACTTTTATTTTTCTTATATATCAATGACTCGGCCAATGTATTGTCAAATGTTTCCATTCAACCCTATGCTGACGATGCCCAAGTTTACATAACACGACCAATCGGATTAGTTAAGGATAGATGAAGATCTCTCAAGAATTTTCTTTCTCTTTCGTCACTTTCGAACGGGCAAGGCCTGAACCAAGAGAAGTCTTAAGTAAAGAAAATATTGCGTACTAACGCCGTTGAACTTGTGCTTTTAAGAAACAACAAATTCAATTTCTTGAAAATGTTTGTAGCAGCTCTGACAACAACTCACATCAATCTTGTCTTCCAAGTATTCAGTAGTACGCGCACTCTACCTTACCACTTTCTTTGCCTTTTATTCGCTCCTCTTATGCATGGTATTCTGAATTTCCGTCAACTTCCAGTTTGTCCATTTCTTACATCAATCTTGGCATTTTCATGCCATCCTTCAATATACCAAAGATGGTATATTTACTCACTCAAGTTGTGTCAGTTCTCCACAATAGGCAGCTTCGGTTGACTTTTCTCCGATTTCTTAACGAAAAACTCCACTCTATTCTTAGCTGATGCTTATCCCTTCCTCCTTCAGGAGAAGAATAAGGTCAAGAACTTTGGAATTGTCTATTCACGAGGAGTAGAAACACTCTCATCTCAAAAACCTTCCATAACTCCATGTTAACTCAGGAAATATATGTATGGCTAAATAAAGGGTGATGCTGGATTAAAACCAGAACTAACTTCAGACATTCATATCTGTCAAACCAATTGTTAGATTGCAAGCTTTGAGTGTCATTTTTAATCAGTAGTCTTTGAAATTTTAAGCGAAGAACACAATGTGAATCTGCGTCTGCGTCTGCTACCGAATCGGAGAACAGTCATACTGTTATATGGGAACCAATAAGAGTGCTCACAATGTGGATCTGCGTCTGCGTCTGCTGCTCAAGTTGAATCGACTTCAACTTTTTGAACTGCGGTTCTGCGCGCCAAACTTATAGAGCACTTGCATCATATTACACCGGACATAATTGATGATCTGAGACTGCTATACGCCGTATTGGTGAGCATTTTCGCAAAATATTTTCTTTAGAAGTTGCAGAGTTACCGAGACGCATAAGATTTCGTCTGAAGAGAATATTGCATCCGTTCAGGAGAGTGTTAAATAAAATCCAAATTTATAGATTCGTCATCGTGGTGTTTATTTCTGGACTGTTTATTCAATTACGCAAAAATCTTTGTATGAAGACTAACAAGATCCCGCTCGTGCAAGTCGAATGACCAAATTTCAGGGAATGAATCCAAAATCTTTGTTTTATTGAAAATTGTGCTCAGCGATCAGGCTTATTTTTGCCTTAATGAGTATGTCAGTAAGTAAAATTGTCGCATTTGGAGCGAAGATAATTCACATAAAATTATCGTAACGCCGGCCGTTACATCCGGAAACTTTGCGGTCTGTGGTCTGGTGGACTCATCACACCATATTTTTTAAAAATGAAGTTAATCAGCGCGTTACGGTCAGGGATATTGAATGGCATATGTGTGGAAAAGATGCTACATGCCAAACAATAAACGAAACAGTCAACTTATTGAAGTAAACATTCGATGAACTCATAAATCTGCCTCATCGACCTGTGAATTGGCCTCCAAAATTTTGTGATTTGACGTCTCTTGATTATTATCTTAGGAAATACCTTAAGTCGCCAATCTACGCTGACAAACCAACAACAATAGACGCTTCGGAAGCAAGAATTATTCGTTTCATTTAGGACATGACCGTATGTTTGAAAAAGTGATGAAAAACTTTATCTCTGGGATAGTATTCATAAGATCCATCCGTGGTGGGCATATGCCCGTAGTTGTGTTTAGAAATTTATAGCGAATTGAACACAAATACACAGTGTGGCAAATAATATACTGGACTGTCTCTAAAAAAACATTATTAGTACACGATTTCTCTTTATTTTTCGGCGTTTTCATTCAAAATATTCTCCTCCCGATTTCATACACTTGTTACAGCGATTCAATAGTGATTCAAAAGCCTTCTCTAGCTCATTCTACGGAATTGCCTCCAGTGTCTATGTTGAAGCTGCTTGAGTGATCATCATCATCAAAAAAGCATCCTTTCAACTTCAATTTCGAGAAGTCGCACGGCAACAAATGAGGTGAATACGGCGAATGATTGCACACACAAAAATTTCAACATCAAATCAATTGCAAAATATCAACCAAATGTTATGCAATTTTTATAACTAATAGAGAAAGATTCAAGCTTTAAAACGCATGTCTGTTGAGATATGGCTCGTAGGTATTTAATGAAATTTTATTTGCTTTGTTCAAAATCAAAGTAACTACCTACTGGCTCCTACGCCTTTTCTTCCTAACCTGTTCTTATTTCTTATTTTACACAGATATCATAACATGGGATTGTGTCCTCCTGCTGTGAAAATTATCTCTGTCCCAGTCTCATGCACACTTCCAGCTAAGAAGAGCAAAACACTGTTCCTAGTTTAAATACGGTTTAAGTCACCTTCCTTAGTCCAGAAACGTCCCTCTGGTACTGCATGAACAAGTAAATTGTGGAAATATTGCCTTTTCCATGACCCAGAGAGACTCATCTCGTTCCAGACTCCGATCCCTGTCCGTATAGGATTGCCAAATGTTGCTGCAATGGCAAATATTTGAATCCACAGGTTATTTCTCTTCCTAGTACTAATTGAGTAAAAATACGAACTTAATGGTTGCAATTCAACTCGGATGGGCCAGCTATCTTTTTTTTTAGAAGTATCAGAATAGGCAGCTCGGCATGCACAATATTACAAATATTATTCTGGTATATAGTAAGCATTTTAATAAAGTACATGCTACAGCAATTTCTATAGTTCATGTTACGCTGAAGTGGATTGGATCTGTTGTGTCATAACAATTTAAGATTGCCGTATTTGGCATGTATCCGTATTCTCAAGGGTTACATAAAAACAACATGTGGGGTCTTGTTTTATCTCATACTAATGTCATACAAATACAACAGAGTACTCAGTATGGCTTAAGTTCATTTAATTCATTTAATTCCCAAGACGTGAGTTTAGGAAGCGTGGGCGTCGACGTTTACAGCAACTCACAACGCAGCAAAGTTATAAAAACTCTGCCATACATGTTTTCTAACACACGGATACATACGAATACGTAATACGTTTGCATAAAAGTAAACGTTTATTGCACTTCTGAAGCTCCAAGTTGACTTTTCAACGAAAAAATATTACTTCAACTTCTCAGACAGTTAAATTTTTATATTTAAGAGTTTTGCTTTTGGAATATCAATATAGTAGTAGAAGTAGATTTAAGTGTTCGAATGCAATCTGGAATTTTTATTTGAAATCAATTGATTGTAATGAATTTGCGACTTTGAAAGGAAGTTGTAGATGCCCAAGTGAGATCTACTAAACAACCCACAATATACTCTGACAACTCTATAGATTGGAAGTATGACTGACGCTGAGAAATGCCTGACATCATCAAATCATCTGAATTCAGAGCTTGTCGTCCTCAGAATTCTATCAAATCCAGGTTTTCATACCAGCAGTACCCAGTATGGGAATGGTCATCTAGGACAAAGATAGCGCATGGAAGCCACTTAATTCAAGCGTTAGCAGGAAAAATACCGCCATATTCAGACTCAGACAAAAGACTTGTCCCCTTTGCGACTACTATACTACAGTGCAAAGTAGCTGTAGTTTCATGCGAACATTAACTGTCAGAAGAAGTTGAGACATCTATGTTGTTCGAAAATATGCTTTATGCCCTGTAGGGTCATCAGTCTGCAATCTGTTGTCTTTTGTACCAACGGGCAGCAAAAAACTTGCTTTAAGATACACCAGGAACCATTCATTTGGCGTGCTGGCGTCCTGGAGAAACTTATCAACTGCTGTTGTGATCATACGAAATCCAAGTGTCAATGGAAGCAACCAGTCCTAATGGTGTTTCGTGATCTTAAAAATCCTCTCCTGGCTTTGCCCAGTAAGTTCACCGGCGTTCTTAGATATTTCCCATGATCCAATTGAAGCACGAACAAGTCTTATATTCTCGAACTACGTTTAAAGTATTATGGCCATCGGGGCTGCTTGGTTATCGCCTAGTTCTTCGATTCTTTTCAATATACCTCAGCAATCATATCAGAAGTAAACAAGCTTAGATGCACAGTAACATCAATACTTAATATGCCCATCGTAATTTATGGAATTCCCAGGATACCTATGTGCGGATTCATGAGCCAGATGCCTTAAAAGCCTTCACAACACAAATCTAACCATGTTGTGCTTACCTACGCTTCGAAATGTATGGAAGACAGTCTGTTTGTTTGTCAGCAACTATATCAATGGCGGCTACGAAAATTTTGATTAACATTATCTTAGGTGATTGAGTTTGGTATATCCGGGAAATATACCACCACAGCGACTTGACCATTTACTCGTATCATAGCATCCAATATTTATTTTATTGTTTCCCCAAAATTGGGAGGGAGTACCTTAGTTTGATGAGGCGGTCCAGTGAGCTATCACACTCTTGTCCATGACTTAGTGCACAGTTTCCTTCTATACAGTGCTCTGTACTTCTACTTAACGTAAGTTTTGTCTATCCAATCCAGCTAACGCTTCTTCCACCAATGACGCTGTCTAATAAAAAGCGTGGGTAGACCAAAACTGGACTTTTCAACAACATCTTCAGACCTTTACGCCATTGATGTTTGCGATGATCTGTCCAGCTACAAGCTGCCGGTCATAGATCTAGTAATCCATACCAGAATTCCAAACACGGTTCAGTGGGAGTCAGGAAGCCCCCGGACAATATGTATAGTTTCCCCCTGCTAGTCAAATTCATACAGATCTTGTGAAACTAGGGTTTCCTTATAAAAGCCATCTGGCTTGTTTTGGGGCCTTCTGGTGGGCCTTAAACCTCCTCCAATCTGAAATTCTTAAGTTTATAAAGCCCTTGCAGTGGCTGTTGATATATCTTCTGAGAGCATTCCCATAGAGTTTCCCTACAGCGTTGTGTATAAATCGAAAAATAAGGCCCATTTTCCGCTTTCGGTTCTGGTCTGTCAGAAGGAAAAGTTTAACTTTCAATTTTTTCGGGTACAAATGACGTGCCATCAAAATAGATACCTTGGAGAAAATCTTGGTGTGCCACAACAAGTCGTAGCTGTTAAAAATCCTTTTACTCCAAATAGGAAAAAAAACTACCGCAGATACGAATGTGTTCTGGACAGACGTGGAAAAGACAATCAGCAGCACAATGCAGGGAAAAGTGGACACCCACTGGAATGCTGTGAAGGAAAAAGGCAGAAAAGTGACCATACATTGCTGTCAATGAGCGTACAGCAATCAAAGCTCGGTTTGCGGCAACGGAAGCTCACTGTCGCACAATCGCAAATCAAGGAAATCGCAATTTACTTTGACTCTTCAAACATCAATATATCGGCTCACTGGCCTTAAGGGCCGAAAAAGCAGCAAGCAGTTATGACATCACGACTGCCAATGACATCATCAGCAGGGAGTTCTGGTAATCAGAATTCTTAGCAACATCTAACTCAGAGTTTGAGTGGTATTTTTCTAAAACCGGACGGGAATTAGTATATCAGATGAAGAGAATACTTCGGCTCGTAAACAATATTCCAAAGAAAATACTCGAAATCGCACCAGACCTCGGTAAAACCAGAACAAAAACAGCAATCAACTTACTTTATAAAAACGAAATTGCGAGTATCAACGGCAGCCCGTTAACTATTTAAATCGGCGCCAAAATAAATCCCTTACGGATTTGATTAGAGCAATGAGTCGAGTTCAGGTTTCGGATTCATCTTCTGTTTCTCGACATTCTATCTGCCCAGAGTTGAGTTACTCTGGAGGAATTCCCAGAATAACTTACAGCTGTTATCATGGCAACATACCAGGTGGGCCATAATGTATGACCCTATCGGAGAAAGCTCATCACGATATTTTTGATGAACAATTTGGCACTGATTTTGGCGCGACTTGCATTTCATTCCCGTTTTACTGGCCGTCCAGAAAACGTACGAAACTGGAACACCACGTACGCTGAAAGCGCTTATCCTCTCATTCCGCCAAGAATATCGCTGCCTTGACTGAAGATACTGTAGACACTCCATCGCCGTAGACCAAACGACGTGCCATGCAATTGGCCATTCCACTCACGTTTCTAGTATATTTTCGAACAAAGTTCTGACTTTCCGTCAGGTGATGAGTGTTGAACGGAAATCACGTTTAAACTACGCTCACGCACTCCTTAATCCCAACAACAGATTAGCAAATTTTGCGTCGGAAATAATCTTTAGTGACGAGACGCATTTCTACTTATGTGAATAACATACAAAATTGGCGGTTCTGCGCTGCTGAAAACCTGCGAGTAATGTATGAGGAGCCATTATATCAAATCAAAGTCACTGCATGGTGTGCTATTAACGATGGAGGCATCTTTGGTTTTTTGTTTTGTTTTTTTTTTTAAATCAACATCGTGGTGCAAACGGTCACTGTCGATGGTACGAGCCATGATCAATAAATTTTTCATTTCTGAGTTGGATGTATAGGGACTAGAGAGAGAGAATGCGTGGTTTCAACAGGAGGAAAAATCTGCTCATACACGAGCAACAACCAATTTTGTAAAGCAGACGTTTGCCGGTTGTCTGATATATCGTTTTGGTGATTTCCACTGGCAGCAAGTTCACTCGACTTGACCGCCCTAGACTTCTTTCTACCGGGTTGTTTCAAATCACGAGGTCATGAACAATCCACAAAGTCTGGCATTTAAGGCTGCCAGCAAACCTTCCTCAAGAATCGGAAACACCAGAGATTCTTTGTGGAAAACGCCATAAAAAGAGCTAAAATGGTAATCAACTTTCAAAGCATGATGGAATAAACACAATTTTCAATGTAAGCGAAACTTACAAAAAGGAGCAAAAAAATCACAATGAGTATTTCTAACGTTCATGCCCAATTCAAGAAGCCCGGACAAGTCGTTGAGAAGTCAGACACCTTTGGAAAGTATGGGGAGGAGCAAAATCAAGAAGGCAAAAGCTGCGTTTCAGAATGCTACCCAAGGTCGAGTGCGAGTAGTACTCTAGTACATTGTATTCTCTGCAATGAACACCTCACATTCAGGTATTCATCGCTTTAGAGAGATGCAGCGCAGAACATTTGACTGCTTCGAGCGGAAACAAATGTCGTCCGCCACGTCGGTATTCTCTTTTGGTGTCGTGTGTTACTTTCACACGTAGAGATTCCACAAATTCATTCGTAATTAGCTGTGTACGGAAATGGTTGCCATATCAGTATTGAGAATTTAAAATAATTCTTCCGCACGACGCGAACTCTAAGCCGACAGAAAAAGAACAAAGCAAATAAATACAATTACGAACGAGGTAAAAGAGAAGAAAAAAAATTTTTGAAAGGCAATTCTAAACGCCCGACAGAGGCTACCCCTCCACTTCTCACCTCCCTTTCCATCATAATCGAGTGTTTCGGAGTGTGCTCTCTTGAGATTATTTAGAAAGAATTCATATGCGTTGCAGTGATCAAAACAAAATGTTTGCCACTCTGAGCTCCTTTAAAGCGGAAAGGATTTAGGAATGTAACTCGGTTGTAAAGAATTAAGTAAGAGAAATCGAAAATAAATAAATTCCATATAATTTAGGTAACAATTAGAGAGCACAGCCCACAAGTATCTACCTATGGATAGTATTTCGAAAAATCTCTGACTGCCAACAATTTTCATTCAAATGTGCTTCTTAGACTCCTTACCTTTCGGATAAAACTTCACTATAACCTCAAATGCCATGAACTCAACTAAAATAAAATGTTCTTACTAGCCAAGTGCTCTTGGATTCCAGTAAGACCACAACGAACAACTGCTATTTGTTTTTAACTTTAAATGACAAAACAAGTAAAATTTGTCTCTAAGTACATGTCCATCATGGCCAACATATCTCCCATGAAACCCGCAACTTTTTGTCGCCAACAAAAACAATGTATCAAACTTTAATCTGAACATCAGAGTCCACACAAATCTCCCCTCTGTCACAGGAATAGCATCATCTTCTCCCTGTTTCCAAATATATTTCATGAATTAAATTTTACTACCTTCAAGCAAATGATCCAGAACTTTGTTGAGGCTTTATCAACTTTTCTACCTCGTTTACAGGTTTATAGCGCCATACCATTTCCACTGGTAAGCGAGGCCAAAAAAAAGTTTCACAAAAAGCAAAGATACTAAAAAACATCTGAAAACTTTTACTAATTTGTAAATATCATCCATCAAACCAAAGTGTCAGGGGTGAATCCCAAGGATACACGGTGATATTTCACAGCTTTCCATTATCTCTCAGTTCTAGACCAGCGTGACCAATAAAAGTCCAACCTAACGTAATTGGAGTTTCTTAGATTCTATCGAGTTTACTTTTTAATAACATCACAACACCAGAAAGGTTAACCCACAACGAATCCGAATCACTGAAACACCGAGAATTAACCAAAAAGTGACACAGAACAAGGTTAGACGTTTTCATTGAACTGGTGATTAACACCAATGCCAGGAGCGAATAACAAACAAATTTTTCCGAGAATTTTATTATGTCCTGGAAACAAAGTTCATTGGGTCGAAACTGGACATAGTATGGTTCGACTAGGTGGTGTAAATAATGGACTTAAACTTTTCTGGTTTTTCAAAAGTCCAATGTCGACCTGGGCGCACTCGTCTTCGTCCAGTTGTTTCATGGTCAACAGTATTGGAAATAAATGTTTGATCTTAATCGGTCACAGATGTTGGAGCAAGCAGTCGTATCTCTGCATAGTTTCGGTACACGGGGAATGTGAGGCTCTATTGTTAGCCTTGGGTAGTTGCATGTTGTTTACTTGAACAATGTGGATAACTATGGTATGATGGCAAAGCTACAGTGTGTTAATGCAACTTCCAACCATGTCCTTAGTGTAAATGGGAGTAATGTTCGCAGCTTGTAATTTTGTTTTTCTTACTGCTCTCTCTTCTCTTTCTCTCTTAATTACCCCATGTTAAGGGATTAATTAAAGTTCTGAGGATTGCAAGCTGTTGTGCTTTGTATAACTCCTACTCCTATTGCTGATCATTCTGCTACTGCTACTAACTCGTGTTCCTTCCTCTCCTGCTCCAAAGTGATATGTGTACATTTAATGATGAAATTGTTTACTTAAGTTAGATTGCTTGTGTTGTGTTTACGAACATCAGAGGGTTTGTTGTTTTTCCGGTTATTGTTCTGTGGATATAGGAAAACAGGAGTTTCTGACTCTTAGGTGATGGATTGTGTTTATGAAATTTTTTTCTTAGAATAACGAATACGTGATGTGTGGGCAGTGGGCACATTGATTTGTTTACCACTTTGCGAGTAAATTTAACAACAGTTTTGCAGGTTAAGCACAAATGTAAAGACATCGCCTGAGGTCATAGAACTTTTAGGTAAATTGGAAAAGGGAAGACCACTTTGTCGAAATTCAGATCGATAGTCGTTTCGATTCGAAGAGCGACAAATATTTAGGATTGAGTTTGAGTGGTATCGACACCAACTAATTGACTTTTACTCACGACTTACTTAGAATTCCTTTCATTTGTCAAGAACTGACCCATGCATGTGGCAGGAAGGAGTAAATGTTCTTGTCACAAAAAAACACTTTGAGTTGACCTAATCTTTTCTCTGGATCGTAGTTGCTTAGATTGAAAGGTTGGTTTTATTGGTTTTTGAACAACTGTTAATAACCCTTTTATAAATTTTCTACATGCGACAGCAAAATCATATTGGCCTACAAAAGTGCCACTATCGGAACTTTGGAATACCATCAAAAAGTTCCCGGAATTTATTCAGAAAATTAAAAATACAGGTTTGTTCATCTAAATCTATAATGTCTTCTTCAAAGTAATCCCCATGGACTGCAACACACTTATGCCAGTGCTTGATCCAATCCTCGAAACATTTTTTATATACGGTCCATCAGCGCTTCCTGCGATTTTTCCATTACTTCCCTTCGGCTGCTGAAACGCGTTCCCTGTAGTGCTTTTTTTTTAACTCGATTGAACAGAAAGAAGTACCAGGGAGCCAAATCAGGTGAATTCGGTGGCTGTTGAATGGGATTTGTCGCATTTTTCGTCAAAAAATTACAAATAATGATGGCACTGTGCGACGACGATGCGTTATCGTGGTGCAAAATCCACGAGTTTTCTGCCCACAATTCTGGTCTCTTTCGACGAATTGCTTTACACAAACGTCCCATAACGCCCAAATAATACTCTTTGTGTACTGTCTGGCCTTCTGCCAAAAATTCATGATGCACTACACCGTTGTAATCCATTAATACATTGAGTATTGCCTTCTTTTTTGACTGAAAACGACGTGGTTTTTTCGGTCTCGGCTCATTTGGTAAACGCCATTCACTTGCCTGATGTCTGGATTGCGTGTCGTAGTCATAAACCCACGTCTCGTCTCCAGTAATGATCCTTTTGATGAATGTGGGATCGGATTCAGCCTCGCAAATCATCTCTTTTGCGACATCAACACGGTCTCTTTTTTGCATGAAATTGAGGTCTTTTGGCACTAACTTTGCTGCTACACGACGGAAACCCAAATCATTAACCAAAGTGTTTGGATGGATCCATAGGCAATGTTTAAGTCCTCCGCTATCTCTCTGATGGTTAATTTGCGGTTATTGACCAACATTTCTTGTACTTCATCAATGTTTTCATTGGTTTTCGATGTCGATGGTCTGCCACTGCGTTCATCATTTTACGATTGACTCACGACCACTTTTGAACCGCTCGTGCCACTGGTAAACGACCGTTTTCTTAATATAATCGTTGCCGAAACACTTTCCAATATTTACAACGTTCGCGCACCATTAAATCCGTTTTTTACGCAAAATTTAATACAAGTTCGTTGTTGCAAATTTAAATTCATTTCTAAAATTGTAAAAAATCGACAACACACACAGAGATAGATGTACTCTTGGCTACGTAACTTTTGCAAATGTCAAGCATTGATGCTAAGATTTAGGGGGAATATCAACAACAGATGTACTAACTTAATAAAATAATAACAGAACTCAAATCGGAACAATGGGAGCGACACAGGGTTATTCTGGGAACTTTTTGATCAAGGTGGTATACTGCTACCATGAAGATCTACATTCCTTCTCCACTGTCCTTCTCTGCGTCCACCAATAACAGTCCCTTCCTCTACCTGATTGGGATAGTGGATTTCATCGCATGTCATACTCCGCAATAGGCCTTCTGAACGTGTAGTTGGTAGTTCGGTATAAGGTTTTATCGGAAAATCCTTCAGATATGTTGCAATGTCTCATACATATACATACACATATAATACAGCTGGCAGTTTTCTGTATGTGACGGTGTTTGCCATTTTTAAGATCCTGGACCCATAAAGTAACACTAAGAATAGGCTCAGCTTGGTCTGTATACTGAAAACATTGCTTCTTCCACTTTGAGAAAGCATACCGAAAGTACGGCTTGTTTTGCGGACTCTATCGTCGGCATCCAGTTCGGTACCACCATCTTCTGAAAACATAATTCATATATAAAAATATAGGGTGCCCCATCTTTTATGTCAATATATAAACATTAAATAACTTTGACATTTATTAACCGATTAATTTGAGTAGGCATGTCTTTGAAACGTCAATTCAGACGCTGTACATTGAAAATAGTCGTACAGTTGTGTTAACTCAACGTGCATTTTGTCGAAAATATCGTCGCCAATAAGCACCGTCTGACAACACTATTCGTCGTTTGCTGTCACCGCGTTCAGAATTTTGACATCAGTGGAACCACCTTGAGGCGCATTTTAAAAGATGATTTGCATTTGTTTCCGTATAAAGTGAAATTGACTCCAAAAAATATTGTCGATAGGCCGTTCACGTGCGTCGCTTGGAATACGGCCAAACAGTGATGTTAATTTTTGGGAGCAGATTTTGATGACCGACGAGACCCATTTCACACTTTCTGGCGCCGTTAACAAAGAAAAATTGCCGCATTTGGGGAACGGAGAATCCACACGAGATCCATGAAATAGCATTGCATGACTAAAAAGTGACTGGTTGGACCGGCGTTTGTACCAAAAACATCATTGGAGCATTTTTCTTCACAGAAGGCGAAGCAGTCGATAGGAATCGATATAGGTGGATGTTGGCTCTGATGTTTGCCCACAAATATGTAGTTGCTGATTTCAAAAAGACTATGCGCCATAACACAGTGCAAATCAAACAATGCAGTTTCTGCAACGAAAATTCCCTGGACATGTGCTATCAAAAAACGACATCATTGACACAGCCACGCAGAACTCCAGATTTGACCCCTCCGGACTTTTTTTTGTTGTAATTTGAAAAGCAAATTGTACGCCAGTAAACATCAGACCATTGACGAGTTCAAGGCAGTTATTCGTGCCGAAATCATCGCTGTAACGCCCGAGATGCTCGAAAAAGTTATATAAAACGCAGCAAAAAGGGCACATTTTGCTTTGGTCATAAAAATAAAAAAACATATATAGAAGTCGATTGTTTTTTTTTTAAATAATTCAATATTCACATACCGACATAAAAGATCGTGCACCCTGGTATTACTGCTTACTTTCTCCATTTACTGTTCACTATTACATTGAAAGAATGCAACTTTGTCGTACTTCGCTGTGAGCTTCAAACTTTACTGACACGTTACTGTTACATAAAACATTAAAATAACTTCTACCGGGTGTTCTTTTTTTGGTAGATTACGCGTGATTCGTGATATTTATCAAAGTCAAACAGGCTAAGTTAGCATTACAATTTCATCATTGAAGGACTTAACCCGAACAAAGTTTACAACAAATTTTTGAATTTCATTATCAAAATTCTTGCTCTGTGAAAAATGATGGTATGAAAGACCGTGCGATTTGTCGTGTTTAGACTTTTTTCCATGGGGATACTTCAAAACACTCGTCTATGCCGATAAGTCCGCGTTAACTGCAGCCTTGAAAGACATCGTTATACTTATTTATAGCGAAATACCAGCCAATATGCTCGAAAAAGTAACTTGAAATCTTATTATCCGCAAGAAGCACTTAAAACATAGTCGTGGTCAACATTTACATTTAATAAATTTTAGAAAGTAAACTATAAGCATTGCATCTTTCATATTTTTTTGACAATTAAAAACCAAACACTTAAAATATCTTTTCCTTGCATACTCCTCCTGCACAGGACTCGGCAGAAAGGATATAGACTCAAGCTTTCGAAGGGTTTCTCGATAAAGGGGAAACTTTTGTTGTCTTTGACCTGCCTGTCGATACTAAATCAAAGCCTCACCAGGTGTTACACACTTTCAGATTTGCCGTTTTAAACAGCCAAAAAACTATTTCCCTCGGAAACGGCCCATGCTTTAAATTCAGTCGCATTGTTGAGCACTGGTTGAATCAATTTTTTTAAGGATTATTGGCGAGCTTACTTATATTTGGGGCCAAATCACTCTTGTCTTAATGGTATAGGACGACGGCAAACGACGGACATCTGACTAACAACATTATTTGGAACTTAAACCATCAGCGCACCTCTCTTAGTCGTTCAATTCTTTAGCCTTAAGATGTCGTTGAATTAACAACTATAGCCTTGTCTTACAGTATGTTGCGCTTGTTTTCTCTGTATTTAGTTCTGAACCTTCAGTCTCGAGTGCTCTACTGTGCTGGATGCCACTGGAGTCTGTTATATCTTATATCAGCAAGAATGTCAATAAACCGCTTGTAATTGTATCCCCCAGGCTTTGTATCGGGTTTTCCAATAGGGACAATTTTGAATTTAATTTGTGAACGCACTCTTTCACTAATCATCAAACTGTCAACATTTTCATCATGGTAAAGTACATGATTCAGGCTAATTGACTTTGCCGCGAGGCGAAACATTGTCGTGGCTAGCACACAGTTCCCACATCTCGACATACACAAGGAGACTTAGAGAACTCCTGATCAATCAACAGTCAACCAGATTGATCACATTGCGACCGACGCAAGACACTCCACCAGTATTATGGATGTCCGTACGTTCCGAGGAGCCAACATCGACTCGAACCATTACCATGTTGTAGCCAAGGTACGGTTGCGGATATCCCAAACTACGCCAACACAAACTAATGCTGTGAGAAAATTCGACGTCAGACGGCTACAATCGTAAGACATCGCCAAGTCCTTTTCCAATCGAGTGTCTCTTAATCTCTTAAGAGGTCCAATGCCGCCAGCATCAAGCATCGAAGACCACTGGAAACACTGCCAAAACGCCTACAGAGATGCCGCTTCTGATGTGCTGGGTTTCACTCGTCCATCACAACAAAACCCCTGGTTTGTCCGATTGTCAATAAAGGAGACCCTCTGAACTGCACCAACTACAGAGGCATCAGTCTCCTTAACATCGCATATAAGATCTTATCCGCCGTATTGTTTGAACGCCTGAAGCCGTTCGTCAACAACCATCGACCAGATATTCACACTACGGCAGATCATGGAGAAGATCCATGAGCTTCAGATTGATACACACCACCTATTCATCGATTTTAAGGCCGCGTATGACAGCATCTAAAGAGACGAGCTATACAGAGCAATGTCTAGTTTTGGCATCCCTGCCAAACTCGTCCGTCAGTGCAGGATGACGATGGAGAATGCACGCTGCTCCATCAAGGTTGGTAAAGATCTCACCGAGACCTTTGATGTCCAGAAAGGATTTAGACAAGGCGATGCGCTGTCATGCGATTTTTTCAACATCGTACTTGAAAGAATAGTGCAAAACTCACGAGCAAACACAAGAGGCACTATCTTTCAAAAGTCCGTCCAACTACTCGCATACGCTGACGATATTGACATAATCGGGATAAAGAAGCGCGATGTCAGTGGCGCTTTCGCGAGTATTGAGAGGGAAGCGGCGAAAATGGATTTTAGCGGTCAATGAGGGCAAGACCAAGTATATGCTGTCAAGCAAAAAGGACAACCAACACCGACGTCTCG
This sequence comes from Volucella inflata, assembly GCA_928272305.1. Lineage (NCBI taxonomy): Eukaryota > Metazoa > Arthropoda > Insecta > Diptera > Syrphidae > Volucella > Volucella inflata. The sequence continues at coordinate 186,642,627 of OV743716.1, forward strand.
GGCAGAACGTCACCCTCGACAGATATAACTTTGAGTTAGTTAAGGACTTTGTCTACCTAGGCTCCGCTATAAATACAGACAACGACACCAGCGCTGAGATCAAGCGAAGAATAACTCTTGTCAACCGCTGTTTCTTTGGGTTAAGAATGCAATTGAGTAGCAAAGCCTTCTCTCGGATAACAAAAGTCATCCTTTATAAGACCTTAATAATCTCGGTCCTGCTCAATGGCGCAGAGGCATGGCTTCGAGAGAAAAATTCTTCGGGCGATCTTCGGTCCCGTCTGCATTGACGGTGAGTGGAGCAGGAGATACAACGACGAACTGTATGGACTGTACAGCGACATGGACCTAGCCAGAATAGTGAGGATCCAAAGTCTGAGATGGCTGGGTCATGTAGAGCGCATGGACACCAATGCTCCAGTCCGAAAAGTCTTCGAATCAGCTGCCGAGGGACAGCGCAGTAGAGGAAGGCCAAGACTCAGGTGGCGCACGCAAGTGGAAGAGGACCTCAGCCAACTTAGAGTGCGAAACTGGAGGCAGCTAGCCAGGGATCGAGCTGGCTGGAGAAGCTTGTTGACTGAGACCCAGGTCCACCCTGGACTGTAGCGTCACCTAAAGTAAGTAAAGTACACGAACGAGCAACGTCTGCAAATTATAAAAATGCTCTACCGAAATTCGGAGTCGTTGACTGCAACTTTAAGAGCGTTAATTCCAATTTTCGGTCGTAATTCTCGCCCTAGTAGACAGGCAATAACAAGTTTAGTGCAAAAATTTGAGTCTACATATTCATTGTGTGATGTTGCCGTGTCAGTGAGACAACGGGTTGGTCGAAGTCTCGAAAATATCGCTACCGTTCAGGCGTCCGTAGTAAACGATCCAAATCAGTCAATTCCACAGCGTTTTCAAGAATTGGGTATCGCTCAGACCACATTATGGCGTATTATGGCCCAAATTGGAAGATATGGACTTGGACGTCATGTGGTTTCAACAGGATGGTGCCACAAGCCACACAGTACACGTTACAATCGATTTATTGAAGAGTAAGTATGGTGAGCGTGTTATCTCAAGAAATGGGCCAGTAGATTGGCCGCCTCATTCGTGCGATTTAACGCCGCTTGACTATTTTCTGTGGGGTTACGTTAAGTCATTGGTTTATTCCAACAAGCCGACGACGTTGGAAGAGCTCAGAGCTATCACTGAACGCGAAATAGTGGCCGAGTCGTTGAAAATTGGGTCCAACGAATCGACCGCTGCAAACGTTCCCGCGGTATGAACGCCATATGAACGAAGTCGAGTTCCGTTCATAAATGTTTTGATTGTATTTTAAGCCGATAATAAAGTTTTTAAAATATCTCAAATGGTTTGCGTTTTATTTTACAAAAAAAACTTGTCAAGTCCTTATTGGAAAACCCTTTATACTCGTATATATGCAGATCGAAGTGTACTCGTTGTCTGGAATCTGCTCTATTTAATTTCATGCGCACACTTAGATTTCCATTTCATTGTTTATTTGTAGCCTGAAAATCTTGCAGGTATGAAACTTCTGTACAAAATTGTTTTTAAACAAAAATCATGAACTAGAAAAACGTATCCTTCATTTCTTCGATTATTTCCGTTCCCGATGTATTCATGTGCAAAGGTCTTGCAGTACAAAAAGCATTTGTTTTCAAGTCAACTCAATGGAGCATTTAATAGTTTTTCCACTTGTTTGCGTTTTCAACCCGCTTTTGGATACTGATTTCGCTCACATGATGCAATTTTTGTAAATTGTTTATTCATGTCAGTGGACATTTGAAGAATATCTTGTTTCAAATTTATTCAAGTTTTGCATTCCATAGAGATCATCCTTTCATGTCTGTGTACATCCTTACCATTTGATTTGAACAAAAGTGCACTTCTATCAAAATTTTATGTTACTATCAGGGTAGTTGCTAAAGTTTTCCATCAAAATTGTGTATCACTTATGCGTCTGATTCTTGTATCTAGATGGAAAATTGCACACCTTATAGTACCAATGCAGAGCAGTGTGCATGCGATTCGAGTGCACCATTGCAACTCGAGTATCTTGACATGTCAGCCGTGACATTCATTTAAGTTTATTGCATCAACTTGAAAGTTTTTTTTTTGAAGATTTACGTATTTGAAATTCTATTAAACAAAGTTGAGCAATTTTTATATATATTTAAATTCAGAGATCTGAATTTATTAGATTAAAAAATTCGTACCTCTTCATTTTTTTAGGGAAATGGATTACCATTCACCGACTCGGATGTGTCTATTTTTGAAGCATTTGCCATTTTTTGCGGCCTAGGGATACACAACACTCAAATGTATGAGAATGCATGTAAATTAATGGCAAAGCAGAAAGTCGCCTTGGAATGTCTTTCTTATCATGCAACTGCTGGTCAGGATCAAACCAGCAAATTGCTCCAGGACACTGTGGCCACAGCAGACAATTACAATTTGTACAGTTTCAAGTTTATCGGTGAGTATTCAAATTTAATTGAATATATCAACAAAAACAAAGAAGAAAAGATACGGATATCCCAGTGCTACTGACATGTAATTTCGAATTTGAATTTCATATTAAATTTAAATTTTCAGATTTTGATCTCACAGATGATGACACCTGCAAAGCGGTGCTGCGTATGTTCCTTCAGTGTAATTTAGTTCAACAATTTCAGATACCCTATGACGTAAGTAGCGACCAAATTGTTGTACCATTGCCTGAATTTTATTTTATAAATTTGCATTCTTTCTAAAATTAAAGGTCCTTTGTCGATGGGTATTAAGTGTTAAGAAAAACTACCGTCCGGTGAAATATCACAATTGGCGACACGCCCTCAATGTGTCACAGACAATGTTTGCAATGTTGAAGACAGGCAAAATGGAAAGATTTATGACTGATTTAGAGATATTAGGATTACTGGTGGCATGTCTGTGCCATGATTTGGATCATCGTGGAACGAATAATGCTTTTCAGACAAAAACCGAAAGTCCCTTGGCAATATTGTATACGACCAGCACAATGGAACATCATCATTTTGATCAGTGCGTCATGATACTGAACTCAGAGGGGAATAATATCTTTCAGGTAAGTGTATTCCTTACACATAATTACACACACAGATTGAAGATATTTTTTGTATCTGTCATTGTACTCGTATCTATGTGGAAAATCCTTCAAAAGTACTACACTTACGATGTGTAAATCATGCTAAAATTTTATCATTTCCCTCTCTCGTATCCATTGGAATATTTTAATAATCTCAGTAGCCTCGACCAAAGCATCTCTTCCGGTAAGGTAAAATGAGGTTAAATTTTTGAGTGTAGCAGAATCTCCCAAGTGAAGTGTTTACTTTTTTCTGAGTGAAAAATTAATTAAAAACCATACCATGGCATACCATGGAGTACTTTTACTACCAAAGTGCTATTCAATTTAACCAAGAAAAGATCCCCTTTGAAGTAGTAGTACTCAATGGTAGTCGGGCTGTTGACCTAGATGAATGTATCTTTAGAAACATCAAATAGGTTTTAAGTTCTCCTCAAAAAGAAAATTATCTTCTGCTCGAAAATGCATACAATTTGCAATTTGAATGCATTTTCGAAAGAAATAAGTACTGAAATTGAAAGGCACCTTTAAAATGCAAATTACTAGTCTGAAAGGAATGAAAGAAAATAAGTTTAAAAAGGATCCAAAGGACTGTACAAATTTTTATAAATCGTCTTAATGAATCGCAAGGTCTCTGTTTCCACTTTGATTTAATTTGCAAATCAACACTAGTGACTAGGGAATAGTGTTTTTTAAGTGGTTCGTAATTTTTCTTTAAATAAAACTCAAAAAAATCAACTTATTGACGATTTATATAATTCATTCGAAAGATTTAGAAATAGTTTTGGCAAATATTTAACACGGTTGCCTCGTACAAAGCTCAGTCTAGAGGTCTAATTTTCAACTACTAACTAAATAGCGTATTTTTTAAAGAATGGCTTGCTGCAAAGCCTCAATCTTTAGTAGTCTATCAGCATATACTGGTGACTTGACGAAGTGCCACAAAAATGATCCAAAAACAGTAAGTCGCAACCGTCTTGATAGCCAGTTGAAGGGTCCACTTCTTGAAATGATTCAATTGCTAAAAAATGTGTTCAATAAAGCAATATTTTCGTTGTTAGCATAGGCTCAATACAGTTCTTCAACTCTGATGCCACCCAAATTGGTAAACAAATACTCATAATCATTAATCATCGCATTGGACTGTTGTCTATTAATAGTAACTTGGGTTCGGACTCATTTTTGAGGAAATGAAGACCGATAATGCCACCTGGGTATAATCCGAATCATGCAATACGAGTTCCTGAGGACTGTCCTCGCTCCATATACGAGAAACCCTTAAAAATGGATCAACTTACAACTGATTTAAAGCGCAATCACTGATTATCCGGCGCAATTGATGATCACGTGGCTTTTGCTCGTGCACCATTTATTGAGTTGTTCGGAGAGTAATTTTGTTTTTTCACATCGAACTTCACACTTAAGCCGCATAATCAGTATACATTTTGGCGGCTGATATACGAGTAGAAAGGCTTGCTTTGTAAAAGTTCGATTAATTCTACGCGGTAGTTTTTGGTTGCTGCCATTTCAGATATGGAATTTGATGTTGAAAATCCACCGCTTTCTAGAAGTTAATTGATTCAAGCCGGCGAATAACAACTCGTGAGATTAAATTTGTTAAATTTGTTAACTTTGACATTCCTAGGCTTAATCTCAAAGCTTAAAAACTATGTTCCTCATGTTCTTGCTTACTAACTTAAGGTTGCGCTACAGTCCGGAGTGGACCTGGGTATCAGTCAACAAGCTTCTCAGGCCAGCTCCATCTTTATTTCCCAGCTGCCTCCAGTTTCGCATGCTCAATTAACTGAGGTTCCCTTCTACTTGCGGGTGAAACCTGAGTCTCGGTCTTTTTCTACTGTGCGGGGGCAGATTTGAGGACTTTTCGGACCGGAGAGTTGGTGTCCATCCGCTCTTTATGACCCAGCCATCTCAGTCGTTGGATCTTTACACTTCAGGCTAGGTTGATGTCGCTGTACAGTTCACACAGTTCGTCATGGTATCTCCTCTTTCACTCACCGTTAATACAGACGGGAACAAATATCACTTAAATATCACCAAGAGTAACCTCATCCATTTTTGATAATGTTTATGCCTCTGCCAAATAGAGCTGGTCTGGAACTTTTCGTTAAAATCCCCGAGGACAACTTAAATCTCATAGCTAGGGCATTGCTCGTAGATCTCGTTCGAAAACTCATTGAAGCTATCTTTGGTGTCGTCATCTTTCTCATCTGTTGGTACGTATATAAGGCTAATGTTGGAAAATTAAGCCTTGATAACAATCGCCGTAGTAGATATCGCAGTTTTTCATCCTCTTTTTGTCCGGCCCATCCCATCGCATTTGGGTGGCGATAATGTCTGCTTTGCTGCAGTCTAGGGCCTCAACTAGTTGTTCGGCTACACGTGGCCTGGGAAGAGACTTACGATCCGAAGTTCGTTGTTCTTAATTCATTTCTATGGGTTGTCAACAGTATAACCTTTGTATTTTTTCCGTGGCTGAGCAGTTACCGCGGCGGCATAACCCCCAACCTGGAGGGGTAGTTCCGTTTTTTTGTTGATGACCCTAGGACGAGGAGTCGAATAGACCGAAGCCAGTAATCCGTTCAGAGAGTGAGCGCTGCCGTTGGTTCATAAAGGGCTCATCTGCCACCACCGTATTTCTTAGACCCTGACTTAGTCTCGGAAATGCTTACCAGTCTGAGCTCCAAATATATCGTAGTAGCCCGGATAAAAACACATCTGTTCAGGGATATTCATTCATTTTCAAGGAAAATATTGCAGAAGTCATATGATAGCTAGTTACCTTGTCGAAGACCCTTTTTGATATCAAAAGATTCAATGACGCTGTTTCCGACTTTAATAATGCAGCTGGAGCTCTCCATCGACAACTTGCGAAGTCGAATGAGTTTAGCAAAAATTCATGATGCACTACACCGTTGTAATCCATGGAAACCGTGAGCATTGCCTCCTTTTTTGACTGAAAAGGATGTGTCTTTTGGGTCTCGGCTCATTTGGTGAACGCCATTCACTTGCCTGATGTCTGGATTGCATGTCGTACTCATAAGCCCACGTCTCGTCTCCAGTAATGATCCTTTTGATGAATGTGGGATCGGATTCAGCCTCGCAAATCATATCTTTTGCGATGTCAGCACGGTCTCGTTTTTGCATGAAATTGAGGTCTTTTGGCACCAACTTTGCTGCTACACGACGGAAACCCAAATCATTAACCAAAATGTCTTGGACGGATCCAAAGGCAATGTTCAAGTCCTTCGCTATCTCTCTGATGGTCAATTTGCGGTTATTGACCAACATTTTTTTTACTTCATGAATGTTTTCGTCGGTTTTCGACGTCGATGGTCTGCCACTGCTTTCATCATCTTCGATTGTCTCACGACCACTTTTGAACCGCTCGTGCCACTGGTAGACGATCATTTTCTTTAGAGAATCGTTGCCGAAACACTTTTCCAAAATTTCCAACGTTCGCGCACCATTAAATCCGTTTTTTACGCAAAATTTAATACGAGTTCGTTGTAGCAAATTTAAATTCATTTCTAAAATTGTAAAAAATCGCCACACACACAGAGATAGATGTACTCTTGGCTACGTAACTTTTGCAAATGTCAAGCTATGAAGCTAAGATTTAGGGGATATATCAACAACAGATGTACCAACTTAACAAAAAAAAAGAACTCAAATCGAAACAATGGGTGCGCCACACGGTTATTCCGGAAACTTTTTGATCAAGGTGGTATAGCTCATCTCTATAGATGCTTTAAAATGCAACCATAAAATTGATATAAAGACGATGAGTACTGGTTTGGTTTTCTTGGGTCGTTCGTGGAATAACCAGGTCTAAAACTGCACTGATATAGAACTCTCAGGTTTCTAACGATCGGTTTAAGACGTTAATATGATGCGGCGGCAAGGACCTCAATTTTAATTTTCAAAGAATTATGCAGTAGTTGACACAGTTCAGTGGTTTTTTTTCTTCACAAATAGACAGACAATACTCAGAATCCATTCAGCAGACATAAGTTCCCAAATTGTTCACATGAACGCCTTATGAAATCCCTTCATACAGCTATTAAAGTTCAGCGCTCAAAATTTCGTAGTCAGTTCTGTGTTTAAACTCAGCTGTCTTCACTTTGTTACGGTGAGATAGATGAATCTTTTCATAGCTTTGAATAGGGTTTCTTGCCTGACAGCGCTATTTTCATTGTCTTTGCCGTTTAAAAGTCTGAGTTCCTTGGTGGCAAACGACGTGTATAGACGTTGTGCTCTCGAAAATTGTCTTTGACTAGTGTTACTTGAAAAGTTTAACAACCGAATTACTCTTCGGGGCTCAACTTCCAGAATATGCGGACAGTTATATTGCCGAGCTAGCTGCAATTTACAAAGCCATTTCTGTTGCCCAACGTTCCTTAATCCTAACGGACAACAACAATAAATGTCCATCTCTTGAAATTATAAGGAACTGCTTGTACCACCACAGAAACATTATATTAGCTTGGATATCAGGGCACTGCGGAATTAAAGGTAATTATGCTGCTGACTCTGCAGCAAAAAACGCCTTTCGCTACCCTCTTATCGTTGAGTATCCTAAATTACACCACTTTCTGCGAAAAACTTTTGCTCATCTTCAAAAAAGAGAGTTTACAGAAAACTGGCGAAATTCAGATACTTTTCTTCGACAACATCAACCCGCCATCACCCGTATCCCGTATAATCTATCCTTAAGTAGAGAAGATTGCATAAAAATATTAAGAGTCAGAGTTGGAAAAACCCTGTTTACAAGCAAACACTTTTATACTCATGAGGCTCCAGAGGAATGCTCCAATTGTGGAATAACTCTTACAATTTGGCATATTTTGGTGGAGTGTCCTGTTTCTCGACAAATAGATGCATTAGCAGACAATGTAGCTGAGATTCTCGCCAGCAAACTAAATCCATCAAGTGCTAACACTATCCGTCGAATCAAAGTCGCCTTATCTGCGCACCAGAAGTTTGAAGAGATTTAACTCAGTTTATTTTGCCATCATAACTTTAATTTATTTTCTATAACTTGCTTTGTAATGTATATAACTAAGTTTATGTAAATAGTCTCTTAAATTTTTGTAAAGTTATAAAACGGCATCACATGGTTTGGCTACCCTGATGCCTTAAATAAGTAATTTATAAATTTATTTTGTAAATTATTTCAATAAATAAATAAATAAAATAAAAGTCCGAGGAACGAATTTTTAGGATGACTGCGCCTCAAGTTCTATGTTTTCTTGTTCGTCTTTGCAGGCCTCGGTTCGAGTACTTTGCTACGTTCTGGTAAAATTTCCAAATCTAATTCCTACACTCGCAATGGTGGATCCCTTCAATTTCGCGCTGATAGTAGCTCTCAATTAGGCTCTCGCCCTCGCATGAAGTAGCACAACGTACTCCTGCTGATTAGGTGCAGTATGCGACAGCATTCATCGTTATTGGAATTTATCCAGACAATTTTTTAGTTAGACTTAGGTTAGGGAATTTGATTTAGGCTGCTAACTATTGCTTTGTATAGTAGCTTTATGGGCTAAATGATTAGTAATCTCACATTTGCTTCGCTCCAGCTCTTTAGAAATCTGTAAAGCCATTTCTGGACCTGAGAACATACGTTCTTATAAAGCTTTCTATTAACATGTGTTGTTTGTAAATGTTTACAAGTGCTCTATTTCAATTACTACAATTTCTTTCAAACTATCATTGGCTCAGACTAATTATTCCTTCACTTTTCGAAAACGAATTTATTTATTACTTTCATGACTATTAAAAGTTTAATTTAAACAGCCACCGACATGGATAGTCTCTGGAAGTACCATCTTGCGACTAAGCATAATTATAAAAGTTGTTAGTTCGGTGCCTTTTGCAACACCTTCCAGCATTTAGACTACAATAACAGCAAGCAGACACAAGTTTTGCATTTCTTTTCTACCCAATCGAGCAGGCAACACAAACACAGGTGTTTACAAACAATAAACAATCTTACAACCTGATCTTTCGGTCGGTGCGGCGATGCTTCTCTGTATGTACTCAACTTGTTTTACTGCAAAGACGATTCTTCCCTGTAGGTAAACCATGAAAGGATTAGCCCGTCAACCATAAAAAAGGTTTACACCACTGTAAAAAGTCGGCAACCATCAACGCAACTTTACGGATAAGTGACTCTATTCGCCATCTGGTATCGTTTACTCCTCAACTGTATCTACTCATATAATCCGATTTTATTTCCATTTCCTTACGCTCGTTTCCCTTTGTCTTTGCAGGCACTTTCACCCGACGACTTTCGGACCGTAATGAAAACAGTCGAGAATGCCATACTCTCAACGGATTTAGCCATGTATTTTAAAAAGCGAAACAGTTTCCTGGAATTAGTCGAAAACGGCGAATTTGACTGGCAGAGTGAGGAGAAGAAAGAACGTAAGTACTTGCAAGGAAGGACTCTTATGAGTACTAGTATTATCCAACATCGTAAACTGGGTATGTGAGATTTATTGACACCTCGCAGCATGACGCAGCTTTGATGGACATATTGCAATTATGATGATTTACGAATCATATTTCCGATTGATAGCTGTCAAATGAATTGAAGCAGTCAACATCTGCCGCCAAAGCTGAACCTGATGGTGGGGCAATGACTGAGCAATGATGGAGTGCAGGGCAATAACACAAATTCAAAAAGTTTTATACGCCTTCCAAAAGCAGATCCTTTGGTGTGCTTACCAATAAAGAAGAGAATAGCTTGATTGCTCAATTATATGCACCGAAACGCGTTCAGCTATCGTGAATGGCTTATCATTATTTAAACACTGTGTGTACTGCAGACTTTTCAATTATTTTTAAATGGCGGGATCAATTAAATTCGTCGTTTGTTGCACACTTCTTTCGTCTTTTTTTTTTATTGCACACGAGTACCTTCATATGTACGTTCATGTATGATGACTGATTCGTTTTGTTTCTTTTTTTTGTTGCAGTGCTTTGCGGAATGATGATGACAGCCTGTGATGTGAGTGCCATTGCAAAGCCCTGGGAAGTCCAGCATAGGGTGGCGAAACTGGTTGCCGATGAGTTCTTCGATCAAGGGGATTTGGAAAAATTGCAATTAAATACCCAACCGGTCGCGATGATGGACAGGTAAATAGTGTTTTTTTTTCATTCATTATTTTGATAACGAGTATCTGATGCAAAATATTGATTGCAATTTAAAAATATTGCTGTAAAGAATATTATTGCTTGTAATTTCATATGACATTGCATTTTGGGAGACGGTCCGTTTATTGATTGCACTGCTAAATCAGTTCTCATTGCAAATTTCATTTTAATTTTCCTTGACTGTAACGAGGATATACGAGTACAGGTTGTAAAATAAGTAATGTGAGTTTTATTCGAGGTTTTCGAATTGCCATAAAATCCACGAAACCAATTATATTCTGAAACCCCCAATTAGTATCTCGGATATATAACTCATTCAGTGTGCAAATTTCGTTGGCTTTTAAATTGAAATTTGAGATATATATAACAAAACAGCATATTTGGCATACATATTTCATAGGTTTTGTTCCGAATACCTAGAATGGAAGTGAAGCTAGTGGAGAAATCCAAAACATATATAGGGAGGTTGGTCTCAGCAAAACCAAGTGTCGGCGTTAATTTTCAAAGCTTAGAAATGACAATTTTGACCTAAATGATGACCCTGTTTCGGGTAGACCAGAAGAACAAGATGACGAGCTCCTGAAGTTCAACGTTCAGAGAAATTTCACCGATATGGTAAACAGCTCACAGTCCGCCTCAACGCAAGCCATATGACCATCCGTAGATACCTAAAAAAAATATGGGAGACTTATCAAGTTGGAAAATGGGTACCACAGCACCTTCCGAAAAATAATCTTGAGCAAAGAATCGAGCTTGCGCCGCACTTCCGTCGCGTCAGAATCAAGAGACGTTCTTGAAGCGTTCGTCACCGCAAATGGTTAAGTCCTGAACACAGACCAGCACAACATCCCAGAGATGAACTTCTTCTGCTAAAGATGTTACTGTCTCTATAATGACGAGGGAATACTCTATTTTGCACTGTTTTTCGTAACCACACTATCACCGCAGGGGGTTTTCCAGTCCTTCAGGATTAATAACATAGTTACAGAAGCTCAATTGGGATTTTGTGAAGTCTGTAAAAACTTCCTTAATGGAAAAAGTTCTAGATTTCTGGATAATATCCTGGAGGTTCTTTGTGATGTCATTAAAAATTTGTCCGAGAGAAGGTTTATGTCTAAGGGTGGGAATCTGTTTGTTTATTTTTAAAAGAAGTAAACCTTCCGACTAAGTATGGAATATTATTTTATTCAAATTACTGCGTCAGCTGACTTGACAGTAGACCATCCTGTCTGTTTCGGCCCCTATTTCATAGATAACTTGAGTTTTAGTTGTGGAACACTTGAAATGTCCCTGGATTGTTGCATAGCATCGATCTTCAATGGCAACTTACAAAAAACAATCCAACGGCGTCATTGATTGATTCATCACACAATTATTGAAATTAGTGTGCTTTAAATCGATTGTTGGAGGGCTTGTGTGGTACGTGGTCCTATTTTGCTGGAACCATAGCTCGCCCAAGTTCAAAATCTATTGTCATGCCTCCGTAGCACACTCTATTGACTGTAACGTTTGTTCACTTCTCGTCTTGGATGCAAAATGGGCCAGTTATACAGCCAACAGTCACACGTTCAGGATGCATTGACTTCTCTATGACTACTTGTGAATTACCCGAGCCCCAACTAAGGCAATTTTAATTGTTTACGTAGACGCCGAGATGGAATTTTGGCTCATCTGAAAAGATGATTTCTGCTCTAAAGCTCTAAAACCCAAAGCCCAAGCAGAGAAGTGATAACGAATCAATTGGACCTCGTTACCGGATTACCCGATAAAGTCAAAATTCTTCTCATGCTATTGCGGCCGATGTTCAGTTGCTGAGATCTATGGATGGAGAAATATGTGTGTTCTGCTATCAAACTTGCGTACACCAACTCCAGTTGGGGCATTATTTCGACCGAAATTTCTTATAAAACTCGGTCTGTTTCGGCAACACAGCATCCACTTTGAAAATAACTTTACAATACTTCCCAACTTTGTTCAAGCGTAAATCGATCCATTTCGTACCTTGAAAATACAACATAATACTGAGTTCTTTCAATTTTTTTAGTGCATAAAAGCTGTCACTATCAAAAGAACCTATGAAGTAACAACCATATGTATCTGTTGTTCGTTATCTATTTCCCAATCAATTATAATGGCACACACCTTGATATTGAGCAATATAAAGTGTATTTTTCTAAGAGCTTGAGAAATTTAAATAACAATACAAGACAGAAATATTATTGGAATCCATTTCTTTATTATTATAGTCTGGTAGATAATTTCATGGCATTTTAAATATGATTTCCGACATATGAATTACATGCTCCATTCGATCAGTCTAATTTTTCACTACTTTTTTCAATTATTCTGGCCGTATGGCGTCAATGGTGGCTTAAATATTGGCTTCCAATACTTCAAAAGTTACTGGTTTGTTGGCATAAACCAATGACTTAACATAGCTCCATAAAAAGTAATCGAGAGGCGTTAAGTCGCACGAACGAGGGGGCAATTTAACAGGGCCACTTCTGGAGATAGAATTGACACCAAATTGATTTTGAAATAAATTGATGGTAAAGCGTGCTGTATGGCAACCTAATGTCCTCGATGTTTACTTGTTTAATTTTTGAAAACAAAAAATCAGTTAGAATAGCTCGATAGCGCTCGCCATTCACCGTTACGGCAGCATCTTCCTTATTTCGAAAGAATTCTCATCTTCGGCCAGTTTCAAATTAGCCCAATCAGCAAAAATGCGACGTGAACGATGTTCATTTGGATTTAATTCTTGCACGAGCTGTATTTTATAGACACGTAAGCCAAGACCCTTCCGTAAAATTTTCTACGTAGCCGAAGAACAAGTTGAGAAAGGCGACGAATCGACATTTCGGCGTCTTCTTCAACACTTCGCGCTGCAGCAGCAATATTCTCTTCGCTACGCACATTTCTTTGTCTTGTTGATGATGTTTTCAATCGAGAAAAGTAAAATTAGTGCGAAAACGATCAATAACTGCACGAATTGCTTGCTCACTAGACCGATTATGTTGACCGTGACATTGACGAAATGCTCTATGAACTTCACGAACAGAGTTATTTTTTTCAAAGTAAATTTCCACAATTTGGAAGCATTGTTCTGGCATTAAATGATTTATTATGAATTGCCAAACCTTACTGAACAGAAATGTCAACACAGTTTGACATTGACAGCTATCAAACCATAGACAACAACCATCGAAACTTCTCATGCAACTAAAAACACACCTTTACATTCGTATTTTACTCGTACATTCGTATTGAGAAAGTATAAATCCAAATGGCAAAAGGTAAAATTGCATTGTAAACAAAGAAATTCATAATGAGAATCAATAAATGCATGACAACTCGCTGAAAAACTGTTTCATGCAATCCCAAAATGTCTTCGTTTCTTCCTATTAATAGTGGTGTTTCTATACTCCAAAAAAATGTTCTGCTTCAGCTGCATGAAGGCTTACCATAGTACGATATGAAGCTCTAGACATACTGATGCCATGATTTTGATATTATGGACTGTACTCTCAAAGCCATCTTCCATATAAAAATAACAATGACATCAGAACTGTTGATATGAAAATATGAGAGCAAATTGGACGTGCTATGCGTAATTCTGACGAAGGAGGCAAAGTATGCATATGTACGAGTATATTGCAATATCCGACACGGGTATTACTTTCAGGCTGAATCAAGCAGTGACCTGATAAATATCCAAGACTTCGGCTTGATATGTATTACAAGGGTCTTTAAAGAAGACCACTGTATCAACGCCTTTGGCTGGCTTTAAACGGTTAATAAATATGGAAATTGACTTCTTTTTTTTCTATCCTTTTATTTCTGCAATTAGGTGTTAAAAGTCAACGATAAAGTCACCATCGGATAATTAAGGCGGCGAGCCAGGGTGAGTTGACTTGCTAGGGCGCAAAGCTGTCTGCTACTTGTAATTTTCCTGACGGCTTGATAGAAGCCCGTTTTTCTAGAGAGCTCAATTAAATGGCTGTACAATAAGTGAGAACTGATCATGATTGTTGGGACACGTGCGTGATTTTGGGTTGTAGGCCTTAAGTCAAATGTCTCCCGGCACAAATAGAGGGCAATTAGAAATTTGTTTGTTTCGCTCTGTAACATTTTCTTTATGCCAAAGACATACATACATTCTGTTTACTTCATTGATCGTCGGACTGATTTTTGGAATTTTCACCTCAATTCAAGGTTCCACAACAACGTCCCAAAATCCGATGATTTTTTCTGAATATAATTGTTATATCTCATCTGAAAGAAATTGTTAGCATTCTTGGACAATTGCATTTCTATTGTTAACTTATAAGTTTCGTTCGACTCTGGTTGAGTTGTTTACCAGACCGGCTTGTGTAGTAGTTGGCGCGCTTACCTTCTGCATTAAACCAATACCACTTTCCATTTACATTGTTATATATCTATGCTCACAAGTTGACCTTGCAACGGATAGATATTCTCTCAGTTATCCTGCTTATTCAATCTTCCATTGGTTCTGTATGCGCAGAATATTTTAAGTCATGGTCTTATGTGCATAATTTTTCTATCTCCACACTTGATGTTTTAGTTCTCCACTTTCAGACCTGTTGAGCAAACTAATGTCGCCAGATTTGCTCGTGATATTGCAGAATTACATCACTCTATGGTTTTGGCAACTGCTTTAACCGAAAAGTCGTCACCATATCTGATGCAATTTTCTTACACTTCCCATCGGGCTACGTTCTGAGTCTTTTATCAGCCTGACAAGGTAAGCAGGGTTCTGCAACCGACTTTTCGTTTTTAACAATTCTTCTAAATCTACTTAAATACTGACAGCACCCCATTCCTTGTTATCTAGGCAAATTAGCTTTTGTGCCTTTAATTACAAGCACGCTGTATTAGTAATAAAGAAATACCTCATTTTTGGTTTAATGACGAACGAATCGCAAAAAGCTTGGTTGAGACAAACAGTAAACTGTGCTGCCGTAAAACTGAGGTTGACGCATTTCACAAACTCTATAGTAATAGGGATGCATCGATTTTCCCAAAAACTTTCTTAAAATCTCTATTTAACAACTTTGGTAAAGGAAATAAAATTGGCCATGCGTAACTACTTTAAGGCATTCTCATTTTGAATTCGAAATGGCATGTTGTGTTTCGAGCTTGAAGCGAAAAATTTTGTTTGACACTGACAAATATAATTATTACTTATGTATGTCCATCACGTAATTCTTAAAATTTTAATTACTCAGCTTTCCACACTCCAAGGGGTTGAAAAAAATGAAAAAAAAAAAAATTAATAAACAACCCTCTGTCCATAATAATCCTTAAAGAGATTTCATCCTACCATAGCTATATGATGTTTTATTTTTTATGTTCATACAGAGAACGTAAGGATGAGTTGCCAAAAATGCAAGTCGGTTTTATTGATGTCATTTGTCTACCTTTGTATCGAGTGCTATGTGACACATTTCCATGGATAACACCATTGTACGAGGGCACTCTGGAAAACCGACGTAACTGGCAGGACCTGGCAGAAAAAGTCGAGATGGGTTTAACATGGATCGATCACGATACCATTGACAAGCCAGTCGAAGAATTCGCAGGTACGTAACAAAAAGACAAAAAAAAAAAAAAAAAACTTTTCATTTCGCTGTGACATTTTGGCACGTGACAACGTCACAGCACAAATTAATTGAAAAAAACTTTTACACTAATTGCTGTGCACCACCATGAAGGTGCCAAGATTAATTAAAAATGGTTTTTGACGTGTTTTGTGTGTTTTGTTTTTTAATCCTCAGCTTGCAAAGAAGAGGAAATCAAGGATATTGAATTTACGGTGACCACTTTAAACTGTCAACACGCCAGCGGTGGTGAGTCAAATGATACATCAACACCTGAACACCGTGCATCACGATTTAGTAGCATGAAAAAGTCTGGGGCCATTGGCAAAGTGGTGCGCTCTAAATTAAGTAAGACACTCTACAACAGCATGGATGGTGTTAAACCAAAAACGCCTCTTAAACCACTTTTAGATGCTCATCCCCTAGAAGCAACCAAAGAATCAAAGGTGTCACCTCAAGAAACAACTGAATTGGATAAGAGTCCAACTAGTCCACAATCGTCAGCTCAGCTGCCGGATAAGTTGAAGAAGCGTTCCAAGTTATGTGCGCTTTTGTGACGAAAACCATCCAATTAGAATTTGAAAAACCCTTCCTCGGAGGCATCTAACTGATGGTTAATCGCCTTGAGGAGGGTTTTTTCAAGTTCTAATTGACAGTGTTCTTTTGTTTTATTTTGTCTTTTGTTTTTTAAATGTGATGAAATACAGTGTGGACTATGTAGTACGAATAGAAGGTGAATGTTCTTCAAAGGCAACAGGTACCTACAATACAATTGGTTTTGTCATTTTTTTTAAAAATTCTTTTTAATTATTTTTCTCCCAAAACTATTGTCTTTGAAGGTTAGTGATTGATTTGATTGATGACCTTTAATAATTATTTATCTATAAACAAAGTAAGAGTAATTCAGTTTCCGTCCTTATTCGAGTAACTTTTCCATGATTTTAGTGTATGTGCCTGTTGATATGTGCGTATCGTTTAAAGAAAGCAAAAGCAAACTCTTTTCAAAAGTGCAAAGCAGATGTTATGTACATATATTTGGATATTCGAACAGTGATATGGTTTGAAATGTGTATTCGATTCCTTAAGCCTTAAGGAAGAATTTAAATTAAAAAAAAAAAAATTAAATAAAATAAAAGCTGCTAGATTATGTAGATTTGTTGTTTTAAGAAAGAGCGATTTCATTTATGCTTGGCACGGTGAAGCTTCAAATTTGTCAAATACTATGATTAATTGTTGATGAGCAAAATGTTTCAGTTACCTACCGAACAAGCTAAAATAAAAAAAAAAATAAAAAACATTTTTTAAATAAAATAGTGTTAATACAACGACTTTGTTCTATGGTCGTGGTCATTTCTCCGTCAATTATTTAAAAAGCTTTACTATCCAGCCAGCTACTTTTCTTGTGCAATTCTGTATATCTGAGATTATGAGAGATTTTTATAAATAAAATTAACCTGTTGTTTCTGTATTTCTGATGAAATTCAGTTATTTCGGATCCATCTATTGTAAATTTACTCCACAAAGAATACCTTTGCCACATGTTTTGTTTTCGGTTTAAGTTATCTTCTTCGCAATTCATCCTAGGTCTTTTCGACCTATCTTCAACTACATACTATGTGACACATAATTATCATAGGGTAATCCTCATTGGGGAAGTGGAACCCATTTCATGCCGTACAGATACTTCAAAATATGAAAAATACTTTACGGTATGTCGTGCTACTGCCTAGATTCTTTTAATATACGATTTTACCAGATTACTCTTCGAATGAAACTATCATTCGATTGAATTGATCATATGATTAGCAGAATAAAAGACTTTTGTTCGTAACTTTTTTATTTGTGCTTATAATTCAACGAAATTCTTAACGAAAAAATGAAATAATATTGTAATAATGAGAACCAAATTCATCTTTTAACATAATTTAATACAACAAAAGTAAAAATAGGGCATTTGATCAATTTGTTGACTTCGCGAAACTGTTCCTTCTTAATACTTCGTATGGCCTCCTTTTGCTTTGAGCACCACTTTTATTCTTCCCGGCATGAATTCTGTTAACTTTTTATATTGATTTGCGGTGATATTTTGCCAAGCAGTTTGAGTGGATTACTATAATTCATGCAAATCCGGGGAATCTCCAGGCAAATAGCACGCTTAACCTCAATCCAAAGATGTTCAATCGGATTGAGGTCTGGAGACTGTGGTGGCCAATCAAGTTTTTGAAATTGCTAATTTTGCAGCCACGCTTTGGTAATTTTGACTGTGTATTTCGTATCATTATCTTGCTGAAAAATAATTTCCGACACACTTTATGCCACTTTTCCAAACTTGTAAGGAGTCCGTCTTCCAGAATGGTGATGTATTGAGTGGCATTCGTGCGACCTACCACTGTAATGTATTCACTAACCCCTTCCATGCACATGCATCCCCAAATCATACGATTTCCTCCTCCAAATTTTAATGTTGGTTGATATGGCGATCGCTGATTGGCTCACCTGGCTTTTTCAAGATCCATTGGCGACCATCGGACCCAATATGATTTATTTTTATTTAATCCGACAAAATTACGCTTGCCCAGCAATTAACGCAATAATCCTTATATTTTTGGGCAAATTGGGGCTTTTTAATTGAAGCGCGTACATGAAAACCGTTTCTGTGTAAAATTTTTCGTACACCCTCAGTTGTTACATTAATCCAATCTTTTTTGTATAATGCCTTATTAATCTGGATCACATTTTCATATATGTACTCCATATTTAATCTGCCGCACAATGCGTCTTTGTATATTTTGAGTTTAAAATTGGTTTCCTTCCAGACTTATTCTTTTCAGCGTCAGGCTTTAAATTTTTGCGTATTTTGGGTACAACTTCCACTGAAAATCGAAGTTTTGGATTTACCTTATGTAGGATTCTCATTTTAATACTTTTTAAATATTTTTATTTTTATTAAAAAAAACCCAGAGAAAACTCCACATTTGGCCAATTTTGTACTCACAATATGCAACTTCGACAGTGTCGACAAATTGATCATATGCGCTGCCCAAGAACTTTTAAAAATTCTCACAAAATAACAGTGCATTTTCGTTTGCTTTTGCTGTGCTGATTCATAATCACTCCATTTATTTTGAGTGAAAATTTAGTTGCTCTAACTGTTAAACTTGAAGAGTTACTATACAACTAAAAATTATATTTTGCTCTGATCATGTGATCAAAAAGTTGAGTCACTGTTTGGTTTGGACTCATTTTTAGCTGATCTATAGCTTTAAAGTGACTGTGACGTTTACACGTACATGTATTCCATCTACATAGGAGTAAAAGCTTTCAAATAAGTTGTTTCATTTTGATTAACCAAGAACACAGGAATCTTTTTATGAAATTAGATTCGATATTTATTTTATTCGACAGAACAGAGTTACTTCCACGATCTCTGTTACCAATCCAGACGGTTCTAATAAAATTGTTCATCACATTTTCGCGCAATTGTGGCCTTCAATTCACTGAAGAGTGTTAGCATAAGCCTTCTCTTATGACGCCGTACTACTGTCTTGTTGGAAATGCTAATCGTTCAAATGCATACCTTCAGGTTTTGGCAATAATAATTCATTTATCATGTTTCCATAGTAAAAGCCATTCAAGGTGATAGCCTCAACTGCTTTAAGTGCGGTCTAGTTATATAAAATTCAACAAATACTAATGCGCAATGGATAGATAAGCTTGTACATAGCCATTCACGGATATTCTAAGCCCCAAAAACTCAATTCTGCTTGTCTACACACCCTTTAAGCTGAAAATATGCCTCATTGCTTAAAATTTCAGCGAATTCCTTGATCGGTTTCATACATTCTTGAAACTCAATTGGAACTATGGCCACGTCATTGATGGTCAGCATGATCAATTGAACCTTGTAGACTCAATGACTTTATTGTTGTTTCTTGCTGGGATTTTCGTCCAACTTCGTTCTGCCGCAACAATATTCCTAGGTGTTAGGCGCGTTATCGGTACTTCACTGTACTAAGAGGCTTTGGTCCTTTTCATTTGGTGCGCAGAACTTAAGGCAAGCCATTTCCCTGTGTAAAAATCGAATGCTTTTTGGGTTGAAATGTTACTATCCATTGCAACTAACTGATGTGGACTTTTCTCACCAAATCGAACTTGCGATTATAGCTTCTCCTAACTTACACTGATACTCTGATGGAGAAAATTAATCGCAGACTTCCGATAGCATATTGATCACAGCTTTTGTGCTTATGATTCTACATTGGTTTCCCGATCAACAATCACCAGAGATGATGCCGTGCGAAAAAATAAAAACGTTCAACATTTGATCAAGCAATCTTTAGTTGAGGGAAAGATGTTAAAAGCAAAAAGTGGTCAAGCGGTCAAAATTATATCTTTTGCGGATGGTTTCTTATTCTACCTTTAAGTGTATGTATTTAAGGAATCCCATTTAACAGCTTCTACTCTTAGGGTCGTGAATTTCTGATTTGTTAAAAGATATATCAAACCTGTCTTGTATAGGAACATTCAACAACTGGTCTTACTTCATGAGTACAAAGGAACTAGCATATGATGAATTCAAATGTGGAGCTGTTTTACAGATAATCAAATGATGATTGAAATTTGTGATTATATTTTGGCACATTTCTTGTGCAATCAGACGGATACAGGGTCAAATATTCGATCCTTTAATTTTAATAAAGATGAAGATCTGTGGCCCCAAATTTTTCAGAAGTATTCACTTTATGTGGAGGCTTCTTGGTTCTTAAAAGAGTGTGCCATACATACCATATTATTTGGGCTCCTAACGACAATTTCACGTAAAGTACAAAGTGTTAATACTGGTTTTTACTGTTATCAAACATCTAGTTGGTGCATACGACCTTATGGTTGAAATTGTATTAAATCACTTGTCAATATATGGCATTAGTCAAACCTGTAGATCGCCACAACAACAATTTTAAGTCTCATTCACTGAAATTAGTTCTGGGATTCCTTACATGATACTCGTATAAATCTTCAGAGTCTGATTCTATAAAAAAGAGTATTAAAATCGTTAATAGTCAGACTTAACCTAAGAGGTCCTTTATGTCAGCGTTGTGGAATACTAGAAGCTTAGTCGTTTAAGTTTGATTTAGATGATCTAAAAGTAAGGCATGTAGCCCATGGGATAGTCAAAGGTGAGAATAATGATTTGATTGAGGATAGTTTGTCAAATACCTTACTGAAATCACTCCATAATTGTTAGTGTTCTTGTGGGAATAGATGGACTTGGATGAATATAGTGTCGTAAACGACGCTCTCAAAGAACTTTGGTACTCATAATAGTTTATGTTAGCATTAGGTCCATAGGTTTGTTTACCTTTGTTAAAGGTTTCCCTATAGATACAAGCAATAGAACAGAACATTACATTTACAATTTGTAAAAAATAATTATTTAAAAACATATTTTTTGGACACAACAACGGATTTTATGGAGTTGTCTGCCTGAATATGGTTGATTGTGGAGACTTCAGTTTTGTGTATTTAAAATGGCTTTACTTTGAAGTTTTTGATTGTCAACATACTTACCGTTAACGCGCCATTTAAGGTAATTCGTCGCCGCCATTAGACTCCTTTGCTTCCGATAATACAGCTTACGACAATACAGCTTAGATAGCGTCGTCAATAAATTATTACCCTTTTAGGACGAACTTTTTTATATACCTTCTTATATATATGAATGCATCTATCGTAAGCTTGACCCTGTTAACTGACTCAAGCTTTTCAATTGCAGAGACATATCTACACTTAGCGCATTGCTCTATTGCAATGTCCACAGAAAGCTGTTCAAATATCGATTCCCAGCCTGTATCTAATTCTTTAACTTATTAAATAAATGCAGATATCTATGACCTCGAGTCATATAACATATAGCTCGTGCAACCCAGTCATGAAGTTGAATAAACTAGCAAACAAGTACTCATAGTGCCATATAGTGATTGAATAACAAACTTAGATTCTTTATGTCATGTAGAGTCCGTATGTTATATTCCGCGCTGACCTTAACTTAGAAGTTAAGTTATTCCAGAGCTAAGAATCAAAAACATCAAAATACCATTTCTCCTAAAGCATGCCAACCGCTTTATATAAGGGCCCAAACATAGGCGTACCCCACAACCAGCTAACTAGCGGAATTTCGTTTGGTAAATTCAATGTTTTGTGCATTGCACCACTGGGATTGGTCGGAAAATCATTTGATGTGGATAACTGGAATCCACTTTCTAATCATCTTGATTATTATTTAAGTCTTACAACTAGGTTCATGTCACTATTGGTACAATTTTCATTGTACCGTCTTCTCCACACTCCGCTAACCGACCGCTTGGACCGACAATTAAAATAACAATCTTCGCTTAAAGTAGCCATGAGAAATTTCATCTACCCTAGACAATGCCCATGCATCTGTGCGAGACAATAAAACGTGCATAATGAAGATCTTGTACACATATAGAACCTTCCTACCTGCTTTCCTTTGCTCTGCCTAAATAGGCGTCAGTTGGACTTTTTGTCTGATAGTTGATGCATGTTATGTTGTGCTTTCACTGACCAGTGCACTCCCTTTAACTGATTTTTCCTCTTTACTCTCATATGTCTTATAAAGTGACCTCTAATTTCTACTGATTATGCTAATGTTGTCTGGATATGCGAGCAGTTAAAATACGAGTACTTGGAATCATCGAGATCTTAAAAACATTTTTTTGTTAGCAACGGACACGCATAGCTGAGATTCCATTCCTCGACCATGCGCTCTATCCCGATTGATTAGTCATTCTTCCTTGATAGCTATGCGGAATTTTTCGAGGGATCTTGTGATATTCGGAATAGTGTATTCTTCCATTTATTGTAATGCGAACAATTCCGATCTTCTTGTTTTTTCATTAGACTGACCCGGATGCCAGTTTATGGAAAAACGATGATTTGATATTTTTCTGTTCTGGATATAATTTCGTCTTGAATGTACTTTCAAATGACTGCCAAACTAATTTTTTTCGATTAATTAAAGTACGACTTTCGCAGTGAACTTGACTTTGCCATTCTCTTTAATAGTTGATAGAAACCTTTGTTTGGTAATCAGGACCCTATCTACGAGTATTCAGATTCTTCAAATTCCATGTATACCTATATACAAGGATATCGAGATTTTTTCAAGTTTGATTAGGTGGTTTATAGTAAAGTCAGAGACTTTGCTGTATTTATTAGAAGGGCTCTTCTTCCCAATAAGCTAATGAGACCTAACGCAAGGTCTAAAAGATAAATTCTGCCATTTTTCATGCGGTATCTACATATCTTATGCTATCAGTTTTCGTTCATGGTTACAGACGGAAACGTGCTTGTGTTTTTTGATAGGTGTTATCATTTCACCTGGTTTGCTACTTAAACGAATGTTAAAGCTCAGCCAGACAAAAAAGCGCAGTCCCGATTTTTCAATTGCATGACTAAGTCAGACTTTATACACTCTCACCGTTGGATTTCCTAGGGTATAGATGCCCAAAAGTTACAGCAAGTAGATATTATTATTTAGCATAAAGAGCTCTCTTTGGCTTTTGTTTTGACAGCCAAAATAAGAGTCATAAACAGCGTTAAACTAGCTCTAGAAGATCTCGATCACATTCGATCTATATTTCAACTTCTGTCCAAAACACGTTATGGTATCTTGTTGGCAAACTTCTGTTGAAGGATCTGAGTTGCATAAGAATTTTTCCTGACATAAATTACCCTTGGATTACTCAAACACTGATTTAGTATGTTAAATAAAAAAAAATGTACTCGTAATTCTCCTTCTGCACTATAATACTCTTTCGTTTCGTAAATATTTTTAAGCAATTTATTAACTTAAAATCTTTCTCAAACCATGCTCTGTGCAGTTTTTACCACTTTACGTAAACCAAAACACTTTAACGAGCAAAACCAAAATAATCAAACTTGGCTAAACTACCTACTATATATAAATCAAAAGCAATTTCTTATAAAATTAAATGTGTACAATTATTAACAAGAAAGTTAAAAAGTAAAAAAATATTAGATAAAACCCCAAAGACGTAGTAAAACCAAAACTCATAATTGTAATAGTAGTAAATACTTTATTATACTCTGTAAGTGAATGTCAAAAAATGTGATCTATTTAAGGTCGAGTAGGATTTCTGTGAGTCCCCTAAGTACCACAGATTTCCACAAATATAAAATAAAAATTTTATAAACTACACAATACACTTACACACAAAATAATTAATAACAAAACAAAACAACAACTTGTACAATAAAAAGTAAGCTAATTTAAGAGAGAGACAAATAAATCCTCTTGCAGTACCTACCTACTACACTATATGAAAATGTATCTAAGTCATAAATTACAAAAAAATATAAATAATAAATAAAATAACTTTTAAATAGAAGCTAAGTAAAAAAAATAAAAAAATAAAACAAAAACAAAACTTATACAAAGTGTAATAAATAATAAATCTAACAGCTATTAATTTTTGATCTTGTCAAGGCTTAACTAGGCTAAAGTATAATATATCAAAAATTTTATTAAAAACAACAAAAATACTTAACTCTTATAAAATGGTACTTATTTTGGAGACGAATGCAATTGTTATATTCATACAATCAAATCTTTATACCCGATTCTATGAGATACAAAGCAAAATATATTTTCAATTAGAAATTCTATAGCAATAATTTGTAACACTTGAAACACTTCATTATATAACGACGAGTATGATAGAAAGACAAAGCAACAATGTGGTTACGTATATTTACATTTATATTAAACAGAAAAAAAAAAAAAAACTTAAACTTAAACTTAAACTTAAACTCTAGTGCAATTTGTTAGTAGGCTTGATCTAACCTTAAAAAAAAACAAAAACTATTCTCCTATTTTGTATGATTAATAAAAGAAGAAAAATTAAAACAAAAAACAAAAAAAAAAACACTTTAATATGTTTGTGATTACTACTACTCTTTTTGTTAGGACATTGCTAATGTTAAATAACACAATAGATACAAACACTAAATGAATATATTTAATGTTTAACGATTGAAAAAGCAAAAACAAAAACAAACAAACAAATTAAACTAGATATCAATGTGCATGTCAATTTATTTCGAATAAAACTTTATCAATAAAAACAAATTTCCCGAACTGGGTTCGTGTTTTTCTTATTTTCTTATCTTATCTTTATGTCAAAATAAAACCACCGCCCTAAACAGCTGAATGAATTTCAAATCTTACCAACTAATGATCCGTTATCAATAGAGACTTCCTATAGAGTTAGATACTCAGTTCAAAGCAGTTGTGATAAGTTGGTATACTCGTATGCATAGCGACTGTTTGCTTTAAAGCGCACTCAGCCTTAGACGTTATTCTTGTGCTCCAGCAAATAACAACTAATTCGTTGAACAAAGTTATTTAAAATAAGATACTCGTACAATCAACTTACTAAATATCCTGCCTAATGCAAACGATAGACGCACATTCCCAAAGCAAGTTGTCTGCATGTTGTTATTACAATACTCCCAAAGCAAGCGTCATAAGAGATTTCATGAGCTTGACACTTGCATAGTTTGTCGCAACAACGGCAACACGAGAAGGCTTCTTGAGAAATATTACCTGGTCGTTATGCTTCCTCGATAACAACACCGAATGCCGCTGCTGGAAGGAATGGAAAGAGATCAGATCAGACCAGTGGTAGACCTGGGCCTCATTCAACAAGCATCTACAGCTAGCTCGATCTGGGCCTCGGTCTTCCTCTACTTCGCTGTCCCAGGGGAGCCAATTCGAAGACTTTCGAATGCTGTGCATCCGCTCTACATGACCCAGCCATCTCAGTTGTTAGATCCCCACTCTTCTGGACAAGTCGATGTCACTGTACAATCAATACAGTTCATCGTTGCATCTCCTCCTCCTCTCACAATCAATGAAAATCACTCGAAGAATCACTCACTGACATCACGCTGGTTTCTTCCAATTATGTCAATATCGTCGCCGTATGCGAGTAATTGGACGGACTTTTGAGAGATTGTGCCTCTTGTGTTTGCGCGTGAGTTTTGTACGAGCTTGGCAGGGATGCCGAAACGAGACATTGCTCTGTATAGCTCGTCTCTATAGATGCTGTCATACGCGGCCTTAAAATCGATGAATAGGTGGTGTGTATCGATCTGAAGCTCATGGGTCTTCTCCAAGATCTGCCGTAATGTGAATATTTGGTCGATGGTGGACTTTCCTGGACTGAAGCCACACTGATATGGACCTATCAGGTAGTTGACGAACGGCTTCAGGCGTTCACACAATACAGCGGATAAAATCTTGTATGCGATGTTAAGGAGACTGATGCCTCTGTAGTTGGCGCAGTTCAGAGGGTCTCCTTTCTTAAGAATCGGACAAACAATGCTGAGGTTTCAATCATCGGGCATACTTTCGTCCGACAATGTTTAAGAGATGAGTTGGTCATCGCCTGCCGCTTTGAAGACCTCGGCAGTCAGGTCGTCCGCTCCAGCAGCTTTGTTGGACTTCAGCTTCACTTCGTCAAGGTCGAGCGGATAGAATTGTTGGTCTTTATCATCCAGGTTGAAAGGTTCATTCTGCCTGACAGCAGTATTTGTTTCATCATCGCTGGTATACAGTCTACAGAAATGATCTTTCCAGATTCTCAGTATCGACTCAACTACGATGTTCCCTTGTTCGTCGCTACAGGCTTCGGTTTGGGGCTTGTGTACGTGCATTTTTTTTTTCATCTTTTGGTAAAACTTTCGAATCCTGAAATAGCATCTCGCAATGTCATCGACCACGCGCTTTTTATGCTCTTTCTTTTTCCTTCTGAGAAGCAGGTGTTCGTCTCTCCTCTTCCGCTCATAGAGCTCGTGAGCAGCTCTAGCTCCAGCAAAAGCTCCTTACGGTGACGCATTGCGTGGGGTTTGTTTAGCAGAATGTGATTGCCGGCATTCGTCATCAAACCAGGGGTTTCTTGGTTTTGGTCGAACGAAATCGCTGAAAACAATTTAAACGCCAAAGCTAGGGCATTGCCCTTATTCAAGAGCGCATTGAAGGTATTTTTGGTGTTGTCAGCCTTCTTCTCTGCCGTGCGCGCATAACAAACTGTTGACAAATTTGGAAATGAAAAGACATCCTTTATACATATATCTCATTGGGTTAACAGTATCAAGATAAAAAGTGTGGTCATAAGGAAGCCTTCAGGGTCATTCTAGCTCTTAGTTCTTTAAACGAACATTGCTTGCTGCCATTTTGCACTTAGTTCAACACTTCCATTGGATTGTATCTTGTCACCACCTACATTTGAAAGCATTTAATTTTTAACGAGTTCATCATTTTAAAGGTCCCAATATATACAAATCCTCTGGTCTAGATAGCATATCTGTCCTTCTTCTAATGATGTGTACTAGTTCTATATTGGTAAAACCACGTCGAAAGCTACTATAATATTTCTTTCCGAGTAGATGCAAACAGAATCTGTCCAGTCCGCTCCTAAAAAAATTGAATTTTCTCTTTCCGGCTGAATAGTTTTTGTAACAACAAGTCAATGGTTTCATCACCGGTTACACTAATCAAACGAAACAAGATAATTGAACCTGGCAAGATAATTGAAAGGCAATTGATAGAGTTTAGCATTAGACACTTTTATCAATGATGTGTACATTTGGGGATGATAAGCCCTTTCTATTGATTATAAATTACTTTAAATTCAAGCTTGTTTGGATAGTTTCAACTACGATTTCCACAAAATATATGCTGGTGCACCCTAGGGCTCCATGTTTTCTCCGATATTGTTTTTAATTTTCATCAATGATCTTTTCTTGACGACTGTACTATTTGATTTTATATATGATCCGGGGCTGATGCCCTTGCTCTTCGGTTGTAGAATGTTTATTAAGCTCGGTAAGTTTCGATATTGAAGAATCTAATGGTTCCAAATCTACAAAACTAGAGTTCAATGGCCACATCTGGTCATCTTGGTGCTCCTACATGTTTGCACTTTTTGAATAGAATTCCAAATCGTGCATTGCTAATCAATTGACGAACCTGAAAACCGACGAAATGTCTGCTGTTTTACGCTTTTCTCTTGGTCTATCGCACCACCAGTACTTCATGGATATTGCATCCCATCCCTTCAAAGCTTAAACCGTAGCCGTCTATCTATGACTTACCAGTTTAGTCTCGAACCCACTTTGGGTCGTATTCTGAAATATCGTTATTCTTTTCTAACTCCCTATTTCCTTGTTACGAGTATAATCAGTAAACATTCCTTCGCCAGCGATGTGGGCAAATATTTTAAGAGTACAATTGTTACCTATATAAAAAGAAGCTTTGTGCCGCATTATTTCTCTTACACTTACGTACAGTCTATAGCTCTCCCTTTAAGGGAGAATGGGAAGAATTTCCTTAGTTTGGCTGCAGCTCGGTAAGTCAACTCACCAAGTTTGCCCAAAGAAGCCTTTCATTATTGAACTAACTTAGGAGACCAGAGGGAATTTAGTTAGGCCCTAAATGTAGCTTAGTTGTCGGTAAATACGAGTATGCACATTCTTTGCACTTCAAACATTTACTACACTACATTGTTCTTGGTCAAGAGGATTGCGTATGCCAAGCTTGAAAGACAGACCCTAGATAGCTTGATACAAGTTGTCTCAGAAGTCTGATTAGCTCACGGCATGAACGTAACAAATCAACGGGGCGGATGACAACCGACTTTTTGGAACTCAGTCGATATGAACCATGGTTTGTATGACATATATAATGGGCGAAGGGTACAGCTCGCGTTCCGAGGGATGACGTTCAGAGCTATTCAGAACTTTATATGAAAATGAATGTTATGGTGCCAGCAGGAGGCGCAAACGTCACATACTATCAACACGTCCGTGTCAAAAAGAAATATCCAGAAAAGGAGACGTAAATTTTACCCCAAGGAACTCTTTCTTGTTGGCATATTGTAATTCAAATATGTACACTAAACCCTTATACATATAAATATATGCATGTGGACTATTTTATATATGTATTTTCAAAAAGGATTTTCCTTAAAACATTTTTTTTATAATTTACGATTCCCGATATTAATATAACTAAATTAAAAGGATGTCTTATTTTAGAGCACCTTGTGTTTCGTGATTGAATTAATTGCCAGTTTTATTTGTAAATATTTTCCTTCGTTTAAATGTGCTTCAACGTTCCACATGTACCTCTCTAATTCAAGTATCCTTTAACACCTTTTCTATTGACTTACGTGTTCTGAGTCGATGACAGCTCTGTTCTTATTTCTATCTGTTTCATAATATTACATACATACATATATATATTGTACGCTCCCGCTTTCAAATGCAAGTAGTAGGTCCTGTTTCCTACAGTTTTCCCCTTTGTTTCTTGAACGCCAGATCTTACCTTGGCTTATTACGTTTTACGGTTTGAAACTTTTCATTAAGCCGACTTTTCAGATTGCGAGAGTTTCTTTCTGAGAAGCAAACTTCGCGATTATATCTATTCATCTCCGAATCAGCGGGGTAGTGTATTTAAAACATTCACTTTCACGATACGATCACCGAACTTTTGATCCGTGTGGTGTTGGTAAGCATATATCTGATCTTCCTTCTGTCCCACTGGTAGACTTTAGACGTAGGAACCCATAGGATCACGAATACAAACCTCAGGTCGGCTCGTGTTAACAGTCTAAATAAGATTTTTTTTCATTTACTGCCTTTATACTCGTACATTACACAAGTAGAGGAACGGAACCATTGTGAAGAAGTTCTATGTCGAACGGCTACAATCGACACAGACATCCCGATTGAGATTCCCATTACTTCTCGGGAAATCTGATGCCGCTGATATCCAACGTAAAAGACCAGCGGCATCACTGCCAAAGAGCAATCAGAGATGTACTACGTTTTAACTCTAACAAAACAGAAGAGAAGGAAGGAAGTAAGGTTCCTCAGAAGAAAAAGAAGAAGCGCGAGAAGCTCTCGATCGAGCTCTTAGAACGATACTACCGGAAGAATGAAGTTCGGAAGAAAAATATGCAAGGATGGAGAAGGGAACCTCGTAGTAGAATCACAGTCGGTACTGAAAATCTGGAAAGATTATTTCGACAGACTGTTAAACGGTGATGGCGAAAAACACTCCACCGTCAGGAAGAATGAACTATTGCATCTAGACGAAGACAAAAAACATTTCTGTCAACCCGGGTAATATGAAATTTAACTTCTAAGCTCCGAGGGCGGGTCAATAAGTCCATGACTTTTGGATTAAAACACAGATTTTTTGATAAAAAAATAATTTTATTTTTCAACGTAGTCTCCCTTGAGCTCTATACACTTTGTCCAACGCTTCTCCAATTTTTTTATCCCTTCCAAAAAAATGATTTGTCGAGGTCCTCAAAATAGGCCTTTGTTTGTGAGATGTCATCATTGGAGTCAAATCTTTTTCCACCAAGCCATTTCTTCAGGTTTGGGAACAAGAAGTAGTCGCTCGGAGCCAAATCTGGAGAATAGGGTGGATGAGGGAGCAATTCATAGCCCAATTCATGGATTTTTGCCATGGCAACTGCACATGTGTGCACCCTTGCATTGTCTTGGTGGAAAAGAACTTTTTTCTTGGCCAAATGAGGTCGTTTTTTTTCAAATCTTCATTGAATCGGTCCAATAAGTTGGCATAATATTCCCCATTGATTGTTCTTCCCTTTTGAAGGTAGTCAATGAGGATTATCCCGCGTGCATCCCAAAAAAACAGTCGCCATAACTTTATTGGCTGACAAACCCACCTTGGCCTTCTTTGGCGCCGATTCACCCTTAGAAACCCACTGTTTTGACTGTTGTTTGTTCTCTGGTGTGTTGTGATGGATCCATGTTTCGTCCACGGTTACAAAACGGCCCAAAAACTCCTCCATATTGCGATTAAACAACGCCAAACCTTCCTGTGAAGTTGTTACACGATTGCGTTTGTGGTCGACTGTGAGCAAACGCGGCACCCATCTTGCGGAAAGCTTTCTCATGCCCAAGTGATCATTCAAAATTGAAACCACTGAGCCATGCGAGATCCCTACGGCTTCCACAATCTCTCGCATTTTCAATCTTCGGTCGGCCAACACCATATCGTGAATTTTTTCGATTGTTTCGGGTGTAGAGACCTCAACTGGGCGTCCAGGACGTTCGGCATCTTCAGTGCTTGTACGGCCACAACGAAATTCAGTAAAACACTTTTTTACCATTGAAATCGATGGTGCAGAGTCCCCATAGTATTTATCAAGCTTAGCCTTGGTCTCGGTAATGGTTTTTTTTCGCAAGAAATAATGCTTAATAGGCACACGAAATTCACTTTTTTCCATTTTCTCCTCAAATTAGTGAGTAGTCTGATAAA
The DNA here is from genome assembly GCA_928272305.1 of Volucella inflata. Classification (NCBI taxonomy): domain Eukaryota; kingdom Metazoa; phylum Arthropoda; class Insecta; order Diptera; family Syrphidae; genus Volucella; species Volucella inflata. The sequence continues at coordinate 186,673,939 of OV743716.1, forward strand.
AATAGCTGTCAAACACAAACTAACTGACGCAGCAAGTTTAAATTTTGACAGGAGTCAACTGACAGATGCCTGTTAGCAGGAGCAGTGTTGCTGTTTCAGTAAAGAGGTCAGAAATTCAAAAAGTCACGGACTTATTGACCCGCCCTCGTATATTCTAAAAAAAACTATTATACTTCATCCGAAGGCTTAACCACCGAGCTGTTTAAAGCAGAAGGTGGTTACATACGGATCACACATCAATTTATCTTGGTCTACGAAAGTATACCCGTCGAATGGGACCAAATTATCGTTTGTCCGATTCGAAAGAAGGGAAATCCTCTCTGACGCATTATTTGAGCACTCCGTCAACCTTCTGACTGGCCCATATCCTTGTATGACAAATCTTCGAAAACACTCGGAAGCTCCAAATCGATGCACATTACTTCTTTAGACCTGAATAATACAGGACCATGTATAGTCTTGGCGTCCCTGCGAAGCTTATTTAAATATGCAGGATCACAATGCATATTGTGACAGAAAAGGTCTGCTGCGTTGACATGTGAGTTTTTTGAAACCGTTCTTGATGGAATTTTGTAAAAGTCGCAAGTCAACTCCAAAGCCAATCTCTTCAGTTAGCATATATTAGCACGCAGACGATATTGTAATAATGGGAAGAACCCAGCACGCCATCAATGGAGTGTTTGCGACTATTGAAGCAGAACCGACAAAGATGGGTTTAGTGGTCAATGAAAGAAAAACGAAGTATTACATCCGTACACGTGTGCTGTCAACAAAGAGAGACACACAAGCTTGTACTTTTCTGTTAAGTGAGAAAAATGTCTGTCCGAATTTGTTCTACTCTGTGTTCAGTGAGGTTGTTCCAATCTGTTCGGAACAGAAAATCTTGCACCTACTCTCGAAGTAGAACACAATTGTGAAAAGTGTCAAAATCAGCTATGATTTTAAATTGTATTATTTGTTGGCGGTTATTTGCTAAATCAAGTGAAATTTTAAATTTCAAATGGATTAACTTTTGACAACTCTCATATGGGCTGTACCATTCTGTCATCATTTGATTTGACGTTTTTCACAAATTTGTGCGTTCTGTTCTAGTTTTTTCTCACTGAACAAAGCTACAATATCAACGGATAGGATAAAATGTCATGACAAGCAGCTACAGCTTAAAGATAGTCAGGACCTTATCTAACTCTGACAAAGACACTAGGGTGAAAATGATTGAAGAAATTACCCATGCTAACAGCTACTTCTTCGGCCTTAGAAGGAAATTGTGTAGTGAAGAAAACTAACCATCTCAGCCCTGTTTAACGGCGTATAAGTAGAAGTACCTATAGAAGTAAGAATGAAAATGCTCTTGGGCGTTTCAAGAAAAAACTTTCTCGCATAATTGTTGGTCAATGGATAATGGAGGACATGTTTAAAGAGCGAACTGTATGGGCTGTACGATATCAACTTGCCCGAATTAGCTCGGATCTTAGGAGGCTTAGGAGGCTAGGATACTTCGTACGCATAAAGATCAGTGTGCCAAACCGTAAAGTTATCGATTCCAACCCAGAGGGACAACACAGTAGAGGACGGCTTGATCTTGGGTGGCGCACCCAAGTGGAAGGGGTCCTCAGTCAATGGCAGGAGATCGCTCTAGCTAAAGAAGCATATTAGCTTAGGCAATATCCCACTCCGGACATCTAAGTAAGTAGGACAGATAGCCAGTAAGTCAGCTTTGCTTTACACTATTGTCGTACGTCTGGATTTTACAGATAAATCGCTAAAATGATGAAGAAAAATTGGTAAGTGGAAACCTCCAGGTTGGGGGATGTGCCGACGGGGTAACTGCCCGGCCATTCAAAAAAACAAGAAGTTACGCAGTATCAGCCTCGGATATGGACTGACCTACTGTTGACAACCCACGCAAACGATTTAAGGACAATGAGCTTCGGATATGCACGTGGAATGTTAGATCCCTTAATAGACCACGTGCAGCCAAGCAACTAGCAGAGGCCCTAGACTACTGCAAAGTTGACGTAACCGCCATTCAAGAAATGCGATGGGATGGGCCGGACAGAAAGAAGATGAAAAACTGCTACATCTTCTACTGCAATTGCTATCGACCGCAAAAGCAGCGCTCATTTGAATGCGGATTTGTGATCGGAGGCAGACTAAGACAAGAAGTCCTGAGCTTCCGGCATGAGAGCGAGCGCCTCGTAGCAATCCGCATCAAGACTCAATTCGCCAACATTAGCCTTATATGCGCGCATGCCCCCACAGAGGAGAAAGATGACGACACCAAGGATGCCCTCTATGACCTTCTTAACAAGACCTACGAGCAATGCCCTAGCTATGACATTAAAATTGTCCTCGCTGATTTTAATGCAAAGCTAGGAAGAGAGGGTGTCTTTGGTGGAACGATCGGAAAGTATAGCCTGCACGATACCACCACCGATAACGGTTTCAGGTTAATCGACTTTGCGGCGGGGCGAAACATTGTCGTGGCTAGCACGCGGTTCCCACATCTCGACATACACAAGGGGACTCGGAGAACTCCTGATCAATCAACAGTCAACCAGATTGATCACATTGCGATCGTCGCAAGACACTCCTCCAGCATTATGGATGTCCGTACGTTCCGAGGAGCCAACATCGACTCGGACCATTACCTTGTTGTAGCCAAGGTACGGTTGCGGATATCCCAAACTACACCAAGACAAACTAATGCTGTGAGAAAATTCGACGTCAGACGGCTACAATCGCAAGAGATCGCCAAGTCCTTTTCCGGTCGAGTGTCTCTTAATCTCTTAAGAGGTCCAATACCGCCAGCATCAAGTATCAACGACCACTGGAAACACTGCCAAAACGCTATCAGAGATGCCGCTTCTGATGTACTAGGTTTTACTCGTCCACCACAACGAAACCCGTGGTTGGATGAATAATGCCGGCAAGCACATGCAGCTAAGCAAGATGCATATAAAGCGGCGCTGCATAGAAGAACCAGAGCTGCTCTTGAGCTCTATGAGCGGAAGAGAAGAGACGAACACCGGCTTCTCAGGAGGAAGAAGAAAGAGCATGAGAAGTGCGCGATCGAGGAAATTGAGAGATGCTACTCCAGGAATGAGGTTCGGAAGTTTTACCCTAAGGTAAAAATAACATGCCGCGAAAACAAACCCCGAACCGAAGCCTGTAGAGATAAACAAGGGAATATATTATAGAATCGCAGTAGATACTGAGGATTTGAAAAGACCATTTCTGCAGACTGTATAAGGGCGATAACGAAAATATCGTTGTCAGGCAGAATCAACCTGTTTACCTGGACGATGATGACCAACAATTCCGTCCACCGGACCTGGATGAAGTGAAGATAGCTATATCGAAGCTTAAGTCCAACAAGGCTGGTGGAGCGAATGGCTTGACTGCCAAGCTCTTCAAAGCGGCAGGCGTAGACTTGGTAAGGAGCATACACCACCTCATCTGTAAAATATGGTCGGATGAAAGTATGCCCGATGAATGGAACCTCAGCATTGTTTGTCCGATTCTCAAGAAAGGAGACCCCCTGAACTGCGCCAACTACAGAGGCATCAGTCTCCTTAACATCGCATATAAGATATTATCTGCCGTATTGTGTGAATGCCTGAAGCCATTCATCAACAACCTAATAGGTCCATATCAGTGTGGCTTCAGACCAGGAAAGTCCACCATCGACAAGATATTCACACTACGGCAGATCTTGGAGAAGACCCATTAGCTTCAGATCGATATACACTACCTATTCACCGATTTTAATGACAGCATCTGTAGAGACGAACTATACAGAGCAATGTCTATTTTCGGCATCCCTGCCAAACTCGTCCGTCTGTGCAGGATGACGAAGGAGAATGCACGCTGCTCCATCAAGCTCGGTAGTGATCTCACCGAGACCTTTGATGTCCAGAAAGGATTTAGACAAGGCGATGCGCTGTCATGCCTTCATTTTTTCAACATCGTACTTGAAAGAATAATGCAAAACTCACGAGCAAACACAAGAGGCACTATCTTTCAAAAGTCCATCCAACTACTCGCATACGCCGACGATATTGACATAATCGGGAGAAAGCAGCGTGATGTCAGCGGCGCTTTCGCGAGTATTGAGACGGAAGCGGCGAAAATGGGTTTAGCGGTCAATGAGGGCAAGACCAAGTATATGATGTCAAGCAAAAAGGACAACCAACACCGACGTCTCGGGTAGACCATCACCCCCGACAGGTATAACTTTGAGTTAGTTAAGGACTTTGTCTACCTAGGCTCCGCTATAAATGCAGACAACGACACCAGCGCTGAGATCAAGCGAAGGATAACTCTTGCCAACCGCTGTTTCTTTGGGTTAAGAAGGCAATTGAGTAGCAAAGCCCTCTCTCGGATAACAAAAGTCATCCTTTATAAGACCTTAATAATCCCGGTCCTGCTCTATGGCGCAGAGGCATAGACATTATCAAAAATGGATGAGGATGTTCTTGGTTGCTTCGAGAGAAAAATTCTTCGGGCGATCTTCGGTCCCGTCTGCATTGAAGGAGAATGGAGGAGGATATAAATTAAATTAAATGTATAAAGTTTTTTAAAAAAAAAGACTTTATTCGGTTAAGATACAATTCAGACTAATAAATTTAATATTACAAAGTTAACTTATAACCTACTACGACAAGGTGGAAACGGTGGATAGCAGCGGATCTAATTACTTTCATGTGTTGTCAGCATTACCTGTTGAGTTTTGGGTTTAGTGCATTTTTATGGGAATTTGCATTTCTGTGGGAATTGATGATTTGCACTTGATCCATTTGTTTGTTGCATTATCGTGGGAATAGAATGTTGAATTAGAATTTGACCGGATGCAAGGGTGAATGACTGCACGTGTATGACTTATGAAATTGTATGGAAGTGTGGTGTTAACTCTTCCCCTCTAAATGTAAGCGTCCTCGCGTTGCTTAAAAATATGGCAAATTGTAGATATTTGGATGTTCTATTATTTTTGAAGGTTTCCTTGTTTGGTTTTCTGATTCACCCAGGAAAGATATTGGAATGATTGTTGTTTCAGGAGTTCTTTTTGATCTCCGGCTTATTATTTGGAGGAGTATTACGATAATGACTATTATTATTAGAACAGAGTAATTGATCCATTGATGAATTACTTTTTCAGTTTTAATTAGATCGATTTGTTTTGTCGTATTAATATGAAGTTCTTTCATCCATTCAAGTGATAGAATTTGTTCAATTTCGGTTCCTTCGGATGATGGTTGGAGGAAAGGTGGAAGTGCATGTAATTGGGTTATTTCTTCAGATGTAAACTTTTGGTTATCTATTGTGACTGTGGTATTCACGAACTTGACGAGATATGTTCCTTTTACCGCTTGCGTGGTGTCATTTATAGTTATTTGGCCTTGAAAGTTGTTCAGGAGTAAGGTTCCAGGAGCTAGTTCTTCCACTCTCGGGATATGTTGGCTATTTGTCACACTACATGTCGCATTTTTGCTATTTAACAAATTTGAAATACACTTATCATTAATTAGATTTAAAACATCGTTTTCCTTACAAAGTAATAAGTTATTAATTGTTTTACAATCTTTTATTATGGCTAAAATTTCTTCATCTTTTCTTAAAATATTTTCGTACGGTATCTTATATATAGTATTTTTATTTGTTTTAATAGGTTTTATTAACAATTTTTCATAAATGTTTCCATTGGTTGTGGGAATATCTATTATATATAAAAGTTGAGTTGAATTTAAACCAATCTTAACACTAGCTAATAACAATGCTTCTTCGGCATTTCCATATGGAATACTACTTTTATCTATCTTATTCAATATTGAATTAATTTCCGTTTTCGACAATATGTTTGAGTTCACAATGTTTGTTTTTGCTAACTCTATGGCATAAATTGTATTTGTTAGTTCTTCTTTTATTAATTTTATTTTTAAATGTAAACTTAATACTAATTCATTTGTAAATATTCGATCCTTTTTTACTACGTTAAGTATGTCATTTGTAACATTTGTTAGTTGATTAATTCTATCTTTAATTGCTTTGTTTATAAAAAATTGATTATTTGTATTTTCGATTACATTATTAATTTTGTTTTCCATAAGGATCTGATCGTCGTGGTCGGGATTTCCCGCTATCCACTTCCAAGCGGACCCGATGAAATTTAGTGCTCTTTTCGTTCTGTGCGTTTTGATATTATCTATCAAATTTTGTATTAGGGATAATTCGTGTTCAAGGATTGGAAGGAAGGTATTGGTCTTGGGGATGTGCTCCGATATTAAGGATGAGGTATGTGTTATGAAGGTCTCGTATTGATTTATTTCGACGACGTGAATTAGTTTCACGTTTCCCTTCTGGATTATTGCTGTTCCAGTATGCAATGCTAGAACATAGGAATTAGAGTAGTCTAGGATCTGGATATCACCATAGGAGGAATGGGTGAGGAGTAACCTGTGAATGAGATAGTAACTGCTTAACTTCGAATATTACTTTTGTGTATGACCCTGCCTGATTTCGTTAAAACTG